>RPFO01000127.1:400049-1050049 GCA_009746045.1 Mesostigma viride
AAAAAATGGATGTGTTAGCACCCGCACCGCGCGCTACCTTGCGCGCACCCACACAAAGGGCAAGCGCGCACATGCCCTGGCCTCCCGCTCCCCCTCTCCTCCCTCCCCCTCCCCCTCCCCTCCCTCCTCCCCTCCCTCCCCTCCCCCTCCCCCTCCCTCCTCCCTCCCCTCCTCCCCCTCCCTCCCCCCTCCCCCTCCACCCATCCCCTCCCGCCTCCGTTGACGTACAGTAACAAGTAACAACTGCTTGGAGAATGGCTTTTTACGACGGGTCTGCCAAACCGATCGGGCGCGAACAAAACTGATTTTTACTCCGTCATGGAGTAGGAGCCACTCCAGTTCCGCCTGCAAATGGCGTTCTAGACGTATATTACTCGATTGCGAGCCCAAACCAACAAAACGGTCAGATGAAGGATCTCGACACAGACTCGAATAATAGTGGCTACGGAGCGTGGACGATCGAGACGCGCCAAAGGACCGTCGCGGCGAATAACAACGCGAGCGGGAGCGGTTTAACATCTTCTTGTTGGAAAGACCCCGATACCCCCAGCACAACACTTCGCATCGGAATTCAAATCTCTGAAACAACCTTTATATTGTGACGTCAATGCCATAACGAGGGCATCCTTCAAATCCCCTTCTTGGCACTCACAAACGGATCGAACCGAACCAATCCACAGACGGAAATTATCACAAGTACAGACTCGCACGTCTTGCTGTGACCTCGACTACAAGCACGCCCACTCCAGCCAATTACTTCAAATTTTGGTACGGTGCCGAAATCCCCTTGACCATCGGGACAAACGGAGTGGCGTTTACTACCGGCGGTAGTAACGTGTTGTACAACGTTCCAATCATCGCCGCCAATGCGATGGTTCGTCTAGGAAGAACGAGGAAGTCTGCTCATCTCCAGGCCACGCAAGTGGACTACATCCGATACGCGAATAGCGGCAATTCCGGCGTCAGCATATCTCCACCAGTGCACGAAAGCGGAGGATACTTCAACACGAAGTTCGGATCCGTCGGTTATGACGAGTCGTTCTATTGGACATCCGGGATTGCAAGGACTGGCGTAAATCTCCTCTTCACGGGCACCATTTCCCCAGTCTCGACAGCGCCGCTGTCTTGGGCGATCGGCGGCGCCTCGGGGGACCAAGGAAGCGCGATGACCGCTCCTTTTACCTGTGATGTCACCGGTTCCGTTCAAACGACTGTCGATATGGTCGAACTCGTCTCGTTCGGCAAGATCGGTACAGCCTCACAGTACGTGAGCGTATGGGTATGGCGAGGTGGCCGCATATTGATGTTCAACGGGTCCTCATACACGGAAACACCTAATCCGGTCGTGTCCTCGTCCGAGTTCGTTTTGGGAATCCACCTGCCGAGCTCGGGTCCGCCGCGGATGTTCCTCAACGGCGCGTTGGTCACCACGACCAACTGGAGAACAATCGCCGGCAATACGGAAACGGGCGCCAACGGTATTGTGAGTATGCCGTCGACACCTACCGATCGGCTGTTTTATCTGGGCCCTCGAAACGAGTCCTCGTCGACGACGGCGTTTAACGTGCGGTACAAAAACTGGCGTGTGATAGACACCAGTGTGGGGAGCATGACGGAGGCCCAGATCGGGGCCACCCAGCTGTACCGATACAAGGACGAGTACAACACCGAACCACTCGCAGTGACGTACGGTTTCGTCATCGACGACGACGAGTCGCTGCAAATCGTGAAGACGCGAGGATCGAGTTCATCCGAAACCATCATCGGCTACCCCGCGCCCGCATACGTCAGCTATCCGACGCCGACGATCAATTCCGACGGATCAAATGTGTCCAACAGAATGGGCAGCATCGACGACGAAACACAGGACATCATGACGGAGTTTGTGTACAAAAATGTGTAGTGCGTTTCCGTGTTGACAAATTATTGTGTTGGTATGTCGTGAGAAGGCGAATGCCCCCAAACTTTGCCGATCCCAAAGGCTTTCTTTATTTCAAGAACGTGCACACGGAATCGCTCGTCGCGACGAGCGACGACCGCACGCAGAGTTCGGCGATCCGGCTATTGACGGACGAGGACGGGAAAACACTCTTGTTGAGAGACGGGCCAGGACTCGACCCGGCCACGAGCCCGGCGATCATATTCGACAACAACGGGGTCAGCATCCGGTCAGGAGGGAACGTGATCAACGTAAGCACGACGGGGATCACGGGAGTCGGCGGTGGAGGGAACGCGGACAGCGCCTCGGTGGCGGTGATCACCGGGCCAAAAAATACGATATATCGGTTCCAAGTAAATGACCGCGAAGAACTAGAAGTCGTTAAATTTAAAGACGATCAGCAAGTTAAGACGGTCATGCAACTTTTCTGAATGGATAATAATAAACACCGCGATGTCCTCGACCAAACGAGAAGTCATCATGGACGAATTGAACGTGTCCAAGGGAATCAAGCTAGGCCAAGACAATTGCACTCTCTCGCGCGTGAACCCGTTCGATATAGGGAACATCCGCGTCGCGTCCAATAAGTTCGTCGACGGAATCTCCAACTGTCTCGTGTTCAGTTTCCGCCAGGACGACGGGACCTACGACTTGCTCGGGCACATCTCCTCGAGCCAGGCGTGAGAATTATGACTTGTTTACATAGAGATGGCGTCCGTCGCGGTGGCCATCGTGTCGATCCTCGTGTCCATCGCCCTGATGTTCGCATTGATCTACACGAACATTCGGAACGATCCCAAGTTCGCTGCGAAGATGCCCAAGTTCGTGGTCGATCTCGTGACCGAGTGGTCGGATCCGCGCACGGACGATCAGAAGAAAAAGGACGCGGAGACCAAGGAGGCGCAAGAGGCCTACTCGAAGGACGTCGACGCCGCGATCAAGAAGGCAGCGGGGGACAAGGTGGATCTCGTGAAGGTGTGGACGCGGGCCGTCGAGCACGCGCTGTCCGTTCGACTGACGGCCCTCCGATCGGCTCGCGACAAACTGCCCCACGGCGAGGAGCGCAAGGCGGCCAACGAGGACGTCAACCAGTTCAAGGAGTTGTCCCAGTTCTTGGAATACGTGTTCGAACGAGAGATGAAGGAAGACGCCTTCGCGGTACTGTCGGCCATGATCCCGATCGTGAAGGCGATCGGGGCTTCCGAATCCACCGTCGACTACATCGTCCGCAGTCCGCTCGAATGGGTCAAGAACGAGCGGCGGTACGCCGACAACGTCGCCAACTACGTCATCCACGAGTTCGCAAAGGAAACCGAGTTCGCAGTACGCTAGTCGAGGCGCGCCCCCGTTCGTCCTATAATTTCGTGAGCCTACGCCCGAGAGAGAGGGGGGAGATGGCGAGACGCGCGATCCGCGAGTCGAAATATCTCATGATGCGCGCCCTCGCGACGAACGCCGCCAGTCCGCGACGGCCCGTGCGACGCGGATCCGAATGGGCGACGGATTTTGTCATCGCCCGAAGGGACGCGGAGACGAGCCAGGTGCGAAAGGAGACGTTGCAAGGGCTCGCGGACGTCGGGTACAAACTCGTGAAAAACGCGATTTCGTTGGACCTGGTCCGCTCCCTTCTGGACTCCGCCGACCGGTTCGCCGACAAGAAGGTCGGGATCTTTCAGCGGAAGTCGCGCGACGGCGCGTCCTCGGCCGGAGACCACAAGCGACACCAATACGAGATATCGCACGAGGTGTCCACTGGAGAGTTTGACATCTGGAGGACGTGCCATTCCCTCGTGACGACCTTTTTCTCGTCCAAGTACCTCGTGGTGAACCCGTGCTTTCTGTACTCGGACGCCGGGTGCGCGCAACAGAGCGCCCACCGCGATTTCTTGTCGGACATCCACCGGTGGAGGTGCGATTTCCCCATCTCCGCACTCGTGGCGCTCGAGGACGACACGCGATTCGTGGCGTACGAGTCGATTTGTCGCGGAAACGGGATCAACGAGACGGCGGACGATCTGGAAGGAGACGTGACGCCGCGCGAGATCGTTTTGTCGCCGGGGAACATGCTGATGTGGCACGGGAACCTGGTGCACGCCGGCGGCGCGTACCCGCTCCTCCCGAACCGGCGCCTGTTCTTCTCCGCCGTCGCGGTGGACGACGGGCTCTCCATCCCCATGGATTATACTTTTCACGTGACGGTGTAAAAATCGAGCCAAAGTGCGGCGCTGAAAATGGAAAACCGGAGACTTACTATAGACATGGACAGCGCATTGACCCTCGCGGGCGTCACGACGATGCTGGTATCCGCGGCCCTCCTGCTACTCTTGATGTCCCCCCTCGCCCTGAAACGGCCACTGAGGACGACGCCGGCCCGTCCGAAGCGGCCGCCGCACCCCCGACCCCCGACGCCCCGGAGACGGCCGAGAGGTGCGGGAGCGACACCGCGTCCATGCTCACTCTCCTCGAGGACTCCCTGTGCGCGCAGAAGGGACAAGGGGGGCGCGTGGCGGAGATCGGGTGGTCGAAGACGCTCGCGTACGGCGTCGCGGTCGGCGTGGCGGACTATTACAACCCCTTGGGCATCCTGAGCGTGGCGACGGGCAGTCTCTTCAAGCCCAACGCCGTTTCCAATTGGTTCGACCGAGTGGCGTCGGACGTGAACGCCACGTTCGGCGACGTGGCGATCGGGAAAAGAGGCCCGCTGCTCTCCCCGTTCCATTTGACGAAGATCGCGTTGAATTGCGAAAAACGGGGCAAGGCGTGCGAGAGGCTCGAGAAGTTGGACAAGTGTCTAATCACCAAGAAAATGTCCTCATATGAGGACATTTTTAAGCATGGATACCATTTGTAATAACTCACACATTTCAACATATCCATGGGTACGGCATGGAACCATGTTCATTTATGATATGTTCAAGAGTAGCAATGCTTAACATCCATGAAATATGCTCATTGTATAATTGTTTACGATTTATGAATGCAGGGGGGTCGCTACGCGAGTGACCAACAAGCACTCAAGCCAACAATATGCCCAGAAAGAAGGCAGGGCCAGGTCATGGCTGGTCCTGAAAATGCACCCAAGGTGCCCACAACATGTCTACATTACACCCTCGCTATCCTAGACCCTGCAGCCTGCCGGGGGGGGCACAAAATGTAACTGGCAGCCAGGGACCATGGTGCAGGCCAAATAGCAGGTGTAAAGCTAGCTCAAAGCTAGCTCAGTCCAAAGAATGAAATAAGAAGCAAATACTTGCCAAGGTTAGGTCTGTGATCGTTATTGGAGGCTTGGCTGCCACCACGGTGCTCGACAATGATGCTTAAGCCTTCAATCATATATGAAGCAGATACTGCAAAGAGGCACAAATAGCAATACAAGCACAATGTAAGCATGAAAAGCTCAAGTTTCCAAGCCAGTCTAGCTCACTTGGACATGAGGTTAAGCGTTAGAAACATATGGGCAACATCCCAGCAAGCCTTGAAAAAGTTTTCAGCAACAAGGCAGTATATGTGTTAAATCAAACTACCACATTGCAACTAAGCACAGTGACTTCTACTTGCTGCTGTTTTGACGACGCAAGGCCGTTTACCTTTTCAGTGACACCACGGGAAAAGAAAGCATTACCCAGCAAACTTCCTTTAAGTTCCCCGGACATAGGCGTAATCACAACCACGACGTTGGGCATTGAAAAGAACCGGAATCATTAAGTCTGCGGGGGTTATAAGCTACGATACTCTTGACACGCTTATTTAGAACGATGCGGTTGCGGATGACATCCGGAACCTTGTTCTTGACGTGCGCCCAGGCCGCCAGCTGCGCGGGACAGCTCAAGAAATATATATTAAAGGACGGTGACGCCCGGGAAGCACCCAGCCTTGCGGCAAAAGTAAAATATGGCTCGCGCTCGCCGTGGTTTTCGCCAGGCGTGACTGCGATATCACGACGAAAAAATGGAGACTCTTTGACCCATCTAACTGCCCAGGTCCCTCTGTTGCCCGGGTCGCCCATTAACCCAGAAGCGTACCATAACCCATACTCGCGATATCCGCAGCTACTGGGCGGAAAAAGAAATTGTAAAACCGAACTGCATACTGACCTATCATGCCATCTACGTAGCTTCCAGATTTTCTTCAACGATGCCAAAATCCGTTCATGAACAATATTTTCGACATATACAAAGCACCTGCACGTCAAAAGCAGCATCTTCGAAATGAATAGATGATGATCTAAAGTTCTGTCTTCATTCGGGGCAAAATAATGGCCTATAACGTTCAGGCAAGCCTCAGAGCTGGAACGACCCCATAGCCGTCACTCGACAAAATGCTCGATTACATTGCAACGTTCTTGCTGTAGTAGGTACTTTTCCTCGCCTCATATTTTCCAGGTACGGTCGGCCCCTGTCGACCCCGGGGGCTTGGCGCGCTCAGTACCTATCCCAGTTTCGCGCCAAAACCCACCAGGGATCCTCAGGACCAACTTTGGCGCCAAAACCGCCCCCCTGACCCCCCCCGTCTCAAACGAGGACTATGTCCTCAAATGAGGACATTTGGTTTTTGGACACAAGGCGTGGCAGTACATCCCCGTCAACTTCGCGATGATGAAGACCGTGGGTCTCGTCCACAAACTGAACGACCGCGCTGGGAAGTTGAAGATCAAGGGCAAGAGCATCGCGCAGATGCAGCTGACGGCGGTGGCGGGCGTCGGCGCGTTCGCGACGGCGTACGTCACGGAACTGATCCAGATCGTCACGTTCAAGAAGGTGTCTCTGGTCCCTGTGGTGTCCATGTATCTGGCGGGCTTGCGCGCGGCGTTCGACGTCATCGACGACCTGTTCCCGTGGCTGAAGTTCGCGACGAAGGCGCTCGCGTGGCTCGAGAAGGGGTTCAACAAGGCCACGTGCAAAGTGGTGGCCCTGTTCGGCGCCAAACCGGACATGTGTAAGATCAACCGCCCGCCGTTCTTGCAAGCGTATCACGACACGTTGGCGAAGGAGGCGGGACGACGGAAGAAGATCGCGGACGCGCCCGACGCCACCGTACAGCAGAAAGACGAGTATCACGAGTTCGAGCGGCTGCGATGGGTGGTGTATGATCGCATCAAAAAGTACTTCCAGACGAACGAAGACGCCGTCACGGTCTCGTTCATGTTCGACGTCGTCGCCAAACTGTCCCCTAACGAGAGCGAGGAGTTCTACCAGAAGATCGCGCACGACCCGCAGAACTGGGTCAAGGCGAACCCGAAGAACGAGGAGGCGTTCATGAAGTGGGCGATGGACGACGCGAGCATCAAGAGCTGGATCGAGAGACTGAAGACGGACGCCGAGAAGGCCGCGGAAGTGCCCATCGAGCAGAACACGACCTATCAGTTCTAATCGGTCTCGCTCCTAGCGGCGGGGGCGGGGGTGAGAGAGTAGGGGTGCCGGATCTCGATACTGTCGTCGAAGGTCAATTCGATCCCGGTCGATAGACACACGTCGTGCGCGATGAGCACCTTCTCCAGGCAGCAGCCGGGGGTGGCGGAGGTCTGGAAAAGATGGAGCCGCTTGCGGTACTCGGGGAAGTATTTTCCGTACGACACGAGCTGGCCGACGCCCTCCATCCATCTCTGGAATCCCTTGACTTCCACGATCAACTTCTGCGAGGGACAGAATATGTCGATGAGCCCGGCGGGACATTTGAATTCGCGGATCCCACCGAGACGTTCCGCCAGGCTCTCCTGGATCATCGTTTCCGACAAGAACGGACGCCGGTCCTCGTTCTTGGCGTCGCCACCGTCCCGGAGTTCGGCGGAACTGCGCAAGGCCTCTAGACACTTTCGAGTCACGAATATGACGCTCGTGGGACGACCTTTGCTGCCCCGCCTGACGGCGGTGCGGAAGTCGACCCCCTCTTGAAACTTTTCCGCTAACGCGTCCTTAAGACGGGTCTTTCCCACCCGTCCGATGTGCAGTTCTTTCATCATCTTATCCGTGACAGAAATAAACTCGTCCTCCTGTTCCATTATATTGCATCTTAATAAACATCATTTATTTGTACTTTGCGTAACCGAACATGGATGAAATGAATTTATTAAAAGGTAAGACCCTTCCACCACACGGGGAACCGTTTGACAAACTCCTTCCTTTCCTCCTCCGTCGGGTACCGTACGCGGGCCGAGTCCAACGCGGAGCGGGATCTGGCCATCGCCACCCATTCCGGACCCCCCCACGCCACGATCTCCGTCGCGTCACCGCCGTCGACCTCGATCGCGATGTCCCCCATGACGTGAAACCTCCCAGAGGGCACTTGGACGCACCCGGACGCGCCCACGATCGTGACGCTCGCGAACTCGCGGTCGCGCGCCGTGACGAGTCCGTTGTACACGTCACCCCCCTCGCCGTACACCGTGATCACGAGATGAGATCCCGATCCCCGCCGCGTCCTGGAGAGGACGTCGTGCGCGGCGTCGGCTTCGACGCAGAGACACGACCCCTCCGCGACGGACATGTCGATGGCGTTCATGGGATCGATGTGACGCAGCAAGTCCGCGACGTCCACGCCCTTGCCCCAGTACACCGCCTTGGGCCCGCGCAAGAAGAGACGGTTCGAGTTGGCCATCATGAGGCCCTCGAAGGGTCGCTCGAACCAGTCCTGGTCGATTCTGCATCGGTTGATGGTATGACGGACAGCCAACCGGTCGGGAAACACGGCCAGCATGGCGCACGGATACGACACGAGCCATCGGCGCGCGTGGAGCAGGGCCAGGGCGACGGCGTATTCGAAATAGTAGACACCCAAGCTCGGTATTTTGACAGACGCGGCGTCGAGGATGACGATGTCGATCCCCGGATGATGCTTCAGGAAGGCCGCGACGTGACGCCAATGCAGCTTGACGGTGCGGAGATCGAGGGGGTAATCGTGTTGGACGCTTCCTAAGTCGAGCCGCGCACCCCATCGCGTCAACTCCGCGTTCGCGTCGTCCTTCACGGCAATCCGCACGGCGGACAGCTCCCGATCGACATCCCATCCCGGGAGAAGGGCATCGCGGATACTCTTCGGACACGCGTACATCGTCTTTCGAAGGAGAGGCCACATCTCGGCCATGCACGCTTGGGAGGAGATACTCCACATCGCGGCGTCGCCCGCGCCTTCGTCGACGACGATCTGCATGATGTGACGACGGAGTTCGAGGGGGAGCTTGTCGAAATCCCCCAGTTCCGTCATGGTGGTGGCCGCTCACGAGGCGAGGAGAGAGAGGATGCGCTCGGTGGATGCGGGAGCCTCAAGGGCCGGCCTTATGAACTCCCCCATCGCCATCGACTGGTCCGGACCGACACCTTGATCCTTCATCATCTGTTCCAACGACGCCGTGTCGGCATCGTCCATCATCGGACCGTCCGCTGCGGACGACATATCGAACGGATAGAACGTGATCTCGTCGAGTTTCGGATCGTTCAGATCCGTCCCCTGGTCCGGCACCCCGGCCGTCTTGGTGGTTCCCGGGACGATGCCGACGACCGGTAGCCCGAGTTCCTTCCGTATGCTGTTCTGCAACGCCTCGTAGTTGGCGTCACAGTTGACGCCCCGGAGCCGCTTCTGCTTACACAGAGTCATGTACGCCGACTTTTTGGCCTCCTCGCCTTCTAGAACCTTCTTCGCGGCGACCCCGTCTTTCCAGTCTCGCACGAACTGCTCTCTCAGCTCCCGCTCGTGCTGGTTGAACGCGTCCACCTTCTCGAACTTCGCCATGTGTTGCGTCACTCGGAGACCGTTGATGATCCCCCTCATCTCGGACGCGCACGGCGGCGTCTGGCTCAGACAGGGGTGCGATCCGACACCCTTGGCCAAGATCTGTTCCGCGGTGGGCACAGGGTACCCCGTCGCGACCCGCAAGGACCAGTAATCGATCGCGTCGACGACGTTCTTGATCTCCTTCTTCTCCACGACTCCTTCGGCGATCCTCCCCATGACGTTGAGCACGCGTTCGCCGCACGGCACGGCGTCGTTGCATTCCGAGAGATGCATGCGCAGCGCGACCTCTTGCGGCGAAGGCATCTCCAACTTCCCGCTCTCCTTCGCCTTGGCCGAGACCTGATCGACCCAGAACCGCACCTGTTCGTCGTCCCCCGCCGGAGACGCGGCCGAGGAGGGGGGCGACGCGTCAGTTGACCCCGCGACGTCAGGCGACCCGCCGGACGATTTCCGCCATCTCGCAACGGCGTACGCGGTGGACGCGACGAGCGCCAACACGAACGCGAGCATGAATCCCAGAGTCTTGTCCATTCTACTAAGCGTAGACGGAGAATTAAATCCTCCTTCAGACTTCCATTTCCACCTTGTGGACGTCGACGTCGGACGCCTTCTTTTTTCGCGTGCCCCTCTTCTTCTTCGTCGTGCCGTCTAGCTGCACGGTGCGGACGTCGTCGCTGTCCCCCATGACGCTGCCGTTGACGCTCTCGTCGTCGAACTTGCCGTCTAAGGTCTCGACGATGACGGCGGCCGCGGGACGGGTGGAGCTGAGCGTGTCCTCGACGATGCGGTCGAGCGACGTGAGCGGCGGCGCGTGCGCCCTCGCGCGGGCCCCGTCCATCATCCCTCCCATGTCGAATCCGGCCGCCATCGGACCCCTCATGACGTACGGTTCCTTCCCCCCGGCCGCGGGCGTGGCGGGGGCTCGAGCAGGCGGGGGGGCGCGGAGGACCCCGGGTCCATGCTGTTCTTCATCATGACCTTGAGGAGGGACTTCATGAGCTCCGGGTCCTGCTTAGCGATCTCCGACATGGACGGGAGTCCCGCGCGCGTGAAACTCGCGGTCATATGGAACATGAGCGCCGAGCCGCCGACCATGAGGATGAGCTCGATCTCGGGCGCCATTGCCACCTTCCCGCGGTGCTTGTCGTACAGCCGCTCGAACACGTTGTCGTAGTCTCCGATGTTGGCCATGACGCTCTCGGACCACCCGTCGAGTTTCAGGCCGATGGGGTCGTACCGACTGTTGAGGAATTGGACGGCGCTCGTCCCGGCGACCAGGATCTGCCGCATCATGTTCACCGCGTTCCGACACTCGGCGGCCCGCTCGATCTTCGAGTACTCGAACCGCATCTCGTCCAAATCGGACCGCATGTCGAACTGAGGGACCTCGAACCCCCTCTCCTTCAGCCTGTGCAGCCGATGCAGGAGGTCGGTCTTCTCCTTGAAGATCTCCTCGCGCGTCGGTTTGGGCGCCTCGGGGGCACGCGGAGGCGCGTCGTTTCCGACGCCCCCGTCGTCATCGTCAAAGTCCCCGTCCTCGCCCCCAAAATCGTCGAACGCGAACGAACCGTCGTCCTCGCCGCCCATCGCGTGCGGCGGAGGGGGCGGGGGCGCGAACGGGGACCGGGCCTTGCGCGGGTTCGCGAGCATCTCGAAGATCTCGTCGCCCCCGCCCCCGCCCCCGCCCCCGCCACTCGGATCGACGTGCCTGGCGCTCGACGGTTCGGGCCTGCGATGCCCTCCCTTGACGACCGGCATATCGTCTTCGTCTTCGACGATGTCGACCCCCATGAAACGCGCGGCCATGGATTCCGTATACGAACCCGCGCACATAACTTTGACTTCGTCTCGAACGCGCCTGCCAAAAAAACCGCCGCCTACTCGTATACGGCCGGACATGATGAGCGAATTTTTGATAGGTCTCCTGGTCATCGCGTCGGCGGTGCTGATTTTCCACATCGCGAACAACCGCCACAACGTCTCGCCCGAATCGTCCCCGGACACGCCGGTTGTGTCCTCTGATGCGACAGATGCCCTCGGGGTCTTGGTGCCGCCGGCGCGTCCCACCCGCCCCCCGCACCGATCCGACGCGGAGGTCGCTGCGGACGAGTATCACAACACGCGCCAGCGGAACGTTCTGATGGCGCAGTTGCAAGTCCTCGACGTGCCCCGCGAGATCCTCCTGTCGACCATCCTCGTGAAGCGGCCGGACGAATTCGGGCGCCTGAAGGACGTGGACGAGATCTCCGAGGCCCAGTGCAAACTCCCCGAGTCGGAGGTGGCGCGCAGACTCCGAGGCAAGGTCAGTAAGAGCTACCGACTGGGCCCCTTCCACGTGGTGTTCGACGACACGGACTCGACCTTTTCGGTGTTGCAACTGATCCCGGAGAACGCGTACCCGAACCCGTCCATCATCCCGATGCCGTCGATCAAGTACTCGTCCGTGCCCCGACAGACCTACTCCCGCGCGCACATCGACGCGCTCATGACCAACCTGCGACGACAGGCGTCGCCCACGGCCACGAACAAGGAATGCGTCGTATCGCGTGGCGATATCGCCCTGGCACTGTTCGAGTCGGTCGACGCGCGCGTGGTGGACAACAAGGTCCGCGGGACCGTGACGAAGCGGAAACTGTACGTGTTCCGGACAGGGGAAGGGTACTGAAACGGTCCTCCGTTATTTATTCTGCACTTATCATTAACACAAATGCCCGTACGAAAGCCCGCATCCGCGCCATCTAAGAAGCCGCGGGCCGCGACGGCCGCGCGTACTAGGACGAGGAAGAGTCACGTCGCGAGGGCGGGCGAGGTCGAGGGTGTGAGCGACGAAGAGGTCAATGCCGACCGCGAGGAGCCGGGGTTGAGTATCACCGAAGCGGTCGCGAAAGAGAAGACGCTGAAACGGGCGGCAAATAAAGCCTTCCGCGCCGAAACGGATGGCCCCCCTCTTTCGGACGAGCAGCTCGCGATCATGGACAAAAAAATATTGAAAGCGATGGAAAAAGCTGAAAAGGAGGCGGACAGGTGGGACCGAACCATGAAGAATGTACCAAAGAAACGTAGGAGCATTCACGCCGTGCCCACCCCTAGGGTGGATGTCAAACTGGAGGAACCTGCCGAGTCATTTTACAACCCGGCAACGGGTCGCAAAGAGCTCCCGAACAAGTGGGTCGAGTTCAACGAATTGAACGGAATCGATCTCAAGAACAATATTTCAGGATGGTCGAAGGAAGAAACGGCGCGACGGTTTCGCGAGTTCTCGGAAAAGGTCGATAGGGGGGAGATTGACCTCAACGAGTTGGTGCGCGCAAGGGGCGCCAATTGGAATCGACAGGTTGGGCCAGGAATGACGAAGGCCACGCAACAGGTACGCCCCCCCTTGGCGGTATGAGAGGGCGTTGGAACAAGGCCATTCGAGAGTTCGAGAATCTAACCGGACACAAGAGGGACGAGCTGGTGAAGGATGGCAAGTTACAACTCACGGAGAAGGACTTGAGGACGGCAGGGATGATCGTCAACAAGAACTTCTTCAACAACTCGTTCCCGATGCACGAGGTCCTGTTGAGACTCGAAAATGAGGGCGAGGGGTATGCCAACGTTGGCTCAGCGTACGCGCTCGGAAAACACAAAATCGCCATCAACAAGGACGAATTCGAGAGAGGCGCAGTTGACAAAGACAGGTTTTTGATAGGAGAGGGAAGTCTGATCCGAAACGACGCCCAGCAACTTTTGCAGACCCTAGCTCATGAGATGGTCCATTCTGCGAACGCGAGATGGGCCCCTGCGACCGACCTGAAATACGACTACCACGGCCCCGATTTCCAACGCCACAATCGGCTGTTCAACGGACTCGACACCACTCACGACTACTTCGGCCACGTGATAGAAAAGAATAAGATTCCCTCTTTCGACGAAACGGGAGATTTTTTGGAGGTGAAATTACCTCCTCGAGGCGCGTCTACCGATAAGTCTCGGTATTACAACAGCACCTTGCCGTACACGCGAGCTGAACTCGAACAAGGCAATCGCGAGGGGGATCGAATAGGATTGGAGGAGATGCGAAATCGCAGACCGAAGCAGGCCGCACGCATAGAGTCGGGGAGGAAGAAAAGGAAGTCGTCGTACTACCTGCCCTTGTTCGACCCCGAGGACGAAGACACGCGCGAGAAGAGACTCTACGCCATGGCCGAGGTTTTGGGTCACACGGAACACCCCGTACAAGACCCCATCTCGAAGATCCAACGCAAGAGGGCTCGTTCTTCTAAATCTCTCAAGTAAGTGTGAAGACATGCCGCGGGCCGTTAAAGGGCACAGGACACGGGCCCCTGTCTTCAGAACTGCCGGGGGGGTACTGACGCAAGTCATGCCGCTGGTGGACCGCAAGAACATCAACAAGGCGTACCACGCCGCGCAGGACCGGTTGGACGACCCCGACATGATACTGCACGAATTGGAACTGCGGAGAATGATCGACGGCCATTGGAACCCGTACGACCGCGTGACGAACGCGTCCGGGGTATCGCGACCTCCGCCCGACGGTTCCGCGTGGGGTCACCGGTACTTTTACGACCAAGAGGCGGAAAGACTCGCGAGCGACACGTGGGACAAAGGGTGGCGATTCGCGCCCGAGTTCGTTCGCGGGTCGCGTCACGCGGCGATCGACGTGCACGAAAAGATGCGGGGAATAGCCGCGAAAAGGATGGACAAACGCGCTCTCATCGACAACATGCATCTCATGTTGCCCACCCCCGACCGCTCCGCCGACCCTTCGGCGCCCGCGCACTCGTACGGCGCCGGACTCCTCGCCGTGGACCGCGCGACGGCCGAGAACACGCGTCCCTACCAACGCCCCACCGGATGGGGCGCCCCCTCCCCCCGAACATGTGGGAGGGGGCGTCGGCAGCACCCGAATGGACCGGCCCGAGCGGGTGGGATGTCTACTACGGGGACGCCGCGACGAACGGGTGGGACGACGATCACAGTGTTGGACAGACAAAGCGGAGGCGAAAGAGAGCTACGCCCGCGCGCAAGAAGAAGACGACACCCGTATCTAGCAAACGTAAGAGACGGAATAAATAAATGCTTTATTGATCATCGACATCATCATTCACATCGAGTCTACATCTCCTTGCATCAAGGCCAGCGCGCGCTCCCATCCGAGCGGACGCTCGTCGAACTCGGACGCCGGTATCGGCCGGGGGGGACCACGACGCTCGCGGGGGCGGCGAAGACCGGGGAGGAGGTATCCGGAGGCGGGAAAGGATGCGTCCCCTCCTGTGCGTCAGCCACGCCCGCGGCCAACATCTGCACGAGCTGATACACGGACATTCCCGGTACCGCGTACGAGACAGGATCGACAAACAGTCGCGAGGCGGACAGCGAGGAGGCGGGTAACTGGTACACGACAGGCGCAGGCGGGGGCGCTCCCCCGAACCCTCTCACTTGGTACGAGTCCAGGAGATGCGACACGTAGTTCAGCACCAGTTGTCGATTGCGTATCTGGGTGTCCGACGCCATGACGTCCTCGCCCACCTCCTTCGACAGCGCCGCCTTGACCATCCCCTTGTAGGTCATGAGGCCGGTGTATCCAGCGTGGGGGTCGACCGCGACCAGCTGGCAAAAGTACGCGTGCCACTGGGGGACGTAGTCCCCGTCCAGCATCATCATCGTCTCCCGCCCGGCTTCCCCGTTCTCCGCCAGCTGGATCATCATCTCCACCATCTCGGCCGCCATGCGCTCGAGTCCCATGACAAGCGAGGCCTTGTCCTTCTTCGCCTTGACGATCTCGGGATGGCGGAACAGATGGAGGGTCGACCGGCGTTGAAACCCTAAACGTTGGACCTGGCGGTCGAGCCGATTCAGCTCGACCTCGTTGAAGGCGTGCCGCGTGACAGGATCCTCGAAGGTCCCGGAATCCAGTATGAATTCCGCGAGCCTCGGAGCGTCGAACCCAATGACGGTCCTGTCCGGCAACACGAGCTTGAACACGCGGGATTTGTGCGGGAGCGGTTCGAGCATGATCATGTCCTCCTTGTTTTTCGGGAACAGGGCGACGTGCTTCTTGATGCGCGCGATCGCCTTGGCCCTCGCGAGGAACGTCCTCCTCGCCCATCGCTGGATCTTGCGCGCGGCCAGCACGGCGACCAGACTGGCTTCCGCCTGCCGCTTGGTGATCCATTTGGGGGTGACGAACCCCAGTTTCGTACACAGCTGACGGATATCGACCACCGTGAGCGGGGAGAACCGTCTCTTCCCTATACCCTTCACGACCGACGCGTTCAAGGCCAGACTCCGACATATCCTAACAGGAGGTAGTTTTTTCCTCATTCCCTACAGAGCCCCCGGAGAATAATCCGTCGAGAGAGATGATGAGGAGGAGCGAGAGGCGGCTTATCAACCCTTCCGACCGATGTCGGTTAGCCGACACGATCGTGTTGGAATGGGGTTACAAATATAACCGCCGCGTATATCGAGACGATGGACGATTTTGAGATCGATCGGACGGCCATGGTCAAAATGTTCGAACAACTCGGCGGGCTACCGTCGGATCTGATCGACGCGCTCAAGGCCGCGGAAACGGACGCGGAGTTCATCGACGCGATCGAAACCATATCCCGACGGCGGTTATCGCCCCCCGCCGGCGCCCCGCACCCACCCCCACCCCCAAACCCCAGAAAATGTGGCGCAAAATGGCGACGTTGAGAGCCAGGAGACGTTGTAAATAACTTTATTTATCCGAATATGTATCACAAAAGGTCCAAGTTCATGGCGGACTCGTGAGGACCGTTCACCACTATCAAATGGGCGATGGCGGAGGCCACCGCGTGGAACGGCGTCAACCCGCTGGCATGTTGGTACACGTCCTTGGCGACCCCGAGTATGGCGTTCACGAGGGCTTCCGCGACTTCGCGCGTGACCCCCTTGGCCTGCACCATGGACGCGACGTGCACTAGGGAGCAGACGGCGACCACGTCCACGTCGGCGGCGTGCATGGCGGTGGCGAGGGCGAGTCGCAAGAGAGCGGAGTCGACGGGGTCGTCGCTTTGAGCTCTGCGTACGAAGTGCGACGCGAGCGTTTGCAAGACCCCGACTTGATCGACTTCCGCTACAAACTCGGACAACCGCGAGTCATGAAACAGGGCGACGGCGGAGTCAAAGTCCCCCGCGCGCTTCGAGAAGTCCGGCGCCGGCGCCTCGCCGTCTCGACGATCGTGGATTTCGGCGTCGACGGCGGCGTACAGGTCCCTCCACTGCGAGGGGGATATCGACATCCCGTCGAAACCGGACAGGTATTGCAAGGACGTTGAGCGGGCGACGGCGAACACCGGACACCCGTACTGTTCTCGCGCCTCTTTCGGGAACAGCAGAGCCCCGAGACACGCCCTGTGTAATTCGGCGACGTACGACTGCGGCACGTTTAACGGACAGGACTTGAGCGCGTACTTGCCCAATTCCTCGACCATGGGCTGCAAGTAATCCGGGTCGACGACGGACCCTTCCATCATCATTTTGAACCGGGACAGGTTGGCGTGGAGGTTTCGGTCGATGCGCAACATGTTGGAGACAGAACGCTCGCCATGGGCTCTCGTTCGCCTTTTATAGCATCGGTATAGGAATGGAAACACCGACACGACCGACACCGACGGTCACGAACGATTTGAAACCGCCCCGGATCGAGTCGTTCCAATCCGCGCCGCCCGCCACGCCTCCGCCGACGTCCGTACTGTACTTGTCGTTCGGCGGAGGGTACCGCGTCGCGAACCTCTTGTTCTTCCCTGTCATCTTCGCCGTCTTGGCGTTTTTCGTGGATAGGGCCCTCGTGCGACGCGTGAACAAGGAGAACCACCGGACGTTCCAATTCCTTCGCGCTCTGCCACACGTTTTGTACGGAATCGTGACGTGCGTGATCTTCGTCCCCGACTGGATCCGCGCGGGGTGGTTGCGCGCGTCGGCGTCCATCGCGATCGTTCTATACGTCAAGCTGGCGGTCTCCGCCTTCTACACGTCGGTGACGTCTCACGTGCTCCAGCGACTCCAGACGCGCTCCGTCGTGCGCGACGCGCAGACCGACGCGAAATAATTCTCTCCCCATCCGTCAATGACGTCCCTTCTCCGCTGTTTCCGGCCACGCCAAGTGCACGCGAACAAGAACGAGGGGACCGTGATCGCGGGGTCGCTCCTCCCGCCGGATCTCGTCGCCGACGCGTCGAAATCCTCGAAAAAAGGCTCGCGGCTTAAACCACACGATGCCAACGCACACCCGCTTCCATCCGGACACCCTGGCCGCCCACTCCCGCTTCCTGGACCCTCTTCCTACATGGACGCCTCCCGGCACGGTCACATTACAAGCCCCTCGCTTATCAGTTCCCAATCGAACCGAGATGAGTGAGCGAAAAAAAACGGATAAGATCCATTCATTGACAGGGGTTAATATGTAAATCTGTTGTATACATGTCTCCCGAAGTGCGCGACTTGGAACTAGAAGAACTGCACAGCGCCCAGTCGTCGTACATGAAGGAGGTCGGGGGGAGGAGAGAGGCGGTCGTGGGCAGTGCGGGGGGGATAAAAGGCTCGTTCTTGCTGGACGAGAAGCACCGCAAGGTCATCGTGGTGAAGGAGTGGACCAAATGGGAACAAGGGGTGTCTGAACTTGCTCATTACAAAACGGAGTACCCAGGATACACTCTCGAGCTGCACCTGTTTCGGGGAAGCGGCTCTACAAACATGCCCCCCTCCTATCTGCAATTCGTCCGGTTCGTGTGCAAGAGTCACCGATTCCGAGTGACCATCCACAAGGGCGCGGTTTTCCCGCTTTCCACCCCGTGGTGGAAAACCTCCCACCTTTGTTGTTTTAAGCCGTCATTTGGATAAACCCGCCACTCACGCGCTGGTCTTGTGAGACGTCGGCAAGACACCGCCCCTTTCCAAGGCGTGGCGGAGACAGAGGGAGTCGATCACGTCCCGGATCGCGAACATCCCGGGCGTCTCCCCCGCCCTCACGTTCCAGGCGGCTCGTCTACACGCGCCGCCCAGGTTACGCCGGATCCAGTCCTCGTCGTCCCACTCCACGCGCACGGAAGGGACGTGGTCCCACCCCTCGTCGCCGAAGACGTGATCCACGAGCGTGACGAAGACGAACTCGTCCAAACAGACGCAATTGTCAGCGTCGGACTCGGACTCGTGCTCGACCAACGTCGTCTCCAGGCGAGGACGTATCGCGCGATAATGGTCGGCGGCCAGAAGACAGAATTGGGTGGAGAGCGAGGAGGCGGACCTCTCGAATATCGACAAAAGCTCGTTCGCGTAAACGGTCGTGGGCAAGGCGAAACTTGACTCGAACACGGATTTCCCGTAGAGATTCTCGCACGCGGACAAGAAGTCGGGCGGGGACAGACAAGGAACCGTGGTCTCGCCGACGAGAGCGAAGTGCGTCACATCCAGGTGCGCGGCTGCCGCGTCGAACAACGTCAACTCGGCGCGCAAGAGCCACGAATGGTCTCGACGCGATGACACGGACGGCACCTCGACGGCGTCGCACTCCCATATCCATTTACGCAAGGAATCGACGTCCTCCCTCTCGAATTCCGAGGCGTGCACGAAGAACCGCAACCGGCCGCGCGCGGGACCGGCCGCGGCGAGCCAGTCCTTCCACACCCCCGACGTGTAGAAGGAGTCGGTGAGCAGGAAACACACGGCCACCGTCATTCTCCGTCGCGACGCCTTCTCCTTTTACGACAGACATTTGAGGCTCGACGACCAGGCGAACGTGTCGTCCGTCGTCCAATCACTACGAATCCCGATAGTGTACGCCCTTGGAAGCGGCGCGCGAGGGCCGAGCCGAGCAAGGCGCGGGAGTCGTTCCGGGCGGCAAGACGCCGGCCCACTCGAGCGCCGAGCGGAGGGCAGGGGTGTCGCGCACCTTCCGAATCGCGAACAGACCGGGGGTCTTGCCCATCTCCGCGTCCTCGGCAGCACCTTTGCACATACCGGGCAGGTTGCGCTCGACCCACTCGTCCTCGAGCCACAATGCGTGGATGGGAACTTCGTCCTGTTCCATGTACACGAAGGGGGCGTGCTCCCAGCCTTGGTCGCCGAACAGGTTGTCCACGAGCGTGATGAAGAGGAACTCGCACAAGCAAATCGGATCGTCCGTGAACTTCGCCCCGTACGCGTTCAATATCGTCTCCACGGAGGGTCGTATCGCGCGGTATTGTTCGGCCGCCAGCAGACAGAACTGTCCGGAATACGACAAAGTCGAACATCCAAGTCTTAACAACAGGTTCTTGGTGCGCGTGCCCGTCGGGATAGGGTAGCACGACTCGAACACGGATTTGCCGCGGAGACGCTCGCACGCGGTCAAAAAGTCGGACGGGGACAGACACGGCGCCGTGTTTTCGCTGACGAGTCCGACGTGCGTCACGTCGGGATGCGCGGCCGCGGCGTCAAACAACACGCACTCCGCGCGCAAGATCGACGGATGGCCCCATCGCGTTGTGATGACCGGCACCTCGACGGCCTTGCACTCCCGGACCCACTCGCGCAACCTATCCGCGTCCTCTCCCTGGAACCGGGACGCGTGAACGAAGACCCGCACCCGCCCGAGCGGGACCCCGGCCAGCCAATCTTTCCACACCCCTGCGGTGAAGAATGTCTGTTGAGAAGGAAACAAATGGCCACCGCCATTCAGGCCGCACCCCGTAGCGGACACAAAACTCGCAGGACGACGAACGAACATCGCCCGCACCGGTCATCACGACCGGTCGCCGATCGCGAGCGCTGGCCGTCTCGGTAGACGTGCGTCTTCGTGCGGACCTCCGACGCGTCCCGGACGAGTTTGAGATTGGCCTCGTTCAGGATGTAGCATCGGTATCGAACGGTGAACGATTTTGGAGGATTTTTGGGGTTGAGATAGAATCGTATGTTTTTGTATGTGTAGGTACTGGCACACGTCACCGTGGTAACGTCCTGAGGATCGAACTCTTGGTCCCCGATGACGACGCGGACCTTCACGTCGCAGTCGACTCCCCGCAAAACGTCGCACGTCGGCAGACGCGTCGCGGAGAAGACGTACTCGCCCGTTTTGTCGTCGACCTCGAACGCGGCGAGGTTGTTGACGACATACGAGTGCTCGGGCTCGTAGACGACTGCCTGGGTCCACCCCTCGCCCACCTCCGTGCGCGGCGGAGTCGTCAGGACCTGCAACGCGTCCGTGTAGGTGCCCGGGCCGAGCTCGTACACGGGGAGGCTGTCCAGGAACTGGTCGATATCCATACTTACGTCGGAGTAACGACGCGAGTTTATTCGACCGCCAATAGACGCGCTACTTCTGCTTCTTCTTCTTCTTGGCCGGTGGCTCTTCGAACGTCTTCGCGACTGTCAGGTCGATCACCTCCCGTTGCGCCTTGGTCACGCGCCCGACTCGGACGGACTCGCACGACGCCAGCACGTCCGTCAGCCGTCCCTCCATGTCCACAAAGTCCCCGTTATCGTGCCCCGTCGCCTTGAGACCGTATTGATTGTAATACCGCACGAGATCCTCGTTGTCCCGTACCAGACACGCCACTCTCCTCAGTTTCGCCATATCGTTCTTCGCGAACGCGTCTTTCAAGCTCGCGTACGTGTTCTCGTACTTCCGCAGCAGATAGTAAATCTTGGCTTTCGACCACCCGTTGTATACACTCTCGTCCGGGCATTGCGCACCGGCCGCTTCTAGTTCCACTATGGCCGTTCGGCGGTCCTTCATCATCGGCGCCAGCAAAGACATGCCATAACACAACAACTTGCGACCGACGCCTCGGAACGTCGCAATCTCCTCCTTCGAAGCGTCCCCCGGAAATTCCTTCGCAAGCACGCTGAACCAACTGATGTGGATCCTGTTGCGTTCGGGATACGCTTCTAACATAACCTCTACCAAATTGCGAGTCGGGTGAGCCCTCACCAACCGCGAGTCGTACGTCGGAGGGACGAGCACGTCAACCCGCAAGGCTTTATACCCGCCTCTATCGGCGAACGAACGCGTCACACGCAGACTCCTCCCCTTGAGCGTGGGGAGATCTAGGCCCGTCACTTCTGTTTCCTCCATAATTGAGCACTTTATTGTTACCATGCGATTTTAAGTTATATTTTCAAACAAGTCCTTTATTCATAATAATAAAGTTACGTTTACAACATCACAAGCTCGTCTCCCATAGAGACCTTCCACTCGTGGGGGCACCGGAGAGGCGGCACACCGCCGCCACTGTGGTAAAGGGCGTGGGCGCTCTTGATGCACTTGTCCAGGTTGGCCCGCGACCTCCGCAAAACATCGCAATCGTGCGAGGTCACGGAGCAGACCGCCGAACAGAAGACCGCGTCCTTGCAGACGCACAGTCGCCGCTCCTCGCCCCTGGTCAACTTCTTTCCGCAATAGTGTCCCAGGCAGACGGGCGCCGAAAGCTCGCCGCTCGCGTTCACGCGCGTCCAAGTGCGAAAGGGGGGGACCGCGGGCTCCGGATTCTTCTCCATCCACTTGTCCGACTTTGGTTTCGTCATGAGCTCGGACACCCACATCTTCCGGCGGGAGTCCGCCGGGTCCGCGAAACAGAACGCCACGACGAACTCGGTCTGGTCGTTGTACATCATCGCGCGCCAGTAGGTCTGAAGACACGCCTCCCTCAGCTCGCCCGCCGTCACCCAGTCGACGATCACCGACCTAGCCGCCTGCGTCAGGTGATGGACGCGAATCAACAGGGCGCCGCGGCCATAGCCGTCGTGCATCTCCTTGCACTCCTCGAGCACGCGGTCGAAGTGGGCGTGCAGATGCCTCCACACGTTGGAGACGGCGAGGCGATGGCGGGCGCCGGAACTCGAGACTTGCCTGGCGACGTCAGTGACCGCCTGCGACCGCGGCCGGAGGATGCCGGCGATCCAACCGTCCAGACGATTGCGGGCGATGACGACCTTGCGCTCGTTGGCGGGGACCTCGCCGCGAGACACTCGTATATCGTCCTCGAGGAAGGAGCCAGCGTCGAACAGGGACTCGCCGATATCAACGACCTTCTTACACACCGGCAACTCGATGCCGTCCGACGCCCGATCCGGCGATGGCTGTTTTTTCGATTCGACACAACTCATTTTCAAAGGCTTTTTTTGGACCAAATGGATGTATTTTTTCAACGAAGGGATCTTCTTTAAAATGTGTTTCATGGAGCCGACTAGCTGGCTGAGAGACTGATAGTATTTGAGACGAGACCTCCCCTCTCTCCGCCGCACCGGCCATTTATTCCCACCCCAACCGACATCTCGCGCTCTGATTGGCTACCTACATACTCCTCTCTGATTGGCCAACGACACGTCACGGCGCGTCGGCCAGACGACCCGCCGACGGTTCGGCCGCAATGGCCGTGCGCGACTCGCGGGTGAGTCGCTGATTCAGCCGCATGACCTTGACGTTCTCCTGGATGCACTGCTCGTCGGCGCGCGCGTCGTGAAGTCCGGTCGCCTTGAACACGGGTTCCAGCAAGTCCCGCTTGCGCTTCGCGACACTGACCGGATTCTGGCCCGTCTTCCTGATCTCCTCCGCCTCCAGCACCTGGATGAAGTTCATCCCGGCGCTCTGCACGTTCGTCAGCAGGTCGCGGGCCGAGACTCGCGCGTTGTACATCGCGCGGAGCTCGACGGAGGTCTTGCCCGTGACCGCCAGATTGTTCGTGTCGTGGACCACCGGGTACAGAGCCCACTCCCCTTGTGGGTATCGGTGTACCCCTTGATCGCTTCGTTCAGGTCGCGCGTAGACAGACAGCTCTTGATGCGCTGGTGCTGCTGCAGCCTCTCGAGCGCGGTCTCGTTCCCGTCGGCGGCGTCCGCCCGCTGCAAAATGTCCTCCGCCAACGTCCGGTCGGCCCTCAGGTATCGCTCGAGGAGGACGGACACCTGCTCGCGGAACTTGGCCGCGATCTTGCCGGGGAGCAACATCAAGATGCGTGTCAACCCCTGACGGTCGGTCACCGGGGTGTCTCGCTGCCTGGCCCGGGGAATTTCCAGAGATAACAGGTTGTTACTACTTCGGGATTGGCTCCTACTAGGCGTTTCCAATACATTGCTGGGTTGACTAGACCGACGGCATCCATCGCGTCCAACACGGAGATTCTGCCATCTTCCGTCACGCGGATCTTTCCTTCAAAACGAGGGTCGTCCTCCGCCCCGTCCGCGGGCGTCAGGTACCTCACGATGGCCGCCATGATACACCCACGAGAGAAAAACGCTCCTCTCGCGACCGATGATCGTTCTTAAACTGTTACCGGCCGACATCCGACGTTCTGATTGGTCGCCGACATACTCCTCTCTGATTGGTCCGCCGAGATCGTGTCGGTTCACCGGGACGGGTACCGAACGGGTGGAACCCGTGATTGTAATCCAATCTTTTCACTCTTATCTTGTGTATTATTAACCCGTCATCTATATGTAAACGCGATGGCGTCGAAGACGACGAAGAAGACCCTCACGCAGGAAGAACGCATGCAACTCCTCGGGCGGACGATCCGCGCCAGGTTGGACAGGAAATACGCGGACAAGAGACACAAGCGATTCTGCGAAGATGCAGCGAAAGAGGACGATGACACCCCTCTCCTCTCCCCATTTGGCCATTTCACGGGGACCATCACGATTCCGTACATGTCGCTCGAGGGGTGCGATTACGACTCGTTGGCGCGAGACAATATGCGGTGGTCGGGGACGAACTCCGACGGCTCTCTCAAGACCATCCAGCTGAAGGTGGAATGGAACACCCTTTACGACAATCGGGACGAACTCCGTTTCGTGCGGAAAAACGCCCACGACCCGCGCGAGATCATCGACGAGGAATGGTACTTCAAGTCGTACCAGTACCTCGGCAGTCTGTCGAAGGAGGACCTGTTGCTCTTGCGGTCCTACTCGCACGTGGGAGATGGGTACGTCAACGGCAACGACGCAAAGGTCACGCGGCACCACACCATACAGATGAGTGGGTTAATCCGTACACCGCGGACGTGGATATGAACGGGACCCCTCTGTGGGTGCCTCTTTGCATGTTCATCAGGAGGTATAAAGGTTTGCCCACCTCGTACGCGAGTTTGTGGAGGCGAATGCCTGAAATGCAAGACTTTATGAAGCTGGTAGACATGTTCGAGTCGTACCAAACGGGAGACCCCGACACCGGACACGACCATGCGTGGGCGGTAATGTCTTATTTTAAAAAACTCCCCGACACCCTTTCCGAGAGTGAGAAGGAGGACTTTGGATTATCAGCCATCATAGCCGTGATCGCGGAGAGCACAGTGAACGATGAGGAGCACTTGAAACTCAGGTTGTGCACGTGGCTGCTCACGTTCCTTTCCACGGAATTCATTGTGGAAAAGATCGTCCCCTTTTACCGCAAGAAGCTGTTCAAACTGGTGCAAAACGCCCCGCGCGTCACGAGGCCTTTCACGGTCTTCCGCGGCACTAGAGACGATTACTATCTGAAGGGCGCGAAGAATAGGGTGTACGTCAACCCGTACTGCGTCTCGACGTCTCTGTCTGTGGATCACATACGCAAATCCCCCTTGTTCACGTCGAACAAGTGCTGCGTTTCGGTGATCCGATTGGTGAGGGGCTGTCCGGCGCTGCTTTTCTGGCCAGTGAGTCTGTACGGCACGAGCGAATTCGAGATCCTGCTCCCGCCGGGCACCGCGTACTTGATCAAGTACTCGGCGATGCAGAAATGGGCGCCGACCGCGTACAACCCGCAGACCCTCACGAAGGAATCGGTGTGCAAAAACGTGCCAGACGGCGAGGGTGCGGGGAAAAAGACTTCCTACGTGTACGTCGCGGACGGGAAGACGCTGACCGACACGACATTGCGACCATCGACTAGCGCCTGAACACTCGTGGCGGGCGGCGCTGGCGCGTCCGACATACTTTCTCTGATTGGTCCGCCGAGATCGTGTCGGTTCGCCGATCGCTTAAAAGGCCCTCGACAATTTCTCCGCAAACAGCAACCGATGGCGACCGCAGTGCACTTTCGCGTGGGGGCGCCGAGGCCGGCTCGACCGTTGGTCGCGGCCCACGAGGTCCCCGACAAGTGGGTGTGCGTCGGGCGCAAGTCTCGCGAGCCCAAGGTCACGAAGCTGTACAACGAGGAGATCCTGCTGTACAACCACCGCCAGCGGGACGAGACGCTCGCCGTGCGGAACGTGTGTCCCCACCGCGGGGCGCGTCTGTCCCACAATTGCAAGGTGGATGACGGGTGCATCCGTTGCGCGTACCACGGGATGTACTGGGGCAAGGAGAACAACGGGGACAACTACCTCGACACGAAGGAGGATGCGGACCTGGTCTGGGTGAACGCCGGCATGGGCGACGGAGAGTCGTCTCCGCCGACGATGCCGGAGTTCACCGAGGACGGGTACCGGACGTTTTCGTACCCGACGCGCATCCGCGGGCACCCGATGATCGTCATGGAGAACCTGTTGGACCACGTGCACCTCCAGCACGTCCACAAGGTGAAGATCGTGGACGTGAAGGGCGCCGACGTCACGACGGAGACGGGCGGTCTCTTTACGGGAAAGAGCGTGTACAGCTACCCGGTGGCGGCCGAGTCCGTGGGCCGCGTGCTGCTGGGCCTCATGCCGAAGGAGGGCCGGGACGCGAAGGCGCCTCCGAAAGGGTCGATGTCGGTGACGGTCGAGAACGAGTTCTTCCTCCCGTATACCGCGAGCCTGCGATTCTGGATTTCCGGACACGAGAAGCCCGCATTCGTCTTGTGGTTCAGCGTGCAGCCCTACGAGTCCGACGAGTCCCTCGTCACGTGCCGGGTGTCCCGCAACATCCTGACGGACCCCGCGTGGGACTTCCTGTTCTGGCTGATCAACGTTCTGCCGCTGAAGGAGGACGACGACATCGTCGCGAACGTGGTGACGGAGGATTGGTGGCGCAATCGCCTGACGATGGGCGACGCGTTCGTGAAGTTGTACAGGGACCGGATGAAGAAGGTCTACGGGATCATGTGCCCGGAGCCCTTTGCCTAAGTTTTGGACGCGCCCTTCTTCGAGCCCCCTCCGCCCGCGGGTGGTGGTGTTGTGTGTTGACTTGTATATACGGATCCGTATATTGTTAATAAATTTTCTTGGGTCGGTCCGTCTCTGCGTGCGCGCTTGTGTGTTGGATCGCGGCCCCGCGGCTTGTGTCCCCCTCCCCGTCCCGTCCCCGGCCCCGCGCCGGAGCGGTTCGGGCTGTCCCCCACGGCACTGGCCGTCTCCCACGGCAAACGAAAAGTTTGAAAAGTTCGGGCGAACAGGATAGCCCGAACTTTTCAGGATAGCCCGAACTTTTCAGAGCCTCCCACGCGAAAACGAAAAGTTTTGAAAAGTTTTGGCTCTGATTCCCACGGCAAATGAAAAGTTTGAAAAGTTCGGGCTATGGTTCGGGCGAACGCAGAATCGCCCGAACCGCCAACTTAGTTCCCACTGGCGGGGGTGTGCACGGGTAGGGGTGTGTATATCCTTTGTGTTGGTTTGCTAACACATAAAATATAGGTAGGGTTGCTAACACATATTATTATGGGTATGGTTGCTAACACATAAAATATAGGTAGGGTTGCTAACACATATTATTATGGGTATGGTTGCTAACACATAAAATATAGGTAGGGTTGCTAACACATATTATTATGGGTATGGCTGTATACAGGGTAGTGTGTAGTGGTAAATAATATGTGTTAGGAAGTGTGTTCAAATAATATGTGTTAGGAAGCATGTGCAATATTTTATGTGTTAGGAAAGGAAGGTAGAGTATATACGAAAGTGCAGTGCACCCCGTCCGGTGGGGACTAAGTTAGCGGTTCGTGCTATTTTTCGTTCGCCCGAACCTTCGCCCGAACTTTTCAAACTTTTCATTTGCCGTGGGACTCAGGGCCAAAACTTTTCAAAACTTTTGGTTTTCCCGTGGGAGGTTTTGAAAAGTTCGGGCTATCGCGAAAAGTTCGGGCGAACAGGATAGCCCGAACTTTTCAAACTTTTCATTTTCCGTGGGATTCGTCGAGTGTCGTGGGGGATAGCCCGAACCGTTCGCCCGAACCGTTCGCCCGAACCGTTCGCCCGAACCGTTCGCCCGCCCCGCCCGGCGGTGTGCGTCCGCTTTCCGTCGTCCGCGCGCCGACTCGGCACTTACTGTCCAAAAACCAAATGTCCTCATTTGAGGACATAGTCCTCGTTTGAGACGGGGGGGGTCAGGGGCGTGGTTTTGGCGCCAAATTTGGTCCTAGGGTCACTTGGTGGGTTTTGGCGCGAAACTGGGATAGGTACTGAGCGCGCCAAGCCCCTGGGGTCGACAGGGGTCGACCGTACCTGGAAAATATGAGGCGACGAAAAGTACCTACAACAGCAAGAACATCGCAATGCAATCGAGTGTTTTGTCGAGTGGCGGCTATGGGGTCGTGCCAGTTCCGAGGCTTGCCTGAATGTTATAGGGCATTATTTTGCCCCGGACGAAGACAGCATTTTAGATCGTCATCTAGTGATTTCGAAGATGCTATTCTTCACGTGCAGGTGCTTTGTATATGTCGAAAATTTTGTTCATGAACGGATTTTGGCATTGTTGAAGAAAATCTGAGAGCTACGTAGATCGCATGATAGGTCAGTTCGCAGATCGGTTTTACAATATCTTTTTCCGCCCAGGCGCTGCGGATATCGCGAGTATGGGTTATGGTACGCTTCTGGGCTTATGGGCGACATGGGGAGAAGAGGGACCTGGGCAGTTGCATGCGTCAAAGAGTCTCTATTTTTTCGTCGTGATGTCGCAGTCGCGCCTGGCGAAAACCAGGGCGAGCGCGAGCCATATTTTTCTTTTGCCGCAAGGCTGGGTGCTTCCCACGCGTCACCGTCCTTTAATATATATTTCTTGAGCTGGCCCGCGCAGCTGGCGGCCTGGGCGCACGTCAAGAACAAGGTTCCGACTGTCATTCTCAACCGCATCGTTCTAAGTAAGCGTGTTAAGCGGATTGCAACCTGTAACTCCCGCAGACGTGATAATTCCGGTTGCTTTCAATGCCCAACTTCGTGGTTTTGATTACGTTTATGTCCGGGGAATAACGGAAGTTTGCTGGGCAGTACTTTCTTTTCCCGTTGCGTCACTGAAAAGGTAAACGGCCTTGCGTTATCAAAACAGCAGCAAGTATAAGTCGCTGTGCTTAATTGCGATGTGGTAGTTTGATTCAACACATATACTGCCTTGTTGCTGAGAAGTTTTTCAAGGCTTGCTGGTATGTTGCCCATATGTTTCTAATGCTTCAACTCATGTGCAAGTGATCAAGACTGGCTTGGAAACTTGAGCTTGTCATGTTTACATTGTGCTTGTGTTACAACTTGTGCCTCTTTGCAGTACATGTTTCATATATAGCGTAAGGGTTCAGCATCATGGTTTAGCACCGTGGTGGCAGCCGAGCCTCTACTAACGATCATGGACCTAACCTTGGCAAGTATTTGCTTCATATTTCACTCTTTGGACTGAGCTAGCTTTACACCTGCTGTTTGGCCTGCACCATGGTCCCTGGCTGCCATTTACATTTTGTGCCCCCCCCTGGCAGGCTGCAGGGTCTAGGACTGCGAGGGTGTAACATAGACATGCTGTGGGCACCCTGGGTGCATTTTCAGGACCAGCCATGACCTGGCCATGCCTTCTTTCTTGGCATATTGTTGACTTGAGTGCTATTTGGTCACTCGCGTAGCGACCCCCCTGCATTCATAAATTGTAAACAATTATACAATGATCATATTTCATGGATGTTAAGCATTGCAACTCTTGAACATATCATAAATGAACATGGTTCCATACCGTACCCATGGATTTGTTGACATGTGCGAGTTATTACAAATGGTCTCCATGCTTAAAAACGTCCTCATTTGAGGACATTTTCTTGGTGATTAGACATTACTCGACCCGGATTCGGCCCGCGGGGCGTGGAGGGTCCACGGGCGCCTGTCACGTGCCGTAACCGGCGCCTGCCGGCCCGCGCAGTCCCGTGCCCGGTGACTACTGCCGCCTGTCACCGATGGCACTTACTTCGAGCGTCTGTCGCGTGCCAGAACCGGCGCCTGTCGGCCCGCGCAGTCCCGTGCAGTGCTTGTTACTGGCACCAGTCACCCATGGGGCTTGCAACTGGCGCCTGCCACCTGCCAGAACCGGCGCCTGTCAGCCCGCGCCGTCCCGTGCAAGGTTTACTACTGTCCCCTGACACACGTGGCACTGGCAGCTGGCGGCGGTCACCCACGGGAATTGCCACTGGCGCCTGTACCCTGTCAGAACCGGCGCCTGTCAGCACGCGCAGTCCCATGCAGGATTGACTACTGCCGCCTGTCACCCACGCGAGTTGCTGCTGGCGCCCGTCACCCACGAAAGTGGTGGCTGGCGTCTGACACCTGCCGGAACCAGCGCCTGTCAGCCCGCCGCCTGTCCGATCCGGCGCCTGTCGGCTCGCGCATCCCGCCGGGTCTGTCTAAGTCCGCGAGTCCGCGCCGCCGGGCTATCTATGTGGGGCTCATTGTGGGGACTTTATAAGGAAAACAATCCAAGCTTTATTAGTACTGCACCATTCACATATCCTCATAAGCAGCAGCCAGCAGGCTCTTCTCGGGGCTGTACACAAAGTACGGGGCCTCCGAAAGGTGTTTTGCGCGGCCCATATCGATCAGCACTTCGATCAAAGGGTCCGCAGCGCACAAGGGGCACCACATGCCGCGCTTGCCGCTCTTTTCTATGGTCTGCACAGCGCAATCCACACACACACCGTGGATATGGATATGCTCCTGAGGGTCCTCCCTCCGCTGGCATCCTGCTGCGGATCCAGCAGGAAATCGGTGTGCTTCTTGCACACGCCGCAAGTAACAGGCCCCCGCACACTGCCAGCCCTGTTCTGTGCAGGCGGTTCTGCGCGCGCGCTCTTCCCAAAAACGCCCGAATCGCAGAGGAAGGCGCCCACCGATGCGGCATTCTCGCAGAAAATCTCGCCGCCCGGCAGCACTTGGATATCGTGCATGTGCGCGTCCCGCTTGTACTTCTCATCGAATTCGTGCGTGTTTGCGTGCCCCTGCTTGGTTTTCACAGCCCCCAGGAACTTTGCCACCTTGTCCTCGGTGTCCCGCTGTTTCAGGTACACCTTCATGGCGGGGGACTGCTCGCCATTGCCGTTTGCAGGCGGCTGGCGCTTGGCAGGAGGGACATCCGTTGCCGCCATAGCCGGCTTATCGCGGGAGGGCTCCATTGCAGTGAGAGGAGTTGGTTTTGAGTGGTGCTGGGCGGATTGGGACCCCCAAACGCCCGCCTCCGCCTTTTATCCCTTCCCAACCCCGCGCGAAGCGCGCGACACCCACGACAATCCAATGGGAGTCCGCCGCGTGTCACGCGGGCACGACACGACGGCATATTCCCACGAATATTCCGAGCGGACCAATGGGACGCTGCCACGTGGCAGTGGCGCGGCGCTTCCACGGGATATCCGTGGGAATATTCCCGGCGCGACGCGCTTCTGGAAGGCGCGGCGCTTCCACGGGATATTCATGGGAATATTCCCGGCGCGGCGCCCTTCTGGAAGGCGCGGCGCTCCGCGGATATTCCGTGGGAATATTCCGTCCCACCAATCCGGACCTGCCGCGTGGCACGGGACTATTGGGCGGGGCGGGGGGGGTGCGGGCACATAAGCGGAGGAGGGCGAGTTTGGCAGCCAAACCACGCCAATCCGCACGAGCACGCACAGACTGTCAGCCGCTATGGATTCCACCCCTCTGATTGCCAATGAGCTCCCTCAGGATCACTCCGACCTGTTCGCGGAGTTGTGCGGGGGCTGGTACCGCTTGGTGGTGCGCAAGGCCATGGAAAACTCCAGCAATTTGTACAGCTGCGTGAATGAGTGGGAAAAGAAGTTGAAAACCCCCTTTTGCGTGCTGGTTCGTTTCGACTCCTTTACGGCTCTGGACCGCCAGTTGGAGTTTGAATTCATTGACGTACGCACTGCGATCAGCAGGAAGTACTGCGTTCGCAGTCAGATCCTGTCCCACATTCGCCCTGAGAGCGAGTTCATGCTTCTGTGCGTCCTCCTTCGCGAGAAGAAGGAGGACGACGGGTTCATCGACCTGGTTACCAGGATTGGCCTGTCCTTCCGCGTGCCCAAGGACGCGGACAAGATCGTTGCGAGGACGGCGTTTCCCTATACCCGCCCCTGCGAGAAGGTGGTGATCGCAGTGCGCACGCCCATTTTGGACAGCCCCATTGGTCCTTTCCCCGAGTCGGTTCGCGGTTTCTGTGCTGCGCCGGGGTGTGAGAAGAAGGGCAAGAGCGAGGTGAAGCGCAGGTGCGCCAGCTGCCAGGATGCGCGGTACTGCTCCCGCGAGTGCCAGGTTGCGCACTGGAAGATCCACAAGGCGGACTGCACTCTGCTCACCCACGTGTGGACTTGCACCTCTGGTGTGAAGTTCCCCCTGCGCGGGGACACTCTGCGTGTGAAAGACGATTGCACTGGGTTTGAGGGCCGCCAGACGCCCTGCCTGCGCATGTACAACCGCTAAACAGCCAGGCCTGCATGCCTGCAAAGGGGTCTAGCAATGGCCTAATCCTTATGATTCTTATTGTAATGAAATGACATTTCCTTATGTGCATGGGACTTGAACTATTCCAATGAGTCATATAGCAACTAGGCCCATAGAATAACACTGCCGCCTGTCACCCACGCCACTGCCTACTGCCACCCGTCACCCCCGCCACTGCCTGCTGCCGCCTGTCACTCACGCCACTGCCTGCTGCCACCCGTCACCCACGGCACTGTATGCGGTCGTCTGCCTGTCTCATGGTGACAGACGCCAGCATACTGTACTATATATTCCGCGAGTCCGCGCCGCCGGTCTATTTCCTAGTGCATTGGATGATGGAACAAGGTTGGTAGGAAATGGGCTTTGGTTATTCATGAATAGTCACTTTCTATTCACCAAGTCCTCTTTTCCCAGGAGGATCATGCCCACATGACATACACGACAAACTGCTTCAGGCAGCTCCCCACGCACAAATTGGCCAGCTGGAAGCTGAGCCCGCCAAACTCCAGGAGGCCGGCGGCCATGTAGGCATCGCGGATGCAGTGGAGAAGCTGCAAGGCGCGCGCTTCCGGCGTAAACTGGTTGTCGGGGGAGGGCAGGGAGGCAATGAAGTCGTCCTTGGCGGCCCTTGCTCCCTCACAGGGCTGCAAGTCCATGGACCGCAGGAGTTCCTCAACGAAATGTGTGTAGACCCACTCCATCTCGTGCTTCCTGGTGCACTCGCGCTCAAAGATGAGCGACTCGTTTAGTGGCAGCGTGGCCACGGAGAGCGACTTGATGATATCGTGCAACTCAGGGCCGTGGTGGTTCTCGAGGATGGGGTTCTGCCTAACCCCGTGATCGAGGCGTGCGACGCACTCATTCATCAGCATCTGCCTCAGATCATTCACAAGGTTCTCCTTTTCCCCTTTGACACCATCCCACACCTGCTGCATGGCCTTGTCGACACCACACCCATAGGGCCATGCCAAGCGCACGATATTGTGCGCAATTTCTGCTGGCAGGCTGTTGAAAGATGCAGCGGCCATGGATTCTTGCTTTGGTGCTAGGGGTTGTGTGGGAGCAGGCGAGAAGTGCCCACCTTGGCGAGGGGCCGGACCTTAGTACCCCACCCGACGGCATCTCCGTGGAATATTCCATCCGACGGCATATTCCGGGGAATATTCCGTGCGGCGCGACGCTCCCACGGGACTGGCGCGACGCCATGCCACGTGTCGACTGTCTGTAGGGTGGGCCGCGCCACAAGCGCCACGCGGTAGTCTCCCACGAAGGTGTATAGACTGCCACGTGGCTGGGAGCGTGCCACGTCACTCCCATCTAATTCCACGTAGTACACGGCACGCAGACTTAGTCCAAAGTACTAGAAAGTTGCTATAATATAATACAACGCAAGATTGGTTAGCATATTTTAGTAGCTGATAGTACAGATGTGACGAGGATATACTGGGCGTACTTTCACGTAGTTCGTTCTAGTACAGACTATATGAATTTAGTTCAATCATAGTACCACGCCAATATATGGTATCATTGTATCTCATGCAAGTATCGTGTAGCAACAATGATGCCACGTGGCAGCCCGGCATGGCATGGCAAGTAGGTCCGTATGGAAAATGGGGTCACCTTAGGGTTTTGTAGGTCTGCCTAGCTACTTTCTTATTGTATTGCACCTACAGCTGCGCCCGCACCATGATGCGGAGAGAGCGCTCTGTGGCCTGCCCACTTGGGCAGCGAGAGAGGCTAGGGCGCCCTCCCTCCTTGATTTGTGAAGGGTTTGGAGGTTCCTTCACTCTGTATTCACACCCGTGACGCAGTCACGTGCTTATTTTAGAATTAAATAAACTGGTCATGGCTGATCTAATGAGACAGCTAGAATTCATTGCTGATCTAATGCTGAAACAATGCCATCACAAGCATGCCATTCCAATGTCCCATATGAAGTAGCTAGCTTGCGAGCTCTACCCCGGGGAAGCCCGGGGGGACCACAGTTTGCAACCGAACATGGAGAACGCGCGCGCCACATGCATGTGGCCACCAAATTAACGCACGCGCCAGAACTTGCGTGGTAAAAATCTGCACGCTCGGAGACATCCCTCAACACCTGAACGATCGAGGGGTGCAAGCTGCTGGGCACCATATGGACGTTTGCCTCGGCCGCGTGCCAAGGCGGTACGACGCATATCTGTGCCCCCATCCCCATGAAGGTCAGTCAATGCGTAGACCAGGCTGCAGCCTGCAGGTGCGTTCATGCCCTCGCGTGGCCCATACTCTTCGCATCGCCAGCGATGAGGGCTACTCTTATGTCCTGATGTATGCATGCGTGGCCATTTTTAGGTTATGCCAAGACGATGCCAACACCAAGTGGTTGGGGTTTGTGTGGACTATGCTGTGCAGGCTGTGCACCAAGCCTTTGAGAAGCAAAACATGCAACGGCAGCACCAAGTCCTTTTCAAATTTAGCGTAACGTGGTGCAAATGATCCTGGAGGTGTTGCGCCAAGCAATGGAATGGGGGAAAGAGCGATTCTGCTCCATAGGCTACTTATGCACCAATGGTGCTGGCTGAAATTGGGGAGGGTATGCAACAACTGGCAGCTTTGCGTAAGGACGCCACATGTCGGCAGCTCGTGGATCGACTCGCTCAAGTTAATGCTGGCGCATAGTGAGGGAGATTTATACCTCAACACATCACTCGCTCTCACAGTGCACAGCGTCCATGCTTAGTTGCTGCCAGGAAAATTTGACAAAGGCGCACCTGGACTGCCGCAAGCATTTGTGGCCACAGGGGCAAAAGAGGCTCTCAGCCAAGCGCTGGCGCTTGCAGAGGCGGAGAAAAACACCGAGTCTGTGACTGTTTCCCAAGTATGAGGCAAGAAGTCTCAAGAAAACTGTACAGGGCCGCCGGCCAGCACTAATTTCATACTCAGTCACACGCATGTATTCATAACATGCACTGGCTCGCTCCCTCGCTCCCTCGCTCCCTCGCAGCCTCCCTCCCTCCCTCCCTCCCTCCCTCCCTCCCTCCCTCCCTCCCTCCCTCCCTCCCTCCCTCCCTCCCTCCCTCCCTCCCTCCCTCCTCCCTCCCTCCTCCCTCCCTCCCTCCCTCCCTCCCTCCCTCCCTCCCTCCCTCCCTCCCTCCTCCCTCCCTCCTCCTCCCTCCCTCCCTCCCTCCCTCCCTCCCTCCCTCCCTCCCTCCCTCCCTCCCTCCCTCCCTCCCTCCCTCCCTCCCTCCCTCCCTCCCTCCCTCCCTCCCTCCCTCCCTCCCTCCCTCCCTCCCTCCTCCCTCCCTCCCTCCTCCCTCCCTCCCTCCTCCCTCCCTCCCTCGCTCCCTCCCTCCCTCCCTCCTCCCTCTCCCTCCTCCCTCCCTCCCTCCCTCCCTCCCTCCTCCCTCCCTCCTCCCTCCTCCCTCCCTCCCTCCCTCCCTCCCTCCCTCCTCTCCCTCCCTCCCTCCCTCCCTCCCTCCTCCCTCCCTCCCTCCCTCCCTCCTCCTCCCTCCCTCCCTCCCTCCCTCCCTCCCTCCCTCCCTCCCTCCTCCCTCCCTCCCTCCCTCCCTCCCTCCCTCCCTCCCTCCCTCCCTCCCTCCCTCCTCCCTCCCTCCCTCCCTCCTCCCTCCCTCCCTCCCTCCCTCCCTCCCTCCCTCCTCCCTTTCGTTGGGAGAGTCACAGGGTACAAACGTTTGAGTTGGTACCTATAATCACTGATTGAAGCACATATATATAGGGGCAGGGACCCCCGCCCTTCCCTCATTGTGCCTTAGATAGCAAGCCCACTGGTTCAATTAAACTGCTCACTGGGAGAGCCTAGCGACTACTGTGGATACAATAAAGCTAAATGTCAAAGTAAAAGCATAGCGGATGCAGTAAGGCTGCCCAATCACCTAGAGGCCACAGATAGGCTTGGAAATCATTGAGAGGAGCCAGTTTGGGAGAATAAGAAGACCTCTCCCAGAGCCTGAGGGGTTTTGAGGGGCATACCCAGGGTTCACTCACAATGCCACCGAGTGCTGGGCTACTCTGAGGCCCAGAGCTAGTTGAATATGTACCCATTATAAAACAAAAAGTAGTATACATATATATATATTAAAGAAGTGTAGTTTCCTGTGGACTGCTGCTCCGCTGCAACATTGCACTTTCCTGCAGTATGTGCTTCTACGCTGCTATCTATGCGTGCAATCCTAACAATGTGCACAAAGCACTACAACGGTGGGAACCAAAGAAGCTGTCAATGCCTTCCTGACCTTTATCAGTACCTAAGCACTGGTTCAAACGTGGGCTGGCTTCACTACTGGCTGAGCAGTGGACTGCCGGGTCTGTTAGCGTGAAACCGTCCATAGAGTTCCAAACACCTTGAAGGTCACATGTTAGCAGCTTTCTGTCGGTAACACACCAGGTAAAATGGCTGAAGCATTGAGGCACATCATCTATGTCCAACGACAAGCTGCCAGTCACTTCAGACTGGCCAAGCTGACTCAACAACCCCGCTGCATCTGACTGAAATGTTGGTGCGGCTTTCTTCAGCAAGCCATGGGCATGAGATAAGGAATCACCCAACTTTGGCTGCACCAGACGCACGAAATAGTTTGCCCGCAAATGATCCTCTGGCCCGACACCTCCAGCGTTGTTATTCCACTTGGTGTAGTGACCTTCCAACTCTGGCTCTGCGAGAATCCACCTTCTCCGCCCTTTGACCTTTTCATCCAGTAGCTGTGTGAAATGCAGGGAAAACCGCCACGGCGGCAGTGTGACACGCGCTGGTTATGATACACGCAGATCATTGGAGGACAGTGACCATAGAAGGGTGGCTCATTTCCAGAAGAATAACGCAATGAGTCGTATACCCAGGTCATTGATATGAACGCCGTGACCATATAATGTCTGCGGTTGAACTACTACAAGAAAAAGTCAGGATGGACGTTGTGATGATCGACATGCGACCTCGGGAGACACAATGAAAGGCAGCAGCCCGAAACATGTGAACAGACATCATAGCGCCAATCTCATGCATAATGGATGGTACAAATCTTGCCCTTAGATCAGCACGCCCCACAGAGAACCCAGAAAGGCATTTGCCAAAATAAAACCATCGGTTTGATTTGCATCCGAAAAGCAACACCATGAGTTTGAACAGGCAAGCCATGTTGGGTCTCAGGGGTGAGAGGAATGGCTATGGAAAGGGTGGAGATGCAAACCTGCCATATCTAACTACCACTATCATGAGTAGAAAGTAGGACAGCTGCAAGTTCTAGACCCACTTCTAGTTCACCCCGGTGTTTCAACTATCTACACTGCGCATGCTAGTCGGGGCCTCAATAGTATTTCCACACGCCACTGTCGCCTGGGACACCACAAATGCCTACCAACCTGCCCAGCGACCCTGGGCAAAAATCCCTGGAAAACATTTGCCAAGCTCTGAGCATGCTGTGGATTACCCCGGCTTCCATGAACTGGCAAAGGGGTGTCCTTTTTCTAGTGCCATCCAAACTGCAACACATTAAGGGTCAGTGGTAAGGCAGGTACAAGATGTCTATGCGTAAAAAAAAAGGACGGAGGGGCTTGGTAGAATTAGATGCCAGTTGGGATGCGACAGCACGATTAATCTGTGTATCTGGCCAGGATCTGGCTGCTTTAGGTCCCTGGAAAGGGGCCCGCTCCATTATCCATACCGCAGAATGCTTATGTTTGGCCTACCCAGTGGCATGATCATACTTTATTTAGGTTATGTTACATGGGTGGCTGGGCACTGGGGAAACAATGAGATGGTGAATACAACACTGATGAACACAGCAAAAACAGCTAAAACTTTGGGACATACTGGTGAAATACCAAGGAAAACTATAGAGTGTCATCATCATGAAAAAGCGCAGCAGGCGGATGCCATTCTACTATTTAAGAACCAGCATTTTGGATAAAGCTCTTCTTCTTGGATAGATCACAGGAGCCTGACCTCATAGATAGCTGTCTCCACAAAGCTGATGTGCATGGCCGGCTCCGCCCCATGCAACGCGTCCACCAAACCATTGAACAGGTCTGCCAGCCGCCCGACCTCAGCTTGGATGGCCGCCGCGCGCTGATAGAAGCTCTCCTCAAGCTGCTCCAAGAATAGCGACTCTTTTGCCACCTGTGCACGCCCCGCCACCAGGGCAGCCACCACCCACCCAGGCATGTAAGGACAGGTGTCACTATGCCAGCGCTGGATATCCAAGCCCCTCAATAACCGGGACTGTAGCACGACACGCGGCAGAGACGACTTCATCAAACATTCGATCGCATGCTATACCCTGTATAGCAAGTTTGCTGTTATGATCCACGAGCAGAAACTCAACTCATCTGTACAGCAGCACCTAGCTGGCCAAATCCACAGCTCTTCGTCGCCAGGGTTGCTAAAGTTAATGCCCAGCTATACAACGCATCTCCTGGAGGGGCAAGCTGTTTAAGCATAGAGTTGATTGAAGGGCAGACTATGGTGCCGAGGATAGCTCAGTTTCTCCAAGCACGTACTACGTCTACGAGAGAGCTGATAGACATGGCTGGAGCGGGACGTTGGGGAATACGCCGATTGTCTCTTTACTAGCGTAGTTGAGGCCTATTTTTCAGGTGGAATACCAGAAATTAGAACAATTCATCCCCACTACTGGAGCCATGCTGCCACCTACGACTGCCCAGGCTGGGCGTGATAGATGGCAGCAGCATCCCGTGGCAACGGCGACATTGACAATATCTGTGATAGCACACTGGTCCCTGGAGCAATCGACGTGACGAGGGCAGGGATGCCAGGTGCAATAATGGCCATTGCACTTGAGAGTAGAATAGCAAAATTTGATGGCAATAATGCCAGGCGCAGGCATCACACCAGTCACCAGCGCCAATCGGCTTTAACGACAGACCTACATAGACACCTCACAAGGCAGGCACATGCGCATTGTCTTCCACATAACAGAGAGAGAGAGAGAGAGAGAGAGAGAGAGAGAGAGAGAGAGAGAGAGAGAGAGAGAGAGAGAGAGAGAGAGAGAGAGAGAGAGAGAGAGAGAGAGAGAGAGAGAGAGAGAGAGAGAGAGAGAGAAGAGAGAGAGAGAGAGAGAGAGAGAGAGAGAGAGAGAGAGAGAGAGAGAGAGAGAGAGAGAAAGAGAGAGAGAGAGAGAGAGAGAGAGAGAGAGAGAGAGAGAGAGAGAGAGAGAGAGAGAGAGAGAGAGAGAGAAAGAGAGAGAGAGAGAGAGAGAGAGAGAGAGAGAGAGAGAGAGAGAGAGAGAGAGAGAGAGAGAGAGAGAGAGAGAGAGAGAAGAGAGAGAGAGAGAGAGAGAGAGAGAGAGAGAGAGAGAGAGAGAGAGAGAGAGAGAGAGAGAGAGAGAGAGAGAGAGAGAGAGAGAGAGAGAGAGAGAGAGAGAGAGAGAGAGAGAGAGAGAGAGAGAGAGAGAGAGAGAGAGAGAGAGACAAAAGCAAAACAATAGCAAAACCTTGGAAGTCGATCACATCATAGACATCTATCACATCACTGTCCAAGGGCGTAGCCACAAGACTCGAGCTAGTTGAGCATCCATGGACAGATGGGGGCAGGATGCAGCATTAATTTTACCAGGCGGAGGCCGACGCCAGCCGCCAGCTCGCCCATCCCCCGGTCCTCGAGATAGAACACCTCGGCGGCGCGGAAACAAGCGCGCTCGGCACCGTCCACGAACTTGCGGCTGCGCACCGCCAGGCCGTTGGCGCCCTCGGCCAGGGGGGTGGTGACAAACTCGATGCCGCTGGCTGTGTTGGGCGCATACCTGCGGGGGTGTCGAAAGTGACCGCAAGCCAGAATTAGTTCACACGAGCCTCCAGCGGTACATGGTTCATGGTTTGCAATGGTCGACGGGATGACAGCGATTACAGATCATGAGCACAATGAATTAAATAAAGTGAGTTACTTGACACTATTGACTGAGCTACACTATTTGAAATTTGTGTAATAGCAACAACGCATGTTTGTTGACGGGAAAACCAGGATGGCTTACCACAGTACAGCTGTAATGTGCATAGTGCTGTTTAGGATAACACACATGAGCACACTGCTGGCTTGAGCAGACCATCTTACGAAATGAACTCCCAATTACATATTCGCAACCTGGATTCCATTATTTCGGGAACCAAGAACAACACTTGGCTCACGAGTCTTTCATCTCAGACAAAGTGAGCTCAACTCAGAAAAACTCTTCCATCTCTAAAAGGTTACAGCTCCGATGAACGAAACTGATAGTAATGGAACTTTCCATTACCTACTAGATGCAGCATATGACTGGCAGCGTTCAGGAATAGAAAGGAAGTGTGGTAAGAACGCTGGGGTGAAGCTGTCGACAAAATATATGGTGGAGCCTCGCACCTCAGATGCAACGTTGCCGAGAAATAAAAAAAGGAAGAAGTCCCAGGCTTAAAATTACACGAGAAATAAAAAGAGAAAGAAGTCCCAGGCTTAACCATTCTGTGGCAGACACGCAACCAAAAATCGCGCATGCTCAGTGGACCGCACGTTGACAGGCGTAGACGGATACTGAATGCGGGAAAACCCTGCCAAAAAACGAAAATAGCTACAAGTCTCTTTGCACCCACAACTCAAAAGGCAAGGTGGGGGCCAAGCCATAGAAAGGTATTTGCGGATAGACAATCAGCGCGGGCAAAATAACTGCAAGGTCCGAGCCCTGGTGTCTCGAGCCTGCCCTTATCTTATCCGCATCTCATCTGGCGACTGGTTCAGGACAATGGAGATGGATGCATGTATGCTGGACGTGCTTACCTCAGCTTCCTCACGAACACAGCAGGCCCGTAGATGCTCCAATCGTCATCGCGCTGGATCATTCGGAAGCGGTGGTGGGGATGGTGGGCCGGGTCCTCCACCTCGTGCTGCCAACACAGGCATGGGCGCGCACCGATTGCATGCGGGCACGAAAATCATGTAGGTCAGCATTGCATAAGCGGCATGAGGCACATAAAGCAGATGCCAAGCCCAAAGCCCACGTGGAAGCAGGATCAAATGAGCATGGCATCCACCGAACAAAGAAAAAACCCGACTCTTCTAGCAGCCTAGGTGTTCCTCTACTAGCCAGGTTACGGGGCCTCCAGGCTGAACCTTCTTCGGTTTTTCCCTTGCCCCGCTCTCCACATTGTCCTCAAGCTAACCCCACTGTGTGCCCTGTTTCAGGAAACAGTTATCCCATGGGAGTGCCATTCCAGGAATACGGGTGTCTACAATATGCCTTACGACAGCAATCGGGACCCCTAGTCCTGCCTTCTTTTCCAGGAGCTACCCTAGTATAAGACAGGGGTGATAAAAGACAAATACTTCGGCACCGCTCTCCGCCATACCACCCACCTCTCCGCCATACCACCCACCTCTCCGCCATACCACCCACCTCTCCGCCATACCACCCACCTCTCCGCCATACCACCCACCTCTCCGCCACACCACCCACCTCTCCGCCATACCACCCATCTATCCGCCATACCAACTCCAGCTGATAGGTACCAACTCCAGACACCCCCCCTCACCAGCAGGTCGCGGCTGGTCAGCCCCAGCGAGGCATCCACCCGTCGCACAGTGGTCAGCACGCTGGCGAGCGAGATAAGAGCGGGACGCAGCGCCACGTGTCCCCCCCGTGCGCAGCTGTGGCGAGGCAGGCAGGCGGCCATGCGCCGCAGCACCTGCAGGTCGTCCTCGACCGCGCTGCCAAAGGCCACCGTGAGGATAGACATGCGGTCGCGTCCAAACTGCAACAGGTGGCGGCGGAGAAACACATGGCTCGATCAGGAATCAGCAACAAGGCTAATGTTCTACTGCTAGCAAATGACAGGCCCAAAAAGGCATTACCCAACCAATTTGTTAGATGAAAGGTTGGAAGAGATATTCCGGAACTAGGTGTCCCTCAATAAGCAGCATTTGGCTGCTTTTCTAGTGAAGCACGTATGATGCTACTCTGCAAGACAGATGGACCCTTAACTCGGCCATTCTTTTAGGGAGGTAGTAGAATGTTGCGCACTGCATGCGCACCCGGGCTATCGCTGCCCGATCGCTCTGCATCCCCAGTCAATACCAGTGGGACCACCACCCTGCCTGCCCACTCAAAAACACGGTGGGCAATCACTGCTGTTGCGTAAAGAAGCCAGCATGCAAAAGACATAGCAAACGAAGAAGCATGCCACCATGGCTGCAGGAGGAAAGGAAATCGAGGTCGCCGTTGTTATCTTTAGAAACGCCTTTGACTATAACCCACCAGGTCACCCATGCGGCGTACGCGCTGCAAGCACTCCTCAGCAACCCGCCGACGAATCTCCTGTCGACACGTGGACACCCCTGCCCCACACGTCATGAGCTGCAGCCGCCCCCCGTGCTCCATGCTCACATCCCCCGAGGGACAAGCGGCCCAAACGTTCACCCCGTGGCTGCACACCATGTCGCTGTGGTCACTGGGGGCACCGTCACTCAGGAACACTAGAAAGAGCTGCGTGGAGTGGCCCGCATCCTCAGCCATTAGCTCCAGGGCAGCGTCCAGGGACGGCAGGTAGTGGCCGTGGCCCCGGGGCTTTACGCTGGCGCGCTGGCGAAGCGTCGCCACCAGGTCAGCGTCCAGCGGCGCGCGGCGTAGCACCACCTGGGCGTCTGATGTCATCTCGATGACGCTGACAACGTCGGTGGCACTGGCGGATGCCAGCTGTCAATTTTGCCAGGTAGTCAGGCAGTATAGGAATTGCATGCAAGCAGGAAAAGAGTACTGGCTTGCATAAGCTATGATCAGCACTACGCGGCACATGGAGGTGTAAAAAATGTTTTTGGGATGATGACAGTTACAGCTGGACAGGATGATGAATTGAAAATGAAAATGAAAATGAAAATGCGAACGCGAACGCGAACGCGAACGCGAACGCGAACGCGAACGCGAACGCGAACGCGAACGCGAACGCGAACGCGAACGCGAACGCGAACGCGAACGCGAACGCGAACGCGAACGCGAACGCGAACGCGAACGCGAACGCGAACGCGAACGCGAACGCGAACGCGAATGCGAACGCGAACGCGAATGCGAATGCGAATGCGAATGCGAATGCGAATGCGAATGCGAATGCGAATGCGAATGCGAATGCGAATGCGAATGCGAATGCGAATGCGAATGCGAATGCGAATGCGAATGCAAATGCAAATGCAAACGCAAATGAAAATGAAAATGAAAATGGGACGAAACAAAATGAATGAGAGGCCCCCCCTGCTACGCAGGTATACCCGCACATCAAGCCAGCGGCTATTCATTGTTGTGCGAGAAATGACCGATGACGGGTGATGATAGTGACAACGGCATCACAACGTGCCATCCCTTAACGGACATGCCATGTGGTAGCCTAACGATGGGAGCCCAACCACCTGAGGGGTGTCTTCCTTGCAAAGCTACAGCCACCAGCGGTGTGCGGGCCACCAGCACGCCAGCAGGCCGCACAGGGCATTGTGCCACATCAGACCACCATTTGTGACACACCATCTACTTCTACCAAACCAATAGTCCTAATTGGAAACAAGCTTAAAACCCAGGGGTAAGGGAAATACAGGAAGGGCGAAGCACACGAGATAAGAATAAGAATACAATAGAAAAAAGGGAGGCCACAAACTGAGGGACGGCGCAAACCATACGGGAGGGAGCAGCAACCAGATGGTACGGGCGTGGGACGTTTGTTAAGAAAGTATGACCATCCATGTCTACGACTATCCAGCATGCATGGCCGTAGCATCCAGAGAGATCTCATACCTGTGATGCACTCGGCAAAACCCCCTAACTGAGCTCAACAACTTGTAAGGAAGAAGGGGAAATGGCTAGGGAAGCTTCGCAACCCTGTCTTAATACATACTTATGTGGGCGCACCCCCCACCTGCGATTCCCCAAGTGGTAAGAAAGAAGACAGTAATGGCAAGGGAGGCCCATGTCCTAATAAAGGTAATGCACATGCGCAGCGAACCAGTGGAGGTCGCCCACCTGCGGCTCTACAAAGTGTAAGGAAGGAAGCGAAGGTGGAAAGGGAGGGTCCACTGCACTGCTTCTATACTAGTAGTACTACATTTCCATACTAGTAGTACTACATTTCCATACTAGTAGTACTACATTTCTATACTAGTAGTACTACATTTCTATACTAGTAGTACTAAGTTAATGCCCCACACATACACGTGCAACGGCCCCCACCTGCGGCTCCACTAAGTCACGTGCGAGACACTCGTACACGGCCGCGAGGCGCGTCGGGTACCCCCCCACGTCCCCCTTCCCCATGGATGAGCTTGTGTCTATTGTGAGCACCGTGTGGCTGCTGACGCCGCCCCCAATGTCCATGAACGCGGCGCCTTCCTCCTCCTCACGCTGCGACCGCTCATCTAGCCGCCAGCAAGTCACCTCGTTCTGACAGGTGTCGTCCTGTGGGGGTGCGCGAGCACGAGGGCCAGGGGATGGAGAGGATGGAAGGGTTCAATGGAATAGAGGGTTGAATTAAGAATGTAGGGGGCACCATGGATCGGCATCGGGAGAAAGTGAGGGCGGGCTAGCTGGGGGGCTGTGACGAAGAAATACGCGAAAAATGCCAAAACATGCTATCCGTGAGTCCTTAAGTTGGTCAGGCTCCACACTCAACCTTCGCTGCTTGTCCACAACCTAAAATACAAAAAAAAGTCCTGGAAGTCCTCAATTGCTGTGCCTAGCGGATGGTGCACTAAGGCAGGAAGCGCGGCTTCTTCCCCATCTGTTTCAGCCGGCGGCTTTCCTTTGACTAGCGGATCATGGAGTCATACGCTAGCAAACTAAGGCACATGCATGTCCTTTTGGGTCATTGCAGCACGCGGCGCTTCGTTTCAAGGGTTTATGCACACCGACGATGCATGAGATACATGGAATGGAATGCCAAGGATGCATGTGAACAAAGCAGTCGAGGGAGCCTATTGTTCAGAAGCTTGCAATCGAGGGCACACTTGATAAAAATAAAACGATATAATATAATGATACTGGTAATAATATGCTAAAAGACTAATATTTTGTTTAAATTACTAAGATTTAGATGCATTTGAGGCGTAAAATACCATGCATTGAGGGACATTGAGGTAGGCACATGTAAGTTGTGGCCAACCATGACAGTGTCCCGATAGCTGTGCACACACACATGTGATGACAACAGAACCAAGCTCTAGACGACACACACACGCACATGAAATTACACGACACACACACACATGTGATTACAACAGATCCGAGCTCTGGACGAGAGGATTGCTGGCCTAATCATGGCACGTGTTCCCCAATCATGAATAACTCGAGCAACATGATTGACACATCTGATAAATATCCAGCCCTATATGCAAAGAGCGAGCGTTGGTGCCAATTACGTTGCTGATGCCTAAAGGGCGCCGCTTTTTTATATCTTACCGTGATAAAAACTACCCCGTTGTGGGTGAAACGCCACCTGGGCTTCCCATTGCGCCCGGGATGGGCAGGCTCCTTGGTTCCATACTTCACGGCAGCTTGCAGCTGAGCTTTGGAAATCTCCCGTTCCTGACGCCGCTGTCTGGAGTGTACATGAGAAATCAGCGGAATATTGTGCGTTTCCAAGGTCGTTTGCGGCTTTCCGTACGATGCGTGCTCGTACTGCATGGAAGCTGAGCCTGCATGCGTATATTGCACTTCCATGTCATCCGTTTCCATGGCATCGTAGAAGTCCATTCGTGGCAAGGAAAAGGGTTAAAGGGGGCAAACTGTCTACCCTATTGGCAGCTGGTGCGAGGCCATTGTAAACTATTCGGTAACACCGCTAGTCGTTGATGCTGCCAAGTGGGAAAGGTCCAATGCGGGAATCAGGCAGTACTTGGTGGCATAGCGCTGTACAAAGGCCGCATGCCCTCTGGTTTCAGTGGCTCGATTTGCACATTCCTTTTTCGGCGCATTCCTTAGATTGCCCATTTCCCGTCCAATAACTCAAAGAAAGCAGATAGTATTCAAATTTCAATGACCTGATATTTCTCACCGGGAACGAGCGAAGCGTGACCCGCGTTACTCGCCATGCCTGTCGTGTGTTGGTAAATTTTCAGTCCGAAGTTCACGAGCGGTTGCCAGGTGTCCATTCCGCGACCATGCGCACAACTCCGGGGGGACAGGGCCCAGCAGCTTGGGAGAGGGAGGCAGCGTGGAGCTGCTGAGCCAGGGCTGTTGTGCACAATCATGCATTCATGCGGCGCCAAAAAGTCTCTGTTGTGTACCTCAGTTGGGTATTTTTCCACCAGTCCTGTCCTGGCCTCCTGGGCACTGGGCAGTGGGCACTACTACGGGAGTCTCTACAGCAGGATTTCAGCGAAAAGGTTTGCGGGCGCAAGACCGCAAGTTCGGCCAGCGCAATTGCGGCGCGGCGCGCGCATGTGCAGGGCCGCCAGCAGGCATTGTTTGGCTCGGAGGGAGACATTGTAAGCGCACCAAGTTACGGCCATGGCGTTCGGGAATATAGGGGCTGTCATAGGGGCTGTCATGAACATTTCTCAACAAGTCAATTCGGGAAGCAGACCGGCCGTCATAGCGGACAAAGACTTGCATAACAGTTCACTGCTCGTTAGCACTTGCTGATAAGGCCGGTTGAGCCTGCGAAATCGTGCGAATCCACACAACATCCCGTGAGATAGCCGGCGTGAGATAGGCGGCGCCAGGCAATATTCGCTGGGGATATTCTGGAATTGTGCCAAGAGGATGACTGCCTGGAATATTGTTGCAAGTTGAGCGTACTATAGGCAGTGCAAATTTGGTTTCGCGAGTTAGGTGAGCTGGTTCCGTGAGCCACCATGCAGCACGACGACGTTATCTGGCAGATCATCAATCATAAACACTGCAGCTTCAAGACAAAGTATGTGCGCCGCGCTTGTGCCATACATGCCAAACAAACAGCATTATTAGCCCTTTATGCTTGAGAGTTCTGTCTAGTTTTGGGACGCTTTTGGCACTCGGTCCTGGGGAATGGCATTCTGTCTGGGGATTTTTCAGTATTTCCTAGCAGCATTGTTGGACTTACGGCCGTCGATTGGGGTACCCGCACGAAGAATTTAAGGCTTTAGAAATCTCGCATGAATTGACTGAGCACGGTTCCTTGTTTGATTGGCTTCACAAATCATGTCGAAACCCGTGTTTATCATTGCCCTTGTAGAAGTCGGAACTTCGGACTAGGTCGGGGGGCGCATTAGCGTGAGAGTGGCGCAGACACTTGGTTATTGTCTGGATATTCGTGCAAACAGGATGTGCAGAATGTCGGGCACGTTCCTGTCGCTTGTTTGCGCATGGCTCTCTTGCCTTGCTGTCTTCCATATCGAAGGTGGCATGCTCATCGATGCTGGACTCATTCAGGCACTCTAGCTTCAGCTTGTACGAATGCCAGCAAGGCTCGGCTCAGCAGGCCTATCCTCCGAGCATGCAGCAAGGGGTGCCTTCAAGGCATGAAGGGGCATGAGGTGTTTTATGCCTTTCACGAGTTCTAGTATAGGAGGTGCCTTTGATAGGAAGAGAAGAGGGGGGAGTAGTGTAACTGTGTTCAATGCGGTTAGGCACTACCCGTTCAGATCCCCCGTTTTGTCTGACTTATGAGCGGGGCTTTCTTATTACAGTAGAACCGTTGCCGCTCTGGTTTTGTTGTAGGATGATTCACATTGCTCCATTCCTCACCGGGCCTCCTGCCACTGTTCTCCGTCCATCGCACCCCTTGCTCTTCCCAATTTGGCTGGCAAAACATGATGTTCTAATGTGGCTGGCCTTTGCTTACCTGTGCTTACCCGTGCTTGCCTGTGCTTGCCTGTGCTTGCTGATGCTTACCTGCGCTTGGTTTTTCTTGCGATTGCTTATGACAGGACCACGACCCAGAACTTTTGCCGCAACGAGTACAATGTGACGGGCCTGTGCAACCGCAGCTCCTGCCCGCTCGCCAACAGCCGATATGCGACCATTAAAGAGGAAAAAGGTACTGTTTGTGTGTGCCTGATGTGCGACCATCAAGGAAGAGAAAGGTATTGATTTGTGCCCGGGCACCAACAGCCGAGATGAGACCATGAACGAAGAAAAAGGTGCGGCCGGGTCGCGGTCTTGTGTCATGCCGGCACTCAAGGCTTCCCCGACGCATCGTACCCTAGCCTAGCCTAGTGAACATGTACAAGGTCACCTGCCATCGTATAGCCGGCCTGTCCCTATTGCCACCAACTGGGCGGCTTGTTGTCATGGCATGACCATGTTCCCGTTCTGCTTCCCTTGCCATTGCATTCCCCTCCAGGTGACCCTTAGGATTGCCCTCCTGTCTCCCTCCCCTGTCCCGTTCACGCAACGGCATGGCCAGGCACACTCTACCTGTACATGTGTGGCCCTCCCCCTCCCTTGTTGTCCGCCTTGTGTGCTCTGACAACCTTATGCGCGAACAAACCTACGCTCTAATAACCTTATGCTCGAACAAACCTACGCTCTAACAACCTTATGCTCGAACAACCTTACGCTCTAGCAATCTTATGCTCCAACAACCTTACGCTCTAACAGCCTTCTGCTCTAATAACCTATTGCCCTACCTTCTGCCCTCACCCTGTTGCACCCCCCCCCTGTCCGCGTGATGTCGAGACTGGGCACTCCATAGTTTGAGATGACCACCACGGCGTATCCCTTTCTTGCTGTCTGCCCCGAGCCCCCACTTCTTTCTTCCTGTTCTGGGCGCCAGGCACGCTCTCCCTGTACATGAGCGTGCCCTCACCCCCTGTGTAACTGTGTACTCTCTCAGCTCTTGCTCTTGCATCCCCCGTTCATACGGTTGCATCCCCCCTCGTGTCCACCAGGCGGCATCTTTACATGAGGACCATCTCCTGCCCTCTTGTTGTCTGCTCACTGCCCCTCTCGCATATTCCCTCTGTTCTCACCACAGCATGCATGGGCAGGCATGCGGTACCTGTACATGGTCATGGCCTCACCCCCTCTACCCCTCTACCCCTCTACCCCTCTACCCCTCTACCCCTCTACCTCTCTACCCCTCTACCCCTCTACCCCTCTACCCCTCTACCCCTCTACCCCTCTACCCCTCTACCCCTCTACCCCTCTACCCCTCTACCCCTCTACCCCTCTACCCCTCCACCCCTCGCTTCTCCGCTTCATCCTGTCGCGCCCCCCCTCGTGTCCGCCAGGCACGCTATACCTGTACATGAAGACGATCGAGCGTGCGCACTCGCCCAAGAACTTGTGGGAGCGCGTAAAGCTGTCCAAGAACTACCAGAACGCGCTCGCACAGATCGACGAGCACTTGGTGAGCGCGCGCACGAAGACAGGGGTGACCGTGGCCTTGGTGGCACTAGAGTGGGTGGCCGTGGCCTTGGTGGCACTAGAGTGGGTGACCGTGGCCTTGGTGGCACTAGAGTGGGTACGGGGGAGGATCGAGCAGCACCTGGTGAGGGCGCGGGCGTACGACACAATGATAGTGTTCATAGACCATGACAATGCTCTTGCAAGAGGGCGGTATGGGCTAGCAGGTCATACCGCTCAATACGCCCGCACCCCACGCCCTCACCCCCCACCCCACGCCCCCACCCCACGCCCCCACCCCACGCCCCCACCCCACGCCCCCACCCCACGCCCTCACCCCACGCCCCTACCCCACGCCCCCACCCCACGCCCCCACCCCACGCCCCCACCCCACGCCCCCACCCCACGCCCCCACCACACGCCCCCACCCCACGCCCTCACCCCACGCCCCCACCCCACCCCACGCCCCCACCCCACCCCACGCCCCCACCCCACGCCCCCACCCCACGCCCCCACCCCACGCCCCACCCCACGCCCCCACCCCACGCCCCCACCCCACGCCCCCACCCCACGCCCCCACCCCACGCCCCCACCCCACGCCCCACCCCACGCCCTCACCCCACGCCCTCACCCCCCACCCACGCCCTCACCCCACGCCCTCACCCCACGCCCCCACCCCACGCCCCCACCCCACGCCCCACCCCACGCCCCCACCCCACGCCCCACCCCACGCCCCCACCCCACGCCCCCACCCCACGCCCCCACCCCACGCCCCCACCCCACGCCCCCACCCCACGCCCCCACCCCACGCCCCCACCCCACGCCCTCACCCCCCCCCTCACCCCACGCCCCCACCCCACGCCCCCACCCCAGGCACTCACAGTTAGTATAAATATTTGCTGGAATCCTTTTGCCACTCGGCTCTTAAGGCTGGATGCCCTCACCCCACGCAATGCTCACTCTCAGCGCCTCGTCCCCCTTGCTCTCAGTGTTGAACACCGCCCCCTGTTTGCTCTTTGTTTCCTTTCCTAATGACCTCCACGTGCACGTGTGCTGTCTGTGCTGGTTGCCTAATCACGGTAATGGTCTGGGAACACCCTATTGTAAACCGTACTCTCCACGACCTATCGCACTGTCCCCTTCCTCGTCTTCCCCCCTCTCCTTTCCTCTCTCTCTCCTCTTGGCTTCCTTTCCCTACTCTCCCCCTCCGTGTGCCCGCAAGCGTTCTGGCCTGAGCTCCCCACTGCCTTTGCCTTTTGCCCTCACCCCATCCCCTAGGGTCTTGTCTTGTCCACTTCCTCCCTGGTTTTACTCTTAATTGCCTTCCTTCCGCGCGCGGGTGTACTGGCCCTAGCTCTTCATGCCCTCGCGCATGCCCTGAACTCCTGCGCTCTTCCCCCCTTAACTCCTTCACTTGATCATTGCCCCTTTTGCTCCGCGCGCAGGCGTACTGGCCCAAGCTGCTCGTCCACAAGAACAAGCAGCGTCTCACCAAGATCACGCAGTACCTCATCCGCATGCGCAAGCTGGCCGTGAAGATACGGTGAGGGGCAGATCGTATGGCCTGGCGGCAGGAGTATTGTATATGACCTTAAATATGGTAGCAGTATCGTATATGACCTTAGATATGGTAGCAGTATTGTTTATTGCCTTAAATATGGTAGCAGTATTTTATAGTGGTATGGCCTTACGGATACGTCGAGGGGAATTTCCTAACATAGTCTTCACAGGATGGTTGGTAACGCATAAGATTCGGTCAGGCGGCGGGCAGGATACGGCCAACACACAGGACGTCCTTGGAGGTGGCGTCTGGTGAGGTGCACTGCAGGAGGACGCGACGTGGTGGAAGAATGCACATGGCGTGATTGCATTGTTCGACATACCAGCGTATGGAGGCTGTGATGGGAATGGAAAGAGGGGGGGGGGGGGGGCAAGGAGGCCAGCTTCCACATGAGGTGTCCCCATGAGCCGATTAGGCCATTCTTTTCTCCCTTAAACTCTATTTCCTTTTTGTCCCCATTTCTCCATCCCCTCTCCCCTTTCCCCTTTTCCTTTCTCCTTTCCCTTTTACTTTTCCCCTCTCGTGTCGTCCAGGCCCAAACTGGTGACTGTCCCCGCCAAGAAGGAGCAGCGCGAGCGGAGAAGAGAAGCCAAGGCGGAGGTGGCCGCCAAGTTGAATAAGGTGAGCTAAGGGATGGCTGAAGGTGAGCTGATGGATGGGTGCAGGGTTTGAAGAGCTGATGGTTGAGTTGAAAAGAAGAAGGCGCTGTGTCCTCTCTTTGGCATTTTGTATGCATCTTATCGTACTTTGCATGCGCCTTCAGCGGCCGCAAGCAAGTAAGAACTGTTTCCAAAGCCGGCTCTGCCCGTTGTCGACCTACCCATTGCTTCCGACTGAAGCGCCCATGAATAAAGTAATACACCACTAGTGGTATAGCGCCCATGAATAAACCGGTATTTAGCTCACATATTGTACTTATTCTTGCACCCGCAGGCAATGGAGACGAATCCACCAACTTTTCCCTTGTCAGCCCCGTTTTCCTACCCCTGATGCCTCATTTCTCCTTCACGCGCCCGCGGAAAAGTTTAATTTTGGCGATTGATGCCATCCACTGAACCTCTCTGTGTCCCCCGTCTGCCCACCCGCTCCTAACACATCGCTCATCCTCATGTTCCCTCAGGCGATTGAGAAGGAGCTGCTCCAGCGGCTGAACAGCGGCACTTACGGCGACATCTACAACTTCCCCACTAAGCAGTACGAGAAGGTGCTCGCCATGGAAGAGGTCGTTTCGGACGAGGTAGGCCCATGGATGATGGACAGTAGTAATAGTAATAATAGTAATAACAATAAGTGCTCGCAATGGAGGGGGTCGTCTCCGATTATGTAGTACTGCGGCCTGGTAATAAGAATAATATTATTCGAATTTCTCGTTTTAGAGGAGGCTGTCTCTGAAGATGTCTGATTTTATGGAGCCTGTTTTATATGAAGAATATATTCATGAATAGATCATTGTTCCATGTCTAGTGATAAGGATCTCACCATGAAGGAGGTGGTTTCCGAAAATGTAGGGACCGCAGAGTCATTGTGGCGGCAGTGGCGCTTTACCATGACGTCCGTATCAACTCAGTCCTCTCTGTAGGTAGTGCTACAGACGATTATTGTGCTAAAACTCCCTGAATGGTCACATATCGTCTGCTCATCCCTTGGTTCCCGATCGTTCTTGCGCTCTACCCACCACTGCATCATCGTTGGAGGCACTCTTGCAAGGGTGCAAGAAGAAGAGTATATGACTGCTATTTGTCTCGTACATGTGCAAGATTTGTGCGCGCTCATCGGCTCCCCTCCGGGTCAGCACGGCGCCGGCTGCTCTTGCCCTGCTTCCTCTCAGTGCACACACCTCATCTACTAGGATGTATCCGATCACCGTTTCCTAGTCAGTCTGCTCGAAAGGAGGATGGCAACGTTGCAAATGACATAGGTTTAAGACGATCAGTGTGTGTGTGCCCACTGTCTGGATTACGGGTGCCCGCCAGCACTCCAACACCCTGTAATTTGAACCATGTGAGGCATGCGCTCGGGCGCCCGGCCCCGCATGCGCTCGGGCGCCCGGACCCCTTTCATATTTTCTTTTCCTGATGGGATGATGCCCTCGGCTACTCGTGGCCTTGCGACCCGGCTACCCTTGGTGTTGCTGCAACCCACCCGCACTTGGCATCGATACTCGGCCCCTGCAGGAGGAGGAGGAGGAGGAGGCGGAGGACGAGGAAGAGCGCGAGGTGGAGGAGGAGGATGACGAGGATGTGGGCAAGGTGGAATACTTGGAGGACTATGAAGACGATGAGGAGGAGGAGGAGGACATGGAGGAGATGGCATTACCAGGTAAAGAGGGGGGGGGGAAGGGGAAGACAAGAAGGGGGGGCTGGGGGCGTAAAAAGGGGTGGAAGGGAGGGAAGTAAATGTTGGGGGGGGGGGGGGGGCGGTGGTGAAATAGGGAAGGGGTTGGCAGGACAGCGATGGCTTCACAAGGCAATTATTCCTGGGGGTAGCAGTCTTGGGCTAAATGATTTTTTCTGGGGTGGGGTGGGGTGGGGTGGGGTGGGGTGGGGTGGGGTGGGGTGGGGTGGGGTGGGGTGGGGTGGGGTGGGGTGGGGTGGGGTGGGGTGGGGTGGGGTGGGGTGGGGTGGGGTGGGGTGGGGTGGGGTGGGGTGGGGTGGGGTGGGGTGGGGTGGGGTGGGGTGGGGTGGGGTGGGGTGGGGGTGGTTGAATGCTGGCATATGGGCAGCGCGAGGAATGCTGGTTGGAGGAATGATGCACACTGCCAAGCTGGGAACACGGCGAAAACTTGGATTGCGCTGCATGGTTCTCAATTTCGCCCCCGCCCCCCCCCCCCGTCCCTGCAGTAGGGGCACCCTGTAATCTTTCTCTTGTCCTTTTCCTTTTCTTTATGTGGCTCGGAACCCGCCAGACTGAGTGATGCCACGAGTTATGTTCCTCAAGTCTCTTGGAATTGTCTCCCTGGCCGCGAGAAGGGCGTACGCTGCTGTGGTTCCATCTATACCAAGGATTTTTCTGCTGGGCTTGCACATCGCAGTGCATTTGATGTTGTTTGTGCTAGACTTGCGCAGGCGGCACAGGCTGGTAGCATGCGCAGTAGGTGCAATTTCATCGCTTTGGTGTGATGTTCCCGTTAGCGACATCGTGCCCGCGTGCATACTTCCACTGCGGTCATGCATATGACCTTGCTTGTCCTGGAGTTTTGATCGACCTGTTTCTAAAAAATTATGTGCCTCGTGGTGTGTGTGGGGGGGGGGGACCCTCCTTTGGGCAGGTGATTCGGAAGGCGGGTCAGGAAGCGAAGAAGACGAGGAGAGTGAGGAAGATGAAGATGAGGAGAGCGAGGAGGAGGAACCACCCGCCAAGGGCAAGGGCAAGGGCAAGCGGCCGATGCCAGCTGGCAAGGCCGCGGCCAAGCCAAAGGACGCGAAGAAGAAACGGCGGCCGATGGTGGAGGTGCGTGTCCTTGTATACTGAATGTCTGCTTATAGCGTAGGTGAAATTGGGTGAAGGGGAAGGGGAAGGGGAAGGGGAAGGGGAAGGGGAAGGGGAAGGGGAAGGGGAAGGGGAAGGGGAAGGGGAAGGGGAAGGGGAAGGGGAAGGGGAAGGGGAAGGGGAAGGGGAAGGGGAAGGGGAAGGGGGGGAGTCTCTGACTAGGGAGGCTTGATATCCTTGCTTATTGAAGGTCTTGTTGGAAGGGATGATGTTCATCTTTGAAGACTGGATAGTTTATGGTGATGTGGATATGATGGGCTGTGTGTGTGGGGGGGTATCATCCATCTTGTGTGTTGTACAGCACCCAAAGTAGAGGTCGTGTATGTTTTATACGTAATAACCTTGTGGAATGATTAGATAATGTGCTTGCATGAATGAAGGTTCAGGAAGTTGATTCGAGAGTTGGGGAGTGAAGTTTATCTACTGCATTTGGTCATCTTTGTAGTTCAAGCAACAATTGCTAAATGCTCTCTGTTTATTTTTTTTTTGGCGGTGTTGCCTTTTTATGCGCAGGTGGAGTACGAAGAAGAGCACTTGCCGCAGCGCCTCATGGCCCGGTGATTTACACCAGTTGAACCCAGGCATCAACCCGAATGCTAGCTAAGCTAGCTGCTTTGCTGAAGGTCATGCCATGGATCCTCAGCATTTCTCTTCGGGCTTTTCATTCTTTATTTATACAGCAGTAGATCTACAAGTGATTAGGGGTTTTCTCCTTGATAGCACATGTGAGCCACAGAGCTTTTGTTTGGCGCCCAAAAGAAAGTACGAAAGCAACGTTGAGGCTTTTCGTTGTTTGATTTCCCAGGAACTTTGTTATTATCTGGCCTACCGTTTTGTTTCGGTCTGCGCTGCTTACCCTCAAGGCAGTCAATCAATCAGAGCGGATGCAATCTATGTTCAGAGCTGTAAGCTACGCAAACTGTTTGGATATTCTGATCAGTGTTTGGATATAGTTATTGTTATGAATAACTGTCTCACATTCGCCATTCCCTGCCCATTCAACTCCATCACCCCTCTCTGAAGGCCCCCTCTTCTCATTTCTCTGAGGACTTGACGCTCACGATGGATAGCTCAGCAGGCACCAAGTCCGCCCAACCTGGGCGTTTTGTTCTCACATGGCGTGCCCCGGACCGAGCGCAGAAGGGGCGCCACCCGTGGACTTTCCGGGATAGGCTAGGCATGGATATGTGCTACCCTAAATTAACCCGTGTTTTTTTACAACGCAATACATCGCGTTGTAGGGTTAGAACGCGATGTATCGCGTTGTAATCTGACACGTGGCAAACCTATTAAACATGCGATTTTTGGTCTGAAACTTTCAAGATAGGTCAGAAACATCTCATAGAATTCAAGAAAAAATCCTGGTATTTTTGGTATTTTTTTTGTGACAGCTGCAAACAAATATGTACCACTGAAATCAGGCATTTTCGCCGGACGAAGGTGAAGACGACGGCGATGGCTGCAGGTAGATCTCGCCAGTTTTCGCGCGAATTTCAGTGGCTGTTGGGTGGCACGACCATGATGATGCGTTCAAAGGTTGAAAATTAGTTTTCTACGAGTTTGTTGAGGTACTGGGGCACACGGAAAATTGACCGCAGCATGTTGGTGACCGCGCCAGCTTGGTGGCAAGGTCGGTATCCATGGGGGTCGCCATCGTCGGAACTCGGAAGGTCCTGGCTGGGGTCGGACGATGAATACGCCATTGCTGAGGCGTGCATAGATGCTGCATCGCAGCTGCGGGTTAGCCTGCTTGGCCACCCGAGCCTGATGGACCTCCGGCCGGTTCAGGGCCGCAGCACGGGCCTCGAGCTGCTCCTGCGTAAAATAATTTGTTACATACAACTATTCCCGGACGCAGTTTGGTTACACATCTATTCCTGGACACCATTCCATTTCACAAGAAGAGATGGCAGACCATAATTGTCCAGGCCCACGAGCCAGCCCCTGTGGGCAAGCCCCCCCACCACCGGGAGGAAGGGACGCTACTGAGTAGAATAGTTAGGATTTTGTAGAGTAGATTAGAGTTAGATTACTAGCTAGTTTTTTTTTCGCGGCTCAGTTGCCACCCACCCCCATCAGCCCATGGAATACGTGCTACATGATCTCCCAACGGAGACATGTTTTAATTTACTTTGTTTGATTCCATGCAACGTCGTGTGAGGACTAGAAGTAGTTGTTTGAAAGGAAAGGCGCGAAGACATGTAAAAAAGCTACCGAAGTGGCACTCATGATGATCCAGCAGACAGCATGCATACCCACGATGACATTTTTTATTGATATTACCTTTCCGGGGCCCTACCAACTCGTTACCTTGTCAACCTTGTGTACACATCCATCACAGTGATTGGTCAGCTTTCCATACACTGGCAAAACTAGGAGGTGGAAGCCCGGAGCATGTTCATGTCCACATGCAACTCCCCGCAAACTAAGGCAGCACCGCTGCCTAGTCTGGAATACCACATACTGCCCTGCAGTTTTTCGCTAAACTAGTTTATCAAATGCCTGACGACTCATATTTCAAAGAGACCACCAGACTCATATATGCCTACTCGCCACCTGCAGCCCTCTCTTACTACCGACGCAGGCGGACACCCTCCCTCCCCGCACAGCAGCTTCCGCAATGAGGCGCCAGCTCCAGTCTCCCCACCGTCAGGTACATCCGCACCACACCCCAGTCTCTGAAGGCTCCCACTCATCGAGAGCTTTCAAATGAGAAGCTCAATGGCGTCCCCGCCCGACGAGGAGAGTACCATGGCCCTAGCTCCCGCAGATACTACCTACCGCGTTGTCTCATTGATACTACCTACTTTCCAGCCGGATTTTCTCCACCTTGGGCGCGGCGCCCTCGGCCTCGCCGTCCCCTCCGCTGCTCGCGCGTGCCATCTCGGCAAGCATGGGTGTGGCGGACCCGTTCATCCCGCCCGGCTTGGCGGCGCAGAGAGCGCGCTGCTGTGGCTCCTGGTCCTCGAGGAAGAGACCCGCGTACATGCGGATCATGTGCCACCCCGAGGCGTCGACGAGCGCATGCCGGATGAGCTTGAAGCGCAGGTCGTTGGACGCGTAGAAGAAGGTCCAGAGCGCAAACACGAGGAGGTCGACCGAGGAGAGGGTCGACGCGAGGAAGCCGCGCCACTGCCGCTCGGGCAGCTTGAAGAAGGTGTCGAAGAAGCCGCACATGCCGCGCAGGTCCATCTGGAGGAGCAGCTCCATGCCAAAGCGCTGGAACGCTGCCTGCCGCTTGCGGTCCCTGGGCCAGAGGCGCGCCCACGCTGGTTGTGTGTATTTGCGGGGGGGGGGGGGGGGGGGGGGGGATACGGAGTAGCGAATCATCAGGAAGGAGGAAAAGAGAAAACGATGGAGAGGAGGAGAGAAAAGAGGGGGGGGAGAAAAGAGGAAAGGATGGAGAGGGGGAGAGAAATGGGAGAGGGGGGGGGGGGGATGGAGGTGAGGGGGCAAGGAGGGTTTATTCCCATGGCAGCATGCAGTCAACGTGCACTGGAACATGAAATCTAGGCTATAAATACTGCGATATCCAGCAGGCTTGACATTGACAGGATCCATGCCACTTGAAGCTTACCCAGGCAATAACTAAACCAAATAGGCTAACTCTAAAGGAACTATGGGCTTCACAATGCAACCATATGCATGTGCGAAGAGAGCACAGGATGGCCATGCATGCTTACGTCAACGAAGCACAGCACAAGCCAGGCATGCTCTTAGAAAAATGCAAGGGACGACGACGCACCATCAGACGCAATTTGCGAGGACGTCAAGGCCTCGTCACGCCGCATTGACGACACAATCTCCTCGGCTAACAACGGCGCCTCGGTCAGCGTACGGGTGATGGAGTAGCCTGCAGGGGGGGGGGAGGGAAGAGAGGGCGGTGAGCTCATGGTCAAAGGGCCAGCAAATTCTTGGCCTGATGTCACCAGGCATGGCATACCAGCATGAGAGGGCATGCCGGTAAAGCAGGGGGATCCAACCAAACCAATGCGACTCTTTTTTTTTTTTTTTTTTACAATAGACTTCGACTGCTTTTTTCTAAAAACTTTTGGGGCATGACCACCTCGAAGATAGCCAGGCAGGCACGCAAAGATAGCCGGATGCACCATGCTACTAGCAAACACCCGTGGCTGGATGCTAGCATATGCTACGCACCGGTGGCCGGATGCACCATGTTGGCGGCGGCGCCGAAGCCCACCACGGGTTGCTGCGTGAGCGGCAGGGGGCCGCCAACAGGGATGTATGACCATTCCTGCACGGACACAAGGAGAGAAAGGGAGGGGGGGAGGGAATGGCGCGAAGTTTAGAAAACGGGGGAAAGGGGCACACAATGTGGTGAATGGCCCATCACACAGTAGTACCACAGCCCAATAACCCACACAAAGTAATACCTCAGCCCAATAACCCATCACACATCAGTGCCTCAGCCCAATGAACCATCCCACACTAGGATCACACCAAATGGGCGAAACCTGCTCCCTCCTGAAACGACACAGCTACATGCCGCATAGGCCTGGCGGCAGATGCTACAAGGGACTCAGCCACATGGCGTAGTCATCGCCCACATGCACTACGCCCGCTGGCCCCGCACTAAGCACAACAAATCTCATGTGATGGCAGGGCTCAACCTGGCTGGATGCCAGCGTTATTCGCTGGATCCCATTTTTTGTTCTCCTTCAACATACATTTTTCGTTCTCCTTCATTAATTAATTTAACTCTTGCTCCCGTTGGGGAATCACGGAGCATTAACCCCGATGGATGGATGGATGGGTACACGCAATCCTACCGGTCTAAGCTATCTACAGGCTATCTACAAAACAATCCTATTCTATTCTATATCTATGGTGCTGGGGACCCTAGGGGTCTTGTCTAGCATGCCGCCCACGTGTGCAAACGCGCGCCTTCCCCACTGCAGGGGGCTTGTTGTCCTCTATGACCTGGGCCCACTTGGCCTTGTCCATAATCTTTTTCCAAATCACCGAGAGGCCGAGGCCCCCCATGTCCTCTACTAGCTGTTCTCCTTCATAGTGCGTTGGATGCCCAGCTTATCTGCCCTGTCCCCGTGCTCACCTCCTCCAGCTTGACCACCTGCAACCCCACATCGATCTATGTTTCCCAACCTTGCTGATAAGAACAATAGATATACGAGTGTGCACGTGCGCTGGTTGTCTCCTTGATACGAGTGTGCACGTGACAATCACCCAATCGTTCTATGTTCCCTGATCCTGCTAGTAGGTAAAGTAGATACACGCGAATGCACATGGCAGTCACGCCGCTCACCTCCTCCTCCAGATGAGCCACCTCCATGCCCATCCTGAGCTATCACTACTACTCCCATTGACACATCCCGCTCACCTCCTCCTCCAGATGGACCACCTCCATGCCCATCTTGGCCATGCGCTTGTGCAGCCGCTTCTTGAGCACCTCAAACGGGACCGTGGGCCGCGATACCAGGCACGTCTCCTGCTCATGGGGGGGGCAGATGGGGAGGGGGGGGGGGGGGAGGAGGTGGAAGTTAAGGGGGGTGTAGGGCCACGGGTGGGCACGCGAGGGTGAGCGGGGGCAGGTGGGTGCTAGTCGAGGACCGACAGGGCCGGGGGGGGGGGGGGGGGGGGGGGGGGGGGCATGCAAGTCGGCAATACAAGAGCGCACTTGGTTCAAACCAATAGATAAGTTATTTTATCACCTTCCCATGCCTTCGCTGGAAGTTATGGAGCATTCTCGGGAATGTGTTGCGCGCCCCTTCACTTTGCACTGTAGGGTACAGTAGTTGTCTACAAGGCTAGCGGGCAAGCTACCCAGCATATCAGAAGGCAGGGTTCTTGCTCGATAAGCTGGCATGGCCGTGAAGGGCATATCTACAGCATAGGTAGCAGGGAAGCATCCCAGAGAGCTGTGTGGACACTGCGAGTGTGAGGCCAGCGCATGGAGGGCCATTAATTAATTAACGGGGGCCATTGATTCCTCACGTGCTGCAAGTATAAGCAAAGAAGCAAAGAAACGTTGTTTCAAGCAATAAGGAAGGGGTACCATGGGTATCCGGCTAAGACCAAAGCATGGAGGATGGGACCCTGCCCCTGCTGCAGCGGGCTCATAGCTATCTGTTCCTTGGCAATATCTGTTATGTCATCACCTGTTTGTCTCCCTTGACGTGATATCTACACCCCCGCCAAGACATCCCGAAACCACGTGCGGATGGCAGCCCTGCCCTGGCATCCCAACAAGCACCCGTCCATAAGCATAAATAGTTGGTAAAATGTTTGACAGACAATCTGCTCATTTGACAGCTATAGACTGAGGGGCGGGCGCTCACCTCCAAAAACGCGTGGGTGTCGTCAAATGGCATCATGTACAAAAAGGAGGGGATGTCCTTGTACGGCCCCTCCTCCTCCACGTCGTCGAATTCCCGGTAGTCCATAAAATACATGCGGTCCTTTTGGCAGGTCTTTGTGAATCCAGAGATCTGCCGGAACGACGGGGGGGGAGGGGGGGAGGGGGGGAAAGGGTGGAATGGTGGTAATGTGGGCGGGGGTTGGGAGGTAGAGGTGGAGTTATAGTGGCCGTGGGGAGAGGAGGGGAGGCGGATCAGGCAATGCTTTCATGACACGGTCAGCAAACATGCACCCCGGTGGTGGTGGTGGTGGTGGGAGGTATCACTACAACACTTGTGCCTAGCGAATCAAGCACTGTTCGACCGGACACTGTTCGAGGTCACTAAGGACGCATGGCTCATGGCCATCAAACACTCGGTTCCTGGTGCTTATCGCCACTGCATTGCCACTAAAAATGCAGACTATGTTCGGGTCATCACCACCACCTGAAGTCCCAGCAAGCGTTGGCATGGCCGTCCCTGCCTCAACCCGCGTCGAATGAAACTCAGACTATCAGCACCTCCGACCTTCCTAGCATCTCGCGCGAAATGAAACAACCACACGCGTGCCACCCTGCACCCTCGTTTTCTGTTTGTCCCATAGTGACCAGAGCGACAGAAAGACATATATAATATAGCAGTACCCGCTTTAGCGAACATTTAGCGAGCACTTAGCGCCCGTTGAACACTTGTTGTACACTTGCGTAAGTCAGTATAATAATTTGTTGTTGTACACTTGCTTCAGTCAATACACATAGCTATACTCGCTTTACCGAGCATTGAGATAACATGCCTGTGGATGGCATCTGGGAAGTTGTCATCATCCCAGCGCAGGGCAATGGGCAGAGCATCGCTTGCACGTGTGCCCGTCGCCCACCAGACCCTACACAAGGCCACGTGGCTGTCCTGTGCCAACAGGGCTGCCCCTTCATCCCCCTGCCCACACACGCACCACCCACCCACGCAGGCGCGCCCGTACCTCTGCTTCGATCCCGTACGCGGTCTGCACGCCCACGAGGGGGCCTTCCTTTTCGTAGTGGAGGAACTTGCCCGAGGCGGCACCTGAGCACATGATCGCTAATCTGCATGTGCAAGCAGGACCCGCATGGGTTGATGAACACACACACACACACACACACACACACACACACACACACACACACACACACACACACACAGGACAGATGTTTGTGAGCACATGGGGGCTAATCTGCAGACGCAGAAAACAAAGAAACATTCATAATCAGAGCAGGGCTGGCATGTTGACGCACAGACAGACAGAGGGAACGGGTCAGCTTATTGAGCTCATCTCGCGTCTCACATCTCATCTCAAATTAGCGAATAGCCTCCTTCACCAACTACTCTCTTCCATCCCCTCCGCTGCTCATGTCCCTCCTCATCCCCTCCCTCAGCACACCTCCTTTCCCCTTCGGTCTCATCAACCTCCCCGTCCACATCCCCTCCCCCCCCACACACACCCCTACACAAGCCAAGCGTAGCCTGCGATATTCCCAACGCCGCAATCCTTATGGGGTCCTGGAACACCCCCACTCCAACACCTCTAAAGCCCCCTTGGTTACTGCAGATTTTGGATCCTGACCCCAAACCCCACCCTTTCCGCCCATAATCCTGAAATCCCTTTACCCCAAATCCCACTCCCATACGCCACGGATCTGGCCACACCCCCATCCTCCCCAAAGCCTCCAAAACCACCTAACCCCGCACCCACCATTAATTAATTAATTAATGAAACTCGTGCTCCCGTCGTGCACCCACCACGGATCCTGCCACGAAGCCCACCCCGCAGCCACCTGCACATTGTGGAGCCACCTCATCCCCCCCCCCCCACCTGCATGTCATGAATCCCGCCATAAGCCCCACCCTGCGCCCACCTGCACGTTATCGACCCGCCTGACTCGAGCTTGATGCGCGACCGTCGCTCGTCGTCCTGGCAGCAGTCGGCCACGGTGGCGTTCAGGTACTTGACGCCCGCCTCTTTACACCTGTCGGTCACGTGTGGGGACAGAGGAGATCGTTGGAGGGGGGAAGAGGCAAGGACGAAAGGGGGGAAGAGGCAAGGACGAAAGGGGGGAAGAGGCAAGGACGAAAGGGGGGAAGGGGAAAGGGGGGGGAGCAGGGGAACAGGGGGGGAAAGATCATGGAGGGGGGGGAAGAATCGTGATGGACAGGTTATACACTTGCACACCGTGCTGGCCCCCTAAGGGGCAGTACCAAGTGAGTATCGAGTTCACCATCCAACAATCTATTCATACATCCATAACATGTTAGTTTTGCCACTTGATTCATGGCAGGGTGCCTCCTGGGAGTTCTGATAGCATGCACATGGGCAAACCATGTGTGAGAGTGTCCAGCTTTGTGGCTGCCGATATTCCTGTTTCAACGTCCCTCCCTAAAACGGTCCTATTTGCACTAGTAAGTACTTGCCTAAAGCAGTCCTTGCGGCATCAGTTTGGTAGCATTGCAATTCTAGCTTCTTCCCTTTCTTTATTCTTTTAGGAAAACTCCTTGCCTTCAGCGGTCCTCACATCACCTCAGGCTCATCCTCCCAAAGGCCTTCCAAAGGCAGGGTTGCCTTCCACGAGGCAATTCTATCTCATCAAGCCCTTATCAAAGGCACCAGTTCCTATTCAATCGAGTCACCCAGGACCCCAGAAAGGGATCACAGCCTCCCCCCATCGTCGAAGGCAGTCCCCACATCCCCCGCGGTCCTCACCGCTTGAGCAGCTCCGCGCGCAGGCGGTCACGCCCCACCCGCCCGTACGCGCGCATCAGCTTGAGCGGCTCGTCACTCCCTAGGTAGCACACGCAATGGCTCCAGCGTTGGTCGAGTGTGTCCGCCAGGCCCAGCGCTGGGGGGGATGGGGGAGGAGGGGAGGAGGGGAGGAGGGGAGGAGGGGAGGAGGGGAGGAGGGGAGGAGGGGAGGAGGGGAGGAGGGGAGGAGGGGAGGAGGGGAGGAGGGGAGGAGGGAGGAGGGGAGGAGGGAGGAGGGGAGGAGGGAGGAGGGGAGGAGGAGGAGGAGGGGAGGGGAGGAGGGGAGGAGGGGAGGAGGGGAGGAGGGGAGGAGGGGAGGAGGGAGGAGGGGAGGAGGGGAGGAGGGGAGGAGGGAGGAGGGGAGGAGGGGAGGAGGGGAGGAGGGGAGGAGGGGAGGAGGGGAGAGGAGGGAGGAGGGGAGGAGGGGAGGAGGGGAGGAGGGGAGGAGGGGAGGAGGGGAGGAGGGGAGGAGGGGAGGAGGGGAGGAGGGGAGGAAGGGAGGAGGGGAGGAGGGGAGGAGGAGACAAGCAATGTCACGGTTCAGCAATGGTCAAGAGTTCAGTTGGTGAGTTGTGAAAGGGAATTGGTTTTAGTGGTCATTACTGATATGGTCATTACTGATATGGTCATTCTGATATGGTCATTACTGATATGGTCATTACTCATATGGTCATTACTGATATCTTCACATTGTTGCCACGAATCAGAACTCACAGGGGGGGGGGGGGCGTCACAGCAAAACTGCCCACTCCAAGTTTGGTCCGACGGGGCTCTGACAGACGTGACGCGAGCTCCAAAACCGCCCCGTCGCCAGAATTATTAAAAAGGAGTGCGCTCAAGTTGGCTTTCTGAGGACGGCGCGAGGAAAATAGAACCCGAATGCGCTCGGCAAACACACCCGGCGCCTGGTTTTCAGGAAAGGTGCGCGCTCACCGTCTGACTAGGTATTGGTCCGGTGCTTTGGCTTACATCCCGGTGTGAGGTACTCGTGGACGTACTAATGCACATATACGTACTACGGTAATTATACGGTACATCATTTGTAGGACACGTGGCGAAACTAGGAGTGATCTTGGTGGCGTCAGATACAAGTCCTGACTGTGCCGACTACCTCCCTAGCGTTTTAATGCCACGTGTCACACGTCCAACGTGCACCCCGACGGACCCATTTTAGCAAAGATGTACGCTCAGCCATTTTTCACTTTGGCTGGTCACGGACGGCGCTGGACGGCAAAAAAGTGTGTGGGCTCAAGTAGGAAACTGGGGGGGTATGTCCCCCCCCCTTAACTCACTATGTTTGATTGATGGAAACGATTGACATCTTTATATTGTTGTCACGAATCATAACTCACTATATTTGTTTGATGGAAACGATTGATATCTTCATATTGTTGTCACGAATCATATTTCACTAATTATCATTTGCTTGATGGAAATTGTGAGGGGCCTGCTCATCTGCATGTACCACATTGGGACGAGCTCGAAGCGCTCATGAGATGACTTCATGGCCACATGAAAGAGACACTAACATAATTCAATAATAATGACTTCAATAATACATAGGCAGTCTTGTTATCTGACGATCATGGGCTGCTACCTTGTGTTGTGTGGGTGTGGGTGGGTGGGCAGAAGTAGGTAGTTTTGTGTGGGTGCATGCCTGGGTGCGGCAGAGGCGCCTTGCCAGCAGCCAGGCTGAACACGTTAGGGGATCATCACGTCGCGCAAAGTGACACCCATACGAGGAGCCATGAAGCATACGGGCATGCTGTGCTGTGTAAGAACAACCACCATACCGCGATGCTCCCATGGATCAGGGGCTGGGCATTGCTTGCACGGCAATAGGATATATTATCAAGCGCTCACGTCTTGCCACACGGATGAGTAGTCCACTAAGGCCTCCGACAGCAGTCGAGGGCGAGCGGAACAGGAAAGGGGGTTCCTGGCGAAGCGGGGGATGCAAACATGAGGGTGAGGGTGGGGCCAAGCAACGGCATTTCCCCAGGAGGCGTGCGTACCTTGGAACTCATCAATCCACACTCCATAATTGTTGACAAACGCCGACTCGACGCCAATGAGCGCCACGGATACCCCCCGCTTGCCAAGCTCGGATGCGAGCATAAGCCCGGCAGGACCGCACCCAACCACCACGGTGTCCACATAGTTTGTTGTGCTCAGGTCCAGGGGGGCCAGCTGGTGTCAGCCGACGCCAGCACGCGCGAGAAAAAAAAGGGCGGGCATGGGGAACATATCCAAGAAAAAGAAAACGACGATAGGATGGATATGGTTGGCGACATTCTGATGGAAGGGAATTATGGGAGGGGAGATCCTGGGGACCGAGATGGTCAAATTAATACGTAATAATTGTTGCATAATTGCAAGTGCATTCGTCTGGACGAGGCAGTGCGTTACTGAACAGTCCTCCCAAACGCGATCGATACCCTTCTCAATTGTATGGAGGGGAAGGACGAAGCTGACAGGAAGCATGCAAACTACACTGGCACGAGAGCGTACCTGAGTAGCTATAGGAGGCTGCTTCAGCATTTTCTTCTGGGCCTGTTTCCTGACGAGATGAGACTGATCACCACCCTGGCGAATGTGATTCAATTCTTCCGCATCGTTGGACGTAGGCATGTTTACCCCCGGAATTATAGCCCCTTGCAAAACTACATGGTTTCTCTCGGCCCCCTTGCTGTCAGACCGCGCAATAGTCAATGGCAGGCTGATCCGACGTCGCTGACTATCGAAGGACACGCTGTGGCGCTGGGCATTTCCTAGCTGGGGCCCGCAGAAGCGATTTGATAGAAGCAGACACCGGGAAAACGGGGACATGGAGGAATGGGCCGAGACTGACATGCGCCCGCACGCCTCGACATGGGTCACGCCGAGCGACGTCATTCCCGGGGCAGACGGAACCACGCGGCCTCTAGCTTACTACGAGCTACGACGCGCGTACTCGATTAAGTGGGCACCGCCCATAAAACCTGGGGCGGTGGGAGCCCACAACGATGGATTTCCGATTTCACGCTCAGCCCGAGCGCACTGCCCCCTGTCATCAATCATATCTCGTTGATCCCTCCAACGTGTGCACACATGGTCACTTCGCAGGAGACGCGCGCTAAGGCGAGGCCCAACGAGAGGTAAGGAAGAGGGGAGTGACCAATCAGAGACAAGTTCGCGCCTAAAGAATCTACCAAGTTGCTCAGTATAAGATTCGTGGCCATGGCCAGAATAGCCGTGCCAACCTGGTCCAAATGGGAGGCCCGTGCTGTACGGACATCTGGATATCGTCGCCGGTCGGGCGCATCCAGAGCCACAACCCGAGGCGGGAGCGCGAAGCCTAGACGTCACGCCCCACCAAAAAAAAAGGATGGTGTGCAATTGCGTTTGGCACTGGTTACAATTCAACAATTCGTGGCGGGGCGGGTGCGCAGCGTCTACCGGGCACCGAACCTCACCGCGAGAGAGGGAATTGTGAGCGGGGATGGCCACGGCGTTGCTGTCAACGTCCGGGCACTTGACCCCACTGGCCCCCCGATGCAATGCTCACGCCGCCTCCTCCCGCCTTTCGACGCCGTCTGAGAGGGGAGAACACTTACGATGCCGCGCGTCCGACAGAGTCAATGGGGCATTCTGCTCCCCTATCCCTTCATTCCCGACATCCCAATTCTTAGGGTCTGCATTAGGTATATCCTCGTCAAGATCGTTGAGTAATTTGCCCCGACGGTCCACGGGCACGCGATGCGATTCAACAGAGGAATATAAAGATACATCCAGGTTATCCAAACGTTACCATGAGGTCTTCCCGCCGGTGCCTGCTTTCAAAATGGGCAACATCGATGTTCCTTTGTGCAAGTACGACCCAAGCGGGAAGCCGCTCGACCTTATTGTAGTCGGGTGTGGTCCCGCGGGGCTCTCCGTCGCGGAAAGGGTGGGAGCGGCGGGTCTGTCAGTCCTATGCATCGACCCCGCCCCCCGCTCCGTCTGGCCGAACAATTACGGTGTCTGGGTGGATGAATTCGAAGAAATGGGATTCGATGACTGCTTTGAAAAGACATGGCCCCAGGCCAACGTCTTCCTAGACGAAGGCGACGAGCGGCGCCTCAGCCGGCCCTACGCGAGGGTAGACCGGTTCAAGCTAAAGCGGAAGATCCTTCGCCAGTGCTGCGAGCACGGCGTCATGTTCCTGGAAGACAAGGTGGTGAACGTGGAGCATTTGGCGTCGGAGTCCCGAGTCACATGCAGTGACGGCACCCAGATTTCCGCCGTAACGGTCCTGGATGCCACCGGCTTTTCTCGCCGGCTAGTCAAATTCGACGCGGAATTCAACCCGGGCTTTCAGGCGGCCTATGGCATCATGGCGAAGGTGCATGCCTCGCTGGTTATTAGGCTGGATAGCTTACCCGCTGCTGTATTTCTGGTGGGGAAAGTTGCTTAATTAGGGCTTGAACATCGAGACGTGAGGTCATAGCCCCCACCAATGAACTCTTGGAATGAAGCATAGCTGTCTCAGAATCCTGTGCTGGAGCATGTCAGACCCATTCACCACTTGGAAGTCAAGTCCGATTTCCAGTTTTTGCTCGCTTCTGCCATCCAGCACTCCCTGTTCTTGCGAGCAAAGGTCGTTGTGTTGCCCCGTCGTTCTTGCTAAGATACCTGTACCTTCCAAAAGATCTCATTCCAATCCTCGTCACCGTCTCTTTTGCCAGCTGCCATAATCTCTGGTGCCCCTTTGCACCTGACCCTCGCCCGGGATTGCTTTTGCTTGTTAGCAGCAGGCGCTCGTGATGTACAAGTGAACGTTGTGATAGCCCTTATCTGCCGCCATATACAGCTTCCGTGACAGTGTAACATCATCCTCAAGCATACTGTTGTGTAATGGGTATTACATCATCCAGGCGCACGGCCCCATGTGAAGAGTCATTCGGAGTGGAGCTAGCCACCGTGCCCTGCCCGTTGGTGTTCGTAAGCGCTGGGTTTTGTGTGGGATCTCCTACCTGGTTTCTATTGCATCCATCAGATGGACTTGGGTACCCCTCCGCCTGTTTCCAAGGTGCCGTCCCAGTGATGTGGGTACAAGGAGGGGCATCCGCTCGCATTGCCTGTAGTTTGTGCTTGGTTTTTAATGTGATGTGTGGAAGCGCTGGTACCAAATCAAGCGTAGGAGCAGACCCATGGAACCAGGCTGCCTCCCAGCCTTGTACAGCACAAATATAATACATAACTGTCTCATTATAATTAATATATGCAAGGCTGGTATGACGGTATTAATATAATTAATGTGTACAAGGCTGGGGGTGGTAGAGCCAGCGTGCTGTGGCTGCATCGGCAACCTGCTCCCTTGTTGTTTGATGCTCACTTGTGACCAGCCCATCCCCAGGCAGCCGGTGGTGGCTGTCCACATGCAGCAACCTGCACTACCCGCTAGCTAGCTTGCCCCCTGCTGACCTGCGCCAAAAATAAATAAAAATATATAACCTTAGCTTCTTTTGTCCTTGGTTTCGGAGTCAATGGCCATTACCCTCGGCCATGTAATGCTCTTCGCGCACGCCTGCGTCGTTCGCACGCTTCTGTCGCGTACTGGTTTGCTCATTAACCGGCTCGTTGGCCCTCCCTGGTTGTGTGCCCCTGCCCCTGCCCCTGCCCCTGCCCCTGCCCCTGCCCCTGCCCCTGCCCCTGCCCCTGCCCCTGCCCCTGCCCCTGCCCCTGCCCCTGCCCCTGCCCCTGCCCCTGCCCCTGCCCCTGCCCCTGCCCCTGCCCCTGCCCCTGCCCCTGCCCCTGCCCCTGCCCCTGCCCCTGCCCCTGCCCCTGCCCCTGCCCCTGCCCCATATGTCACCAGGTGGAGTCTCACCCCTTCCCAATGGACACGATGCTATTTATGGACTGGCGCGATGACCACCTGGACTGCGAGCCCGACCTCAAGAAGGGCAACGCGGCGCTTCCTTCCTTCCTCTACGCGATGCCCATGACGGAGACGCGTGTGTTTCTGGGTGGGTGGCGTACCTGTCTATTTATAGTCCCCTGGTATTGAACATGCTCCAGTCCGGTGGCCTGCCCGCCAGTTGCCAAATGGTTGGATATGATGCATCTGTCCACGTTTGTCTCCCGTTTGGGCCTTTACGCTTCCACCTGTCCAACCCCGTCTCTCCTTGCCCACCCTTAATTGTCATCCGGTCGCAACCATGTCACGTCTATCCTCCTCCCTCACCAACATATTATCCGGATGCTCCCGATTTCTGGCCTGCGATGGTTGTCTCCTTGATGTGGTGGTTGTCTCACTGATGTAAACATCGCTTGCTCTCATACCATAGTGTGGTCGTAGAGCGATTCCTTGTGTTAAATTGGGTACTTATTTCCATTGAGGGTGATTCCTCGTGTTTAATGGTGGGAGAGCGATCGCAGCAGTGGGGCTTACAACTGGACACTCCTGGCCGCTAGGAACACCTGCCCTGATCTCGCGAGGTTGTTTTTAGCTCAACCATCTAGGTCTCGATGAACGTTAGCCAGCCATATCTGCTGATGCCCACGGCGACACGTATCCAACTCCATTCATTTCCATCATCCTAAACGACTCGACAATCGTAGATAAGATAGCAGCAGGCTCGAGCTACCATGGTCCGGATTCTTCCAGATTTCCGGGCCTGCGCTGGTTGTCTCATGGATACCATGGTCACTATTGTATAGTAATGCCATGCCTGCGCTGGTTGTCTCTTTGATACTGTGGCAGTCTCGTTGATCTTTGCATCGCTTGCCATGTCCCTCCCTGGCAGCGGGAAATGTCGCATGCAGCCTGTTGTTATCGCTCTCTCCCTCTCTCACCAACATGGGAATACCATTGCCTGTCCCCCCTGGCAGAGGAGACGTCGCTCGTCGCCCGCCCCGCGGTCCCCTTCAACGACCTCAAGGAGCGAATGGCGTGCCGCATGCAGCGGCTGGGCATCAAGCTGCTCGAGATTGAGGAAGACGAGTGAGTGGGGGGAGGGGGCTGATGATAGTGGGCAAAGGCGTGCGGTTTACGTGTACTGGGACGTCGTGTGGGGGTGGGGCATGGAGCTGCCCGAGATTTGAAGAGGGCGCGTGAGTTCACCCCGATCTAGGGTGGCTCTGGCTTATTTCGGGGGGGAAGGTTGTAGGCTGCTGTTGGAGGTCGAGCAGGAGCCCGTCAATATGACTTGAATGGCCTGAATTCCAGACCTGCTTTTTTACCTTGATTCCTAAACGGTATCGTGCCTTGTTCCCTCCCTCCCTCCCTCTCCCCCCTCCCTCCCCCCCGATCCTTCCCATCCCATTTTCCCCATGGACCCCTCCGCCCCCACCCCCACTCCCCCCCCTACCTCCCACCTCCACCTCCACCCCTGCACACACACACACACACCTGCACCTGTACATTCCACCCCCCCCCCCATACCCTTACCCACCAGGTACTGCCTCATCCCCATGGGAGGCGTCCTCCCAGCCATGCCTCAGCGCGTGCTGGGCATCGGCGGGACGGGCGGCCATGTGCACCCATCCACAGGCAAGTTTTCCGCGCCTGCACGCACGCATCTGGCGTCGCCAACCCCACACCACGTCTGACTTGGCCTAACCACCGCCACAAACTCAAGTTGACCACTACCTGCACGCACACTTGACGTGTCCACGCTAGCTACGCGCCCGTTTGTTTCTGCACATCCAGCGATGCCAACATCCATCGTTTCTGCACATCCAGCCATGCCCACAGCCATTGGATCCCTGAGTATGCATACGAGACGCCAGCTGTGACCGCGCTTGCGTGGTCCAGGGGCCGTGATGCGCGTACTGCCCACCGTGGTGGCAACGAGAGAGCGATCAAGTAGTTCGTAAAGCGGCCATCATAACAAAGCAGTATGGCAGGGCACCAACAGACGTAAGGGCAAGATGCGGCCATGCCGCTTGTTGGCGTTGCGTGGCATATCCGGTCCTTGTGTTCTTTGTTTTTGCTTTGTGTGTATTTTTGGACTTTAACATCTGCATGCCATGCCCGCACCTGGCTGTCACCTCCCCGCAACCGCCTACTAACTCTGTCCCCACCCACCCGCGCCGCATGTTGCCCCCCTCCCACAAACCCATTCTCCCCCCGCAGGCTACGCCGTCTCGCGGACACTTGCCGCCGCCCCCGGGCTCGCCCAAGCACTCGTAAAAGAGCTGCAAGAAGCCAAGGCGGCGCAGGGCCTGCCGATCACGCTGACCACCCCCGTGCCTGCCAAGGAGGAGGCGCTGGTCGGGGTGGGCGGCAGCAGCGGGAGCGTGGCCGTGGCCACCGCCCCTGTGGCCGTGGCGGCGGCGCCGGCGGCCCCTGAGGGATCCCTGGACCCCTCAGCAATCGCGGCGGGCGTGTGGGCGGCGGTGTGGGATCAGTACCGGCTGGAGCAGCGGGAGTTCTTCACGTTCGGCATGGACGTGCTGCTGCAGGTGGGTGGAGGGGACGTGCTGCTGCAGGTGGGTGGAGGGGACGTGCTGCTGCAGGTGGGTGGAGGGGACGTGCTGCTGCCAGTGAGGGGGGGGGGGCGTGCTACTGCAGGTGGTGGAGGGGACGTGCTGCTGCAGGTGGGTGGAGGGGACGTGCTGCTGCAGGTGGGTGGAGGGGACGTGCTGCTGCAGGTGGGTGGAGGGGACGTGCTGCTGCCGGTGAGGGGGGGGGCGTGCTACTGCAGGTGGTGGAGGGGAGGTGCTGCTGCAGGTGGGTGGAGGGGACGTGCTGCTGCCGGTGAGGGGGGGGGGGTATTAATGGCATGTGGTGCGGGCGGGTGCGAGGGAAATGCCAAGCTTAGGTGCTGCAGATGGGTGGAGAAGAGTGGGTGCTGTTGCAGGCGAGTGGAGGGGGCATGCGATTCAAAGTGGGTGGAGGGGAGGGGTGCTGTTAGAGGGCGTGTGGGCAGGCGGGAAGGAATGGTGCTGCCTCAGGCAGGTGCGTTTGAGGGGCTGCGCTGCGGGTAGGTGCGTGATATTGCGGTGCGTGGTTAGTTGAACTGAGGTGGTGTTGGGGCAGATGCTTGGCCAGGTAGGTGGAGAGGATCAAACTGGGGTGCTGCTGAGGATGTCTGTATACAGAGTGGTGCTGCTGCTGTGGCCTTCAATGCTCCCCCTGGCTCCCCCCCCCCCCTTCCACTCCTGATGCATTGGCATGGCACGTTCATTTCTCACTGGCTTGTCTTCTTCGTTGTGCCATTCATAGCATCACAGACAATCACAAACACGAACACACACACACACACACACACACACACACACACACACACACACACTTTACTAACAATTCATTTTTGTCTGTGCCTTGGCACTTCCCACATTTATCCCGTGCGATTGGTTGCCGTGACACCTGGCGGTCACTTTTAATCTGTAGTAACGAACCCGTAAATCTTCACCCCGTGCCATTGCTTGTGTTATTTACACGTGGACAACAGCTGGACCTGGCGGGCACCCGCGAGTTCTTTGCGTCCTTCTTCAAGCTGTCCTACAAGAACTGGACCGGCTTCCTCTCCGCGCGCCTCAGCCTGCCGGAGGTAAGCGGCAGTAACGTTGACAGCGCTACAACCCCAAACCTTTAACCAAACAGGAAGAGGCTGGGGACCTACTGCGGTGGGTTGTGCTCGCGAGGTCCATGGCCATGATTGCGCACTATTCGTCTTAGTATCTACTAGTATTCATCAATGGCTGTTGCCACAGTGGATAGTTGTACTTCCTTTTGCACGCTTGGCACGGGAGCTTGACGTTGTCAGGCCGCTGGCCGAAGTGGCGGGTGCGAGGATGTTCTTTCACAAGAGGGACAAGGGAGGAAACGAACCAAAACATTGATACGTCTCACCCCTCAGCATGACGAGCTGCTTCTCCTGGCATGTGTTTGCCACAGTATCACCCTGGGATTCCCACCTGTCCGGGTAATGGCCATTCATCTGTCTGCCCATCTGCTTTGTAACGGTACCTAACCACCCTGATGCTAACAGCGTCACCGCCCTTCTGTCATGTGCCGTGCTTCACTCCACCCCCCACCCCCGTGCGACTGTCTTTGCTCTACTTTTTTGCTGTGTTCATCGATCCGCCTGGGGTGTTGCGACACACATTGCCAGCTCATCGTGTTTGGGCTATCCCTCTTCCTGAACGCGAGCAACACCGCGCGCATCTCCCTGATCCAAAAGGGTCTCCCTGGCCTATTCGTGATGGGGGCCAACGTGATCAAGCTGAAGAACAAGGCCAACCGGTAGCGTGGTTGGAGTGGCTAACCCTCGGGCATCCTCCTGTTTTCCCCACAACGGAGAGTTCATGACGTGCACCAGCAGCGCCCTCTCTGCTGGTCTCCTTTGCCACCTCGCCTTGCTCCGGTCGGGCATTCATTCATTCATTCACGCGCCTCCGTTGGGAGGAGAGTCACGGTTGGGCATGCGTTATATTATGTCATGCACACCCATGGAAAACGCAAGTCGCGGAAGAACCTTGCATTGCAAGGTGATCTTATTTGCAAGTGCTGTAAAGTTACACCGGGTTGTGCTCCCCCACGTTATCTGGTTTGGGAACAGTGTGAATTAGTACGTTTGTGCAGAGTCTGTGTGTCGGATGATATTTGGTGCAACGGCCATGTCCATTCCTGGTAACAAAAGCAAAGGCTGGCAAGGCCGGGAAGTACATGTCGCCAGCAGCTGGCATAACGTGAAGATCGGCCACAGAATGGCCATCATATCTTCTGTCGACAATAGCTTCTCTGCAAAGCTGCTGCTAGAGCTTCCTCATGCTAAAATCCAGGCTGCCACCTGCTGCCCAGCCAAGCACCTTGACTGGGCACAAGCCTCTCTGGATGGATTGTATTGGCAACCTGCATCTTGAAGTTATAACCTGTAAAGCTATAATACCTATCATTTTTTTGGTTTGTTGGCAGCGTTTCGATTAGTGGCGGATTTACGCCAAATGTGGCGGTGACGCGCTAATTTGGGGGAAATGTGGCGGGACGGCACTGTTTTTCAGCCCGTCCATGATGCCACAATGGGCGGTGCTGGTGCGACACTGTTGTTGTTGATAAGCCACGGCTTGGCCGTGCTGAGAGCGCGCGGTAGTTGGTAGTACGCCACGGTTGGCAGCGTCAGAGGCGCCAGCCCACATGCTTCCCGCCAAAACAGATAGGGTGGCGGGGTGGGTCATGGGTGCACTAGTGCAGTGTGCTGCAGTCAGGTGGCTATCTGTGGCTATGCAGGCTCTCAACAGCCTGGTGCAGTGGCAACGTGTGCTTTAATAATTCTGCTAGCTGCTGCCGTCCCTAGTTGTGAGTATCCAGTAACGTGCGTGGTAACTTTCACGTTAAAAGTTTCGTCGGCGGAGCCCATTTTCGGAACAACCAAGGTTCGAAGAAAGGGCGAAGCCGGCAATTATTGGAGAGGTGCGTGAAGTGCGGGCGCACCTGAACGATTTCCAAATTTGCTTCTACTAACAGGACGGTGGATTAATTAATTAATTAATTAACTAATAAGCACGTGACTGCGTCACGTGGGTGCCAATACAGAGTAAAGGAACCTTCAACCCTATATACACAGCGAGAAGGAGGGAGGGTGCCCTAGCTTCTCTCACTGCCGCAGGTGGGCAGGCCACAGAGCGTTCTCCACGGCATGGTGCATCATGCCGGGGCGCGACACTGTGGGTGCAATACAACCAGTGCAATACCATAGGTAGGCTGACCATACCATAGGTAGGACGATGGATCTTGGCGCAAAACTCCTGACTCTGCGGCCAAGATGGTACGACTGACAAAAACAGGACTCCTTGACTCTGTGCCGTGTCATCGCACGCGCGTCGCGCCAGGACGCGTCGACAGGACTTGGGCAGTCACAAGCTCACCGCACGCTTCGCCACATGGCGAAGTCCTCATGTGAGGACTTCTGCTTGCGAAGATGCGCAAATTATCATTTACAAGTGTATCCCGTAGGGCTTCGCCTCTAATAAAAAAGTCGCTTTTTCCGTAAGACGTCCTATCTAAATTCGACCCCTACTGGACTAGGCTATTCCCGCCCTTTGATCTGCCATAGATGACTTCCAAGTTCCACAATCAAGACCTCGGTCGCATTCCCAGTTTCCCACGTCGCCGCCTCGCCGCTCTTTGGATCCACTATTAATAACCCTGTCGGACAACCGGCGCGGGAAACTCCACTCAACTCAACCTAAACGTCGCCGGTCGCCCTCTACAAACTTTCCCGTCAGTCCCCCCATGCGGATCCCTTTGAGTAGAATCCTTTGAAAAAGAATCCCTTTGAGTAGAATCCCGTGAAAAAGAATCCCGTGGAGTAGAATCCCGTCAAGTTTATCCCGTCAACAGTATTCCGTCTAGCAGTCGCCAATCACTGAATCCTGTCGATCCCGTCAATTGATCCCGTCAATCCCGTCCAGCGGCGGAGTTCAGTAAATCTCTAGATAGCTGTCCACGATCCTCGTGATACAGTCACTCACGCCGAGTTGGCTCAAGTTGTGTTCACGCCTTAAGTTGGGTCGAATAGGATTTCGGCATTCCGAGTTCAAAGTAGTTCAGAATAGTATGTTTTAGTATCTTTAGTTCAAATTAGTAGAATTTAGTAGAATCATTCACGCCTTAAGTTGGGTTCACGCCTGAAGTTGGCCCCTCAAAAACCTCGAACCCAACTTTAGGCGTGAATGACTGTAGTAATGTCATGTAAAATTCCCGTCAAGTAGCTCCGACCAAGTAGTCCCAGCTTCCCGTCACAATGCCTTTTTCATATCCCAACTCCGAGAACTAAGTAGGTGCAAATGGCGAATTTTGTACCATGACCGTTGAGAAGCTCGGCGAATTTTTCGACGAAATTTTGTACCATGACCGTTGAGAAGCTCGGATTATAGCTAGGATAGGATGGGTGGATGGGTTTTCCAAGCGTCCCGAGCATCATCACGGTTAATCATCAGGTCCGCATTGAGCATCCCGTTGAGCATGCTCGCGTGAGGATGATTCGCGAGCAAGGTTAATTCCGGGCAACGACCGCTGATCCGCATTGAGTCGGCAGCATGGATGGCAGGCCAACCTGGCCATTACAGTAGAGGACAGCTCGGATGAGGATTACATCCCCATCTAGTGCTTAACGGTTGGGGGATGATGCAGACGATATTTGTCTAAACTTTTGTGTAATTATTTTTCTAATGAGATTAGCATAGTACTCCGTGGCATGCCTTTGCGCATGACACGCAAGTACTTACTTACTTACTTACTGGCCCCATCGATCCGGGTGGTCATGCACCTTCACGAGTGTGGCCAGCAAGGTGAAAGTCCTGCAGGCCACAGTCTCCTGGGCGGGAAAGGCGCGCCCAGCATCGACGATCTACTCTCCCCAGCCCAGCTTGTCATCAAGAACGGCTTGCTGGGCAGCGAGGCAGCGGTCCAGGCCAGGCACGACAGCATTCGCACCTACGTCCGCCTTGTATACGACATCCCCGTTCTTTTCATCGACGGGAACTCGGGAAGCGCACGGACGTGCAAGCTCCTACTAACAAGCGGCACAAGCCACGCCCCAAGCCAGCCCCAGCTGCATCGTCGTCGTCAACGCACGTCCCCGGTGTGGAGGGCGCCCGGTAAGTGGGCACACCCTCGCGGCCTCGCGGTACAATAGTAGGCTTTGGGCACAGCCTTTATTAATAAACAAGCCCCTTTCCATCCCCATGTCGCACCGTGCGAGCATGATCAGGATGTAAGGTCGCCAGGCACGCCACGGTCAACCCTCCCGCCAATTTACCAGCCTCACTCGCCTCCTGGCCCGGCGCCTTGAGCGGGACGAGGCTCAGTGGACACGCCAGCGACCCTGGCAGCCAGGACGGAGACGACGCATATCCGCCCTGAAAGAAAGACTCCATGCGTTGAAAAGCATTAACCCCAATCGCCACCCTCCTCCCCCCCGGCCACCCCCTCCACCCCACCCCCACCTCCAGCACTACCGGCCTTCTCCACCCCCACCTCCACCCCCACCCCCCCGCTAATAGCCGGCCTGGCAATTAATTAATTAATTAATTAGACTCGTGCTCCCGTTGGGGAGTCACGGAGCATTAACCCCGATGGATGGATGGGATGGGTGCACACATTCCTACCGGTCTAATCTATCTACATTGGCTACATACTACATCTATCTAACAACATGCTAACTACAACATCTATCTAGGCAGCCGCACGCTGCCCTAGGGGGAGCTATCTAGCGTGCCTCCCGCGGGATTGCACACGCGGGCGCTTCCCCACTGGGGGGGGGGTCGTTGTCCTCTATGACCTGGGCCCACTTGGCCTTGTCCATCATCTTCTTCCTAATCACGGAGAGGCCTAGGCCCCCCATGTCCTCTACTAGCTGTTCTTTGAAGGTGCGGGCCTCAAGTGCGGCGTCTAACATCACTGGGCCCAGCCCACGTCAGGAGGTGCCGGCCAGGCTGGGCTGGTCGCAGTCCTGCGGGGGGGCCACGTGAGGTGTCTACCTGGTTGGTGCGAGCTAGGTGCCCTACTAGCTGTAGGCGGCGTTGCTTAATTGTGCTGGTGATATAGGGCATGCCCTGGTACAGGTCCTCATTGCGGACATGGGCAGCATATCCTACTCTGAAAATGGAACGCAGCATGCTGGTGACCGCGCTGTCCAGCTTGCGGGCCAGGTCGGCGGTGAGGGTCCACGTCTCGGCGCCATACGTGAGAACAGGAAGGACGAGGACCTTGAACAGGTCCTGTTTCTCGATCTTGCCCAGGGGCTTGCGCCACAGGGCCCGGTACTGGCGTAAAGCGTGCCAGGCGAGGGAGATGCGGTGGTCCACATCCGCCTCGCAGCTAGGGAGCAGGCTGCCCAGCAGCTTAACGCGGTCCCGATACAGGACTCGAGAGCCGTCTAGGAGATAGAGGGGCGGCGCTGAGGTGGTGAGCCCAACCGCCAGGGCCTCTGTCTTCTTGCTGACCTCAAGCCCCACTGCCCGGGCCTCGAGAGCCAGGCAGTCAAGCCATGTCTGCACGTGCTCAGTGTCCTCAAAGAGGGTGGTGTCGTCTGCGTAAATGATGTCTGCTAGCCGAATCTCCGTGTCCGCACCGCCATGCCAGAATTTGTTAGCAACCTGGCAATGGCCCATTCTTGGTATTGCTAGCTTTAATGTGCGCACCCTCCCTGCAGATCCTTCTACGAGCAGCGGCACCCCAGCGGCAACGGCGTCGACGAGCTGATCGCCTTGTGTGCCGACAACATGGTGGAGCTAGGCGCCGCGCCGGGTCAAGGCGGTGTGGGCCTCCTGTGCTCACCGGCAGCATCAGCTCACCTCCAGTCCATCCTGCTGAGATCCCCGCGTGTGGCTAGTCCGGCCAAGTGCTTTTTCGGCCACTGAGGGCCATTCTCACCACACGCTCACCGTTATCAAGGGCTATGCGCCACATGCGGGTCGAGCTCAGGCGGAATGTGATCGAGCCCTTCTTCAGCGCCCACAAGGAGGAGGAGGCCAGCATCCCAGCTCGGCATGCGCACTTCCTGGTTATGCTGCTCGACGCCAACGCCACGTTGCCAGTTGGCACTGGAGGAGCTCAGTACTCCCCCTCCACCACGACGGCCAACGGTAACACGGCTCTCTTTGCGGATCTGTTGGCAGAATCTGCGCTGGTTGCATGCAATGCTTCTTTCGCACGCCCCGCCCAGCAGCTTGCCACCTTTTTTGGGCCGGCCGTCGGATCGGGTGGTGTGCCTTGACTATATCTGCGTACGCCGGGCTCAGCGCCCCTCAGTTGCATGTGGATGCTCGCGTGCTGCAAGATTCTGTCAGCACTGTGGAATCTGATCACGTACCGTCTCAAGCTCGCGCGCATCAGATTGCGGTTTCCTGGCGTGAAACCGTCGCGACCTAACTGGCGCCCCAGCCAGATCTCAAGGTGCTCAGGATTGTACTGGCGGATGCCAACAAGATGTCAGCAGAGGAGCAGGCCGCTATGACGCACCGGGACGATTTCCTGGCAGTCTTCGACGCCGGCCAGGGGCAGTCGCCAGCAGTTACACGCCATTCCCCCAGGTGACTTTTCAGTCAGTGATCCTCCGTGGTATCGCTGCCAAATACCGTCTGGCTGCCCGCACCCTCCCCTCCTTGCCTCCGCGCCGACAGCTTGCTGCACACCGCCAAGCACCGTCAGTGGTCGCCGCCGTAGGCACCTCGGGATGCTCCTCCGCCGCAACAGGGACCCGACCGCTAAGCCTAGGCTGCAAGCGGCCGCTCTGTGGGTCGCCTACGAGCAAGCTGAGAAGGCCGACGCTCAGCAGATGGTCAAGGACCTGCGCAACTGCCAGCAGAGGCACGACGGCAAGGGCCGGGCCTTCTGGTACAAGCGCCTCAGACACCCGGACGGCCTCGGCCGGCCCCATGCACCGCCATGATGTTCCCGGCGCACCGCGGCCAAGCGGCTTCGTAACTGGGCCGCGGCCACTGCAGAGGTCCTGGGGACAGCTAGCTCCGCCGCCCCCGCCCCGGCTGCTACCCGCCGCCGCCGCCCGCCAGGCCGCCCTGGCAGGCGGCCCAGCCGGGCCCCCGGCCCCGCCCATGTCCGCGGCGGACTACCTGGTCCCCCCGCTGACCGGCCCGCTCGGCGACCCGTCAGACATGCCTCCCGGCTTTCTGATCTCCCGCGAGGTCACGGAGGCGGTCCTGCGCCTGCGTTACGACGCCCGGCGCCACAGGCTCCGACGAGATTCCGGCTGCGGTCGTGAAACTTGCAGCCGAGTTTGAGGACACTGGTGTTATGCTGCTCTTCCGGGATAATTATCTGCAACCGCATTCTGCTGTCATCGATCGCAACCGCCCCCAGCGGCCTGGCAACACAGTTATCGCACGATGCTGTACAAGAACACGGGGGTCGCCCGCCGACCCCGGTAACTACAGAGGGGTGTCAGTGTGCATTCAAAGTGCCCCCCTCAAGCAATTCTCATGCGGCTCAATGATCCTGAACCGCCTGCGCACGGCCCTGGACGGCCACCTCAGCAAGACTCAGCACGGCTTCGGTCCCGGTCGCAACACAGTAGTAACAGGCGCTCTTCGCTACTCGCCGCCTTGTCAGTGGAGGAACTGCAACGCCTTCAGCCTGGTGAGTCCCCTCTGCACCTTGTGCTGGTGGACTTCATCAAAGCCTTCGATTCGGTTTTCTGGCCTGCGCTGTGGGACATCCTCGCTCTGTTCCGGACCCCCGCCCCCTTATTGCTGTCATCCGCAACCTGTATGAAGGGTCCACCACTTCGGTGCGCACTTCCTACGGGACCACGCCACCATGCCCTTTACAGAAGGGTGTGTGGCAGGGCTGCGTGCTGTCGCCCTACCGGTTCATTAATTAATTATTGTGGTTGAATACGTAATGATTCATCAGGCGCGCAAGCGCTTTGCCCGCATCGTGGGTAGGGAACCAGGGGTGCACGTCGACAACCGTTTCTGCATGGCATGGCGGGGCGGATCGAAACGGAGATTCGGCTGGCGGACATCATCTATGCAGACGACACCACCCTCTTCGAGAGCACTGAGCACGTGCAGACGTGGCTTGACTGCCTGGCAATAGAGGCCCGTGCTATGGGGCTTTCAAGGTCAGCAAGAAGACAAAGGCTTTGGCGATTGGGCTCATGCACTCAGCCACCGCCAGCCCTCTTTCTTTCTCCTCAATGACGGCTCTCGAGTCCTGTATCGGGACCGCGTTAAGTTGCTGGGCTCCCTCGCCTGGCACGCTTTACGCCAATCCTCTGGCTGGGCCCTGTGGCTCAATTAAGCCCTTCGGTCCACGGGCAAGATAGAGAAACAGGACCTGCCTTAAGGTCCTGGTCCTCCCTGTTCTTACGTATACGGGGCCGAGACGTGGACCCTCACAGCTGACCTAGCCAGAAAGCTGGACGGCGCGGTCACCAACATGCTGCGATCCATCTTCCGTGTAGGATACGCTGCTCATGTTCGCAATGAGGACCTGTACCTCGGCATGCCATATATCACAAGCACCATTAAGCAGCGGCGCCTGCAGCTAGTAGTATAGGGCACTTAGCTCGCACCAACCAGGTAGATGCCTCTGATGTGGCCGGCCCCCGGCCCGCGGGACTGCGCCCAGCTCAGCTAGCCTGGCCGGCACCTCCTTACGTGGGCCGGGCCCCGCGATGAGCACTCGACGCCGAATTAAGGCCCGCACCTTCAAAGAACATGCAGCTAGGAGTAGAGGATATGGGAGGCCTAGTGTCCAAAAGCCTGCAAAAAGTCCTAAATTTAGGACGCTGGGGAATGCGTATTTAATCATGTAAACAGTAATATTTGACCCCGGCATTTGTGCCACTGAGAAATAATATAGTTTTTAAATTTCTATCAAAGACCTAGGTTCAAATAACGACGTTTAGTACCAAAACTGGCCCTGCCCCATGGCAGACCTCGAACGAAAAAAATGGCCCAAAATTGAAACTAGGACTTTTTAGGACCACCATGTATATCACCCATCACCACGCCACCCACACCCATTAGCTTCTTACCAATCCTCAGGGCCCCACGGGACCCTACGCGGCCTTGGGGAGGTGGGGCAGCGTATAACAAGGCCGTACCGTGCTGTGGCTGCACGTATATATACGCGTGCCTAACGGTGTCACAGATGGGGCAGATCATGCAATATGAGGTTGTATGGTTGCTGAGGTTGCCTGGCTTGAACATGACCCACCCCTTACGGCAAACTCCCTCTAAGCATATACCATAGCTTGTTTAATGTCACGGGCATGCTGGCCACCACCCAGGAAGGAGAGGACACCACATTTGTATGGCAACTTACACAGGTAGCAGCCAGATGAAGTTGTTAAAGGGCACTATCCAACATGCCACACTTTGCATGCATTCTAGGGGGGGGGGAGAGCTGTAAAAGCATCACATATAAGCAGCACAAGAACAGCTAGAACAACTGCAAGCAATGGGACCATGGCTGATAATGAACGCAACCGTAACATAGCTGGGAAGCATGCGTAACTTAGCAGCAGCGAACAAGGAAGATTGCGACGATAGAAGGTACATGCCGTAAACCAACTACGTAAGCCATGTACATGCACAGAAACTGTCCTGTCTTTCAGGCATAGCCGGCTGGCATTTACTGCTACGACTACGCTACCCCTTACACCTAACCACAGAGAGAACCCGGCGCACACCTGCTTGTTACGTCGCCACGTCCAGGTACGTGGATGCATTAAGAATCGCGGATATCCGCAGCCAGCCAGCTTACCGGCACAAGAACGCAGCCAAACTTACAAAACGGTTCGAAAGTAACGTAAGACACGCCGGAGCATTGTTCCAGGCCCAAGAGATATCGAAAGACAAGTCCTGTCACGTGCGCTCGCTACCCAGCCTTGACGTTCTGTAAAATGGTCGACAGTAAACTTCGGGCAAGAACACCCAGGCCCGGGCGCTCCCTTGTCAGATATACCGTTTCCAAACTCTATACTACGATTAAAATCAAGCGCAAAAACTGCCTGGCCTGGTGCGGGCAACGTTTCCTCACGCACTGACATGTTTGTGCTCAAAATCGACCGTCCGGGCGCAGGCGATCTGTGACCTACTCATGTTGAGCAGCCGTGCTACACATGCAAACGCAAATAATTTCGTAACCAAATTCAGACCCTTTAAGCATAAGTACCAAGCTTTCGTTCTTGCTACTGGGCGCCCGAAACGATAAGCTCACGTGAAAATGCCGCCCATATTTGTCAGGTCGCCATATCCGCCGCACATCATTCCCGCACCCACTTTTTTGGCCCAAAATCTCTGTATTTTTGGTCGAGGTACGTACATTCCCGCGCATCTACCCGGTACCCGGTACGGAATCCGGGTACGATGTACCGGTATCACGGGTAGAGTACATCTTGGAGGTCACGGTCCACTGGGGGTATGGACCATATAGTGACCCCCCCTGCCCGGTACCTCGGTTATAGTGACCTTAGGACTTTTTAGGACCAAGTCCTAAATTTAGGACGGCCGGCTGATTAACAGCCTCTCCGTGATTTGGACCAAGATGATCATGCAACATTTGGACAAGGCCAAGTGGGCCCAGGTAGTAGAGGACTACGAAACCCCCCCCCGTGGGGAAGCGCCCGCGTGTGCAAACATACGGGAAGCACGCCAGACCGGTCCGGCCCCTACTAGCTAGGGTAGAGAGCTTAGACTAAATGGAGTTTTGATGTTGTAGATAGATGTTGTAGATAGATTAGACCGGTAGGACTGTTTGCATCCATCCATCCATCCATCCATCCATCCATCCATCCATCCATCCATCCATCCATCCATCCATCCATCCATCCATCCATCCATCCATCCATCCATCCATCCATCCATCCATCCATCCATCCATCCATCCATCCATCCATCCATCCATCCATCCATCCATCCATCCATCCATCCATCCATCCATCCATCCATCCATCCATCCATCCATCCATCCATCCATCCATCCATCCATCCATCCATCCATCCATCCATCCATCCATCCATCCATCCATCCATCCATCCATCCATCCATCCATCCATCCATCCATCCATCCATCCATCCATCCATCCATCCATCCATCCATCCATCCATCCATCCATCCATCCATCCATCCATCCATCCATCCATCCATCCATCCATCCATCCATCCATCCATCCATCCATCCATCCATCCATCCATCCATCCATCCATCCATCCATCCATCCATCCATCCATCCATCCATCCATCCATCCATCCATCCATCCATCCATCCATCCATCCATCCATCGGGGTTAATGCTTCGTGACTCCCCAACGGGAGCACGATCTATTTAAGTAATTAATGATATCTCAGCAGTCAGCGCTCAATCCTGTCATCATGGGATGGAAGATCATCATGGCTATACAAGCGCTACTAGGGCATGGCTTCTCAACAGATTTAAAATGATGTTTAAAAGATTTAACATGGTGTGCCCTAGCTTGGGGAGTGTCTTGGTGATTAGCGTTGTTAATATTGTGATAAAAGAGCCAAAATGGTGACAAATGCAGGCAAATGTCACCATTTTGGGCTCCGTATGATCTGAATTTTTGCACATGAGTTTTGGGGACCCTGTGGACATCAGGTGTTGGCATGATGACAATAGGTTTGGGTGTCATTCTGACATTGTTTGTTGGATGTACTATTAATTAAAAATTGCCATTTATGACAAATGCTAGCAAAATTTTGCTAGCATTTGTCACTAATTAGGGCTCCAAATGCTCTAGAACTTTGTACAAGGTCAGAAAAGCTATTATTATTCGTCACGGCTGCAAAGTTACAACATAAATTAATCTGAGTTGAATTGTTGTGTCTAGGCAAGGGCAAGTGGTGTATGTGGCCAGTTTTGGCCTTGGAGGACAGTGAGTCGAGGACACTAGCACTGTACTGAGCACGTGCAGACGTGGCTTGACTGCCTGGCAATCGAGGCCCGTGTGGTGGGGCTTGAGGTCGGCAAGACTGAGACCGAGGCTCTAGCTGGCGATTGGGCTCACTCAGCCCCCGCCCGACCTCTTTCTCCTTGATGGCTCTCAAGTCCTGTATCGGGACGTACCGCGTCAAGCTGTAGCTTCCCAGCTGCGGGGCCGACGTGGACCACCGTCTCTCGCCTGGCACGCCTTGCGCCAATACCGGGCCCTGTGGCGCAAGCCCTTAATTGGGCAAGCTAGAGAAACAGGACCTGTTTAGGTTAAGGTCCTGGTCCTCCCTGTTCTTACGTTCGGGGCCGACACGTGGACTCTCACTGCCGACTGTTACGTCGCGTAACAATCCGTTACTGTTACGGACGTAAATTAGGTCCTTTGCCTCAGTCGTTCCTGGGTTAATACGTTTAGCTTGTACTGTTGGACACTGTTGTCCCGGTACTGTGGTGCAATTGGCGCCGCGCCGCGTACTTTAGTAGTGGTCCTTATCCTTCGTGTAGTAGAATCGTTGTCAAGGAGACAACCAGCGCAGGCCAGAAATCGGGAGAATCCGGACCATGGTAGCTCGAGCCTGCCGTTATCTTGTCCGCGTGTTCGAGTCGTTCAGGATGATGAAGATGAATGGTGATGGAAATGTGTATCCTTGTGCATTGAAATTATGGCTGGCTTACGTGTAGAGCGACTAGATGACCTAGACGGTGGGGCCGGAAACAGCATGCTTGATCAGGGCGTGTGTGTGTTTTGAGCCTAACTGGCCGGGAGTGTCTAGTGGTGAGCACCATTGCTGCGATCGCTCTCCCACCATTTACGAGGAAATACCCGCAAATGGAAAACCACTGAAAAGGTCTAGCTAGTCAGTCATCACGTTAGCCATGCCATGCATGATTCCAAACGTCCAAGTTAACTGCACACAGTGCAAAGGCAAAAAGCCGGAGGACAGCAATTTCAAATGTGCACTTTCAATTGTAGTGGACCAGCATGAATCTGTGTATCTGTCGGCGAGGGCCATGCATGTCGGCCCGAGCATGCTGGACCGTTGGTGATCATTTATATGCACGACCTACCCCTCGTGGGGGCACTCGGCGTGTGTTAATGAATTGACACATATAGCTAGGGTCATGGCAGTGTATAATAGTAGTGTTTCCTTCGCTATCCTGGAGTAAACAGGTTGTGGTTGAATGGCCTATCATGGCATATTACAGTCGTACTTATGTTAATTAACCCCTAAATGGTCTGAGATCCTGCCGATAAATCGGCTGGATCTTCACAATTTTGCAAACCAGATGCCATCCAACCTACCCATATCCAATGGCTGTCCTTGGGGGCCAAGCATGTCCATGAGTTGCCCTTCGGGTTGGTATATCACAACCTCACATATATGCAGGGTAGGCCATGTTTAACTGCCGTCAAAGTCAGGGGGGTCAAGACGCGCGTTTTCATTTTTGGTAGAATGTGCATTTTGAATTATGTTATAAGACCTAGGCACCTACCACTTCAGGGATGATAAACAATTAGTTGCTGAACAGCTTGAGCCATTGGGGTCATCATTTGGGTGGGTATACCAGCAGTTACACCCAGTACAGCCCATAGGGGTACCGTTGGTAAAAAGCAACCAAGGGAGTAGGGGTGGGCATACGACCTCCTAATATGGCCACCAACCATGCCAAACAATACATTTCCCTTCCACAATGATGGGGAAACATAACTGCATCATCACACTGCCCTTACATGGCACCTATGTGCAGGTGCCACCTTGTCCATGCACGTAGGTAACGTGGTACGGACACCCTACGCAAGGCATGCATTCTAGGAGGCAGCCACCAACAAACTAGTGGTGTTGAGCCTATTTCAGCCTGCCCTAGCAAGGATAAACTAGGCCTAAGCTGCTATAGCTTGCCAGGTGATGGCCAGCACACCTGGTGGCACATGCTGTCAATGGGAAGCTTTTACTCACCAGTTACGTGCTTGATGATGCCACAGAGACCAGCCAACTGCCTCACACTCATGCAATATGTGTATGGGAAATGTATAACAAACATATATGGAGGTATTCAAACCCATACAGCCTCTAAAACTTATCACCATCACCCTGTGGCAGGTCAACTGACTGAGGGAAGCATCTAAGAATGGTGTTTTAGAAAGGGGCCAGGCCAGGGTCAAGAAAGAGCATGAATAGTGCAAAAAGAATGTGCTACACAAGCTAGAACGTATATATAAATGTCAAACATCGATAGGAAAACGATGCTTAAGCTTTACCAGGCATGGATGGCGTTACCTTGGCCCAGGCGGTGGCCGCAAAATGGCGCATTTCGGCACACCAAAGCTGTGCAGCATGGTCGCTGGATTCGGCGATTTCTGGCCACCCTTGCACGTTTACGACTACTATGTATCATAAAAAGTAAAAAGAAACCGATATATCCTTTAAAATACGCCGGAAAGGTATTGCTGTCAACGTTTCTATCGTCCGGCCTGATCGCAGTTTTTTCCAGCAAGAACGCTGCCGACACCTATCAAATGGCATTCCCGCGAACCAAAAATTGGCCTGTATGATCTTTAGGACGTTTAAAATCAATATCCTAAGTTTGGACAGAAAATTCGAACGCAAACGTAAATGCCATGCGTGGGCGCAAGCCGCCATGGCCAGGTCGTCGTTTTCCGGAATGCACGTTGTACGTGAAAAAGTACCCTGACCCCTTGTACTTTGACCGGCCAGAACACCTGTTAAACTTTGTCAAAAGTATGCAAACCCTAGTACCATGCTGTGAAGAATTTTATAAACTTCCGATCTTCTCAGCTAAACGTTTCCTAATTCTCAATAGATTTCGCGGCATCTGGTCCCCCGAGAAGGGGCCGATGCATCGGCTGGAACTCGATTTTTGGCGGAAAATCGGCAGCAAGACCATTTAGGGGTTAATGCACTGAGATCCAGCTCGTCACGTTCGTCTTTCGCACAGGGATTATAAGTAGAGGCGGCCTTACTAATTTAGGTAGTATTAGGCGTGGGTTAGGTAGAGGCGGAGGTAGAGAACAGAGCCGCAACACCGACCTTGCCAACAAGCTGTCCAGATGGCGCGGTCACCAACATGCTGCGGTCAATTTTTCGTGTAGGATACGGTGCTCATGAATGTCCACAAGTTGCTCATACCGGGCCCTGTGACGCAAGCCCTTGGGCAAGATAGAGAGACAGGGCCTGTTTAAGGTCCTGGTCTAGCTTCCCTGTTCTTACGTACAAGGCCGAGACGTGGACCCTCACTGCCGACCTTGCCAGAAAGATGGTCGGCGCGGTCACCAGCACCATATCACCAGCACCATGCATTAAGCAACGGCGCCTGCAGCTAGTAGGCCGGGCACTTAGCTCGCACCAACCAGGTAGACACATCACGGGGCCCCCCCGCGGGACTGCGCCCAGCTCAGCCTGCATGGCCGGCACCTTCTTACGTGCATGGGCCGGGCCCCGCAATGCTAGACGCCGCAATTAAGGCGCCCGCACCTTCAAAGAACAGCCAGTAGAGGACATGGGGGGGCTAGGCCTCTCCGTAATTTGGAATAAGTTAGATGATGGACTAGGCCAAGTGGGCCCAGGTCATAGAGGACTGACAACGAGCCCCCTCCCGTGGGGAAGCGCCCGCATGTTTCAAACGCGGGAAGCACGCTAGACAGGACCCCTAGTAGGGTAGAGAGCTTAGAATAATAGAGTTGGCTTGATGTTGTAGATAGACTAGACCGGTAGGATTGCGTGTCCCCATGATTCCATCCATCCCTCGGGGTTAATGCTTCGTGACTTTCCAACGGAAGCACGAGTTTAATTCATTAATTAATCGGGGAGGGTCCCATGGAAATGTATCAAAACTGAAGCCCCCTAATAACTACAGAAATGCAACTGACAACCACTGAATGATGTTTGGGGACCATAAACATGATGTTTGGGCATGCATACCACCACTTGTTGGGGGTACTACCCCCAGCCATACACCGGCTATGAGCTAAAAATAGAAAAAAACGCTGTCCGGGGCACATCTTGCCCAGAACAGTGGGATAACCAGTTGCATGAAAAAAGTAATACCCATATAAAAATGTCATGGGACATGGTTTCTACCTAATTGGATCAACAAAATCAGCACATCCCTTTGAGTTATTAATTTTGGGGCCAAAAATACGCTTTTTTAGGCGGGGCGTCCCCATACACATGCACTCATAACACATCAATTAGGCCTGAAAAGCACAAGTCAAATTCTGTCATGACCATAGAAGGCACTGTCAAAGTTTGGTGGCATTCTGAGCTCAGCTGTAGCAGTTATTAATTTTGGCAGTTGGCCTCCTGTGCAGACGCTAAGGAAGGCATTAGTGAGTATCAAGGCTCACTAACACTTCCTATGCCATCCAAAAGGCTCCTGACCATGCCCAATTCGACCACAATGTACAAGGAGGTGCCTGGGCACGTCATGTGCCCTTGCCTTACCTCGACACGGGCAACCTGTTGCGTGTGTGCACAACAATGAGGCAGGTAGCTCTACATGCCTAGCCGACACTTCTAAAGCATATTCCAGGTTTATGGTATGGGCATCATCCCAAAACCAAGCTCAAACACACCCTAGAAAGCCATATCCACTAATTGCCCAACAAGGGTAACAACAGACAGTCCACAGAGAAAGCAGAATTTTCATACATGCTGATTGCCAAGGCTAGTCTCACCATGGTTACCTTGCCTTGCTAGCATATGAATTAGGGCTCTCCCATTTTAGTGGGAGAAAGGCCAACAAGACAACGATAACCCCTACCTACGTGCAGTTCCACCCATGCAGTATGCCCCTCAGAAAAACCACTGCCACCTTTCTTTCCAGCGCAATTGTTTGCCAAGAAACAAACTCAAGCTTGTGAGCCTCTAACCACAATGAAGCCTCTGCTAATAAGAAAGGCCGCGTCAATATTCACACAAAACTGAGTCTGTTAGCAATCTCCTTGCAAGAAACCACTCAGCAAATCCCTGACAACTTGACGATATGCCACGGCCACGCTTTGACACGTCCCAGCCATGCAACATACATAAAAACCACTGAAAGGTGCCAGGAATCTGGCGATGCGCAGCACGGAATGGCATTATACCTGGCACTAACTGCACGGAAAAAAGCCGAAAACTTGCGTTGATAACCCATAAAGGAAGCGAAACATTCATAGGGTCACGTTGATCACACGATCGTACCATTACCGGAATTGTCCTTCGCCCAGCGGCGCAAGAAAGAACAACCTTCCATGGAATAATAAGACGCGCATCCCGCGAGCCTGGAGAGTGTCTTACCGATCATGACGGAAATCTTGCCGAAACCCAGCAATTTTTTTAAAGCTTTACCAATACCAAATTAAACGCATCCTTGACGCTAGGTAAAGCCCATAAAACCTGACAATCACCGCCGCCAGCGTGCATTCTAATTTATATTCCTCTCGACGAAAACATCAGATTGGACCCCCGTGGCGATGGTCATCAATAAAATCATCGACACTGCAAAAAACGCGAACTCTGCTACGAAGTAGTATCATTTACTCATCGTCTTTAAGATTCGCTCAGTTTCTCTGCATTCCGCGAGCTATCTTTTTCTACTCTGCCTGAAAGCACGTCGCCATGGCCAGCTCCGGTAGGGGTGCGCGCAGTCGCGCACCGTGCACCACTTTTTCACGGTACGGACGGGTACCGCGAATTTTTCGGCGCCAAAAATATTCGCGCCGGGACCGTCCCCTTAAGTTGGGTCGAATAGGATTTCGGCGTTTCTAGTTCAATGTAGTTCACAACAGTATGTCTTAGTATTAAAAAATTAAATTAAATTATAACATGCCTCCGTGGGGAGGTCATGTAGCACATATTCCATGATGGGGTGGAGGAAGCCGCGTGATCGAACTATATCCTAACTGTACTAGGCTATCTAGAAAATCCTAACTATGTACACTACTAATCAAAACGCCTCCGCCGCTTGGGGGGAGGTGGCTTGCCCACAGGGTCGGGCGTGTGCGCCTTGACAATCTTCTTCCACCGCGTCTTGTCCTGCATGGCAGTCCAGAGACGGGAGAGAGAGTGGATGCGGTGCTCAAACTGGGCTGGGACCACTGACTAGGTCGTCCAGCAACATCTGAACGTAGTTCGTGACAGGTTTCCCTACCCTTTTGGGAATGTCCTCGGGGCCAGTCTTAGTATCTTTAGTTCAAATTAGTAGAATTTGGTAGAGTCTTTCACGCCTTAACCCCTAAATGGTCTGGCTGCCGATTTTCCGCCTAAAACTGAGTTACAGCCGACACGTCGGCCCCTTCTCGGGGGACCAAATGCCGCGAAAACTATTGAGAATTAGGAAACGTTTAGCTGAGAAGATCGAAAGTTTATAATTTTCCTCACAGCATGGTACTAGGGTTTGCATACTTCTGACAAAGTTATAGAGGTGTTCTGGCCGGTCAAAGTACAAGGGGTCAGGGTACTTTTTCACGTACAACGTGCATTCCGGAAAACGACGACCTGGCCATGGCGGCTTGCGCCCACGCATGGCATTTACGTTTTCGTTAGAATTTTCTGACCAAACTCAGGAAATTGATTTTATACGTCCTAAAGATGATACAGGCCAATTTTTGGTTCGCGGGAATGCCATTTGATAGGTGTCGGCAGCGTTCTTGCTGGAAAAACCTGCGATCAGGCCGGACGATAGAAACGTTGACAGCAATACCTTTCCGGAGTATTTTAAAGGATATATTGGTTTCTTTGTACTTTTTATGATACATATTAGTCGTAAACGTGCAAGGGTGGCCAGAAATCGCCGAATCCAGCGACCATGCTGCACAACTTTGGTGTGCCGAAATGCGCCATTTTGCGGCCACCGCCTGGGCCAAGGTAACGCCATCGATGCCTGGTAAAGCTGAGTTATCGTTTTCCTATCGATGTTTGACGTTTATATATACGTTCTAGCTTGTGTAGCACATTCTTTTTGCATTATTCATGCTCTTTCTTGACCCTGGCCTGGCCCCTTTCTAAAACACCCTTCTTAGATGCTTCCCTCAGTCAGTTGACCTGCCACAGTGTGATGGTGAAAAGTTTTAGAGGCTGTATGGGTTTGAATACCTCCATATATGTTTGTTATACATTTCCCACACACATATTGCATGAGTGTGAGGCAGTTGGCTGGTCTCTGTGGCATCATCAAGCATGTAACCGGTGAGTAGAAGCTTCCCATTGTCAGCATGTGCCACCAGGTGTGCTGGCCATCACCTGGCAAGCTATAGCAGCTTAGGCCTAGTTTATCCTTGCTAGGGCAAGCTGAAATAGGCTTCAAATCACTAGTTTGTTGGTGGCTGCCTCCTAGAATGCATGCCTTGCGTAGGGTATCCGTCCCACGTTACCTACGTGCATGGACAAGGTGGCACCAGCACATAGGTGCCATGTAAGGGCAGTGTGATGATGCAGTTATGTTTCCCCATCATTGTGGAAGGGAAATGTATTGTGTGGCATGGTTGGGGGCCATATTCGTAGGTATTAGTAGGTAGTATGCCCACTCCTACCCCCTTGGTTGCTTTTTACCAACGGTACCCCTATGGGCTGTACTGGGTGTAACTGCTGGTATACCCACCCAAATGATGACCCCAATGGCTCAAACTGTTCAGCAACTAATTGTTTATCATCCCTGAAGTGGTAGGTGCCTAGCTCTTACAACATAATTCAAAATGCACATTCTACCAAAAATGAAAACGCTCGTCTTGACCCCCCTGACTTTGACGGCAGTTATACATGGCCTACCCTGCATATATGTAAGGTTGTGATATACCAACCCGAAGGGCAACTCATGGACATGCTTGGCCCCCAAGGACAGCGATTGGATATGGGTGGGTTGGATGGCATCTGGTTTGCAAAATTGTGAAGTTACAGCCGATGCATCGGCAGTATTTCTGCCCATTTAGGGGTTAAGGGGAGGGGACACCCCTAAAGTGCACTTATCTGGAAAACATACCTACGCATGAGATAATAATTCAGTGATAATTGGGGACCATAAATATGATTTTTTTTAAAAATTCCAACAGTACTAGCCCCCACCGGCACATACCGGTTACGCGCTAAAAAAAGAAAAAGACGCTATTTTAGTCACATTTTCCCTAGCCGGGAAAATGGGCCTGCATATTGGGACCAAATCATATATTCATGTCCCACGTAGCTCCCACAAAAACCAGCATCTTCATTAAAACAATAAGTGGAAGCATACATGTGACACTAATTGACATGCCCGGAGGCACGCCGTTCAAGGCCCTTCATGAAGTACGTTGCCCTAGAGGCAACCAAGACAAGGGTGGGTGGGTGGGGAGCAAAGAAAGAGGCCGACAAAACCAGCCAGAGCGGCTTTTAGTCGCAAAACCTCCCTTATCCCTAGCTAACTGACGTCATTAAACCCTTATGTTCAGTGATACTAGTAAGACGCTAACCGTACAGACCGGGGGTAGAATATCCCGAATCTGCACGGCTAGTATTATTAAATAATGCGTAGGTTGTTCTTTTCAGGGGCACTGCACCTCACGCCCCGTTCCGCCCGGGTATAATCAACCCAAGCGCGGAACGCACATTTTATTTAATTCATTTTTCAACCATGCACTATATTGCATCTACTAATCACAAAAGCTCTAGCCAAACAGCTACGAGAAAACACTACGACCTCTAAGCCGCTCATCCAGCGGCCTCTTGTTCCCGCATTCACGTATAGAAGAAACTCCGTTCAAAGAACCCCGATTCATGTCCCACGTAGCTCCCACAAAAACCAGCATCTTCATTAAAACAATAAGTGGAAGCATACATGTGACACTAATTGACATGCCCGGAGGCACGCCGTTCAAGGCCCTTCATGAAGTACGTTGCCCAATCACCCCCGCCCTGGCTTTCCCTTGAAGCCGCACTCCACCTTGCTCGTTGTCACAAGTGACCGCCCTGCCGCAAAACGGGAGCCCCCCCACATCGGGAGGCGTGTGCCCGGCGGCTGTGGATGCATGGCCAGGCCCAAAAAGGCCTAGCGCATTTGCACTGCGATTGCGCACGGCCAGCCTATCATGACCCCTCTCGGGGCCCCGAGTCGGTACCGCTATGGCCGTCTCCCCATAGACCCGGGGTGCTTCGAGAAAAAACGTGGACCTAGCCCAGGCCCCGCCAACCCGGATGCCCGAGGCCACAGCCCCAGGCACCTGGCTGAACGAGAGTCCGTTCAGCCAAGACCGCATTCCCCCCCGAGGTTTCTATGCGTGGGGAAAAAATTTCTAGCTTAGGCGCTTTTCCCATCGCCGTCCCCAGCCCCGGCCAACCACCCCCCCTCGGCGGAAGGCAATTGCAAAGTTTGCTGGCCAGCAGCAATTTCCGAAGAAAAAGCCGCAGGCCGCGGACCGAGACACGGGTCGCCAGTGCCAGCCATCCGGCGGCTCCAACCCGGGGTGTGCACAAGCATCCCCAGGTACGGAGCACCAGCTCGCGCACTGGGCCGACCAAGCGACAGTTGAGCACCTGTCACGGCATCCGGCCCACCAAAGACCCCAAGCTGGGGAAAAGGTGCGGACCGGAGGTAATCATTTTCTTTTCTTTTAGTTAACCGGGCGAGGAACTACGCCTGGCCGGTTAACAACTGGAAGTCTCACCACTGGCCAAGTGGCCGGTGCAACCAGTGCTTTTGGGATTTTGCTCCGCAGCACCCATAGCTGCGGCTGCCGCCGCAACGACAACCAGCAAAGAAAGAGGCCGACAAAACCAGCCAGAGCGGCTTTTAGTCGCAAAACCTCCCTTATCCCTAGCTAACTGACGTCATTAAACCCTTATGTTCAGTGATGCTAGTAAGACGCTAACCGTACAGACCGGGGGTAGAATATCCCGAATCTGCACGGCTAGTATTAAATAATGCGTAGGTTGTTCTTTTCAGGGGCACTGCACCTCACGCCCCGTTCCGCCCGGGTATAATCAACCCAAGCGCGGAACGCACATTTTATTTAATTCATTTTTCAACCATGCACTATATTGCATCTACTAATCACAAAAGCTCTAGCCAAACAGCTACGAGAAAACACTACGACCTCTAAGCCGCTCATCCAGCGGCCTCTTGTTCCCGCATTCACGTATAGAAGAAACTCCGTTCAAAGAACCCCGATTTCCATGTAGTTCCCCCACTTTTGAGAAAGTCTGCCTAATTGGGACCAAGAAATAAGCAAGGATGCACATGTTATTAAATTTCCCGCAAAACAGGTCCTTTTTTAATGAAAAAAAATCAAATCAAATCATAAACACTTCAAAAATTGTCATACAATATATTTTCAAATACTAGAGAGGGGGGGACATGCAGCCCCATAATTTCAGGTCATTCTGACAACCACAGCTCAAGTTATTAACGTTCATAGGTTGTCACCAGTGACGAAGCTAGAGTTAAGGGAGGTTTTAGCCAGTATTTAACCACACTAACACCCCTTGACACATCTAAGCCACGTGAAAACTGGCCAAACCACATGCTACCATCCTCTGCACATATGGTTCCTCCTATGTTCAAGGTTTGACGACATTCTGACAAGAATTGCCCAAGTTACAACCATTCCCAGACGGCCACCCATGTAGACGGTACAAGGAAATTGAGAGTAACCATTCAGCCACACTAGCACCTCCTTCTTCATCAACGACAACTGCAAACTGACCAAAGCACACGTAATTAACTCTTGCACGCTGACGGCAACGCATGCTCAATGTGGGGGGTTATTGTGACAAGAACTACTCAAGTTGATGGGTTTCCTATATGACCACCTGACAAGGCGCTAAGGACCACTCAGTAAGTTAGTAACCCCACAACGCCACTTCATATGCCATCCAATATGCACCAAAACAATGCTGAGTATGTTTACAAAGTACAAAGGGGTGGCCTCATACGTCTTCATCGTCCCTCGAGCATGGCCAGCCTTGTAAATATGTGCATAGCCTTGACGATGGTAGCCCTAACATGCCTAACTAAGCAGCATTTCCTGTGTTTCTCCCAGGTTAGAGTGTAAGGTTGATGCCAACCAAGCTAATCAACACAACAACACCTCCTAAACTGTCCTCCCCGGCATGGATGACAAACTGGGACTATAGAGGGCAAGGAACGAAGTAGGAACATGGTATAGATAGCTTGCATGCAGTCATGCATGTCAACCATAGTTGGCTCAGCACATTGTAGTCTTGTCACATCATCATAACAAAGGAAAGCTCAAACAACCACTGGTGGCAGCTATCTACATGCAGTCACACAAATGCAATATCTCCAACATCATCATCATCAATATAACACTTCCATCGCTGCTAGATAAAATGCAAAGAAACCACCGGCGGCCCCTCAGCGCATTAGCGCTGTGATGCCGCTGCGGCCTGCGAAGAGAGGGTGCGTCACTCTCACACAACAAGAAGCGTCCATACGCACAACATCCTAGCCAGAACACGTTTTATGAAATGCCTTAAACCTTCCCAAAGAGCTATAGGCTGCGACTGAAGCGGCCCTGATCACGACATCAACGAAAACAATCTAAAGCTGCCAGGTATTCGACAACACAACGGCAAAGCGACGGCGAGCCAGCTGGCGGAAACTGCCCAAAAAGAACGCAAAAAAACTTACAACGATGAGCTCATAGAAGAAAGCACTGGTAGCAGATTACATTCGCGACAAATATGTACCTTGACCTCGTAAATCCCTCGCCCAGGCGCGCAACAGCAGCCGTTCTTCCATGGACAGGTCAGACACGCACTGCGCAGGTCTGAACAATTACTTACCGACAATGGCCGAAAATCTGGAAAAAATCACCCGCTCGGTTTAGAATTCGATGCAACAGATATCAATGCCTGCTTCACGGTCAGAACAACCCCCAAAACCGCGATTTTACTGCCGCTATCATGAATTCTATTTCATTCCGCGCGACCAAAAAATTCAGATTACCCCCCATGCCGATGGCATAAAAAAACAACAGCGATATTGTAAACCAGCTGATTTCCGCCTCAAACTAACATCATAAACTCATCGCCTTTAAGATTCGAGTAGAAGTTTTGCATTTCGCTGGCCCTATTGTGGTAGTTTCGCCTGAACGCAGTCGCCATGGCCTATTCCGCGGGGGGTGCGCGCACCGTGCACGTGAAATTGTGACCTTCGGTTCCGGCGCGAATTTTTTGGCGCCAAAAAATTCGGGGGTGTCCAGTCCCCTTAAGTTGGGTTGACCCAACCAAAAACCTCGAACCCAACTTAAGGCGTGAATGACTGTACCACAAGAGCTACTGAAGACAAGACTCCACAAGATCTGGTCTCTCCTCCCGTCCATACTGGACGACGACCGACATCTGTCTAGTTAAACTCGGAAGTCCTTCCGGCCAGCCACTTGGACGACGACTGTAACTCGGAACTCCTTCCTTTCCTCCAACTGGACGACGGAACCCATTTTGGGCGGACCAACAGGAACCTTCCCGTCCAAAAGCGGGACGACGGGGACGACACGGAACGAGCAAAATGGCTGATGGGGCACCCCTCCTAGTCAGCGAGTGCGGGGAATGCCAGGGCAGGCCAGAGTAATAACGATGCGTGGGTAGTGATCAGAAAAATTAACAGAACGGTCGACCGATGCGTAGCAGACCAGATCCGCCCACGTGGGAGTGATGTGACGAGTTTTATCGAGACGACGAGTACTGTAGTGCGAACATTTAATCGTGTGGCCAGCCAAGTGGGCCCGTGGTCTCGTGAGCGGATGACATCCTGTAAGTTCAGGTCCAGTATCTGTTGACAGGACGCTTTGCGCATATGGGGGTGTTCATCCAGATCTATATTGAAATCGCCCATCGGCACAATTTCGAACCCCTGTGAGATAAGGTCAGCGACCATTTTGAAAAGGGGAGGGTAAAACGAGGCTTGATCCGCAGGCTCAGTTGGGGCATATACGCTGATAATGTATCCCTTATTGCCTGCCCATGTAATAGACTGTCGCGTCCAACGGCCTTGCCAACGAGCCGCAGCTGTGTCTGTAGCTTCAGCCCAGTCCTGGCATGTCAGCGTGGGGTTGGGAGGTTTACGATAGTAGCTTTGGATTCAACACGGCCATTATGTGGCGACTGCCAAGTAGCACAGCATCGCCACTTTGTGGCGTCTTGGGAACTGTCATTTGGGGGTGATAACTGATATCGCCACAAATTGCTGAACTGGCGCCACACCGCTACTGTTGGCGAGCGATGAACGCCACTAATCGAAACACTGTTTGTGTCAACTGAATATCGCTTTGTGTGTATCACCGTTGTGTGCCATACCCTGTTCCCGAGTGACCTGTTCACCGTGTCTTCCTCTTCAAGACCCTGTCTCCTGCTAAGGTCGTGATGGCCGCTGCTCGCGATTCGCCGTTCGACGACAATGTCCACTTCCCCGATTTCGATTCGTTGCCCGACTACGACAGCCCTTGGGGTGAGTACTACACCGAGCACAATGGCACACTGACGCCTTCGCGGCACTGGTGTTTCCTGGGCGAGATCGTCAGCAGCATGGTCATAGGCCGCCCTCGCGTGTGGGTGCGCTCCGGGTCGCGATCCGATCCCGTCATCGTCCACTTCTATCACGATGCGAGCGAGCAGCCGACGACGTTCGACTGGACGGACATGAAGGCGGGACACACGGTCGCCATTTTGTACGCCAAATCCAAGATGATGATGGACATGTCGACAGGGATTCGCCAGGAACACCTGGACGGCGTGTTTGTGTTCCGGTCGAACATGGCGCAGGTCAAGCTGTTCGCGCTGCAGCTCACATCGCCGCCACGTTGTTTTGCGGCGTCCTGCGATGTCGACGTTGATCTTCTTCGTTGTGCGCGATGCCATGCGACGTATTGCAGCAAGGACCACCAGGTGCAGTCGTGGAGTGCCGGACACAAGCGGCTGTGCTCGCAAGCGGCAGTGATCGAGCAGCTGGTGGCCATCATGCAGGGGGCATTCCTTGGATTCTACAACTTCCGATTCGAGCTCGAAGCGGTGGACGTGGACGATCAAGAGAAGCGGTCGAGGGCGGCCATGGACGAGTGGATATTGAAAGTCGCCGAACATGTGCCCCGGGCGGTGCAGAGCCGGCAGGTTTCGCTGCTGATCGAATACATGTTGACGCAAACGTCGTGGCGCGAGCAACTTCGCGCTACTGGATTGCTGGGCCGCTTGCTGGACCAGTTCGTGCCAGACATCGCGTTCGATCAGACGCCCGCCTTCCAAATCCTCAAGGAGACAATGCGGCGGCTGAACATTGGGAGCGGCCATGCTCTCATCGACCCGATTACTGCGTCCTCGAGCCGCGATTCGATCACGTTCGTGGAGGCGCAGCTGGGTATGCTGCCTCGTTGGGGAGTTGCCGCAGGCGCTCGCATGAACTGGATGATTCAGGTCCAACATCCGTCGATGTACAAGGCCATGTACGACGGCGTCGACGGATGGTCGATAGTCGGCCGCGACGATCCGTACTTCATGCTGGCCGAGCACGCCGCGACCGGTACGTCGATACAGCTGACGGATGAGCCGCAAATGCTCTTCGATGAGACGGTACAAGCGCGTCGGTTCACGTCCCCCTGGCTGCTCCGCGTCATGGTTCCGTCCCTCAGCCGCATCGATGCCACGCTGAAAATGCTCACCAGCACGACAGCGAACACACCGGCGACGTTCACCGCATGGATCCGCGTCGACGACGTCTTGAATTCGTACGTGCGGCCGTTCTGTGGCTACGGAGACGAAACGGAGGGCGCTCAAACGCTGAGTGGAATTCGCACCGCTCTCTGCGATCGCGATCCAAATATGTCCCTGTTCCGCCGTGAATGAGGAGAAATAAACATGGACAATACGCTTGAGGAGGAACAATCTCATCTTTCGATGGGCGTCAGGGGCTTCTTTTCGAACTCATCGATCGCCCCAGATCCTTGCCGCTTGCTCATCTTGGCGCGCTTGCTTTAGCGGGGGCACATCGTATAGTCGTGGATACGGTGAGAATACGGGCCCCGCATTCATAAATCAGTGCATGTTTGATTTACTTTGCAGTTCATAATAACAATCACCGACAATTTATAGCTGTACGTGTGTACGCATCCATGTAATTCCATATGGACGGCGTGGCTAGCAACTAATTCGATCATGTGTCAAACACTGCTTAAAGCAACTTCCGGCTAGATGACAGTGTCATAATTTACACCGTCCCCCGCCTACCGGGGCGCGCGGACATGCCGGTGGCGCTCCGTCAGCGAGCACTTATGGGGACTCGCACGTCCAAAAGCCTGAAAAACTGACTTTAATGAATATCAATTCCACTGCACTTGGGAACCATAGATAGTGATTTCCTGATCAGACACTCCGCAAAGGTGAAAACCTTTGCGTTCAGTGCCAGGCCGCGGAAAACGCGGAAAACGCGATCTGCAAATGAATCCGACCGGAATCGAACTGGGGACCTCTCGCACCAATTTTGCTGACTATAGGACGGACGTCTCCGGTTACCATGGCATCGCCAACTTACACCTACAGTCATCCGCAAAAGTTCTCCTGTCCGGGGAGTGATGCAAGCCTTTCGGATTTGACCAGTACTAGATAAATCACTCGAGATCTGTGTGTAGGAGTACCAGGAGTGATGATTGAGTACCATAAATATGATGTTTGGACATTCATACCACCACTTGTTGGGGGTACTACCCCCAACCATGCACTGGTGCCGAGCTAGAAATAGAAAAAGACGCTATTTATGAGATATTTTGCCCAAGACAAACCACTTATCCAAATGACCTGCCCATGTACATTCCTGCAAAGTTCCCCCACTTCTAAAAAATCTGGGCTATTCACATGGCCAAAATAATCACATTTGTTTGAGTTATTAATTTCCCCGCAAAATGGGTACTTTTTTGAGCCAAGAAAAAATAATCAAATCATTAACGCATCGAATTGGGTCATCCATACATTCGAAATTCCACCGAGTGGGGGGAAACACAACCCCAAAGTTTAATTGAGCTCACTCTGACAAGCGTAGCTCAAGTTATTGATTTTCCTGTGATGCATGCCACCTGGGTGATAGACTCGGCATGGACATGTGCTACACTAGACGTGACGGGCTCACACCCGGGCAGCCTCCTGGTTTGTCTGTCATATGGAGGCAGATGGTGCGCAAGGATAGATGGCAAGTAGTGATGAAGGAGACCACCCCCAAGTCGGTGGGGGCTCCGCTTGTGACCGCGTATGGCATTCATAGCGATTCGGGCCGCGGTGCCCACGCCCGCTGTAACTAGGACCTAGATAGCTTACACCATCCATTCCATCCCATGTTCCCCTCCCACTGAGGACTTATCAAGGAGACAACCAGCGCAGGCCAGAAATCGGGAGAATCGGGAGGACTTATGCTCCACTAGGAACTCGGGGGTGATATAAGTGGTAAAAAGTGGTAAAATCTATATCACCCGGTGGTAAAAAGTGGTAAAAAGTGATAAAAAGTGATAAAAAGTGATAAAAAGTGGTAAAAAAGGGGTAAAACAGGTGGTAAAAGGTGGTAAAACAAGGGGTGGTAAAAGCCTTTACCACCTCCATTTTACCACCTGACCGCCATCGTGGTAAAAAAATACCACCAGGTGGTAAAAACGAGGGTGAAAACAGGTGGTAAAAAATACCACCAAGAGGTGGTAAAAAATACCACCACGGAGGTGAAAAAATCGGTGGTAAAAAGGTAAAAAACACAGGGAAAAAAGGAAGATAGATCACAGCCAATGGTGATGATGCAGCACCATGACAATGCAGCCCATCATTCCAAATAAATGCTTTGATTACATGGTATCAAAGAGACAACCAGCGCAGGCCAGAAATCGGGAGAATCCGGACCATGGTAGCTCGAGCCTGCCGTTATCTTTTCCGCGTTTTCGAGTCGTTCAGGATGATGAAGATGAATGGTGATGGAAATGTGTATCCTTGTGCATTGAAATTATGGCTGGCTTACGTGTGGAGCGACTAGATGACCTAGACGGTGGGGCCGGAAACAGCATGCTTGATCAGGGCGTGTGTTTCTAGCCTAGCTGGCCGGGAGTGTCTAGTGGTGAGCACCAGTTGCTGCGATCGCTCTCCCACCATTTACGAGGAAATACCCGCAAATGGAAAACCACTGAAAAGGTCTAGCTAGTCAGTCATCACGTTAGCCATGCCATGATTCCAAACGTCCAAGAACTGCACACGGTGCAAAGGCAAAAAGCCGGAGGACAGCACTTTCAAATGTGCGGCGGGAACCAAAAGCCCGCGGATGCCAGAAAACATCGTGTTGCGGCAGCGACGCGACGATGTGGACAACGAATCCAGTGCCAAGCTCGGAACGGCCGCAAAGGAGATCTGGCATCACAGGGTTCAGATGTGCGGAGATACTATGCGATCCAGCCGGTCCACGACCTGTTTGTAGAGCTTGTGCCAAGGGGCAGCACCGAACAGATGTGGGTGACGTTGCAAAAAACATCGGACTTGACGGAGCATAATGGCTCGGTCATAGTCTTTGACCAATAAACGCTGCAAGAGTTCAACAAGAGTCGTGATGAAATCAACACGATAAGAACAAAGACGGGAAAAACGATGTAACTGAGAAAGAACAACACCATATTTTGCTGTGTGGGAAAGGAGACTGTGAATATCGGGGTAACGAATAAAAGGAATTTGCTGGTATTTAGGATCCTTGCGCTTATCATAGATAGCCGTACGCCAGCCCTTCTTGTTATGGGTAATGTTAAGATCGAGGTAATTGCAATGAGTATCCTCCGACGTGAGCTTTAATGTGAGGGACGCTTGCGGGTAGATGCCAGGCAGACCAGCGGTGATATACAAATGGGTTGCGAAATCAGGGTTGTCGAAAGCGATGACATCATCAATGTATCGACATGTATGGATAAAACGCCTGATGAGAACATCATCGTTTGAGGCAATGAGATTCTCCATGAATGCAAGCTCATAAGTGTATAGATAGAGGTTTGCAAGGAGCCCGGCACAGTTAGTGCCCATAGGGATGCCGATAGCTTGTTGGTATACATTGCCCGCAAAACAGATGAAGGTGTTATCAACAAGATAAGAGATCCAATGGACAAGGTCAGCCTTCGTGATAATATAATTATAACCATCCCGCACGATAGCACCTGCCGCGATCCCTGAGAGCCACGTTGCCGTGGGCTTGGTCTGAGAAACACGCACGTGCAGGTGGTTGCGCCCGTGAGGCCTACGTGCATACAGACGAGTAAGGAGGCTATCTAAACGAGCTTTCAAATCGTGCAAATCTAGTGTGGTATATAGAGTGGTGAAATCATAGGTGGCTATGGGCATAGGTATACGTTTCTCTGCTGCTGTCTTAGAACGGCTAAGGGCGGCAAGGCGTAGGCGTACTTGGGCTGAGTCTATGACGATCCAACTACCAGCGCATTCATACCCGGCATTCGACAGCACCTCCACCCATAATGCATTGGCTTCGGGGAGAAGAGCATTCAAAGCATGGCAGATGAGTTTCGAGAGAGGCATCAGTGGGGCTGAATGCGACGCAGCAATGGTGCGCAAAGCAACAGGAGTTTTGTGCAGCTTAAGAGTGAGATACAGATATGGGAACGTAGTGGTGGTGGCGCGTCGCTGCCGCTTAAGGAATGCCCGAGCAAAAATGTTTTGGCTGTGCAGAAAAGCCCGATGAGCAGCAGTGATACTGGCGGTGGACTGTGCACGCTGAACATAGGTAGGGCTGGACGCCAACTCGTGTTGCAAAGTAGCAAGGTAGTGCTTCTTGCATATGAAAGCAAAGTTGTTGGCACTCTTGTCAACACACGTGATGATAAAGTCCTGCTTGAAGTGGTCAAGAAGTGCTTTATCTGTGGTGTTGAGCCAGGTGGTGCGGTGGACCTGCTGGAGACGGTAATCAAGCCTGGTGAGACGTGCATTGCATTCGTGAATGACGGCGCGAAACCACGGTTCCATGGCAAGGGGAGCAAGCTGTAGGTCCGTGCTCATGGCATTGCAAATTTGCGCAGTGATGTGGAGAGCAGTGCATTCACCTCTTTGGCACACGTGCGCTGGACCCACGGCCGAAACTTGGTGCCTTTGGCAAAAAGGTCTACAAGCGTGTGGCTCGGCAGGATGCTGAGGTCAGCGGTCATGACGTGCTGTGAGGTGGGATCAAGGTACTTGAAATACCGTTGTTGTTGGCAGGGGCAGGGCCCTGCCAAGATGGTGGCCAGCTCGGTGGGCGTTGTATCGCGGCTGACCTTCCCGTTGCTGAAAACCATTTGTCCCAAGGTGGGAGAGTAATGCCAGGCGGCAATGGGAGTGCCGAAAGTGTTGCGCACCACGAGCGGCATCGCAGCCTGCACTTGCGGCAAATGCAGAATGTGTGGCAAACACAGCTCATCCATCGCAGCATGAATGAAAGGTGAGATCAGCAAACGGCGCGGACGCAGTGCATCTGCATTCCCATTGACACGGTGCCGAATGATACGTGAGAGAAGGCCTCGCAGACTAGTGGCATGGGAGCGGGGGACTTGCAGATCAGCTGGGGAGCACGACCCGACGGCAATGTGTAAGCTGGTAAGCTTCTTCAAGCTGCAGGCTTCGAGATAGGATGCATGAAAGTTGCCGCGTTGCATAAGCCGAGACATGTGACGTAAGCAGCGGAGACTGGTGGAGTAAAGGGAAGGATCGGTGGACACATGTGTGGAAGGTGGAGGGGCCGGGGTGACGCTGGGGGGATAGGGGCGATATGGGTGGAGATTGTGCTTCAGACGCCAGGCACGGATGAACATAAGAGGGCGGGGACGGAGGGGAGGCGGGCGGCGGCGAGACCGAGCTTTGAAACTCTTGCCTTCAATGCAAAAACCGTGGGGCAGAAATGCATGTAACATTCGTTTCCAAAACGTTTCCCGATGCCCTGCGGCTTTGCGAAAAGCGGCGCCGGTAAAGGTGCCGGGGACATGTTCCAAGGGGACGACTCGCCAATCCCACCACCCGTATTGGGCCATGGCGCCATGTAGGGGGGTGTCGTCGTTGGCGGCAGGGCGGCCAATATGAAGGCGGCGTGCCGCTCGGACATGTTCCTGAAAACGCGTCCAGGCATCCCGTTGCGTCTGGCCAACGTAGATACGCTGAGGGTACCTGCGGTTGTAAATGGCATAAATGACGCGATGGGTGCTTACGGGGTGTGGGCGAGTGGAGTTGGTAAGCGACAAATGCGTGCGCTGTAAGCGCCGGAGGCGACGTAGAGTATGGTCATCCTTGCAGTGATGGTTATGGCGCGTGTTGATGCGACAACGCTTCCGCCATGCCTGTGAGGAGATACGATAGGGGAACTGCCGAGAAATAGCAGTGTACTTCCGGTAATCAATGCCACTGGATTGCCGTATTCTGTGGAGGGTAAGAGCATGCCAGAAAGTCATAAGGTGTTTCATGATGATTCAGATGCACTGAGAGCTAAGACATCAAACAGAACCAGAGCGGAGCATATTGAGGTAAGTCAATATTCACTGCGTAACACCCGTTACGCGATAGCGGTGGTCCATGATGCATCTCCCCGGGGCAGGATGTGGCTAACAACACAGCTGAATGGACTCGGAACATGTGGATTCCCAGTGGGGGGGCCTTCCAATTGTCATACTTGACACCTCTTTCCTGTAACGAAAAGATTTCCCTTCTTCATGTTCCAGATGAGTCACCGTGCTCCTGCCTTTGTGTTTTTTTGGCGTTTGTAAAGAGATATGGGAGGGTAAACAAAAGCAAAGGCTGATATTGCCGTGTGGGGGGCCCGATCCTTGGTTAGTCTCTCAAGTGCCCACAGAAAAACACGAGAGTAGCACACACAGCGCGCAGCCCAGCCTAGCTCCCTCAGTAAAAGTAAAAGAAAAAGGACAAGAACAGCAAAACAAACGAGAACAAGAAAAAGAACAAAACACAGACACGTAGTGCAATGTGAGCGGAATGATGGAGGAAGGTGAGAGGGGGACATCGTATTGAATGTGTAGGCATTGAGGCAGCCGAAGCGTCCCATCCCCGGGTACATTCGTGGCTTTCAAAAAAGCCACAACCTGCGTGGAAGAGGAAAATGCAGGAACGATGAGTATGATCCTGAAAACGAGGTTGAGGAAACGCGGAGAGGAAATGCCGGCCGCTGAAACGATTCCGATGGAACTATGGGTTTCGCCGACATGAGGCGGTGCAGCTGACTATCTCTATGGTGTCGTGTGTGACCGGGAGTGCCGGTTCACGTGCGCACTCGTCGGACTAGCCCGACGACATGTGTGCTTGGTTGCCCACGGCTGAAATCCTCTTGCCCGTCATGCAAAGGCCACGCCTCCTAGCCGAAAACGAACTATATTCAACCAATCTAATATCAAAGAGACAACCAGCGCAGGCCAGAAATCGGGAGAATCCGGACCATGGTAGCTCGAGCCTGCCGTTATCTTTTCCGCGTTTTCGAGTCGTTCAGGATGATGAAGATGAATGGTGATGGAAATGTGTATCCTTGTGCATTGAAATTATGGCTGGCTTACGTGTGGAGCGACTAGATGACCTAGACGGTGGGGCCGGAAACAGCATGCTTGATCAGGGCGTGTGTTTCTAGCCTAACTGGCCGGGAGTGTCTAGTGGTGAGCACCATTGCTGCGATCGCTCTCCCACCATTTACGAGGAAATACCCGCAAATGGAAAACCACTGAAAAGGTCTAGCTAGTCAGTCATCACGTTAGCCATGCCATGATTCCAAACGTCCAAGAACTGCACACGGTGCAAAGGCAAAAAGCCGGAGGACAGCACTTTCAAATGTGCGGCGGGAACCAAAAGCCCGCGGATGCCAGAAAACATCGTGTTGCGGCAGCGACGCGACGATGTGGACAACGAATCCAGTGCCAAGCTCGGAACGGCCGCAAAGGAGATCTGGCATCACAGGGTTCAGATGTGCGGAGATACTATGCGATCCAGCCGGTCCACGACCTGTTTGTAGAGCTTGTGCCAAGGGGCAGCACCGAACAGATGTGGGTGACGTTGCAAAAAACATCGGACTTGACGGAGCATAATGGCTCGGTCATAGTCTTTGACCAATAAACGCTGCAAGAGTTCAACAAGAGTCGTGATGAAATCAACACGATAAGAACAAAGACGGGAAAAACGATGTAACTGAGAAAGAACAACACCATATTTTGCTGTGTGGGAAAGGAGACTGTGAATATCGGGGTAACGAATAAAAGGAATTTGCTGGTATTTAGGATCCTTGCGCTTATCATAGATAGCCGTACGCCAGCCCTTCTTGTTATGGGTAATGTTAAGATCGAGGTAATTGCAATGAGTATCCTCCGACGTGAGCTTTAATGTGAGGGACGCTTGCGGGTAGATGCCAGGCAGACCAGCGGTGATATACAAATGGGTTGCGAAATCAGGGTTGTCGAAAGCGATGACATCATCAATGTATCGACATGTATGGATAAAACGCCTGATGAGAACATCATCGTTTGAGGCAATGAGATTCTCCATGAATGCAAGCTCATAAGTGTATAGATAGAGGTTTGCAAGGAGCCCGGCACAGTTAGTGCCCATAGGGATGCCGATAGCTTGTTGGTATACATTGCCCGCAAAACAGATGAAGGTGTTATCAACAAGATAAGAGATCCAATGGACAAGGTCAGCCTTCGTGATAATATAATTATAACCATCCCGCACGATAGCACCTGCCGCGATCCCTGAGAGCCACGTTGCCGTGGGCTTGGTCTGAGAAACACGCACGTGCAGGTGGTTGCGCCCGTGAGGCCTACGTGCATACAGACGAGTAAGGAGGCTATCTAAACGAGCTTTCAAATCGTGCAAATCTAGTGTGGTATATAGAGTGGTGAAATCATAGGTGGCTATGGGCATAGGTATACGTTTCTCTGCTGCTGTCTTAGAACGGCTAAGGGCGGCAAGGCGTAGGCGTACTTGGGCTGAGTCTATGACGATCCAACTACCAGCGCATTCATACCCGGCATTCGACAGCACCTCCACCCATAATGCATTGGCTTCGGGGAGAAGAGCATTCAAAGCATGGCAGATGAGTTTCGAGAGAGGCATCAGTGGGGCTGAATGCGACGCAGCAATGGTGCGCAAAGCAACAGGAGTTTTGTGCAGCTTAAGAGTGAGATACAGATATGGGAACGTAGTGGTGGTGGCGCGTCGCTGCCGCTTAAGGAATGCCCGAGCAAAAATGTTTTGGCTGTGCAGAAAAGCCCGATGAGCAGTGATACTGGCGGTGGACTGTGCACGCTGAACATAGGTAGGGCTGGACGCCAACTCGTGTTGCAAAGTAGCAAGGTAGTGCTTCTTGCATATGAAAGCAAAGTTGTTGGCACTCTTGTCAACACACGTGATGATAAAGTCCTGCTTGAAGTGGTCAAGAAGTGCTTTATCTGTGGTGTTGAGCCAGGTGGTGCGGTGGACCTGCTGGAGACGGTAATCAAGCCTGGTGAGACGTGCATTGCATTCGTGAATGACGGCGCGAAACCACGGTTCCATGGCAAGGGGAGCAAGCTGTAGGTCCGTGCTCATGGCATTGCAGAATTTGCGCAGTGAGTGATGTGGAGAGCAGTGCATTCACCTCTTTGGCACACGTGCGCTGGACCCACGGCCGAAACTTGGTGCCTTTGGCAAAGAGGTCTACAAGCGTGTGGCTCGGCAGGATGCTGAGGTCAGCGGTCATGACGTGCTGTGAGGTGGGATCAAGGTACTTGAAATACCGTTGTTGTTGGCAGGGGCAGGGCCCTGCCAAGATGGTGGCCAGCTCGGTGGGCGTTGTATCGCGGCTGACCTTCCCGTTGCTGAAAACCATTTGTCCCAAGGTGGGCGAGTAATGCCAGGCGGCAATGGGAGTGCCGAAAGTGTTGCGCACCACGAGCGGCATCGCAGCCTGCACTTGCGGCAAATGCAGAATGTGTGGCAAACACAGCTCATCCATCGGCCATCGCAGCATGAATGAAAGGTGAGATCAGCAAACGGCGCGGACGCAGTGCATCTGCATTCCCATTGACACGGTGCCGAATGATACGTGAGAGAAGGCCTCGCAGACTAGTGGCATGGGAGCGGGGGACTTGCAGATCAGCTGGGGAGCACGACCCGACGGCAATGTGTAAGCTGGTAAGCTTCTTCAAGCTGCAGGCTTCGAGATAGGATGCATGAAAGTTGCCGCGTTGCATAAGCCGAGACATGTGACGCAAGCAGCGGAGACTGGTGGAGTAAAGGGAAGGATCGGTGGACACATGTGTGGAAGGTGGAGGGGCCGGGGTGACGCTGGGGGATGATTACATCAATCAGGCAGCGCCACATTGTAAAGCTAGCCTACTCGTCCAAAAAACAGTCATCCCAATTGATGCCCTGGCATATGTAGGCCAGCTGTTCGTCATAAGAGCCATCATCCCAATTATGGCCCCACGCTAGGCTAGCTATTCTTCATAAAAGCCGTCATCCCGATTGACTTGCCGCCACAGGCGAAAAACTGTCAACCCTATCGATGCACCGCCGAACAAAGGTGCTATGTATTCGTCATAGTAAAACAACCAAAATGATTCATGCCCCGCCACAGGCCAGCTATTCTTTGTAAAAACAGTCATCCCGATTGACTCGCTGCCACGTGGCTGCCAAGACCCGGTGCCACGTGGCTGCCAAGACTCCTTCAAGCCAACCGTCACTCCGTAGTCCTGCAGGCACAAGGAGTACCACCACGGGAGAACAACACAAGTACATCACAGATGCATGGGAGGGCACCATTCAGCGACACATCATTCTGATCACGGCACATCATTATTCATTGTACGGCGGGGTTGAACCTGGTTACCGCCTGGCCGACTTGATTTATGCGGACGACACCACCCTCATCGCGCGCCCCGAGCACATTCAGACCTGGATGGACTGTCTGGGCTTGGAGGCGCGGGCGGTGGGGTTGGAGATTAGTGTCAAAACTGAGGCTATGGTGATTGGGGCTTCCAGTCGCCCGCCGCTACCACGGCTGCTAGACGGGACGGAGGTCCTGTTCCGCGACCGCTTCAAGCTGTTGGGGAGCTGGCTTCCTGACACCGCCGACGATGTGGACACCCGCATCGGCCTTGCCTGGGCCAAGCTCCGTTCGCTCACACCCTACTGGCGCTCGAAGGGCCTGGACGGGCACCGCAAGCGCATGCTCTTCAAGGTCCTCGTCCTCACGGTGCTCACGTATGGCGCCGAGGCGTGGACCCTCCCACCCAAACTGGCAGCTCGGCTCGACGGCACAGTTTACAGGATGCTCCGGCAGGTCCTTAATGTAGGTTTTTCCGAGCGTCCGTCATCAGAGTCTTTGTATCATGGCATGCCTCGTGTTTCGGACGAGATTAGGCAGCGTAGGATAGCATTTGTAGGACACCTTGCCCGCACCAGCCAGGTCGACACCACCCTTGGTCTGGCCGGCCCCCAGCGGCTTGGACAGCCAGGGCGGCACATTCTGACCTGGCCTGGCCCCGCGGACATTCCCAAAAGGGTAGGGAAACCTGTCACCAACTACGTTCAGATGTTGCTGGACGACCTAGTGGTCCCAGCCCACTTTGAGCACCGCATCCACTCTCTCTCCCGTCTTTGGACTGCCATGCAGGACAAGACGCGGTGGAAGAAGATTGTCAAGGCGCACACGCCCGACCCTGTGGGCAAGCCACCCCCCCAAGCGGAGGAGGCGTTTTGATGAGTAGTGTAGTTAGGATTTTCTAGATAGAGTTAGGATAGTTCGATCACGCGGCTTCCTCCACCCCATCCATCATGAAATATGTGCTACATGACCTCCCCACGGAGGCATGTTATAATTTAATTTAATTTTTAATGGAAATGTGTAGCCTTACATGCGAAATAATGGCCGGCTGACGTGAAGAGCGACTAGATGACCTAGACGGTGGGGCCGGAAACAGCTTGCTTGTTTTTGTTTCATCGTGGGCAACGAGTCCAACGACTACTTTCTCTGGGTTGCAAACTGCGGCAAATTGAACGCAAACCTCATCATGAAATCTTGACCGTCGAAATGTAACGATCCGACGACTTATGCAGTATGCCGCGTAATTTTTTGCGGGAGAGCCGTTGGGCCGGTTCCCGACGCGGGCGACCAGTGGTTTGCATTAAGTTAACTTACCTGAAGTTTTCCAACAGAAGTTACCCAAGCCGCACGATGGCACTCATCGACGGCCTCAGTCTGTTGACGCGTCGGCCCGATTTTGGCGGCATCCAATTTGACCCCAACGGTACCTACCGACAAAGGGCATACATTACCTTTCACGCGCACCACGACCCCTTCGAGTTCTGCTATGGCGGTGGTGCCGTGGGGCCCGCATCAGACTGCGGGCCCTTATCTTCTATGGCGGTGCTGCCGTTGGGCCCGAATCAGACTGCAGGCCCTTTATGCAGGCGGGCCCTTAATGCATGTCACTTATTTATTCTTCTGCATACAAATATGAAGCAATGAAGTCGTGTCCTCCGGATTTTTGCATTTGCACCGTGTGCAGTTCTTGGACGTTTGGAAGCATGCATGGCATATGGCTAATGTAATGACTGACTAGCTAGACCGTTTCAGTGGTTTTTCATTTGCGGTTATTTCCTCGTAAATGGTGGGAAAGCGATCGCAGCAATGGTTCTCACCACTAGACACTCCCGGCCAGCGAAGCCCGATTAAAGTCCTCATCAAGCAACCTGTTTCCGGCCCCACTGTATAGGTCATCTTACAGTCGCTCTTTGCGTAAGCCAGCCATAATTTCAATGAACAAGGCTACATATTTGCATACTCTTTTCTTGGTTATCGGTGTGCCTTTGTTTGAATGCAGGGGGGGTCGCTGTGCCGACACAACGCGTTCAACGTGCTGGGCATCAAATGAGGGCTCTGGGCGACCACCAGTGCCCGACTAGTGTCACCACTGCCTTCCGGACCTGAGGGCGAGCCTGCAGCCGGAGCTGCAGACGTTTTTTCAGGGCTTAGCGCAGCCGCCAGGCTGCCTGTGTCGAGGAGCGTTTGCTCATCACATATTGCGCAATAGCTTCGGAAAATTATATCAGCGTGTGCGTCTTAGAAAGACGAAGCGATTGTGATATTCACAGCCGAATTCGGTGCCCAAACGAGAAAGTTATGATCTCCGCTGTCAGCCATGGCTACCTCGTGGCTCGCGGCTTTGATGGTACATTGGCTATATTGTATGATAACCCTATAATGCACCTTAGTGGTGCTGAGTTTTTTTCACATTAATGACTTAATGAAATAAAGCTCATGATTTTTCTCGTGGTATACTGTTGGGGCAGGCGCAGGCGCAAGAAGTCTCCTACGGTTGACAAACACCATATGTAGCAGGTTCACCTGACAACCATGCCAATATTTTGATGATTGAATGAATAAAGATGCTCTTTTTGTCGTTTTGCGCCTGACATTTTTGTCGGTTTAGCACTCACTTGTGTTTTTACCACTTGTGTGCATGCTCATGTGGTATTTTTTTACCACTTTTTATCACTTCTTCGGTTTTACCACTTTTTATCACTTTTTACCACTTGCACAAGCCTTTTACCACCACTTTACCACTTTTTACCACAAAGTGGTAAAAAGTGGTAAAATATACCCACTTTTTTACCACTTTTTATCACTTTTTATCACTTTTTACCACCCTTAGACCTCTTTTACCACCTCGAGGTGGTAAAAAGGTGGTAAAAAGTGATAAAAAGTGGTAAATTTACCACCCCCGAGTTCCTAGTGTCACGTGGCCAACGCAGTCACGTGTCTAAATGGTCTGGCTGCCGATTTTCCGCCTAAAACTGAGTTACAGCCGACACGTCGGCCCCTTCTCGGGGGACCAAATGCCGCGAAAACTATTGAGAATTAGGAAAAGTTTAGCTGAGAAGATCGAAAGTTTATAATTTTCCTCACAGCATGGTACTAGGGTTTGCATACTTCTGACAAAGTTATAGAGGTGTTCTGGCCGGTCAAAGTACAAGGGGTCAGGGTACTTTTTCACGTACAACGTGCATTCCGGAAAACGACGACCTGGCCATGGCGGCTTGCGCCCACGCATGGCATTTACGTTTTCGTTCGAATTTTCTGACCAAACTCAGGAAATTGATTTTATACGTCCTAAAGATGATACAGGCCAATTTTTGGTTCGCGGGAATGCCATTTGATAGGTGTCGGCAGCGTTCTTGCTCGAAAAAACTGCGATCAGGCCGGACGATAGAAACGTTGACAGCAATACCTTTCCGGCGTATTTTAAAGGATATATTGGTTTCTTTGTACTTTTTATGATACATAGTAGTCGTAAACGTGCAAGGGTGGCCAGAAATCGCCGAATCCAGCGACCATGCTGCACAACTTTGGTGTGCCGAAATGCGCCATTTTGCGGCCACCGTCTGGGCCAAGGTAACGCCATCCATGCCTGGTAAAGCTTAATCATCGTTTTCCTATCGATGTTTGACGTTTATATATACGTTCTAGCTTGTGTAGCGCATTCTTTTTGCATTATTCATGCTCTTTCTTGACCCTGGCCTGGCCCCTTTCTAAAACACCCTTCTTAGATGCTTCCCTCAGTCAGTTGACCTGCCACAGGGTGATGGTGATAAGTTTTAGAGGCTGTATGGGTTTGAATACCTCCATATATGTTTGTTATACATTTCCCACACACATATTGCATGAGTGTGAGGCAGTTGGCTGGTCTCTGTGGCATCATCAAGCATGTAACCGGTGAGTAGAAGCTTCCCATTGTCAGCATGTGCCACCAGGTGTGCTGGCCATCACCTGGCAAGCTATAGCAGCTTAGGCCTAGTTTATCCTTGCTAGGGCAAGCTGAAATAGGCTTAAAATCACTAGTTTGTTGGTGGCTGCCTCCTAGAATGCATGCCTTGCGTAGGGTATCCGTACCACGTTACCTACGTGCATGGACAAGGTGGCACCTGCACATAGGTGCCATGTAAGGGCAGTGTGATGATGCAGTTATGTTTCCCCATCATTGTGGAAGGGAAATGTATTGTGTGGCATGGTTGGGGGCCATATTAGTAGGTATTAGTAGGTAGTATGCCCACTCCTACCCCTTGGTTGCTTTTTACCAACGGTACCCCTATGGGCTGTACTGGGTGTAACTGCTGGTATACCCACCCAAATGATGACCCCAATGGCTCAAACTGTTCAGCAACTAATTGTTCATCATCCCTGAAGTGGTAGGTGCCTAGCTCTTACAACATAATTCAAAATGCACATTCTACCAAAAATGAAAACGCTCGTCTTGACCCCCCTGACTTTGACGGCAGTTATACATGGCCTACCCTGCATATATGTAAGGTTGTGATATACCAACCCGAAGGGCAACTCATGGACATGCTTGGCCCCCAAGGACAGCCATTGGATATGGGTGGGTTGGATGGCATCTGGTTTGCAAAATTGTGAAGTTACAGCCGATGCATCGGCAGTATTTCTGCCCATTTAGGGGTTAATTAATTACTTAATTAATTAATGCCACCTGGGTAGACGCTAAAAGAGAATTGAGCTAGTGCTGAGCCAAAATGACATGTGTTTTGCCACCCTAGACACCCAAAAACATGACCACTTTGATCACGGAATGTGAGGAGGATGCTCGGTGCGTCATACGCCATACCCCGCCATCGGCACAGCCAACCTTGCGACTGGTCTAGTAGGCCGGGCCCACTTCAAATGTTCCGCCGTCCAAGCCAAGTGTGTGACACTTTTTCGCTATTTTCGCAAAAAAAAAAAAAAAATTTCGCACGAGTTCGCGTGATTTTCGCGTGATTTTCGCAAAATTTTCACACATTTTCGCACGATTTCGCACGATTTCGCACAATTTTGCATGATTTCGCACGATTTCGCATGGATTTCAACCAAGGGTCGTTTTGGGGAGTGACGTTTGACAAAATTTCGCATGAATTCACACACGTTGTGCACATAAAAATTTTTTACCGTCGACATTTTTCACATGAAATTTCGCACAATTTCAGCAAATTTCGCACAAATTCGCACGATTTCAGCAAATTTCACACGATTTCAGCAAATTTCGCACAATTTCGCACGATTTCGCACGACGAATCACTCTGCAGAGTGACGATCGTCGAAAAAGTCAAAAAAACGACAAAAAGTGTCACACTTTTCGGAACATTTGAAGTGGACCCTTTAACAACAAGGCTGGTAGGACGACCCGCCTGAGCAGCATATTAATTAATTAATTAATTAGGAACATAACTCCGTGGGGAGTATATGTAGCACATAGCCCAGAGAAGGGGCATATGGCCTATCATACATTCTAAGCTACTTCCTGCAAGGGTGGGAATGTAAAGGACCCTTGCTCTAGGTGCACCAGGGCACTTGCATCCCCATGATCTTCAAGCTATGCCCAGCGAAGGGGGAGCCTGTCATGGGGTGGAAGATCAGCATAGCTATACAAAAAGCTAGGGCATGGCTTCTCAGCAGAGAGTTACTCCCTGCATGGGCACAACATTACTAAATAAAGCTAGGCATCATCTGGAGGGTGGCTCATCATAGGCACACATGTACATGATTAAATAAAGCGCGTGGCTGAGCTGGGGTAGTGCCTCTAGGAGGCGTACATGTACATGGCCACGGTCTATCTATTCTACACTACTAAGTACTGCTGTATTCCCCTAAGCTGGGGCGTCTGGAGTCGTTGGGGCCGCGGGGGTCGCCTGCCAAGGCTTGTGGCCGACGTAGATGGCCGCCCCCTTCCAGCAGCATATATGCAATGCATGCCTATCTCATGCTAATAATGTGTGCTTTTGTGCCAACAACCAAGTTGTTCCACCCAACAACCCTCTTCCAAAATGCCCAACAAGCCGGACACGTGGAGGACCACACACGCAGTATATAAAGAGAAAATAATTAATTAATTAGGAACATAACTCCGTTGGGAGTAAATGTAGCACATATCCCAGAGAAGGGGCATATGGCTTTTAATACATTCTAAGCTACTTCCTGCAAGGGTGGGAATGTAAACGACACTTGCTCGAGGTGCACCAGGGCATCTGCACCCCCATTGTAACGACTAAAAATGATCATCAGCATCATCCACAGTCCAATATGAAAGATCTTTTTACCTGGGTTGCCTTCTTGAGTTGCAGAACTTCAAGTATCCGAGCAACGTTGAGATGGAAATTCCACAGCACGTGATTTAGGGAATCACACCCCTTGTAGACACAAAGACAAGCTCGTGTGTAGACGACCTCTGTGGAACTGAAGGACGTCTATAGCCAAGGGGCTTTATGGATTGGACAACAAAGCCAAGCTTTATTATACCATGGTGAATCAAAACCAACGTAGCAACAATGGCGACCCCACGTCCTTGATATCGACGTGCTTGTCGAACTTGCTCCAACCTTAGCCTGAAGAGAACCAATCAGAACCATGGAATCCTATACAAGATCTTCGTATCCATCCTAGTCACACAAAACAGAACAACACCACACACAGCCTGGCAGAATCTTTCCATGAGATCTAAATCTGTCGTGAGCACTGAAGTCCCAAAGGAGCATTTAAGACTCAATAGTACCAACTAACAAACTACAACCCCACGTGGATCAGGCCACGACCAATGAGGGCTCCTATCAGTAGTATCAGCCAACAAACTACAACCCTACGTGGATCAGGCCACGACCAATGAGGGTTCCTATCAGTTGGCTGACAAAGTATCAGCTCCAAGTACCGTCGTCTTAGAAACCTCATAACTTTCTCAATACTGATCCAAAAGTCCTCGAATAAAAGCCAAACATTCACAAAACAAAGGATGTAACAACAAAGTCATTTTTGCTTGTTACATATCTCCCCCTCAAAACTGGACCTCCCAGGTCCAATAGCCAACTCTTGAAGGCAGAGGAACATTGAACAGAAATCCACCATCTCTTGGGAAAAGCAGATGGGTTTTTACATCCCTGAAAACAGGGCCTCCTATCTCATAAACATCTAGTCACAGGTCTCTACAGCAAACAAGTCACTACCTTATCTACTATAAAGCCAGATAAACACATCTCATAATACAAGGTCTTCCATTCAGCATCCTGGAACCTGGAACTCTGGACTGGAACATCAGAACTGGACTGGAGCCCCCCCCCATCATCCATCCTGGAATCCCCCCCTCACACCACAATCCAAAGCACCTTCCATGCTCTTCCCCCATTCCCCATCCTCTTCCTGCACAGCTCTGTTCTTCACAGGCTATACCAATCCCCATTCACACCATCCTTGCCCCTGGTCCCAAACAAGGGAAACTGCTCCACCATGTGAACCAAGTCTGGCCAGTTCCTGCTGACCTGCAGCACCATGCACGTCTCTGCAGCCCCTGCTGCCATCTGGGCAACATAACGCAGGCATGTCCCTGGGTAGGAGAGAAGCACCACAGACTGGCTCTCAGGATCCATCACCCAAGTAGAAGACGTCTTGTGCCTGCTCACCCATGACCTGTACGCCCACCAGAACTGGAGAAAGGTCTTGACCACTGACCACTTAGCACCTATCAAAGGCACCAACACCCTCAATGGGGTCAGACGAACCTTGAGCTCCATGGTGTACTTAGGCAACCCTGGGCTGCAGAAAAGGTTGGATGTCTCCAAAGGGAAGCACCCCTTGACCGAGCTGGAAGAAGAAGGAGCCAAGTCAAAGTCTCCCTGCTGAACTGAAAACTCCAACAACTCCATGTAGGAGGCCTCACCCATGCTCACTGGCTGGAACTGCATGAAGGCTCCTTTCAAAGCCTCAGGCAAGGTGGTCAACATATCCTGCCCCTCTGCAGGTCTCATGTCAATCTCAGGTCCTGGAGTCAAGGCAAACATCCTGTGCAACAGGTGGCCCACAAAAGGAGAGCCAATCTCATACAGGCTGGTGTGCAACTGAGACAAGACCTCCTCCACATAACCCTCAGGGCTCACTTCCCCCTCCTCCCTGTTAAGGGCAGCCACTGCCTTGGCCAGCGTCTCACAATGCTCACAAGGTCCCATGCACTTCCTGTGATCCACATAGGCCACCACATTCTTGACAGGTACCACATGACGAGGAATCTGAATGATGGGAGTGCTGCTGGAGCTGAGAGCTATGTTAACACCACTCCCCATCTGGGGCTGGGACAAGGACAACCCCTGAAGAAGCTCCTGTAGCTTATCCTGCTTGGAGATCACTGAATGCAAGAGCTTGTTAATGGTATCCATCTGCTGACCCCTCCTAAGGTCACGCCTGACAATACTGTCAAACAGGGATTCCACATAACTCATGGGGTTGGGGTCTCTGGATGCATACCCGTGACCCCTTCCTCCGTGGTGGCGCCCAGGCCCAAGTTGGGGTACGTGAACTCCTCCTCCATCTGGACCACACAGCATGCACGAAGAAACCATTCGTTAGTCCTGAGATATAGGAAGGGGAGCAGTGGTTTTCACCAACTCAGTATACCAAGAAGGAAGAGTGAGCCCCTTCTTTGGCAATACTCCTGGACCACCTCATGGCAGTGAGTCAAGTCAGACAACCACAGCCATGTGGCAGTAGACTCTAACTCTCCTTTCCAGTGCACCTTAAACTGCAGCTGCTTGGTCCTACCCTTTCCTTTGACTCTGTGAGCCACCAGCTGCTCCACTTCATATATCCTCTCCCCCTCAGTATCCAGCTCAAATGGTAAGGGAGCAGAAAGGCGTCCCTGCAAGGTATTGCGTTTATACAGTTTGAGCTGGGCCAGGTGAAACACATTAGTCTTAAGCCTCCAGTGGGAAGGCACCTGGACTTGAACTACAGTCCCATAGTGGAAGGTGTTAGGACAGGGTAAGGTCCCAACCACAAGGGTTGCAGTTTCCTGCATTGCTCCTTTTCAGGTAGCACACGATTAGCCTCCAAAGCACCAGGTCACCAGGAGCCACAAAGGTGTGTGTAGCCAACATCTGTTGCCAAGCATTGTTTAAATACTTGTCCTGTGCATGCAACATCTGAGCAGCAACCATACTGTGAGCTTCCTGGAAGGATGCTATCAGCTGGTGGATAGAGGTTAGGCGTCTTCTGAAGGGGCCTTCAGCATCCCTGTCAGGTAACTCCAGGTCAAATGGAGTCAAGGGGCACTGGCCATGGCAAATGACAAATGGAGACATTTGGTGAGGAGCCAGGGGTGAGTTGTTGATGGCAAACTCTATGAAGGGAAGTTTCTTGTCCCATTCCTTGTTATCATGGGTACAATAGTGCTTCTGGCATTCCCGTACAATACGGTTCAGCCTCTCCACAGCCCCCGTGCTGGCACACCTGTATGCTACTCCAAAGGCCAACTTAGTGTCTAGGATGTCAAAGAAGGACTTCCAAAACCCAGACATCCACAAGGGATCCTGGTCAGTGATGATTACACGTGGCATGCCATGCAATCTGTACACTCCTTCATGAACAACTCTACACACTGGGCAGCTGTGAGATGGGCATTGCAGGGGATGAGGTGGCACATTCTAGACAGCCTGTCCATCACCACCAGTATCCTGTCATTGCCAGCATCAGAAACAGGCAAGCCACAAATGAAGTCCATGGTCACACTGATCCAGGGTCGAAGGGGAATAGGCATGGCCATAGGAAAGATAGGCACTGCCTGAGTCCTAACCTTATTCCTTTGGCATGAGTCACAGGAAGCCACATAGGCTTTGATATCACGAAACATGCCAGGCCACCAAAACCTCTCTTGTACTTCATGAAGAAGCTTAGCATACCCAGGATGACATGCAGTCACGTCGTCATGGAAGCAATGCAACACAGTGGGAATGGCCATTTCTGGCACATAGACCTTCCTGGTTACTACATGATCTGCATCCTGGGTGTGGACATACAGGACTCCTTCCCAGTACTCCACAGGTCTGTTACCAAAGCTTCCTTCCTGAATGGCCTTAGTGGCCAGGTCCTCAGTTTTAGTGAAGGCCTTAACCCCTAAATGGTCTGGCTGCCGATTTTCCGCCTAAAACTGAGTTACAGCCGACACGTCGGCCCCTTCTCGGGGGACCAAATGCCGCGAAAACTATTGAGAATTAGGAAACGTTTAGCTGAGAAGATCGAAAGTTTATAATTTTCCTCACAGCATGGTACTAGGGTTTGCATACTTCTGACAAAGTTATAGAGGTGTTCTGGCCGGTCAAAGTACAAGGGGTCAGGGTACTTTTTCACGTAGAACGTGCATTCCGGAAAACGACGACCTGGCCATGGCGGCTTGCGCCCACGCATGGAATTTACGTTTTCGTTCGAATTTTCTGACCAAACTCAGGAAATTGATTTTATACGTCCTAAAGATGATACAGGCCAATTTTTGGTTCGCGGGAATGCCATTTGATAGGTGTCGGCAGCGTTCTTGCTGGAAAAAACTGCGATCAGGCCGGACGATAGAAACGTTGACAGCAATAACTTTCCGGCGTATTTTAAAGGATATATCGGTTTCTTTGTACTTTTTATGATGATTTGTAGTCGTAAACGTGCAAGGGTGGCCAGAAATCGTCGAATCTAGCGACCATGCTGCACAACTTTGGTGTGCCGAAATGCGCCATTTTGCGGCCACCGCCTGGGCCAAGGTAATGCCAGCCATGCCAGGTAAAGCTGAGTTATCGTTTTCTTGTCGATGTTTGACGTTTATATATACGTTCTAGCTTGTGTAGCACCTTCTTTCTTCATTATTCATGCTCTTTCTTGACCATGGCCTGGCCCCTTCCTAAAACACCATTCTTAGATGCTTCCCTCAGTCAGTTGACCTGCCATAGTGTGATGGTGATAAGTTTTAGAGGCTGTATGGGTTTGAATACCTCCATATATGTTTGTTATACATTTCCCACACACATATTGCATGAGTGTGAGGCAGTTGGCTGGTCTCTGTGGCATCATCAAGCATGTACCCGGTGAGTAGAAGCTTCCCATTGTCAGCATGTGCCACCAGGTGTGCTGGCCATCACCTGGCAAGCTATAGCAGCTTAGGCCTAGTTTATCCTTGCTAGGGCAAGCTGAAATAGGCTTAAAATCACTAGTTTGTTGGTGGCTGCCTCCTAGAATGCATGCCTTGCGTAGGGTATCCGTACCACGTTACCTACGTGCATGGACAAGGTGGCACCTGCACATAGGTGCCATGTAAGGGCAGTGTGATGATGCAGTTATGTTTCCCCATCATTGTGGAAGGGAAATGTATTGTGTGGCATGGTTGGGGGACATTTTTAGTAGGTATTAGTAGGTAGTATGCCCACCCCTACCCCCTTGGTTGCTTTTTACCAACGGTACCCCTATGGGCTGTACTGGGTGTAACTGCTGGTATACCCACCCAAATGATGACCCCAATGGCTCAAACTGTTCAGCAACTAATTGTTTATCATCCCTGAAGTGGTAGGTGCCTAGCTCTTACAACATAATTCAAAATGCACATTCTACCAAAAATGAAAACGCTCGTCTTGACCCCCCTGACTTTGACGGCAGTTATACATGGGCTACCCTGCATATATGTAAGGTTGTGATATACCAACCCGAAGGGCAACTCATGGACATGCTTGGCCCCCAAGGACAGCCATTGGATATGGGTGGGTTGGATGGCATCTGGTTTGCAAAATTGTGAAGTTACAGCCGATGCATCGGCAGTATTTCTGCCCATTTAGGGGTTAATCACGTCCAGCAGGGCTATACTCATAGGGTTAGGCAGGACTAGCTGTTTGCCAGGTCCTAACTAAAGGCTGCAGCTGCAGCACCTCACCCTCCTGCAGGTGACTAGTGACTAGATGCTTGGATGACAGAACATCAGCCACAGGTGTACGTGATTTCCCCTTGATCTCAGCTGCCAATCCCCTAGACTTGGTCAGCATCCCTGGCTCCAGTATCCACTTCCTGGGCCGTCCCTTCCCCCTCCTAGGATTCTCTGTGCTTGGTGGTGTAGTGAGAGTGGGCTGGCTACTAGCAAAACCCTCCCTAAGACTGCTCTGCAGTGACTGACCCCCACCCTGGACGCCTGTCGACCCTGGGACAGAGCCCTGGTCAATGAGCATCTCGTGACTAAAGCTAGCCTCTACAGGGGGTGGGCTCAGCTTGGAGGTTTGCTGGTTAGCTGCCTGTGCCCTGGTGACAGCACCACACTCTACTACAGAAACCATGGCAGCACAAATATCCAGATCCTCGTGAAATGCTCCCATCAGATCCCTTCTTCTAGAGAGGGCGTCTGGCACCACATTCTGTGATCCTGGGACATACTGCACAGAGAAAGGATAGAATCCCCCTAGGTACTCCATCCACCCAGCCATCCTCTTACTCATCCTGCTCTGTTCTAGCACGTGCACCAAGGGCCTGTGGTCAGTCATCAGGGTGATAGACTCTTGCCCTAGCCCATCTGTAGCACTGCTAGCCACAGAAAACTGAGCTCCCTTCAACAGATGCTCCCACTTGTGACATGCTACCACTAAACCCAGCAACTCCTGCTCGTGTACAGGGTAGTTACGTTCAGCTGAGCTCATGGTTTTAGACATGTACTCCACTGGCTGTGGTCCATAGCCATGGTCTTGCATCAGCACAGCACCTATGGCGCCTTGAGAGGCATCTGACCTAACCTGATAAGGTAGATCTGGATTGGGACCCACTAGCACAGGGGTGGATGTGAGCTTCTGCTTCAACAGGTCAAAGGCCTGCTGACACCTATCTGTCCACTCAAACTGAACATCCTTCTTGATTAACTCAAGCAAGGGGGTGGAGATGGCAGCCATGTCAGGGATAAAACGCCTGTACCACCCCACCATGCCCAGGAAGGACTTGACATCATGTGCAGACTGCAACACAGGCCACTCAAGGATGGCAGCAATCTTAGCATTGTCAGGTGTCATACCTAAGGAACTCAACTTGTAACCTAGGAACCCCACTTCATGCCCCCACTCCACCTTAGACCTCTTGACAGACAAGTGGTAGTGCTGGATGACCTTCAAGACCTCCTCCACGTTCTCCAGATGCTCCCTGAACGTCTTTGAGTGCACCAGGATGTCGTCCATGTAGGCCACCACGCAGGTCCTGAACACGGGTCTTGCAGGGTCACACAGGTGGGCAATGTCTTTGAACCTGGGATTCCTGAGATCAGGGGAGATCTGAGGCAGAGAGTTCCCTGTCAGATGGCCAAAGATAGCATTCACAAACATCTGCATAGTAGCTGGGCTGTTGGAGGCCCCCATGGGCATCACAGTCCACTGGAACTGACCCCAGGGTGTGGAGAATGCAGTTTTTGGAATGTCCTCAGTAGCTATCCTGATCTGCCAGAACGCGTGTCTAAGGTCAAACTTGGTGAAGTAAGATGATCCAGCTGTCCTCTCCAGCAGCTCATCAATCCGTGGCAAGGGATACTTGGACTTCACTGTGACCTTGTTCAGGCCCCTCAGATCAATACACAATCGCCATCCACCATCATGCTTGGGAACAAGCAAACACCCAGAGCTGAAAGGACTATTAGCAGGAAGAATGAGTCCAGCTTCCAACAAGCCTGTCAAGATCACCTTCAGCTCTGCCATCTCAGCTGGCCCCATCCTGTACATGGGAACGAAGGGAGGCCTGGCACCATCCACAAGCTTGATGACATGAGTGATTGGCCCTTCAGGAGGGTACTGTGGCATTTTGTCCTCAAAAATGGCAGCAAACCTGTCCAAAAGGGCATCATGCAGCTTCTGCTCCTCCTCTGTGACAGCAGGTACTGGGTTCACAGCATTCACCGTGTGGCCATGAGTCTCATCAGAGGGTGAGTTAGGAACCAGCTGTAAGAGAAAGACGTGTTCCACTGGGTAAGTAGCCAGGTAAGACAAGGTGTGATTGGCAGACCATACGTGCTTAAGTAATGCAGCACGTTTCTCCTCCAGTGAAGGCACCTTGACGTCCTCCTTGACACCTGCAACCCCTCTCCCATCATTGACAGCCTCATTAGTAGAACAGCACTCTGTGACTGGTCTTTCTCCCCCCTTAATCACTGTGGTGGCGTCCCACACTGACCCATCCTGAAACTGCACCACCTTCTCAGACCACAAGATGGCAGGATTAGCAGACTCCAACCATGGCATCCCCAGAATCACATCAGCAGCAGTGAGTGGAATGACATCTGCTGTGACAGACAAGGTTTGACGTGAGCACACTTGAAAAAGCAGTTGCACGTAGCCAGGTGAGTTACTCTGCCTACCATCAGAATATTGGACCTTAACCCTTCAACTGTCAAAACTCGAACCACGAGAACGGACTGAGTTTGGGTATCTTTGTGCGCCTGAGAGTAACTAGCCAAATAACATTTTCTGGCCCACCCTTGGAACCAAGCATGCTTTTATATCAAATAATGTTTGGGAAATTTGGTTGGTCACATATCCATGCCCTACACCTGCTAAAAATAGCACCCCCCTCAGGGGGGTACAGTGCACATGGGGTTGGAGACATATATAATGCATTATCGACCATTTACACAAATCAGTTGGCCCTGGCCTTTTAACCCTTAATTTGTACTGAGTCCGTTTTCGTGGCGCCAGTTGAACTCGCGCCACTCTAACGGACTGAGTTTGTGGCAGAACCAGGCGCCGCGCCAAAAATAATTCAACGGTCAAACCTGGGGGGATCGAAAGATCTAGACGTAAGCTATGCCTGGCACTATTCAGACCGTACTTTGGACAACTGGCCAGGGAGATATACTCAATCAAAGTTGGGGGGGTACCATGGTCAAACGGGACCGACGTGAATGAAAATAATTGACGTCCGCGGCTATGGCGGTGCACGCAAATGACTGGTACGAGAGCATGGCTTGGAATTTTGAACTCAAATTTTGTAGTAATTATCCTTGAGTGTTATAAAGGTTATATCTCTGGCCGTGAAGCGTCTGGATGTGCGCAAGTATGTCTCTAGGTTCTAATCGGTGCAGCAGATCCTGTCAGCGGCCAGGCGGTGACAGTGCGTATGCTACCTGTTGTTCGGCAGCAAACGTCCATATATTTGCGCGTGGATAGACTTGTTACGTTATTCTTGACATGTTTTATTAGCGATGACGGCCAGGAAAGGTTCGAGGCTATGTCCGTGAGGTGGGAGTGATGGCTCCCGCACAGCAGGTAATCTGCGGTTTCGACCTGGTACGTATTAACATGTTAGCGTTTATACATTACAGTACCAAGTCGTCCTATCGTTTATAAACTAGTTGTAGACATGTAATCGATGGTTTTTGCTTGTCGTTTTGTTGCTTTAGTGCTTGTACGCGTTCGCTTGTGATGGTTGGGGAATACCACTATGTCACGCAGATTTTGGACCAGATTTGATTGCTATTAGCTAAGGCTTCAACGAAACCAGTGAAGTGGCGTTTGGTATTGTCTCTTAACATGGTGGGCTTGATAACGGGATGCTTTTCCCTGCACAGACATAGCGAGACAATTGGTTTTCTGGCCAGCTCTAGGCATTGCTTCTTGGTTTGCTGGCCCAAGTTATCCTTCTGCTTGTGCGTCCATAGTGCATGCAAGAAACATGAATGGCCAGGGCCTGCTTGCATGGAAGCACAACCAGGTGAGTTCTTTTGTTTTCTCTATCATTGCCAATCATTGGAATTGCTTTATAGTGTGTTGGATGCATTGATAATGTAGCTCCTTGTGAACCCGTTATACGCTTGGTTTTGGGCCTTGGCACAAGCTTTATACTTGTTGTATAGCATGCTGTTGTGATTTTTAAGCTGGAAATGTGTTTGGGAATCCATGTGTGGCCATCTATGATGTTTTGTGCCACGTTGGAATCGAATGCCTAGACGGTAGTGCTACCAAAACACCCCAAAATAACTGCACCCGTTATAACGGTCTGAGCTATTTTGGGCTGTATGCTAGCTAGCCTGTGCAGTTCTATGGTACGTCATGTTGTGAATGCATCTATGGCATGCCTGTGATGATCTTAAACTCCCCTCAAAGGGCCAGGGTCAGCAGATTTTGAGAAATGGTCCATATTGCATTATATATCTCTTGAACCCCATCTGCACCATACCCCCTTGGGGGGGGTGCTATTTATAGCAGCTGTGGGGCATAGATATGTGACCAATGACATGACCCCAAAGTTATTTGATATAAAAGCATCCTTGGTTCCAAGGGTGGGCCAGAAAATGTTATTTGGCTAGATACTCTCATACTTACTAAGATGCCCATACTCAGTCCGTTCTGGTGGTTCCAGTTGACACAATTGAAGGGTTAAAGGCAGGTTATTATAATCATAGACATGCCATCAATGCATTCACAACATGAAATGTCACAAAACTGTGGACGCTAGCTACAAAATGGCCAAAGCCAGCTGGCACCGTTATAACGGTGCCAGCTGGCAGGGGTATAAATGGTAGCATAACAACACAAAACTTTATTCCAGTTGGCATGAAACAACAAGGGATGCCCAATTGGGCATCATGCACCATACCCAGGTGATAAAACAAGAGACCATGCCATATAACACATGCCAACATGCCGCAAGGGGCCAAAATGGCACTAGCGCGCGCGTGCGGTATACATAGCGCAAGACTAGCCAAGGGTGTAGCTAACTGTCAATTGGGCTACCTGGCTATGTGCCAAACTACGGATTGCGCCTCTGGGTGCGCAGATCCTGCCTCCTACAAGGCCCTGTCAGCTGGGTGCCAGCTGCCAACGTGCGGGTCGTGCGGCCATTGGCCTCAGCCCATGCGCGGCCAGCCGGGCTGCGGGCTGACAAGGGCTGCATGGCACGCTGGCGGCGGGCGTTGTCGTCGTCGAGGCCAGCCACTGGCCCAGCGTGGAAGCTGAGATAAGCCAGCATATAAGACACAAGACCATGCTAAAAAATAGGTGAAAGGCTCATTAATCAAGGCCTCAAGCGCGCGTCAAAGGGGTGGCAAGGAGCTACATCACTAACCCACCCGATGAATGACAAAACACCTCCACGTTCTTTGCAACAATAAAGTAAACAAAATGAACAAGTTGGTAATGCTTCCATGCAAACAGGTATTGGGTATCTCCATGTTTGTCACATGCAATGGATGCAAAATCAGAAGGTGGGCGTTGGCCAGCAAAACAAGAAGCCATGCCTAAAACTGGTCAGAAAAGAACTTGTCTCGGGCTGTTTGAGCCAGGAAAAGCATTGGGTAATCACCTTTACCATATTACTAACCAATACCAACCGTTATCACGCTATTTCCGTTGCAGCCTCAGCTAACAGCGAGCAAACATGGTCCAAAATCTGCTTGACCTGATGGTATTCCACAACTATGACAAGCCGATGCGTAGAGGGAGCAAAACAACAAAATGACAATCACAAGCCCTCGATTATAACCCTGATATTAGTTATAAACGATAATACAACCATATACGGTTAACGGAACACGCTAGGAGGCTAGAACGTACCAGGTCGGAACAGCAGATTACCTTTCCTGCGGGAGCCAGCACGCCCGATTCATGGACGTAGCCTCGAGCCTTTCCTGGCTGCCAATTCTAGCAAATCTGGTTGGGAACGACGTCAAAGGTTTATCCATGCGCAAATACCTCGAAAATTTCCGCCTAGCAACATGCAGCACTCGCACTGTCACCGCCTGGCCGCTGACATGATTTGCTGCGCCAACCAGCACCCCGATGACCCATCTACGCATCTTCAAACGTTCCATGGCTGGGGATAAAACGTTTTTAGGACTTGAAAATCATGCCTACAAAATTTGAGTCCATTATGTCAAGCCATTCTCTCGTACCAGTCAGTTGTGTGCACCGCCATAGCCGTGCGCGTCAATATTTTTCATGCACGTCGGTCCCGTTGGACCATGGTACCCCCCTAACTTTGCTCAAGCATATCTCCCTGGCCAGGTGTCCAAAATACGGTCTGAATAGCGCCAGGCATAGCTTACGTCTAGATCTTTCGATCCCCCCAGGTTTGACCGTTAAATTATTATTGGCGCGGCGCCTGGTTCTGCCACAAACTCAGTCCGTTAGAGTGGCGCGAGTTCAACTGGCGCCACGAAAACGGACTCAGTACAGTTTAAGGGTTAACAGGCACAGGGTGGGGGAGCACTGGTAGATGCAGCTCCTGCACCAAGGAAGTAGAAATGTAGTTACTTCCTGCACCTGAGTCAATCATGAAGAGACATAAAGGCTGAGCCAAAGGGACTGGCACGTTCAACAGCCTAGCCTGAAACTTCAAGAGTTGACTGGGAATAGGAGGGCCCAATGGTGTGTTGGAATCAGAGGCAGACAAGTTGTTCACAGGACCACTACAATTCGCTTCCGCGGACACCTTTTTCAGCGGGGAAAGTGCCCCCGGGCTTCCGGGGCAAATTCAGCAAGCGCTGCGGAACTTAGATACTAAAATTTCGTTTTTGGTTCGTACCGTACAGCCAATCATTTTGCGCCCGGATCAAATTGTGATCTGGGCACTGAACACGAAAATTTCAGCGGAACGTACGAAACACCAACGCAACTACAGAAAAATTTCAGTGACGAAACTGTAGTACCGTGTACCCAAGCAAAATGTAGTAGGACTTCGCTAAATTCACGTTCGGAATTTTTCCCCGCAAGATTCCCCCGCAAGATTCCCCCGCACGATTCCCCCCGCTAGGTTCAGGCTCCAGTCGATGCTCGCCAAATGGCGCAAAAAAAGAAACATATGTTAAAATCAACGGTGCGAATCCTCGTTACCGCTCGGGTAACATTCTCACTCATTTCGCGTCTCCTACGAACCGTATTGTAGTGGACGGACATGCACAGCAGGCAAACCAGTTAACTCCACCGCTGGACGTAGTCCTGGGGGGTCCACTAGTTTTTTGGCAGCTCAGGAGGATGATCTGAAGACGAGCTCCCCACTGAGGGCTGCACCTGCTGATCCTCTATGCCGGCCGTCTGCCTCCCCGTCTCCCTCCTCCTCCTCTGCTAGGAGGTGCCACAGGGCGTTGACCATCCGACGCCTGTCTTGTCTGTTGAGTCCCCTGGGCTGGAATGGTCCCTTGCCGGAAGCCTGGAAGTTGGGTCTAAACCCAGGCTGTGCCCTGTGGTCGCTCTGGCTCACTCCAGGAGGGAAGGTTGATGGTCTGGTGAATGGAAGAACCCCCTGAGGACCCTTGGTGTCGCCTGGGAACTGGTCTCGCTTGGGGCAGTCCCGTGCAAAGTGTCCGAGCTGGCCACACGTATAGCAGGCTCCTTTGGACTGCTCCATGGCACTGAGCTCCTCCATCACAGCGTTCAGCTGGTTCAGGGGCTTCTTAACTGCAGGCACCTGGTGGCCTGCAGCAGGCTCCCACTTGAGGGAAAAGTCAGGGACACGGCACAGCGTGAGGGCATAAGACAGCACAGTATCCCACTTCCACTCGACATAGTCGAAAGGGGAGAAATGCTTGTCAATATCCACCCTGACTTGAGGGGAAAGCCCATGCATAAACCTGTGAAGAGCTTCAGAATCAGAGCACTGGGGGATTTTGGCCCTCAGGTTGGTAAACGTCTCTACGTATTGTGGTAGTGTTAGGCCAGACTGAGTACAGTTGGCCAACGCGTCCCTGTCCAGACGGAGCTGGTCCTGGGGAAGGAGAAAACGTCGAAATGAAAGCATGAGAGATGGCAAATCCTTGCAAGTATTACCTGCCGAGGATCGTAAAAACTCATCAAACCTGTCGGCTGCACTGTCGCTCATTCGCTGTCGAACCATCTTCTTCTGGATGTCCAGGGAAAGTCGTTCTTCCGCTCGTTTGCCGTAGTTAGCAAAGTGGATAGCGAACACATCCTGGAATCGAGTAGAGAAATGATCGAAACTGCGGTGGGTTAGATTGGTGAGCGACAGCTTGTCTACGGATTCGATTTTTGGAAATGGCGGGGCGGAACCTTGATGCGGTGGTATAGTGACAGTCACTGGGACGTCGCTGGCGGGGGTGGTGAAGGTGACCGAGGTCGTCTGCGCTGGATCCTGCCTATCGCTATCCTGCATCTCATTCCTCGTAGTAACTGTGGTACTATAAGGTAAAACCCCTCCGTCACCCAACCGAGGAGCCTCTCTCCCCACTCCAGCAACCATGCCACGCATGGCCGCCTCCTCCTCCGCAATTCTCTGACGAAGTCTTCCCACATCCTGTTCCACCTCCTCCACCATCTTTCTATACGTTGCTGCGTGTTGTTCATCGTGTAGTAATCTGATTTTAGCTGCTGAGAGGCTATCCGCTGCAAGTCTGGTCCCGTCTCTTCCAGGCGTGGTATTTAGCGGGAAAAGAAATGAAGACGATGCACTCCGCACAGGACTTGTTCGCGCGCTTGGAATCCTGGGCGACAGTGACGCTCCTCGACCCACGCCTGTCAGCGATGGCTCGCCTGGTTGGAGGCCAGATGCAACAACGGAAAACTTGGGCCCTATGGACAACGAGGGCCGCCTCACTTCAGACATAGAAGTACGGTTGAAATCAAGTTGACGCCGTGGAGTGTGAGTAGTTGTCTCAGCACCTTCCCTAGCAATGGGTTCCAGAGATGATGACGGATCTCCTAAACCTTGATTAGTAGGGGGTAAAGGTGATTGTGTCTTCGAACTACTCATACTTCCACATGGAGTCGCGATCGTCTGCCTAGTAGAGACAACGGTTACGGCTGACTTCTAGTGTTACAGAGCAAGACAGTCACATCAGGATGTGTCTCTCTCTGTAACACCGTAAGTTTTCCGCAACTCTATGAATCTTCTCGGATGACAGACATCTGATCAACGTTGTACTACCCGGAAGGTTGCGACTTCAAGAGAAACACCAAAGTAGAGATCCTCCGATACCAATGTAACGACTAAAAATGATCATCAGCATCATCCACAGTCCAATATGAAAGATCTTTTTACCTGGGTTGCCTTCTTGAGTTGCAGAACTTCAAGTATCCGAGCAACGTTGAGATGGAAATTCCACAGCACGTGATTTAGGGAATCACACCCCTTGTAGACACAAAGACAAGCTCGTGTGTAGACGACCTCTGTGGAACTGAAGGAAGTTATTCTAGGGCTTCAGGCCTAGACTATCAGTACACGTGGCGTTGTCCCCGTCTCCCAAGTGGGATACGGACATGGACGGTAGTGTAGTACACTGGACATATCTCTACTAGGATTTAGATCCGCACGTGCCAGGATGGGCACGTGGGTGCTAGATATTAGCACTGAGATATGTAGTGCACACGCACGTGGGTATTCACGTGGTAGGGTTTATGAGCTGTGATGCAGACCACAAGGTGGTTGCAGTGCTAGTCCTGTACGGAGGTCCTAGGGGAGGTCCAGGACCGTCCACGTAGTGCTGTTAGGCAGTCGTTGCCTGTGGGCATCGTATCAGTCCTAGCTGGAGTAGATCTAGCTGGACGGAGCCAGCACCTCATTGGTTAGCACTAGTACAGGATAGCTAGGTTACCCTAACCTACGTGCCCATGCAATCCAGCTTGGCAAGCTTGCATGGGTTGATATTATGCCAGCCATTGCATAATCCAACACGCGTTCGCATCCATTTGCACGAGTGCATTAACTTGCATTTATAAAACTCTCACAGTTTTTCATCTCTATCATTCAAAATGTCGAACGTTTCTGATCGTGAGGGCTCTTCGGAGTCAAGCCTGTCCCCATCGTCCGAGGATTTGGACTACCGGGCGGCAGTGCGGGGCCGGCAGGGGAGGGATGATCACGCTGGCAGCGATGCCGGCAGTGGTCGCTCGTCTTCGGACGAGGACCCGCGGTTCCTGGATCAGTTGGCGGCAAGGCCGCTGCTGTACAATGTATGGCGTCCCAACGCACCACCGGCGGAGGGGCAGCCCACGGCACCCGAGCTGGTTACGGGGCCGGGGAGGGTGGTGCCGATAGTGGGGGACATCCCGTCAGACGGCTACGACGAGGACGAGGACCTCGTGGACCTCGAGCTGCCGGAGGACAAGGCGAAACGCGAGGAGCTGCTCCGCCGAGAGGCAGAGCGCATTCGGCAGGAGGCCCAGCTTCGCAAGGAGCTGGAGCAGCAGCGCGAGCTGGAGGCTCAGCGCGAGGCTCAGCTGCGGGCGGAGACTGAGATTGACAGAATAGCCCGGGAGCTCGCGGAGCGGCAGCTGGAGAGGGATCGAGTGGCGAGGGCGGGGCTGCGCGCGGGGCCGACAGGCGCGCGAGAGGCGCCCCCATACGTTCTCCGCAAGAAGAACGAGCTGTACACCTTTGCGCACAGGCGCACAGCGCGCTCCTTCAGGCGCATGGTTGGAGATGTGCTGCAGGAGACCGACTCGTCGGTGGAAATGCAGCCAGGAGCGCGTGGAGAGGAGCTTGTTTTGATGGACCCGGCCATGGTGGAGGCAGAGCGTCTGGCCAAGATAGAGTACGCCAGGCATTGCCAGCGGAAGGCCAAGAGGGCAATGAGTGCGGTCCATGGCGGAGAACAGTCTGGCCAGGGAGCGCGCAGCACGGGAGGCGCAGCATCGGGAGATGAAGCGACTCCGTGCGAAGGCGCACGACGCAGCAGAGAAGACCCGGCGTCACCAGGCGAGGCTGGACGCAGCCATGAAGAGGTCAGAGGCGACACTGGCAACGATGGTGGGCCCGGCGCGGAGGGAGCAGGAGGCTCGGTTGGCAAGGAAGAGCAGGAGGAATGCTCGTGCCTTAGACAGGCGCATGCGCAAGGAGGAGCGGGCTCTGCGCAGGTATCAGGAGGCGGCCAGGACATGGGCTCTGCAGGGAGAATTCGGAGATGCAATCCGGTTTGAGCGTGGTCTGGCGCCACATGAGCCGCTGCCGGAGGACGCGGTCATGGACTTTATGCGTACCCCACAGCCAGCAAGGGCCCAGCGAGGAACGGCATTGTTGAGCGCACGTGAGCGTGTTCGTACTGGCGCAGACACACCCCACCCCCCACCCCCCACACCCAAACACACCATGCAGACCGACACGGACCTGGAGCTGGACCGCATCGCTGCACTACTCCACCAGGAGCTGGACGCAGCGGAGGCCAACCCGACCAAGCGGGCGCGGGCAGCAGAGGCAATCGAGCAACTGCTGAGGGCCGCCAAGCGGGTCCGCCAAGGAAAGTGGCAGGAGGGGTGTGGACCATCGTCTACGCCCCAGCGGTCGCATCCAGAGGAGGATGGTGACGAGGGGAAGGACGGGGGAGCACCAGGGGGAGGGGCACCAGCAAGCACCGGGGGTATGGCGGGCGGCAGCAGCGCTGGAGCGACAACCCAGCAGCAGCAGCAGCAGCCACAGCATCAGCAACAGCAGCAGCAGCAGCAGCAGCCGCGGCAGCAACAGCAACAGCAACCGCAGCAGCAGCAGCAGCAGCAGCAACCTCAACCACAAGCGACTGTCGCTGTACCACAGCGACCCAGGTTTGATGCATCCCGTAGGGAAGATAGGATTACCTTCCCAGGTTTAGCTGAGGGATTTGTGCAGGAGGATGCACTTGAGTTTCTTTTCAAGATAGAACACTCATGGTCCCATGATAATATCCGGGATTGGTTTCCTGCTCTTAGGGTGTCTAACACGATCCACCAATCTGCACCTAGTATAAAACAAATGGTGCAGATGTATGAGAGACGGGCCAGCACGCCTGGGGCTGAGGAGGTGCAAATCTTCACAGAATTCATAGCAGATCTAAAAGGGCTATTGACCAAGGGGGAACACCTGCAGGCTCTCAAGGGGTTCACATGGTTGGCTTCATACAAAGTCAACAAGTCTGACTACGTACGGGACAACAAACAGTATGTCCTGTACATAGACAGGGACGAAGAGTTGAAGAAGCTCAACTCTAAGTACCTGATCCATCAGTGGCTCACCAAAGCCGAGTTAGACAAGAACACCAACGCAGTTCTGCTGGCTGGCCTTAAAGACAAGTGGGATGATTTTAGGGGGGCCATGTTGTTCATTCAGCAGAGCCTAGAACCCTTCTCCACTGTCAAGGAACCCAAGGTTAACAAAGTCCAAGGGGGGGGTAGTCAGGACGGTGCAGGGCCTAGCAGGAAGAAGCTCATCAAGGAGGTGGTAGCTCAGGTCAAGGCGGTGTTCAAGGGTCCCCAGCATGGTAAGAAGGCAGGGGGGTCATCAAAGCAGCAGGGGAAATCAGACAAGGGGGGAAAGGGGAACACAGGCAGTAAGGCAGGGCCCTCTCAGGGGCCTAGTCAAAAAGGTAAGCCTCACGACTCCACCCTTTACTGCACCAGGTGCTCATGCAAGGGGCATGAGAGGGATGATTGCTGGAAGGGCAAACCCGAACTTGGATCTGATGTGGATGTGTGCCCAGGTTGCTGGGAGCCCCGCCACCCGTTACCTGCAGGGGGACGCTGCAACAAGCCCAGGAAGGGAGCCTCGACGGGGCGCACCCCAAAACAAGCCAGCACTCAGGACGACTGTAAGTCTCCTGTACCCTGGTTTCTTAATGGCCGTGTACCCTCTATTTGCTCTGTATTACCTGACAGTGAGGACGTGGACTGGGACCTGGCTTATGACATGACATTAGCACAGGTGGCCCAAGATCCCACTATAGCCTCCTTAGATGCAGCAGCAGATAAGGTTATATCCTATGCCAGGTTAGCCCAGCAGCTACACAAGGCAATGGGGCATGAGGCAGTGGCAGAAAGGCTGGCCAATAAAATTGATGGCCGTGACCTGGAACAGATGTGCAGGCATGTCAGGAAGCACTGTGAAGCGTGCCAACTGCATGCACCCAAACCCAAGAGATGGCATGTGGCCACCCCGCCACTGGCTAGAGGAAAGCTAGTAGGGGATGTGATACACCTGGTGAAGGACACGGTGTATTACTTGGTCCTAAAAGATGCCTGGTCTAGGTTTGTTGTGATAGAACCCTTGCCAGGCATGGCCAATGAACAACTGCACAGAGCCCTGCTGATTGCACTAGCACGGTATCATCCTCAGGAAAAACTAATGCTGGATCAGCAGTTCACGTGGATACAAGATTATCCTGATCTGCCCAAGATACACTAGGAACTCGGCTTTGAGAATGGGTGAGAAATGGTGAGAAAAAGGGTGAGAAAGGTGAGAAAAAGGGTGAGAAATGGGTGAGAATGGGTGAGAAAGGTGAGAAAAAAGGGTGAGAATGGGGTGAGAATGGGTGAGAAAACACGTTTCTCACCCGGGTGAGATTGCCCCAAAAAGGTGAAAAAAGGGGAAAAACGTGAGAAAAATCTCAAAAAACAGGACGTGAGATAAGTGAGAAAAACGGGAGGTGTGAAACGTGAGAAAATCAGGACGTGAGAAAAGTGAGAAAAGTGAGAAAAACAGGACGTGAGAAAAGTGAGAAAAGTGAGAAAACACAGCGCTGAAAAACACACCCATAATGCAATATGCTGGCAGCAGACACATGCATGCAGTGCCAGTAACAACCGCTGTTCAAAACAGCACGAACAATAATGATTTTTTCATTAAATGTTTGAATAATTTTAATGTTTACAGCTGCAAGAACCCGTTGATTCAACTATTCAACACTGTTATGGCGTTATGTACATCTTCGGCATTCAAATATGCCTTTTCAACACAGTCTGTTATGGCGTTATGACATCTTCGGCATTCAATGCCTGTTCAACACAGTCTGTTATGGCGTTATGACATCTTTCGCATTCAATGCCTATCATCAAATACTATATGGTAGCTAGCTAACAAAGCGGGCCGGTCGACAGGGCGTCACATGCTGACTTGAAAGTGGAACCGCTTGCATTTTACTCTCGTGGTCCCTGCAAGAAATAAAGCAAACCGACACAATATACGCAAGAGGAAAAGAAATCAGATCCTTGACATAGATGTAAGCGTTCTACAAGGATCTTGAGCTCAGCAAATGTGTATGGCAAATCATAATTCCATCAACATACAATTCTACACATCCATGCATGCAAGAGGCCGGGGGAAAAAAAACAGGCCCTTGCAGATAAACATCTATACCTTCAAATGCCAAAATAATGACACCTATAATTCCCCCTAAAATGAAAGCAGTGCAAGAGACAAAAAAGACATCAGATCCTTGACATAGACATCACCATTCTACAAGGAAGAGCTCACCAGCACCTAACGGTCCATGCAGCAAATGTGTAGAACCCAACACTCACTCTTATGGCAAAGCAGCCCCATGTGGCAAGGCAGCACCATACACATGAATCACACCATGCGCCAGATGTCACACGAGCAAGGCACAACGTTGTCGTCGGATCAGAAAGCAACAAACGTGAAAACGCTAGCGGCCCAAATCTGAGATTCCGCGGAACACAGAAAATAAGAAAGCTCAGAAGCTACCAGCAAGGGATCGAACATATGACCTTTGGCATGATTTCGCGGCTGTGTGAGTCTCCTGATCCGAAGGCATCTCACTTAATTAACGTTTCGAAACAGCCAAACTGCGGAAAATCTCTTACCGGAGAGAGTTGCCAATATCAAGGAGACAACCAGCGCAGGCCAGAAATCGGGAGAATCCGGACCATGGTAGCTCGAGCCTGCCGTTATCTTGTCCGCGTTTTCGAGTCGTGCAGGATTATGAATATGAATGGAGATGGAAATGTGTAGCCTTGTGCATTGAAATTACGGCTGGCTGACGTGAAGAGCGACTACATGACCTACACGGTGGGGCCGGAAACGGCTTGCTTGATTGTGTTTCATCGTGGGCAACGAGTCCAACAACTACTTTCTCTGGGCGGCAAACTGCGGCAAATTGAACGCAAACCTCATCATGAAATCTTGACCGTCGAAATCTAACAATCCGACGACTTATGCAGTATGCCGCGTAATTTTCTGTTGCGGGAGAGCCGTTGGGCCGGTTCCCGACGCGGGCGACCAGTGGTTTGCGTTAAGTTAACTTAGCTGAAGTTCCCCAAGCCGCATGATGGCTCTCATCGACGGCCTCAGTCTATTGACGCGTCGGCCCGATTTTGGCGGCACCCAATTTGACCCCAACGGCACCTACCGACAAAGGGCATACGTACGTTTCACGCGCACCACGACCTTCGAGCTCTGCTATGGCGGTGGTGCCGTGGGGCCCGCATCAGACTGCGGGCCCTTATCTGCTTTGGCGGTGCTGCCGTTGGGCCCGCATCAGAATTCAGGCCCTTTATGCATGCGGGCCATTAATGCATGTTACTTTTTTAGTCTTCTGCATACAAATATGAAGCAATGAGGTCGTGTCCTCTGGATTTTTGCACTGCAAATGGCATTTGCACCGTGTGCAGTTCCTGGACGTTTGGAAACATGCATGATGGCATGTGGCTAATGTAATGACTGACTAGCTAGACCGTTTCAGTGGTTTTTCATTTGCGGGTATTTCCTCGTAAATGGTGGGAAAGCGATCGCAGCAATGGTTCTCACCACTAGACACTCCCGGCCAGTGAAGCTCGAAAAACACGCCCTGATCAAGCAAGCTGTTTCCGGCCCCACTGTATAGGTCATCTTACAGTCGCTCTTTGCGTAAGCCAGCCATAATTTCAATGAACAAGGCTACACATTTGCATACTCTTTGCTTGGTTATCGGTGTGCCTTTGTTTGGATGCAGGGGGGATCGCTGTGCTGACACAACGCGGCAAGGGATTTGCTGGTAGAAGATGCCCTTCCCAAGGCTGATTACAGCGACCCTGCGAATGGCGACGAGGCCTACTGGTGAGCCTTGTTTTTTGCAAATGCTACTTACGCCGTCTGCTTTGGTTATTTTAATTCAGTCCTATTGAAAGGCGCCTTGGGATTAGCCATGCAATCATGTTTTACTGTCACAAAGCCAGCCCTAGTAATTAATATCTAGTTTGTTTGGTTTTACCCATCCGGGTGCCATGATCTTGCCGCCAGTAAAAGCGTCCTGTGTTGTATCTGTTCTATTTTTTTTAATAACCAATACTTGCAATAATAATACTCTTTGCTGGGTTATCGGTGTGCGTTTGTTTGAATGCAGGCGAGATCGCTGTGCTGACACAACGTTCAACGTGCTTGCATGGGCATCATTAAACCTGACGCCGCTTGTGCCGCAAGGCATTGTAGCGGCGTGTGGGGGCGTGAAGCGCTACGCGGATTCTTTCCACAAAGTCAGGATACACAGGTTCAACTACCGCACGGAGGCTGCGGACCAATCCCAGGGAAAGCGGCACAAGAATGCGGGAGTTGCGGTGCATGGCCCGGGCGGTGTAGACTTTGGTTTCATTACACACATTCTGAAGGCCAGGTTAGAGTACCCACGAGGGGGCTGGGAATGGCAGCTGTTGTTGAAGGTGGAGCTTTTTGATCGCCTTCATGTCGCTCACCTGCCCCACGAGAGGTTGGTGGTCATCAGCAGCGCACAGGCCCCCAGGTCGTCGTGCCTTGTGTTGCCAGGTGCAGTGAGCTCAGTTGGGTATGTCGTCGATGAATGCTATGCTCCCGAAATGGTGGTAATCCCTGCCAAACTGCCATGGAGCATGGCACATCAGGCGCAATCTGCCCTCAGTAACCATGTGTATCACAGCGTGGCAGCAGATTTCCCCACCATGCCGCAGTTTGAAGTGATTGAGGAGGGTGAGCCGATGCCACCGCCACCGCCTAGTGGCAAGAAGAAAGGCAAGAAGAAGGGGTCCAAGAAGAAGAAGGTGGCAGCGGCAGACCTAGGTGATGGCGACGTGGTGCGCCGCGCTGGCAAGGCACCTGCTCGAGGGCGCAGCCGCAAGCGTGGTGCTCCCACAGATGCTGGACCTAGCCAGCCCACCGTTGTAATTGAGGAGGTCCCTATGGCAAAGAGGGCCAGTGGAAGGCAGCGTAAAGCTGTGAACTATTGCGACACTAGTGGGGATGACACTATGTCATCAGAAGATGATGTTGATGCAAGCAACCCCTCGGACAGCAGTTCTGAAGAAGATGACTATTGATTTAATTTGGGCATGACAGCATTGTTTATGGAATGATGTGCTGTTTTATATTGTATGACAACCCTATATTAATTGCACCTTTGTGCACCCTATAATGCATATCAAAGTGGTGTTGAGTTTTTTTTCACGTTAAGGACTTAATGAAATAAAGCTCATGATTTTTCTCGTGTTACACTCTTGGTGAGAAATTTCTCACCACGTTGACTTGTGATTTTTCTCGTGTTAGTGATTTTTCTCGTGTTGGTGAGAAACTTCTCAATTTTCTCAATTTTCTCAATTTTCTCAAATTTTCTCACTTTTTCTCACCCATTCTCACCTTTTTTCTCACTTTAGGGTTTTTTCTCACCCCAATCTCACCAAAACCCCCTTTTTCTCACCAAAATCTCACCCTGGTGAGATTTCTTGCCTGGCGTTTGCGGAAAAAAATTGAGATTTTTCTCAATTTTCTCAAAAAATTCTCACAAAAGGTGAGAAAATTGAGGGTTTTGAGAAAATTCTCAGAATCTGAGTTCCTAGTGTAGACATTGCTGGGGCTCAAGATCATGAACGCCAGGGGATGATTGAACGTACCATGCGTGCTATCAGGGACCTCATAAAGAAAAATGAGTCCAGGACAGCAGAGTCTGGGAGCTATGCTGATAGGACAGCGTGGGCAGCTGAGGTGTGCAGAACTCTGAACACCAAACCACTCATGTCTTCTCCTTTTGGTGAAATCACACCAATTGGCCTGCAATCAGGTAGCTACTCTCAGGAGGTACTAGACCACTACAACACGCAAAGGCAACACTTGGCCAAGTTGCTGGCAAAAAAGGATAAAAGTAATGCCAGGCCTGTGTTTGAAGTGGGGGATCAGGTACTCTACTATAGGGAGGGGGAAGGGAACAAAGCCCACTCTGGTAGATGGCATGGTCCAGCTGAAATCATCAGGTTGTCAGAAACAGGTGACACGGTGACTATTCAGCATCACAGAGAGCGAATGGTTGGCAAGCATAGACTGAAGCTTTATTACCCTCCTTTGGCAGACGTGTCAGGGGTAGAATTCTTGGACATGGATTCAGAGCCTCAGTCTGGTGGGTTGGTCTCACCCAGTGAACTGGCCAGGGACATAGCTGATGCAAGCAACACAACCATAGAAGCTCCTGTGTTCCTCAGTGGTGCAGCCCCACCACAGCCCAATGGTCCACCTGGGCAGGAGGAACGTGCACTGGATGAGCAGCAGGTCGCTCCTCCCTCATCTCAGGAACAGCCACAAGTAGCAGCAGATCCTGTTGTCCCCAGGAATAAATTTGCTGAGGCTCTAAAAGCTCTACATAGAGCACACACTGCCAAGGCACAAATGGCAGCAGGTGCAGCACAAGTCAATGCTGTGGGTGAATCTGACCAGGATCCCAGTATTCTGGCAGTAGACACACAGGCACAGGTGAGCATCATCAGTGCACAAGCTGTATCTGGCCTAAGTCTGCAACGCTCGCCCTGGGCTAGAGTGTCAGATTTTTCAGGCAAAACAAAAATGGCAGTCAAAGGCCAAGTGCTAATTCCCATTCTGGGTGTGCCCACTCCCTTCCAGGTAGTAGAGGGCTACAAGGGGAATGCACTGCTGGGGGAACCATTTGTCTCATACCCTGGAGTAGTCATCTCAGCTGGGAGGTTGAGTGTGACTGGGGTGGGGCAGGTCACCCTGGACCATTTTAAAATTCCTTTAACACAGATCAGTGATGGCCTGGAAGCAGCCATCAATGCTGTCAACATAAAATACCTCCCAGGTCAGGAACCCTGTGTTGATTCCCTCATTCATTCTCAGAAGTTACACCCCTCTGCGTTTGGGCTTGGTAGATGGGACATAGCGTCCATGTCTCCCTTGTCCTATGATGATGTGGTCAAAGACTGTCAAACGCAGATTGGTTTTCTGAAATGGATGGAAGCCTTTAACAGGGCTAGAGAGGAATGGGTTTGTCCTGATCCACGTAGCAAGTCCCAGGTACCACCTGTAACACCGATTGAGGCACTGCCACAAGGGGCCAGAAAGCTCAGACTGAAGTTTGTCTGCAAGCATAAACCCCAGGCAGATGGGACACCTCCCATTTTTCATGCCAGACCTTGTGTCACGGAGTTCAGGGGCTCCACTGAGCTAACAGAGGCTGAGCTGTATACCCCTGGTATTCAGCAGACGTCTCTTAAGGTCCTGTTGGCCACTTTCCTTCACCATCTGAATGCTGGTAAGGACTACGTGTGTAAAGCCACTGACATTAAACGAGCCTTCCTTAAAGGCAACCCTGACATAGCCCAAAAGGTGTGGAGGGGTCAAGTCTATGTGGTACACACTCCCAAAGTCTGGTCTGGGGACATCAAGGAACCTCATTTAAGGCCTAACTTGGGGGTAGAAGGGCTTCAGTCAGCACCTAAAATTTTCAGGCTGTCAGCCCAAGAGGTCTTCCTGAAGCTGGGGGCCCAGTATGATGATATCGACCCTTGTTTCTTCACCATCCCTCATCCTGCTGGTATGATGATGTTTGTGTGGCATGGGGATGATCAGCTCATTACTGGTCCCAGGGCAGCTGTGGAGGATTTCATTGCTCAAGTGTCTGCTAGCTTTGAATTAGGCAAGCAGCTGGAGCTGGGGAAAGACCCTGTCAAGTTCTGTGGCATCATTCTGAACCTGTTTAAGGAGCAGAAGGAGTGGGTGTGTTCTCTCAAAGCATCCCCTGAGTATGTCATGTCTTGCAAGGATGTTCTTCCCTCTGACATCACTCCTGATCTCTGTCCCACTATTAGGGGTAAGCTAGGTTGGCTGTGTGCCACTTGTGCTCCTCACCTGGCCGTGGTCAGCAGAGTGGATGATGATGTCCTCATGGAGGTAGGGTCTCGGGCTATTAAACAGGTGTTACATGATGGTCCTCCCCTTATTCTTCATGCCTTGGATCTGTTCCAACCCATTAACATCACATGCATGATGGACAGTTCCATGGACTCACGGGTAGTCACTAAGGTACAAGCCAGAGAGGCAGGTCTCTTCATGTTGTCTAACCCCACTGGCAAGCAATCTTTGGTTTCCTGGTTCAGCAGACTCCACAAGCGCAAGGCAGTCAGCAGCAATGTAGCAGAATGCCGTGCTGTGGTCTCAGCTGTGTTGCATGCCAGGTACTTGAACCATCTGCTGGTGTGGTTGCAGCATCAGGCTGGTAGTTATGCTGGTGTCAAATCCCATCTGCTGACTGACAGTCAATCCCTTCTCTCTTTCCTGGACAACCCCTTGGCTGTGCACACCGACTTGGACTGGATTGTCCTCAAGCAGGAGTGTACCTATCTGGAGTCCAAGACTCACATCCGAGACCCTGACAATGCAGCAGACGCACTCACAAAAGTGCCACAGGCTGCAGGGCCTCAGTACAGAGTCCTATACACGCTGATGAACCCTTACAATGGCAGAGGGTGAAGTGCCTCAGCCTAGGGCTATTAGCACCAGATAGGAGGGTGGTCATGGGGTGACAGGGTCTGAAGTGTCCCACCCGTAAGGCTTTCTTTGCGTCATTAAAGCTTGAGGTCAGAAGGGTCCTCCTTTATTGATGGCTTGTTCTTTGTCAATAAAACGTGTGGTCATATTTTTCTGGCAATGGTTTTTTTCCTAACACAGGCACCCAACCAGTGGGGATGTGGTATCCAACACGGAGGAGCTATGGGCGCTTTTATAAATGCATCTCTTTCAGTGTCATGGTTGTCCCTGTGGGAAACCTTGCTTATCAGTAGTGGTTGGCATATGAGTGGGTTGTGGGAAGAGTCTTCCCCTCACTCCCCAAAGAAAAGTAATAATGGGAGTTATTCTAGGGCTTCAGGCCTAGACTATCAGTACACGTGGCGTTGTCCCCGTCTCCCAAGTGGGATACGGACATGGACGGTAGTGTAGTACACTGGACATATCTCTACTAGGATTTAGATCCGCACGTGCCAGGATGGGCACGTGGGTGCTAGATATTAGCACTGAGATATGTAGTGCACACGCACGTGGGTATTCACGTGGTAGGGTTTATGAGCTGTGATGCAGACCACAAGGTGGTTGCAGTGCTAGTCCTGTACGGAGGTCCTAGGGGAGGTCCAGGACCGTCCACGTAGTGCTGTTAGGCAGTCGTTGCCTGTGGGCATCGTATCAGTCCTAGCTGGAGTAGATCTAGCTGGACGGAGCCAGCACCTCATTGGTTAGCACTAGTACAGGATAGCTAGGTTACCCTAACCTACGTGCCCATGCAATCCAGCTTGGCAAGCTTGCATGGGTTGATATTATGCCAGCCATTGCATAATCCAACACGCGTTCGCATCCATTTGCACGAGTGCATTAACTAAGGACGTCTATAGCCAAGGGGCTTTTATGGATTGGACAACAAAGCCAAGCTTTATTATACCATGGTGAATCAAAACCAACGTCGCAACAATGGCGACCCCACGTCCTTGATATCGACGTGCTTGTCGAACTTGCTCCAACCTTAGCCTGAAGAGAACCAATCAGAACCATGGAATCCTATACAAGATCTTCGTATCCAGCCTAGTCACACAGAACAGAACAACACCACACACAGCCTGGCAGAATCTTTCCATGAGATCTTAAATCTGTCGTGAGCACTGAAGTCCCAAAGGAGCATTTAAGACTCAATAGTACCAACTAACAAACTACAACCCCACGTGGATCAGGCCACGACCAATGAGGGCTCCTATCAGTAGTATCAGCCAACAAACTATAACCCTACGTGGATCAGGCCACGACCAATGAGGGTTCCTATCAGTTGGCTGACAAAGTATCAGCTCCAAGTACCGTCGTCTTAGAAACCTCATAACTTTCTCAATACTGATCCAAAAGTCCTCGAATAAAAGCCAAACATTCACAAAACAAAGGATGTAACAACAAAGTCATTTTTGCTTGTTACACCCATGATCTATCAAGCATGTTGCGCCCCGGCACCATGCCGTGGAGAGAGCGCTCTGTGGCCTGCCCACCTGCGGCAGTGAGAGAAGCTAGGGCGCCCTCCCTCGATCCTTCTCACTGTGTATATAGGGTTGAAGGTTCCTTTACTCTGTATTGGCACCCACGTGACGCAGTCACGTGCTTATTAATTAATTAATTAATCTATCAAGCTATATGCCCAGCTAAGGGGAGCCTGTCATGGGGAGGGAAGATATCAGCATATGGCTATTATACAAAAGCCGATTTATGGCCTGCGCTGGTTGTCTCCTTGATACAAAAGCTAAGGCATGGCTTCTCATGATGAGTAGGGTAGTTAGGATTTTTCTATCTAGACTAGATAGATTAGCGTTAGGATAGTCCGATTACGCGGCTCTCTCCACTCCACCACCCATCAAGGAATATGTGCTACATGATCTCCCAACGGATCGAGGCATGTTATTTTCTGATTTGGCACGCTGCAAAGGTGAAAACCATTTGCGTTCAGTGCCGGTCCGCGGAAAACGCGGAAAACGCGATCTGCAAATTAATGAATCCGACCGGAATCGAACTGGGGACCTCTCGCACCAACTTTCGCTGACTATATAGCACGGACGTCTCCGGATCCTAGGGCATCGCCAACATACACCTAGGTACCGTCATCCGCAAAAGTTCTCCTTTCCGGGGAGTGATGCAAGCCTTTCGGATTTGGTGCTAGATAAATCATTCGAGATCTGTGTGTGTAGGAGTACTACACACGTGTCTGTTATAATTTAATTTAATTTAATTTAATGGGTTCTCAGCAGAGAGTGGCTCTGTGCGTAGTCACAGCATAACTAAATAATAAAGCCAGGCATCATCTGGTGTGTGGCGCGTCATGGGCACACATTTAAATTAAATTAAATTATAACATGCCTCCGTTGGGAGATCATGTAGCACATATTCCTGGATGGGTGGTGGAGTGGATCTAGAGCCGCGTAATCGGACTAACCTAACGCTAATCTAGCTAGTCTAGAAAAATCCTAACTACCCTACTCATCAAAACGCCTCCTCTTGGGGGGAGGTGGCTTGCCCACAGGGTCGGGCGTGTGAGCCTTGACAATCTTCTTCCACCGCGTCTTGTTCTGCATGGCAGTCCAAGGAAGGGAGAGAGAGTGGATGCGGTATTCAAACTGGGCTGGGACCAGTAGGTCATCCAGCAACATCTGGACGTAGTTCGTGGCATGTTTCCCTACCCTTTTGGGAATGCCCTTGGGGCCAGGCCAGGTCAAAATGTGCCGCCCTGGCTGGCCAATCCGCTGGGGGCCTGCCAGACCAAGGGCGGTGTCGACCTGGCTGGTGCGAGCAAGGTGTCCTACAAATGCTATCCTACGCTGTCTAATCTCGTCCGAAATACGAGGCATGCCCTGATACAAAGACTCTGATGACGGGCGCTTGGAAAACCCTACGTTCAGGACCTGTCGGAGCATCCTGTAAACTGTGCCGTCTAGCCTAGATGCCAGTGTGGGGGTGAGTGTCCACGCCTCGGCGCCATACGTGAGCACCGTGAGGACGAGGACCTTGAAGAGCATCCTGTAAACTGTGCCGTCTAGCCTAGATGCCAGTGTGGGGGTGAGTGTCCACGCCTCGGCGCCATACGTGAGCACCGTGAGGACGAGGACCTTGAAGAGCATGCGCTTGCGGTGCTCGCCCAGGCCCTTGGAGCGCCAGTACTGGGTGTTGAGCGAACGGAGCCTAGCCCAGGCCAGGCCAATGCGGGTGTCCACATCGTCGGCGGTGTCAGAGAGCCAGCTCCCTAACAGTTTGAAGCGATCGCGGAACGGGACCGTCGTCCCGTCTAGCAGGCGCGGCAGCGGCGGTGTACTGGAGGCCCCAATCACCATCGCCTCAGTTTTGACACTAATCTCCAACCCCACCGCCCTCGCCTCCAGGCCGGCCCAGACAGTCCAGCCAGGTCTGAATGTGCTCGGGGCGCGCGATGAGGGTGGTGTCATCCGCATAAATCAGGTCGGCCAGGCGATAGCCAGGTTCAACCCCGCCGTGCTCTTTCTCGTTAAGGATGTCCAAGCCCGGGCTCGAACCCCTTAAGAGCAGTAAAGCGCGCACGTGCTCGGCGCATATATGACGTGATCCACGACAATAATGAACAGGTATGGGGACAGGACACAACCTTGCCACACCCCGTACGTGGTGAAGGGGGAATGGTGGGGTGGTGCCTTCCGCAGTCCGCACTACTGCCTGTGAGCCCTCATACAGCTAGTCGGCGAATGGCAGCAATAAACGCAGGTGGCACTCGATCCAGAGCTAGGATGGCCCAAAGAGCCTCCCAGAGGACCGTGTCAAAGGCCTTGATATAGTCAACAAAATGGGCACACATGTACATGACTAATTAATTTTGATTCTGATTTGGCACGCCGCAAATAGTGAAAACCATTTGCGTTCAGTGCCGGTAATGTTCATAAGTCAGCTGGTATAGTGCCTGTAGTAGGCGTGCATGTACAAGGCCACTGCCTAACTATTCTACACTACTACTGCTGTATTCCCCTAAGCTGGGGCGTCTGGAGTCGCTGCGGGGGCGCGGGGGTCGCTGGGGTCGTGTGCCAGGGCTTGTGGCCGACGTAGATATGGCCGCCCCCTTCCAGTACACGGCGGCTGTCCCGCCTTGGTCTGCCGGAGCTGGAGGTAGGTCGGCCATAGCTCCCGTCGCCGTTGTTGCTGTGCCATGCAGGGTCAAGTCGTAGTCCACGGTGAAGGGAGTGTTCTCGAGCCGCTTGCAGCATCTGAGAAACGAAATCTTGTCCGCTGGGCTTGTAAAGATGAGAAGAAGCGGGGGCGCCCCGGCGCCTTACCCCGCGCGCGGGGAAGGCGGTGGGCGACCAGCTTAATCTCACCAAGAAGGCCCATGCGATCAAGGATTTTGCTCTCAAACGCACGTGCAAGCTTCTCAGAATTCTCACCTTCCTACATGTCGAAGTTCTTGAGTATGGCGTTAAGGCTGCGCTTGGCGAGCTCGGCCTCCTCGCGGAGGTCGAGCTTCTGCTGCTGGAGCTGAGCTGCAACGGCGGAGGTGGTGCAGGTGGTGTGTCCGCCCAGGTCTGGGTGGGAGGACTGCATCGCCAGCCAGGCCAGCGAGGGCTGGCTTGGCGGCAATGTCCTTCACCGCCTGGGCGGTGAGCCGGCCTGCGGTGTTTTGCAGGACCTCGATGGCGATGGCATTGTCCTTGAGGCGCTAGGTCGATGTCGCGGAGCTGGGCGGTGATGGCGGCGGAGGAGGGGGTGGTGGCGGTGGAGGAGGCGAGGAGGGCGGAGGTGGCGGTGGAGATGGTGGAGAAAAGGGGGAGCTCGGCAGTCAGCGTGCCGCCCATGGTCGCCACATCTGCGCAGCGATGGGGGCCACGTGCTGCTCGATCGAGGGCAAAAAAGGCCCTTCTACTAATGTGTTGTGGACCATAGGGGTCTTGCCTAGCACGCTTCCCGCGCTTGCAAACACGCGGCTAAATTCCCCATTGGTGGGGGGTCATTGTCCTCTATAACCTGAGCCCACTTGGCCTTGTCCATCATCTTTTTAGTTTGATAAATCACGGAGAGGCCTAGGCCCCCCATGTCCTCTACTAGCTGCTCCTTGAAAGTGCGGGCCTTGCGGCGTCTAGCGCACTGCTGGGCACGTAAACGCAAGTATAATAAGACAATGGTGCAGGCTCAAGCTATACTTTCGCCTGCGCTGGTTGTCTCGGCGCTGGCTGTTGCATGGGGGCATACCATGCGGTACGTTGAACGTACGACTCCTTTCTAGTGGTCAAAATAGCCATGCACACTGCATCCGATCGAAACCATGATTTCGCGCCTTTCTTCCGTTACTAATCCAGGCCATCCAATGACAGGATCATGTCATGCCATGCCATGCCATGCACAACGTCCTGTGCATCTCCAGTTGCATGTCGATCTCACCCACTACGGTTGATGGTGTTCACATAAGTACCGCCATGCGTACAGGAATAGTTGTCGTCACACCCGCGCTGCATCTAAATGCACTCAGGTCTACACAAAATCGTAAGGGCCCAACAGACCATCACAGGTAAAGCCAACCCAAGCTGCACACACTGCTCAGGGTCTCCACCATAAGGGGGCATGAACTTTGTCTTATTTACGCACCCAGGCCCTGCCACTCAGTGTAGCCTGTCTCGATCAATATTCCATTAATTAATTAATTAATAGACACGTGACTGCGTCACGTGAGCATAAGTCCTCAGTGGGAGGGGAACATGGGATGGAATGGATGGATCAATATTCCATAACACGGCTTTATGACGCTTTTCACAGCAATACGGTTCAATGAGGTTTTAAAAAAGAGTACTATTGCTAAGGCTCCTAAAACTACAGGATTGCTAGTGATGACTCAAGGTCCGCGTCAGCCTGATTGAATGAGATCCCGATCTTCGACAAGCATACCAGCACCCTGAAGGTACAAAGAAGCACTACAGTTGGCAGCCGGGGCAATGCTTACCCTTCAACGGACTCTTACTTCCCACATGGACATGCGTCCACGTGCTCTATCATTGATATGCCCATATTGTACTGGTTCCCATACCCATGCCTTGGACGCGCCAACGTCGCATTGTGAAGTCACGAATGAATGGCCATACTTATGTCATTATTGAGGCAAACAAAGATTGAAAGATTTAAACCTTGGTCACAGTGTCAACCAGGTATTTTGATACCTGCAAAGGGAAAGCATACACATGCAAGCACAAAAAGAGTAAGCATTTTTGCAGTGAATAATCTACAGAACGGTAACTAGCTGAGAGCAGCAGCAAGCGTACGTCAACAAACAAGCCCACAGCCCCCGCAACTGATACCCTTTCCTCTCTTACCCTCATGCACCAAAGCTTTCTGATAATATAAGCAAGTAGCTCTCTTATCTTTAAGCGTGTGGCATAACCAATGCATCCACCACTGGCTGCAATTGCTGAATTGACGTATACATTGAGTCACATTATTCGCACTAGGGCGTAGGTTGAAACCAACGCTTTGCCGGCACTTAAGTGACCGGACAACCCTGGACACTTGCGAAGATTACTCCAACATCGCTTCACACTACAATATTAAAAGAAAGACCGAGAAATGTTAAACAATCGAGGTCATCCACATACCTTCGCCCCGTTCCTTTGTACGTCCATCATGATAGCCTGAATGGCCGCCTGGGTCTCAGCCTCTAGCCGTTTATTGGAGGTTCCACTGTGGCCGCTCGACTGCAAAGTGGATACATAAAAAAATCCAAGGGAAACAGGTGTAAATGGCATGCTTGCTTCCCATACAACTAGCATGATAATCAAGATTTTAGCCTACGACAAAACGATTGGCAGGATCGCTCCAATACCTCTGAAAGCTTTTTCTGGAAGTCCTTCTCGCGTTGTGCCCTGTACAACGCCACCTCCTGCTCTGCCTCCTCCTTCGCTTGCCTCAACCGAGCGGCCTTGCCTGCAAGAAAAATGTAAATTCCATACCACACAAGACGGCTCGTTAACCTCTAATCTCTACGATAAACAACCCTTACTTGAACAAAAGAAAAAAACTCAACTACGCATCCAAACTACGTACTCTGCCTGGCGGCATTGGTAATCCTCTGAGCTTCCTGCTCCGCATTCAGCAGCCGCTGGATTCCCGTATGCGATTTGACGTCCATTTCCAGGCAAAATAAATCAAAGAGGCAACCTGGCTAGGTATGTCTTCGCTTCCCCTCCCAGCTGACTTTTGCCTTACCGACCGTGCGTCTTTTGGGGAGGACTACGGTAGCTTGCTCGCTCGCTGCGTGCGCGTCGCACCATGCATGCACCAGGCTGCGCGCTCGTGCTCCGTTCCCTCCTGGCATGTTACTGGCGACTCACCCCAAGCCACGCATTTGGGTGCAGTCGTTGCTGGACGGCTCGCTCTCTGATACGGATTCGAAATTACAACCGAAATTACAACCAAGTATCAGGGTAGCTGTGTTACAGTAGCTGTGTTACAGTAAACTGAACTCCATCAGGACAAACGCAAGTTAACTTCGGATGTTTGTTTAGTACAGTAGTTCCTGGGCTTCGCGCTGACTCCTGCGCCAGCGCCGCGCGCCCAGCGTATCCGTATTTCCGTAGCAATACTGCATCCGTATCATGGCGTTTGTCACGGCGTCAGTGGGCGTTTGCCACGTACCATTGTGCTGTCCGCCCCCTGTCGGAGATTGCCAGAATTTGTTGGAAATGGTGGACGTTGCCCATTTTCGTCAGTAGTTTGCTGGGGTGATACGAGCAGGGCTGGCATACGTAGTTGCCCGATAATATATGCACTACTTATGCAGTGTGGTCTTATTGGGCCATCTATTAGCAGGCATGGATAGTCAAGTCTTGGGAACTAGTGTGCGCTACCCCCTAAAGTAGAGCTCTGGGGTACATATTTTTGTCGGGGTTGAAAGGCTTACCCAATTACTACTGGTTCACTTCTTAATTCCTGCGTTTGTCAGGCATCTTACCATTATGATAATTTCCAGATTTAAATATCGCCCCGGAAATGCGGCAGCATACCTGTAGAGTAATGCGAGCTTCAATCCGAACCGCATTCTCGCTGTGGCGCTCCTGCCCCACGTCTGCAAGTGCTTTTCTTGGAAAGGAATTGCTATCTGTCCGCGGGGGTAATGCCACTTTCCCTGCCGGCATTAACTGGACATTCTAAGAAAATCACGTTGGGAAACATGGGTATATTCTAACTGCTGGATAGAAAGTACGGTGTTAGTAAGGCTGGGGAATGGAATCGCTTGTTTCAAAAATCCTACAAAATACCCTGAGCACATGGCTGGTGAAATTTTCCCGAGACCAGTTCAAGCTGCAGGGCAGGACTGCGGAGCTCACGAATTTAGGTAACTTGCGTTCAACCATAGCGACGAAGATTGCACATAGTTTGAAAGCTGGTCACCACTCTTTTGAGTTGGGATCCGTTTGGCAAATTTGTTGAAACCTCACATACACACACACACACACACACTAAGTGACAAAAATGTGCACGGCTTTGGCTAAACATGCTAGATCTGTTAGGCTCATTACCTTAGTTTGAGGCATTCTGATGGTTATTTATGGTAGTGTACGCCTTTCATGGTTGGAATCTTCAAAATTTGTTGATCATGCCAGTGTATTCCTTTCACGGTGGGAATCTTCAAAATTTGGTGTGGCGGGGAGGCACCATTTTACTCCCTGTCAATGCAGGGAATTACCCATGATAAGGTCAATGTTGGTGCTGAATTTTCAGTCAGGCATGAATTCTCTAGCTGCAATGTTGTGACGTACTCTGAAACTTGTTATTCTTTTGGATCCGTTGCCCTCGGCTTGGCAATTGAAACTATTCAGAAATTCGTCCCGAGATCCTGCACGATGCTTTGGGGTTGCCAAAGTTTCTGCATGTGAGGCTGGCCCTTTTGAGGAAGCTGACAGTCAAGGTGTGTGCCTTATGGACTGCTGGCTGCTGTGCACTTGGCAGCTTTTTGAGCACAACAGCTTAGAAATAATGTCAGCATTTGCGCTCATGGATGTCAGGCCACCTGGACCAGATAGATTGTTGTAAAATTCTGGCATACGTTCCACGTTTTCACGCCCACCATGATAAAAGCTGGGCTTTCAAAGCGCATTTTTAAATACAAGTGCTCATCAATTGACCCCCCCCCCCTCTTTCTCTTTTTACACCTTTTTTCCCCTTCACTTCTTACTATTAACAGTGTATTCAGAATGCAGTCGATGCAGTTGATATGAAACGAAATGAGATAGAAATGGAGCGGACGGGAGGGGCATAGTTCCAAATGGATCGTTAAGTTCTTTTATTGTGTGGCTGTGGGCCATATAGACCATGCCGATTCATCGAATCTTTGTCTTCTAACAATGAATTAAGCGATTACTCTTCCAATAGAAATCTTTAATAGCAGTCAACCCGGGCCATGTTTCCTTGTAAGCAAGGACTCTTTAGAAGTTATCTGATGCGCCTTTTGGGCTTACTACAGGTAGGCCTTCAATTGGTTTTCAATTGGTAACCAACCAAGTGGCTTAAGCCTCCGGAAAGGCCTCCTAAGATAGGCACGTTTTTGGTTTGGAAAAAAACATGCTAAGCCATCTTGTCCCTTTGCTGGTCATCCTGCTTCGTTTTTCATCTGACATGCCGGCATGGCCACTGACACATGGTTGGTATCCCTGCTCTTCGCCCCGTACGCCATCCTTTGGTTCCTTGCATGGATCCCCTTACGGGGGCTTTTTTTGTCACCGCCTCCCAGCTGCCCTCCATGTCGAACGTGAAGACGGAGCCGGTGGTGGTGCAGATTGACCGGCTGGACCTCCAGCTGCTGGAGAAGAAGGAGCCGGTCGCACCCGTGGCGCCCACTGACCCGTACGTCGGCACTGCATTACTGTCACCCATGGATGCACGTGTTGTCGTGATGGATTCACGCGTCGCCAGCACCGCCCATGGCTGGATGCCTTGGCCGTTGCAATACCTTTCCTCATCTGCCATACCTTGGTAGAACAGCTGGCAAGTGATTTATGCTCTGAACATTCGCCAGCCATAGGTTGCACGCATAGTGCTAAACATTTCCAATTCCATTCATCTATATCATCCTGAATGAGTCGACAGCAGGCTCAAGCTTCCATAGTCCGGATCTTCCGAATTTGAGGCCTGCGCGGGTTTTCTCTTGACACACTCATCTCCATGAGCATCCGGCTTCCAACCCTAGTTTCTTTGTCTTTCCCTTTGCCCGGCTAATAGTCGTCAGGTCTCATGGCTCGGGTACTCCACACGTCACACTGGGGTTTCGCTATACCTGCCTCTGCCATATCACTACCCCCTGCAGATGCAACTACCTCCAGCGGATAGATGTGAATACTCCATGCTGGTGGGCCACGGAAATTTGCATGCCTGTTGGCGTGGACAGCTGTCAAGGCGATTTCCCCAGTCGATTGTAGTGGCCCAGTCGATTGTAGTGGGAATAAAGGAACTTTAGCCAGATGGTAAGATTTTTACTCCTGTCAATGTTATTCACTGCTCAAGCTGGCTTGAAGGAAAGCAGGACAGCTATGGCGTCGCAAGGCTGTGCTGAGGAATGAAATCCTTTTTGCATACAACGCGCGCAGATAGCCCAAGCCGGCCTTCTCTAGGACTTGTTTTAAGCACAGCATGCATGTGGCCGTTTAAGATAGCCTTGGTTCCGATAACCTTGGTTATGAAATAAGACCATTGGCTTGCCAGAACCGGTCTATTGTATGGCAGCTGCGGTAGCCAAGAAAAACAGCACGAGAAAAACAGCATCTCACTGCTCACCCTGTCTGGCGCGTCATTTACCTGAATATCTTGTTTTACAAGGGGTGTGCTCCTTGGGCAAATATTGCTACAGGATCCTGATACTTTACTCTTGATCCTACTTTGTTGTCTGGTTGTAATCACCTTCGCCAGGTCCAAGAGCTCTGGATACGGATTTGCGGACAAGGTATGGATGCAGGCTCCTCGTGTGACAGCTTGCGAAGCTTATGCTTGCCTAGAGTCAGGTGCTGCCAGATAAGAGGCTGGGAGCCCTCCAGGCCAATGTGGTACTGCTGGTCGATGTGCAGTGAGGCATTGTACTATGGGTACAATGGCACTCCAGGACCTCATTGCTGACTCTCCTAGGGCACATGGTGCCGCGTGGAGTACACTGGCCTATACTTTTGCTTGGAATATTCCTGTCCAATCAGGTTAGAATAGATTCGAAATGCTGAACAAGTGCCTAGTGACTTACTGCTCTTTTGCTTTGTGCAACACCTGGTTGGGTCATTGTCACTATTTTTACATAAAAAGCCCAGGGTTCAACCCTTAATCTCAACTGCGCGATCCTTTCTTCTCTGCATGCGCCTTTGCTATTCATATCCATCCATCACAGCTTATTGACGGCATGACCGTTGTCTGTGACAACGTCAGCGTCGTCATCGAAGTCAGCGGAGGGCTCACGGGTGTGCATCTGCACCTTCCAAGGAGGTATGCAACGACGCAAGCAAATTTAGTCTTGACTGCCACAAGGAAGTGGAGAGGCGGAGGGGGGGGAGGTACTTAAAGGGGCGAGGAGGAGGAGTGATGAGGCAGATTAAGTATGGGCTTGAGGAGTGATGTGTGGCGTGGCGGCGTTGGGGGTCTATGCTTGCATTAAGCCAGGGAGATCAGGGCACCAGTGAGCGACCAGTTGCCACCTTAATAATTTTGGTGGCCGGGGGATTAGCAGTGTAATAAGTGGCAGAAATGCGGGGAGGGAAAGCATACGGCAAGGAATTGAAGGAGGCACAGCAGCTTGCATGCGTGTGGGTATGGGAGGGGGGGGAGGGGGGGGGGGGGGGGGAGGGGGGGCCACCATTTGTGTTTCATCTGTTCCATTTTTTGAAGGTTTAGACTTTCTTTTAGAAAGTGTAAAATTCTCTTCGATTTACATCGGTCTGTGTTTGGAATTACATTGGTCTGCATGCTTGTTTTGCTGAAAGGGTCTCACTGTCGGCGGACAGTAAGTTCTTCTGTCAAATGTCCATGCATGTGTCACTGGAATTTCCTCGCTGCAATTGATTACTAATGGCAAATTAGTCTGCCCCAAAAACTACCGTGCGCATATTCACACTGTGGCAGGCACCCTCCCTTGGCGTCCCTCTCTCTCCAAGGCCTGGTTCTGAGGACTGTAGACCACAGGTGGCAGGTATGTCTTGCCAATGTGCTGTGTCTCAGGGCCGGTGCGGTCTCGGCCTCGTGAATGTCTGCCGCGTGAACGTCTTATGGCTCATAGGCGTCTGTCACAAGGTAGATCTGCCTTTCTTGGCTTGTCAGCATCATCAATGCCCCATCCAGATTCGCTTCAGTGTATACGGTTTTCATTACCCATTTGTTCAGTGTAAATGAACAGTGCTTCCAGCCAAGCGCTAATCCAAACCGCTTGCTCAGGAGACCAGGATTGTTGCGCCTGACAACTGTGAGAGAATACACAGAACTCTGCATGTTCCTACGCCAGTGGTCATGGAGGCAGCTGCGCTGGATTTCTTTGTCGATTTTTCGCGTTCTTTTAAGACTAATAGATCTTTGCCTACCACTTGTAAGGCGTTCATTTTCACCGGGTGGACCTATTCCAATTTCATCGGAGAAATTGGAGTACAAATTACGTTAAGGACCTTGAGCAGTAAAAAGCTGCTCTCCTTGTCGTAAAATTGCTCCTGTCTTTGTCTTGGCTAGGCATGCATGTAGCCTGGCCTTGACCTCTACACCCCGGCATCTGCACATTGCCACTTGCATTGTCCGGGGCTCCGCCATCGGCACACACAGGTCGTCAGCCTCAAGGAATGCCGCAAGTTCAACACCGACCTTAAGCAGCCACACATGTACATCTTCAGGGTGAGTGCCAGGCGGTTGAGTACGAGAATTCATGTGCCGCCAGCCATGGTGCTGTCTGCCATCCAGTTGGTTCGGCCAGGTTTGAAACTTGCCTACTAATTTTTCCCGTATGGGCATCATAGCAATGATAACATTCATTCTCTCATTTATAAACCAAAGCGTGAATTCTTATATGCGGCGGAGACCACTGTTGGCCTACTCTCACAAACCAAGTATCCCTCCTGCTCTAAAGTGTAAAGGCCTCACACTGAAAATGTTGCTCTTGAATGGGCTGCACGTTGTTACCATTTGTGCTGGCTACTACTTTTTCTGGCTGCAGGCGCTGCACCTCAAGCGGCTGTGCATCTTCCTGATGCCCCACCCGGAGTCCTCCACCAACGACATGGACACGGCCAACGCCAAGAACAACTTCTTCGGCGGCGAGAAGCTGGTGGATGACCTGTCCGCCTCCGCGCATGTGAGGGGGCATGCTTGATGGGTCCACGCGAGTTGACAGAGAGTGTATCAGCTAGGGCGTATTCATATTATTTCCAAGCTACGTTGAACTCTCAAACTAGAATGCAGGGTTTTTTTTCCAGAAACGGCCTGATCGCTATGCTGCAAAATAATGCCCCTCATGCGGTAACCTGTGTTCCTAAGTTACGGACTAATGGCTATATCTGTTTTGCAGATCATCTTGAAGAAGGACTGGAACAACGAGCTCCTGGCCAGCGAGGTGTCGCTGGACATCATGGACGTGATCTGCCCCTCCATGAGCCAGCAAGGTGAGCCAGCACCATGTGTGAACGGCAGAACTGGCAGGCGGAGTGGTGCTGGGGCAGAGGCGCAGTAGCAAGTGCAGATAGCGCGTGTTTGCTGGTCTGGAATAAAGTATGGCTGGGCTTTCGTTTCTGAGTGTGTCTTCCAGTTTATGTATCTACTATGCACTGTGATGTGCTTTCTACATGCTCTGTTTAACCAGAAACAAGTTACGCGATTGGTAGTTCTACAAGTTATTGCTCCGTGAACAGGCATTTAGAGGCATATTCGCCGCAATAGCCACCAAGGTTGCCTCTTATAATCCTTGCTGCTTTCTTCTTGCCCATGGCCATCTGATGTGGTTATGCATGTGGCACCACTTGCTTGCTCGCTTTCATGCCGCACAGGAACGAGGGCCCTGCTCTTCTTCATGACCTCACTCCATGCATGCCTTAACATGGGTGGCGGCGCAGTGGCACCCCAAGTGGTGCGTCCGGTCCCATTGATTCTGCCACCCCTCGCTCTTATCCATTATACTATGCTATAATAAGTGAAATACCTCTGCTTGGTATACTACCTTAGTCGAATTCATAGAATGTATGCGTTTTGCTTTCTGCTGGATGGCCGTCTGTAGACAACATCCTGGAACCAGTTTTGTTTGCTGTCCATTCGGCCATGTAGATGTGCTCCGTCCTGCTCTGCAATCCGCTCCTTTTTATATTGCGACGGGGTAGCCGAGGTATCTCTGGATAAATATACTGCAGGAGGCACATTGTCACCTTCTCAATGACTCAGGCACGGCATTTCACCAGCCTCTGCCAGCATCTGCTGCTGGCGCCTCTGTGGCATAAGTCTGCAGGCCTTGCAAGATATCGGTAGCAGCTGCTTGTTTGATGCAGACTGACACAACCACTTGCACCCCCTTTCCTCTCTACTACCTGTCTTTCAACTTATAGATACCATCAGAACAAGGAGAGGCATAACAGGATCGCTTTCTGACTCTTAAAGTGCTCCTGGTCCCATCGCTTGTGCTGACCATACCTAGTTCTCATGCGCACTGTGCCTTTTCCCTTTTTTCTGTGCTTGGTGATGACCACTTGACCTGGGCCTTCAGCCAAAGCCCCCATCCTCGGTGCACTCACTCCTCCGTATCTCCATCCAGAACATCATCATGCAAGTCAAGGAACCGGGTAAGTCCCTACCTGTGCTCATTTCCTTGTGTATTACAAGCCCAGGGTGATGGTGACAGCTGTCTGCACAGCTAGTGATAACCTGAGCTGGTTTTGGTTTGCTCCGTGTTGGTCTTACCTCTTGCGATAGGGCCGGATGAGCACGTCAGCTTAAATAGCACCCCCGTAAGCATGGATAGGATTATCTTATTATTACTCTACATTCGCGACTTTTGACACATTGGGGGTTAATGTGCACAAATTGCTTCCTGCAAGCAGTAGTACCCCGTTTAGCCACAGATGGTTGTTTGCAAGAACGGAAGTTTGCAACATCTGACGACTTATAATTGTCCTATGGCTATGCCTGATGTGTATCATGTTATCGCAGGTTTTCAACTGGACCTTATGGCTGAAGGCTTGGTCTATTGCAGGGTAAGTGGCATATGGTCTGAAGGGTATCTGTGGTGGCTACCAGATGGGTGGGTGGCAGGCGATTGTGTGTGCAATGGTGGGATTGTTGGTGAGCATTTTTCTTTTTTACATGACTATCATGACTGCAGCAAGTGCTTCTCTGCCCAGACCCGTCCAATGTGCACATGCAATATCTGCACTTCACTCCTTGATGGCCTGTAAGTAAATAGCTTTCTGCGGGTCTTAAATCGCCAGCTATCGCCTGGATAAACTGTCGTTCTGATGTGAACCACATCTTGCAATCTCTTGTGTCTCTTCTCGTTCTCTTCACCATGTTGCTTCCTCAGCACCTGTGCCTTCATGACGTTGCCGGTGTGCTTTCCACAGGCAGGCATTTTGGCCAGGCAGGGCTTAGAAGATTTTCGGTTTGTAGGGCTGTCCCCGCAGCTTTGCTAAAATCCCGCTGTTAGTTGTTGTTTAGCTGTGCTTACCCGCATGGGTATGGATAAGGCATTCTGTACATGAGGGTCAGCACATTTTGGCTGCAGCTATGGGCTCTTTGTCAGGCTGGCACCCACCACCGTGAGGAGTGGCAATCATTCCGAGGCATTTTGCAGCGGGGGTGTCCAAGTGTGTAGTGGCCCAGCACTCTTCAAATGCCGAGTTTGATAGCACCTTCTCTATTTGGCAATCTGCTTAGCAAAGGTACAATCCAGGGACGCATGGGTATCTGTGTGTAGATACCAGGTATGGATAAATAGCTTCTTTGGGCATTCCAGTAGTGCAAATTGAAACTCGGGACGCGTCATAATTAATTAAGGCACTATTTACCTTGGCAGACAGATGGGTGGATCGAAGGAGGTGTTTGGATGGGAACACATGGAGATCATGAAAAGGTTTCTTTAATATTCCTGGCAATATCTTAGTGCTTACAACCCTTTGGTGGTGTTGCTGTGGACTTGTATGGCATTAATCTGCCGGTCAGTGTCATGGTGCTTACAACCCTTTGGTGGTGTTACTGTGGACCTGTGTGGCATGCAGGCGGATCCTGGGGGAGTCACCAATGAAAATATGGCAAAGGTGGAGGTGGGGAACATTTTGCTCAGGTGAGACTTGGTTGTGAGTAGCGGCGTCTGCTATGAAATATGCTGGGTTTCATTTTTCAGACTCAGCCTGTCCCGACTTTTACCATCACGAGTACCATCATTTTTAAAGCGTTCATTTCTTATTGCTTTATTTTCATCTTGAATGCTATCATCCCTGTTCGTGCTTCAACAGTCGTGGCACAATGTAATGCCTAGCCTGCAAGTATTACGAGCTTGACCTGCCCACATTTGATTTTAAGTTGATCATCAGTTTGATGCCATCATGATCCATCCAATTAAGAAACCATTTAAAAAGTCGTAGCTTAAAGTTTTCGTGTCGGTTCCTGAGAATGGTTCATCGAATTCGGTAGCTACTTGCTGCATTTGGATTCCTTCCTGGTGCCGCATGATCTGGGCCAATGCTGTAGGGAAGCATACACCCTGAGCTTGGCTTATTCATGTATCCAATTCTAAATTATTGCCTGTTGGTTCCCTGCGACGTTGTGTTTGACCTTATCCTAATCTCGGTCTTCGGGACAAGGCTATATCCTTCTTGTATGACGCAAAACCATGTTTGCTGGCCTTGTCCACCAACTTGCCCTTCTTACTACTGCCACCAGGGATGCCCGCACCGTTCCTGTGTCCACGCTTCTTGAGGTCGACCGCGACCAACCAAGCCAGGCCCGCCTGCACGGGCGATCGAATGGTAGGTGCCAGCTGGCAGTGTGCCTATGCAGGTGTTCATATCGTTTGGTCGTTGCCGTTGTGGATGTGTCCTTCATCAGATTGAAGTCTTATGGCTGGGCGTCAGCGATAGGAGCATGCAACATTTGGATCTGCTTGCAGGTCACTGATAAATTATCATTATTATTATTATTATTATTTAACAAGAGCAGGGCAGGTTACTCAAGTCTTTGACTGGCATACGGATGGACATTGATGCACCATTTCTCTCGTTATTTTGTACGTGCGATTTGTTTGGGAGGGCAGACTGTCCATTAGAAACTAGTGTAGCAAAGATGCTCGAGATTCCTGGGGCGCATATACGCGGGTAGCCATTTTGTGTTAACACTAAGCAGCCTTTGCGCATCGTGCCTTCAGGCAATTTGTTCCTTTCTTATCTGGAGACAGGCATTATTCACAGGTTAGTTTTCTAAGCATGGTGGTGTCTTCCCATCTTACTCTTTTTACCATCTGTGTAACACTATTTTATTGTCTGTCCCGTGTGCATCATGCTGTCCACGACGTATGCCTACGGTGCTTTGCTTCTGGCAGCCTCGCAACTGGCATTCCAAACCATTCACCCCGAGGGCGAGCCCGCCTCCAGTACGGCACCACGGCACCCCCCGCTGCTATCCTTCTTCTCGCGGGGAATATATCCACCGCCACCGCCACCATTGGTGTCCTTCCACCTGGAATTCTGGCTCCACCCTGTCAAGGTGAGCAACTAGGCTATTTGGACTCTATCACCCTGAAACCTGGGCAAACCCTGAGAAAACAGAACCCTCATCATCACGGACGACTCGCGGACGTCTAGGTAGGCTCCTCCCAGAACATATCTATGATGCACGGTGCAGGCACCAAGGAAGGCAATGGTGCATGCAGACACGACAAATATCAGAGGCTAGCTGGGGTTTGTCAGCGTGCGTAATTTCTGCCAACATCAGTATTGACAGTCCACGTTGACATTGGCGGGAGCGGGATGGTCTCGTTAGGACCGCATATGCAGGTTACCATCATCAATGAACTCAGGTGTGTGTGTGTGTGTTTCCCTCGGGACTATCCCTCCACAAAGGGATTGCTCTGTTTGACCTTGGGTGACGGTCCTCCGTGCCTACCCTGCACAATTGGCGGCCTCGGTGGTATCCAATGCACGCTTCTGGCATCCCTTCCACAGGTGGAACTGCAAGAGGGCTCGTGCTTAAACCTGGCTTCCTTCATTGCAGAGCTGTCACAACCACCAGGTACCGTGAAGTTTATGCATGTGGACGTTCTGCATTGGTGTCACCCGCAGCACTTGAATGCAGCATTATAGCAGTAAACTACTGAGTAAACTACTGGCCGCACTGCCTCTCATGTCCACGTGTATGTTAGAGTGGTGTTTATATCTCTGGTTGATGACGGATTTTTGTGTTGGCAGTTGCTGTTGCCTCACCTGTGGCCTTGGCATCATATGGGCAAAGTTATTTGTCTGGCCAAATAATCCGCTGACTAGGTGGATGCCAACTTGAGCGTATGCAGATCGAAGGTCTGCTAGGTGGGGTGATGCACTGCAACAACTGGAAACACGTTCATCACGACAGGATATCGGCGGTGAATATTTTATAACGGGGAAAAAAATCTAGGTGTGGGGGGGCACCTGAGCTCTCCACGATGGGTGGCTTAGCAGTAGCTGGAGAGAAAACAGAGAAGAAAGTGAGGCTGTGTGTGCGAAGTTGGAAAACAGTATACCATAATATGTGTGTATTGTATGTAGTAACCCGCGCACAAGGACCAGGCAACAGCACACCAATCACGCAGCAGACTGACATGATTACGGGAAGCCCACGGATATTTGCCCCCGTACCAAGGACACATGATTCCCCATGGTCATTTCCCCGTTTCTCTTTTGGTGGTTGCGCCATTCCATGATGGAACATGCTGCTGTGTCCCCCCCTCCCCCCGTAGTCCTCCACAAGCCCAAGGTCATCACGGCCGGCGAGTCACCGATCCTCGTGCCAGAGCCCCTCGTGAGTGGTGCCGCGCGCAAGAAGGAGCAGGTCGCCAAGGCGATCACCAACGAGTGCTTCCTGGTGGACATTCAGCTCGACTCGGTCAGCGTCTTCTTCAGCCTGCCACTTCGGACATCCGCCCCCGCGCTGCCACCACCGCCCCTTCCGGGGGTGCCACCCCCGCCTCTCTCGTCAGCCCCCCCATCTCGCCCCCCGCCACCACCCCCGGTGCCCGAAGGCCACCTGCCTTCCGCACCCACAACCTCCTCGCCGCATCCATCCAGCAGCGCTCAGGCATCCCCTGCCCCCCCAGGTCTCCCTCTCTCAGCGGCCCCACCCCCCAAGAAACCCCCGCCACCACCACCGCCGCCCCAGGCCGCGGTCATCGTGGCGCACCTCCTCATCCAGAACGCGAGACTGCTCGTGGACCCGGACATGGAGGTGGAAGAGCTGGGACTGGCTCCTCAAGGGAGGCACTTGCTGCCCGATGAGCCAGCCCTGCCACCGCAGGCACCCCCGCCCGTGGCCGCGCCAGCCCCCGCGCCGGTGCCCCAGGCACGCCGCAGCTCCTGGTCGCTCTTCTCCAGCAGCAGCAGTAGCGGGGCAGCGGCCACTACTGCTGTTGTGCCGGCGGCAGCGGCCACCGCGATCGAGGCCGCGGCGGCAACAGCAGCAGCAGCAGCAGCAGCAGCAGCAGCGCAGGAGAAAGGCGTCACCAGCCGGGGGTCGAGCCGGGCATCCACCCCCAGGGCGTCCAACGCGGCCTCTGGGCCCCGCTCCGTCATGTCCCTGGCCAGGGAGGCCAGCCCATGGCGCGGATCCCTGCGCTTGCAGCAGGTGAGGTACCGGGCTCCAGGCGGTGTGACTCTGGCTCTGTACAGCATATATCTTGAGTTATCTGCTTCCTCTTTATGAGCTTTGATCTTCATGGTCTTGATTTCCTGCAGTATTGGCCCAACGCGCAAACTTGGGTTTGAACATCATTTTCGGTTAAGTGTTTCGTCAAAAATGACGTTTACGTGTTTTATTAAGAATGATGTCTGCATCGGCATTAAGCACTCCTATTTTATACAGCTGTTCAGCATGCTCCACAACTGACTAGTAGCCAGCCCAGAAGAGCCCAGGACTTTATACAGCATCCTCCCTGGTCCATGGGCCTGCTGCGCTAGCTAATCAGCTTTTGCCCCATGTTTGCACGACTTTTCCAGTTTAATGACCCCTCGGCTCCTTTTTCCCCTTTCCTTGCATGACTTGTCCATTTCAAAGAGGCCTTGTCTCCCTTTTATTTACATGTACCTTCTTTTCGGTCATCTGTCGTGCTCCCCCCTGCCCCCCCCCCCAGGTGTTGGTGGAGCTCGTGTCGGTGACGGCGGGCAAGGAGTGGGAGGGCAACCAGGACGACTACCACGCCGCGTGGAAGGTCATCCAGATCGACGAGGCCGCACTGGACATGGCGCAGGTGCCTGCGTGGTGCTGGCATCCATGCCCAAGCCTTGCGGCTAAATTTAGCTCCACAGGCACGGCCTCTACCACCACCGCCGACCCTAGGCAACCGCCTACCGTTCATAAACCAAACAACGGAAGCGTGTTCGTGGGCGGTATCACCCACGCTGCCTCCTCCACCGCCTCGGCTCTCGCGACTGCCCGGTCAGGGGATGCGGTTGCCAGCAGTAACCCAGGCTCTGCCCGCTCATCCCTTGAGCTGGACCGCATGGCGGCCACCGCACGGGCCGTGACCCCGTTTGCCCCGCTCCCCCTGCCAGGCCTCGCAGCCAGCGTGCGCGTGCGCCGCCTGGCGGTGCAATGCTCCAAGGTGGGCGCGAGCACCGTGCTGGCGATGCTGGCGCAGCTGCACCAGCTGGTCATGGCGTTTGTGTCCAGCACCAGCCAGCAGGCGCGCAAGGACGTGCGGCGCAAGCGGCGGCAGATGCGGCGCGAGCACTTGGAGGCCATGCAGAAGCAGGCACAGGTGGGGGTTACCTAGTTTTTCGCCTCAAGAGGCAACCCCCTGCTAACAGGGGTGGATTTGAAATAAGAGGGCTGTTTTTCAGAGTTCTAGTTGTTGGGTGGAGGGGGGGCGCGTGGGTTGAATGGCAAGTTTGTAGGGCATGGGGGTGATATCATACCACCTGGGGAGCGGCTGCTTGGCAAAGCGGTAGGGGCCGTGAAGAAAGTGCGGGGACACAGGGGGAAGTTGAGGACCAAAGGCGGTGAGAAAGTGGGGGGGGGGGGGGGGGAAGGTTATAAGCTGTCTATCTATCATATGTCACCCCGAGACTAATGATAAATCTCAACGGGCGGGTGGGTAATAAGTCTCCTCATGCTTCCGCGTAAGAAGTATGCAGTGTACTCTTCCCTGCCACCGTATCCATGTCACGTCTTGAAAGATACCAGCTGGAACTGCAGAAAACAGGTCCAGTTTATTTGCGGCTGCCTTCTGCCTCTAGTATGTCGCTGCGTTCTTTTTCCTTGCGGCCTTTGACGTCTAACGTTTGCCCGAAAGACATTGTACCTCCGTGATGCTGCTCCTGGTTCTTTCCCATCCCTCGACTTTTGCATCCGGTCACCCGACAGGAGCAAAAGCAAGCTGCATCTGAGTCCGAGCTCGACAGCAGCATGGACGGCCCCGATGACCTGGAACCGGTGCACCCGCCGGACCTCTCCCTCCGCATCCGCCTCGCGGAGTTCGACGTCAAGTTCCATGAGGACGCAGGCCCCCGCGACGCCGCCCTGTCCGACGACGCAGCCGCCCGGTCCTACCTCAAGGCGGTTCCGTCCGCCAGTGCGCCCCCGCCCCGGTACAACCGCGGGCCCTCCGTGGCGACGGGTACATCCCCCGGCGCACTCCTCGGCTGCGCCAGCATGCTGGGGTTCGAGCTCGGGGTGGTTTCGGAGGGCCGAGGCGGCACCGAGGGCCATCGAGAGAGTGCGGCGCGCGTCATGCTGCGGGAGCTGCATGTGGAGTGTGTGGATGTGGCGCAGCCGGGGCCAGGGCACCTGCCGCTGCCGACCCCTCCGGTCCAGATCCCCACGTCGGCGATGCACTCGCCCGGCCATGCGGTGGCGATCGCGAGGGTGAGCGATGCCACGGATGACCATAAACCCGGCATCCGGAACGTGCGATCGCTGGACGCGTCATCCGCGGCGGTTGGCGCGCTCCCTCTCCCCCCCACGGCGCTACGAGCGGTCATGTGGGTGGGCGACAATGCGTCGCTGGCGCACGTTGATGCAGGCAAGCATGGGCAAGAGGGCAGCTACAAAGCGCGGCTGCACAAGGGCAAGCCGGCGCGCGCGTGCATCGACATCCAGGGTCTGTACCGGGGCAACTTGGACATCCTCAAAGTGGCGGACCGCAGCAGTAGCGGCCACGGCAGCGACGATGCAGGGGGGAGCAGCAGGGTGCACCGCCGGCCGAGCCGCCTGTGCCAGGGTGGCGACGCGTGCATCAGGGACCCGTACAGCTTGGGTGGCTCTGATGGTGGGGAATCGGTTTCCCAAGGAGGGAAGCCAGGGGTAACGAGGGGGGATGGGGGGGCCGAGTGGCTCCCTAGCGAGCTGCATCTAACGGGCGCAGTCTCGGGGCTTCGCCTCGGGGGCGGCCTGTTCTTCGCGGAGCGGGTGCTGGAGCGGTGCGGGATCTTGCTGCCGGAACGGGGTTCTAGCGACAGGTGCGTGTCGTGCTGGGGATTGGCCGGTGGGCAACCAACATCTCAAATTAGCACCTGATGTCCCAAAAGTTTCTGGTGCTCTTGATATGGGAAGGGGTTTGGCTGGGGCATTGAGGGTTTGACAGGTGGCAAGGTAAATAGGCAGTGCACAAGTAGTACGCCAACAACACAGGCCAATTTTTTTCTTTCCAACTTAATTGTTCTAGGCATGTGGTATTGCTGTTCATGACAGTCAAACCTCCTTGTTGTGAGAAGGTCACTGCTGGGTGCCTTTCAAGACATGGTGTTTCGGAATTGGTACTCAATCGCCACACCATGCTTACACTGTTGGCGCCTGCGCCCTGTTTATCCTTGGGCTGGCGCAGGACCCGGGAGACAGCCAGCCAGGGAACAGAAGGCAAGTCCTCGAGCCCTCAAGAGGGGAACAGCGCTACCGGGAATGCTGGCCCTGCAACTAGTGCATCGAAGCCAACCCAAACTGCGGGTGTTAAGTCAGCGGCGCCGACCAATGGTGCCAGCCCTCCAGAGAAGAAAACAGGTGTGGTGTGCATACCTACTGGGCTGTTTCTGTCGTTGTCTGGTGGATTCCATCACCCTTGTGCCCTTCTTCTTCTTCTTCTTCTTCTTCTTCTTCTTCTTCTTCTTCTTCTTCTTCTTCTTCTTCTTCTTCTTCTTCTTCTTCTTCTTCTTCTTCTTCTTCTTCTTCTTCTTCTTCTTCTTCTTCTTCTTCTTCTTCTTCTTCTTCTTCTTCTTCTTCTTCTTCTTCTTCTTCTTCTTCTCTTTCTCATTGTATCCCTTACACCTACACACACCAACGTTAAGATTCCCAGGTTTAAGATCTTGATACCCTGGATTTAGGAATTTCAGGTTTAAGATGGCAGGGCTGGTTTTGGGCAAAAGATCTTAAAGTAGGTACAAATGGCTGGTCAGTGGTATGCGATATAGATTATGTACTCAGGTTTACCGCATCAGGTTTAAGATCGTACAGCTCTCAACTTTAAGATCTTCAGCCCTGGATTTGATTTTAGGTTTAAGATTGCAGCCCTGGGTCGGCCAGACCCCAATCTTAAACGTGTGGGGGGGGATGTAGTTTGCTTTGTTGGGATCACCTCACCGCAGTTATAGCCCTCGACCGTGCTCTACTACGCCGCATGTCTGCAAGTGTGAGGGATGCTTACCGCATGCCGTGCACACTGAGCCATGAGACCCATCCAACTTTGGTCGGAGTCAGCTGTTACGCAATCAACTCGACTGGTGGCTCGTTCTGCCTGTGCTCACAGTTGAGCAGGCCAGTTTCGTGATTTCACGATTTCGCTGTTTTGCTGGCTGGGCTGCATGTATCGCGTGTAATGAAAAACTGGTGCATGCTGCCATACCTGCCTTAGTTTCGCCAAGTTGACTTAGCTTGCTATCGCCATCGCCATCCTCATGCCTTCCATCGTATCTTATTCTTCACGTGTATGTTAAATCATGTGCGTGGTGGTGCGCCGCAGCGGGCCCCCTCCTTCGCCGCCTGGAGCGAGCGCTGGCCCATCACGGGCACGAAGCCGACGCCAACCTGTGGGACATCGCCGACCTGCCCACGCGGCTCAACGTGGTGCTCAAGCTGGAGGACTGGATGCTTGCGCTGGAAGGGACACCGCTAGAGACGGGGCCGACACCTTCTGCGGGCGGCGGGGTGGGCCGTCCGGACTCATCTGCACCTGGGAGGGGGACCGGGGCGGGTGTTCCTGGGATCTCGTCCGAGCGGATGATAGGCCACGCTCGCGTCGCGGACAGCATAAGCCATGGAACTGGCCATCCTTCCCCCATGAAGTTAACCAATGCAGGCCCATCGCAGGCCGCAGGCCACATGGGCCAACCACACGGCGTGGGCCATGCCAGCCATGGTAGCCCCGGCAAGGATGCCAGCTGGCATCCACGCCGTGAATGCCTGCTCCCGTTCCAGTTTGACTCGCTCTCGCTGGAGCTGTGCCCTGGGGGGGCCGAGCACGGCCGCCACCGCGTGCAGGTGCGTGTGGCCGGGGAGGCTGTGCGCGTGTTGCCCATGTGCTCGCGCGCGCAGCTGCTGCGCGCGATGCAGGGGGGGGAGGTCGAGCGGCAGCTGTGGGAGGAGGTGGCCAGGGAGGGCCAGGGGGAGGAGGATGCCGATGGCGAGGACGAGTACGACAAGACAGGCGAGGACGTCGATGAAACCAAGCGGGCAGGGAAGCACGAAGACCTCTCCCACCTCTCTGTGGGAACAGGGAGAGTCACCGAGGGGACGGCGGCGGGTGATGCCACTGACGCTCGAGTAATTCCAGCGGACCCGGAGCCAGATGGCCCCCGCATGCACCCGGTAAGCAGCGAGGCCATGTTTGCGTTCAGCGGGTCCGAGTTTGGGGACGGCGCCGACGAGAGCCGGCCCCCGAGCGACCACGAGGGGAGCAGCCGGGGGGGTAACAGGGGCCCCATGGACGCAGCCCCTCGAGAGTATATACCGGACAGCTGCGGTGTCAGTGGCATGGAGGCGGGGATTGGGAACGGGGGCAACTTTGCGGGCGATGCGTTTGATGCCGGTGATGGCGATGACGAGCAGGATGGTGACGTGGGCACCATCTCGTTGGATGACCTCTTGCTGGGCAAGGCGCCCACGGTCGCAGCGGTGGCCCCGCGGCCTCCCGGTGGCAGCGCAGGGATAACGCTTTCACAATCCACCCCCCTTAGCAGCGCGCCGGCTGCACTAGGGAACAGCAGCGCCACCCCCGCGAACAGCATTGGGCTGCCTGTTGGCACGGCGGGCAGTAGTAGTGCTGGCTCGGCCGCTTCTGCCCCTGGCCCAGGCGGTCCTGCCCCTGGACCGGTCGCTTCTGGCCATGCTTCTGCCTCTGGCCCTGCTTCTGCCTCGGGCCACGCGGTGGTCGTGGGCCATCTCTCGGCAGCCATGTCGGCCGCCGCCGCGGCCGGCCATTCGCAGCAGCCGGTGTCGCCAGGTCGCAAGGGGGCAGGGACGGGGGGGGAGCGGCGGCCCGGTATTCCTCCCCTGGCGCCCAAGCATGGGCCAGGCGGCTTGTCCGTGGTCCCGCCCGTGCTGGAGAGTGGCGGAAAGGTATGCAACACGCAAGCATTCGGCCGCTGTTCTCTCCACTTGATGCCCTGCTTTTGAGTTTGCGGGTGAATTGTTGTCCTTTTTCGAGCATTTTTGCCAAACTGTCTGTTGTAATTATAGGAAGTTGTGTGGTGAGAAGTCGAGATAGAAAAAAAAGGTTTTCGCACCATACAGGAAATGGCATTAGTTGGTATGGCCTCCACTTTCGCCACGGGAAGATTGGCTTTTGTTGGTTGTCTGTATGGCTTGGCATCATGATGTGCGGGGCGCGCAAAACCAAAGTCCTTATATGTGCCACATTGAGTATACATACGGGATGGGGCATTTACTTGCTTGTTGCCCGCACGGTCACCAGTTAGCCCACACCTTGAATGGAATTCAGGGAGCATGTCAGGAGATAAGTATCGCTCAGTTAGCATGTGAACAGTTACTGAACTATTATTCTAGTAGTATGGGATTATTTCCTGCCCCCAACTGCTCATTCCCATAGAGCATGCCTCCTTTTGGTCTGTTGATCTAAATCTATCCTTTTGTAATGCCCTAGCATCTCCGTGGCTCACTCTGCTCTTCCGCCATGAACACGCACTCTCATGGCCCATCCCTCTCGCATTACAGGGCCAAGCGCTCAGCCCGACCCCCGCATCGCTGGCCTCCCACCGCGGCGTGAGCCTGGAGCTGCGCGTGTCCCTGGACGACCACCTTAGCAAGCAGCTGGGCTTTGCGGTGCTGCGCTCGGTGCTGACCCCTCCCCCCGCCGTGGACGAGAACGGGCTGCCCCTTGCCCCGCTGGTATCTGCCCCCGGGACCCGCGACGGAGCCAGCAGCGACAAGAACGAGGCGGAGCCGACGGTATCCCATGCTCTCAGCGCCTTGCTCATGCGCACGGGGGCGGTGGAGCTCCAGCGGCTTGCACTGCACGGGGCAGGGGCCCCTGGCCAGCCGGGCGCCCCTCAGGCGGTCGCGCTGCCCAGCGTTGACGTCTCGCAAAAGGAGCTGGGCTTGCTGCAGCTGCTGCTGCTCGCCGAGGTGGCGGCGGGCCAGCGGCTGGTGTGCGCGGGGCAGGAGGGGCGCTGGTGGCAGCCAGAGGTGAGGGCATGCCCGTTTCAAGCGCGTGGGGTTTGGTGCCATCGCTGCCTGCTGGTGGGGAGGATAGTCAAGGCCTTTAATCATGCATTTAACTAAATAGCAGTGGATGCATGTCCCCCTGTGTTGCAGACATAGTTTCTCTGTATCTGGCATCCCATATTGAAAGCCTGGCCACCTGCATCTTTCCTTCCTGAACAGCTGGCTCGCTGCTGGTCCCGCCTGGGCAGCTTCATGGCACGTCCTTTGATGCACGTTATCGTTGTTGGTCATGTCTAGAGAGTTCGCGTGACAAGGTGTGCAAGCAGCGGTGTCAAGAATCGGAGGGACGATCCCATGTACGATGAGCATTTGCTTGCTAGAACTGTTGGAGACGCCTGTTTCTCCCGGAGAAGCATAAACCTATTCCCACGGCCATATGATGAAAAGGACAGCATAGTCACACGCATGCCCACGCAAGAAGGCCTTTGAGAGAGACTGCCTGGGTGGCGAGAATGTAGCACCAGTGGCTGTAGATGAACAGGCATCGGTAGTATGGCAAAGGCGTAGCGACTGGCTGCATGACTCGGATGCTCCTTGGTATTTAGGCTTGAAGAGTACCACTCGAATAAGTAAACCCGATTTCTACAGCCAGCAAAAGGGCCTAGTTGCCCGAATTGAAGTTGGCTATGGTGTTGCTAGAATGAGAATGTTGCTTTGTGTGCGTTTGGAGCACCACCGCCGCATCGACTGCCATTCTTATTCCAATCGTATCAACCTGGCCTACTGTTCATCATGATGTTTAAGATTGCTGTTTTGGCCTTCTGTGTCTGCAAGAGTTGGGCATGCATGCCTTATGGATTCATACGTTGTGGGTGCGTGCCCAACTGACTCGTTCACGTTGGCATCTACGTGTTTGCGTGCCAGGGCCTGGAGAAACTGCTGCGGCTCTTTGGGTTCAATGAGGACGAGGAGGAAGAGGACGGGGACAAGGAGGGGGAGAAGGAGCGAGGGAAGGAGAAGGACCAGGACCAGGGCAGCGGTGCGGCCGCGTTGCTGGTGGCAGCGATTCCTGTCCCTGCCACCCCTGCTGCAGCCGAGCCCTCCCGCCAGGAAGGGCCCAAACCCGAGGCTCCCGTGGCTGGTACCGCAGTGGTGGCTGGGCCGGCACCGACATCATTGCCAATGCCGGCACTGGCGACACCGGAAATTGCATCAAGATCACAAAAAGAACCAGCACCAGCGCCAGCGCCAGCGCCAGCGCCAGCACCAGCACCAGCACCAGCACCAGCACCAGCACCAGCACCAGCACCAGCACCAGCACCAGCACCAGCACCAGCACCAGCACCAGCACCAGCACCAGCACCAGTACAAGTGCCAACGCCAACGCCAGCATCTGCAGCGCTCCCACCAGCACCAGCGGCGCCTGTACCAGCTCCCACCAAGCCAGCACCAGCGCCGGTGCCTCAGCAAAACCTGCTCGATCTCCTCGACATGTCCCTCCCCGCAGTCGTGCCCACCCCGGTGTCATCTCAGGCCCCCCTGGTGGACATCTTTGCTTCCCTCGAGGTCAGCGCGGGCTTGATGGACCTGAGACAACAGCCAAAGGCCTCCGGCAGTGCCTCAGGTGCGGCTGATGCCATGATCATGTCCCTGGCCGACCTGCTGGGTCCTTTGAGTGAGCCGGTCAAGCCGCCGGTTGCGTGCGTGGCTAGCAGCCAAGCCGCTTCATTGGACCTCATGGCCGGTGACCTGTCCAAGCCTGCAATGGGTGCTCTGCCCGGCCAGTCAATGCCAGCAAGCGCGGACAGCAAGGCCAGCGACCCGCTAGCAACCAAGGGGGCGGCGGCGGCGGATGGGGCACCAGTGGTGGACGAGCTAACAGCGTATGCCAAGGAGGAGGCGATGGAGAAGGCGTTTGAGCTGGTGTCAGCGTCGCGGGCGTTATGCGAGCAGCTGCTGCGCAGCCTGCCAGTCGTGAGGGTGACAGTTACGTCATCCTCGGGTGCACCCAAGGAGGCGGACGCGGCGCCGCAGGAGCCAAGGCAGGCTGATGGCTGCGTGCCGGTATCCGAGAACGAGCCACTTGTGAAACTGGTCATCGATGACCGAGGTGTCAAGATTGTGGAGAAGGGGCATCGTAAGACCAGCTCGAAGCATCATGAGGCCTCTGTTGAGAACGACATGGCGATGATATTGGCCTGCCAAATGCTCAAACAGCTGGAAGAGGCGGAGAGAAGCATTATCGAAGCTAGCGCTTGCTTGTAGTGTCCTGGCACCGGCACCCGGGTATTATAACATGCTGGTCGCACCTTCATGGCTGAGGGATTACAGCTTTTTTTCGAGAAGTAGGGAGTATTCTGGGCATTGGAAAAATTTTAAACGAGACCGAGTCTTAAACTTTCAGCCTGTGCGGGCCATGTGTCAGTGGTCTGCATTTTGTATGAGTCGGGTATTTATTATTAAACGTTCTTGTGGCCTTGCACTAGACCTCAAGTGCCAGGAATAATAGATGTTATAACTACTGTAATCTTTTGCTTTTACGAAAATGGTGGTGGACTTTCATGTGCATACTTAAAATCCATCCTGCATAGCGTACTCAATCCGTGTCATGCTCATGCGAGACTACGATAACAACTTTGTGCGGACATGTGCAAAGCCAGGAGATAGACCACGTAGCTGGCCGGTCAAGGGGCTAACAGCCAAGGCGATAAGTTAATTGGCCACAGGATGCATTGTGATGCTGAACATCGCTGCAGCAAACAGGCTTTGCTCGATCATGTGACGCAACTTCCCGTGTAATTTAATTAACCAGGCAATATCGCCAATCCGGCTGAAAAAGCCTGCGGTACCTAGCTAGAGGCAGTACAGCCATTCACAGGTGATATCCCATGCTCAGAAGCGACCTTACCAGACATGATAGAATTGATTACATGATAGCATGACATGAATGGATGTCGAAAAGGCAAAATTTCGGCCGGCATCGGATCATGCTGCACATTTTAGTAAGTAAGTAAGTACTTGGTTGGCTAAGCAATGGCTAGGGCATGGCGGTATGGCTGACGGCGGAGCTCAGATCTTTTGCGTCTGAGCCCCATATTCGGTCAGACCACTTGCATTCGATGCGCTTTTCTCAGACGCACACGCCAGTATAATCAGTTACGGCTGAAACGCAGTATTGCCAAAGTTACTCACGTGACAAGCAGCTATGACGACCTCAAAAGCAAAACGGGGTTTGGAAAAGGAGCTTTCCGGCTCCCAGCCCAACCCACTCGCCATCGTCCTTGCCCAGCAGCCTGGGCTCGCCAACCCATCGCCAGCAGACCCATCGCCAAGCGCCTCGCCTGAGCCCAATAAACCATGCCACGACCGCCACAAATGGAGCCAACTCTTGCCCCCCGACAGAAAGTTCTCCCTCATCGAGTGGCAGTGGCTGTCGCCGCAGGACGTCGCCGAGGTCCTCCAGTTCCTCGCACAGGAACGGAAGCTCTTCGTGTCCCCGAAGGGGGGGGCGGCTATCGATTACCGCGACACGTCCTGGCTCTCCACGTATGAAGAACCACGTGCGCCAACGCCTGTTTATCTTGACCATGCAGTTACTACAGTACCAGCGCAGCCTCGGCGACATCAACAGAGCGCTCAGCGCCCCCGCCCCCGCACAGCCGGCAGCCCCCTCGGCTCCCTCCCTCTGCAAGGATGACATCCGCGCAGTGCTGGAGGAGCACGTGACCTGGCCGCTGGCCGAGAAGATGACATCACTGAGCACCACGCTCAACACGGTCAAGGCCCGGGTCTCCAATGTGGAAACCCGGGTCGTCCACAATTAGCTACAACCCCATTTCACGGCGCTACACACCGCGGCGCAGGCTTCGGACATGCACGCTGCACTTGTCTCTTGCCTTAACCAGGTGGAGGGCAAGTGCGGCGTGCTCATGATCGAAGATGCTTGTGAGCCATCACCGCCCACACCGAGGCCTTGGCCACACAGGTCCCAAAGATAGCGGAGCAGCTGGACGGCCACCATTGCATCCCAGCCACCCCGGCAGGATGCTGGTGACCTCCCGCCGCTCTCCTATGCGGACCTGCTGCGGTCAGCGACCGCCTCAACCACCGACGTCATCGCCACGAAGCTCCAGGAGCTGGAGGACCACCGCCAGGCCCAGCAACGGGAGGTCACCGACCGCGCTCGCCGCGAGTGCCGGGTGGTGCTGACTGCTGCGTCGCTTCCCCCAGAAGCCAGGTGCTCAAGACGTCAACCACCCTTGCTGACGAGCTCAAGAACCAGCTTCTTACCCTCATGAGCCTGGTAGGTGAGGTAGAACTGCGTGGGTGCCACCGCCTTCCCCACTCACGGGACAAGGCGGCTCCCCCACCAGTCCTGCTCACCTTCCCCTCCCCGGAGGATAAGCAGCGGTTCCTCTCTCGTCGCAAGAGGTTGCACGACCTCACCTGGACGCTGGACGACGACCTGACCCCCGCTCAGCAACAGCAGCGACGCGACCTGTGGCCGGAATACCTCCGCCATAAGCAGGACCCCCAGAAGCCCAAGGTGTACTGGAGAGGCGGGGACTTGATGATCAACCACAAGATGTGGACGCCCCCAGCGGGCTAGAATAGCTATAGCCCTAGCTTGTATCCATCGGTAGTCACTGCCGCTAACTAAGGCAGCCATGCTTAGAATGTTTGCCTAGCTAAGCCAACACTACCTCTAGTCACGTGCGCCGCTAACGCACGCCGGGTACACAACCAGCCATAGCCTTAGCCTAGTCCTAGTGCAGCCATGCTACGTCCTGGCTATGATCAGATTACTTGCCCACGTGACGCAGTCACGTGTCTATTAATTAATTAATTACTGATTACTTGCCCACGCTCCTTGTTATGCCATGCTCACACAGGTCTTATATATTGCACCCACAGATTGCCGGATCGTTAGCACGTGTTCGTTTAGCTAGCGCGCCGGAGTGCAGCTGTGGCATGCCTTATAGGCATGAAGGAGACTGGGGGTCTCTGCCCTTTCTCCTGTTGTGCACACACAGGGATTAAAAGCACTTCGGTGCTCCGTGACTCCCCAACGGGAGCACGTGTTTAATTAATTAATTAATTAATCGGATCATGCACTGATGTGGGAGCCTGGGAGGCTTGCACGTGTGTTTATTTTGTGCATGTGCGTCGACTTCATCTTGAGCTACTGTATAGGCTTTTGATTCTGTCTGATGGGACCCTCTATGAGCTGTCCTTGCTCGTACTCACATACCGCAACTCCCCCCTGATTGCTGTCATGATCCGCACGACTTGAGGCGGCATGTCGCTCTCTCGGCCGTCTTACCGGACGGCGGAAAACGGGCTCAATATTCCGGGCACCCGGCCCCAGTGAACGCCGTGACTTTGGTTCAGTAGCTCCCAGGTCAAACTATTGGGGGCCCCTGGTCCGTCCCCCCCCCCGCTCGACCCCGCTGCAGCTCACGCCGTGCGGCCGGCCAGCCGCGACGGGCGGCCCCATCGGAGCCTCTGCAGGCGCCCACCGGCCGGCAGACTCAGAAGAGACGGACTGCCGGCCTGGTCCCACCCGTCTCCGGCCCCCTGGTGGACGGCCCCCGGCATGACGATTGGACTCCCAAGGAATGGGATGGCAGCTGCCATCTCCACCCTCTGCAATTCATTCATTCATGGCATTCATTCATTCATTCATTCATTCATTCATTCATTCATTCATTCATTCATTCATTCATTCATTCATTCATTCATTCATTCATTCATTCATTCATTCATTCATTCATTCATTCATTCATTCATTCATTCATTCATTCATTCATTCATTCATTCATTCATTCATTCATTCATTCATTCATTCATTCATTCATTCATTCATTCATTCATTCATTCATTCATTCATTCATTCATTCATTCATTCATTCATTCATTCATTCATTCATTCATTCATTCATTCATTAAAATCGTGCTCCCGTTAGAGAGTCACGGAGCACCAGAGTGCTTTTAACTGATCCCTGCGGACAGTGTGCACAACAGGAAGAAAGGGCAGAGCCCCCCCTTTCTCCTTCATGCCAGAGGCATGCCACAGCAGTAATCGGACACGATAGACGATCCGGCAAGGTCTGTGGGTGCAATAAGATCCATGTGAGCATATCATAACAAGGAGCCATGCATTACCATTGATCTAATTTGTGGATTACGGATCAAGGCATTCGATCGCCTACGGTTATATGGGACGCCCTATGGGTCCAGTACGTCCTCCACCCGGTTCCGACATGTCAGTCTCAGTTTGCGAATTATTTTGGCGCATGATGATCGTATAGCGCATAGTCAGGCTGCTTACTGCAAACACAGCGTATTGGCAGCTGTCAAGTCACCGTCAGCAGTGAGTAGTTGCTCAAGGAGGCAGGGGGTGTCGGCATTGCTATTGGTTATAGGCGCGGCGCGTACATGCACCCGGCCCCACGCGGCCCACGGGCGCAGGGTCGCATTGGCATCCACCAAGATGGCAACGTGGGAGTCTGTCGCTGGAAAGGTCGATGATGCAACTGGTTGAAAAACGCTTCGTGATCTCGATCGGCAGGCTCAGACCAGCATATCCGTACGTGCGACATCAACACGGTGTCGGCTGTCAGAGCCGACAATGACCGAGAGCATAATAATGCAGGGGTCCGGGTCCTTCAAGGGAGCGGAATCATTAGTGCACTGAAGGATCGATCCGATTCTAGAGCTAGCAAAGTACGTTTGTGGTCCACGACTGAGTTGGGCGGCAGCGGTGGGGGAGCGCAACAAGCCCACCCGGCCTGCCCCCCTTGACCTGACGCATGCGCCGGGCCGCACAGCAGTTGCCATATTGTAGTGCAAGGGTGACAAGCTGTACGGGGCCCTCAAAGGATCGCCGGTGCTCTTGAACTGACCGAGCACATCAATCAATGCCATATATATTCATTGAGAATGATAGATTACGGAGGTGAGATAGGCATGCAACATAAGGAAAAACCCGATAACTGGGAGAATAACCCTGAAGAAATTAATAGTAATCTGACACAGACATCCAAGGATCACGCCAGCGGCACAAGGTACAACTAACTATACATCACAAAACTACACGCAGCAACAGCGCTGCCGGCCCACCATGCAGGCCTGGAAGGGATCTAGACCGCATGGGTCGCGACAAAGTCGGCCCGGGTGCGGCGGAATAACACATCAGCCACGGTGCGAGTGAGGGCGAGTGACAGGCGCTGCCGCCAATACGAGGACCACGTGCGGGCCGACCACGGGGCGGTCTGACCCTCGAGGTCGAGGCGGTCTTCACGGCGCTGGCAGCACTCGTGGAAAAACTCCGCTGTCTTGGGGCCCATGGCCCCGAACTCCTCAAGGACAAAGGGGATGACCCGGTGGGGCCCCACATTGCCGTAGGAGGCAAACTTGTCGCGCTCAGCCACAGCGGCAGCAGCGCCGGCATCCACAGCCGCCCGGAGGATGTGGCGACCGGAAAGCGGCCGAGCCACGGAGACATCGATGAGCAGGTGGCAACCCTGCCCGTCGTAGTCAAGCACGGTAATGTCGGGGCGGTGGTTGGGTGAGTAGAGGGCGGCCCCATCCGCGTCCTCGCACTTGATGGTGGAGTGGGGAAAGACCGACCGAACCATGGCACACACCACCCGGAGGAGAGCGGTATGGAGATAGAGGAACCAGTTCTGGTTCTGCTGGCCACCCATGCACGCGATGTAGTGCGTCCCAGTAGTATCCAGAGCAAGCCCGCAGCTGCCGCAGGACGCACCCGCCGTGATGAGAGGTTGCGGGGCAAAGAGCTGGTGGCGGAGAGCGATGGCGTAAAGGGCCGGAACCAGTGTGAACAAAGGGCTCATGGGGAGGGCGCGCAGGAATGCGGACCCCACGCTCCCCTCAAGGGAAACGGAGTGAAGCCAAGCCTTCCCCTGATCGTTCAAGCTCGCATGCAGACCCATCCAGTCGGCACAGTGTAGTATACCCGCGTAGGTCTTTTGTTGTTTTTCATGAACGCAGGCAGGGAAGACACTAGGACTGACGACAGTGGACACGCCGGGCGTGCCCCGGGGCAGGCGACGGTGGACGGCCTGAGCGGGGCGGACGAGGTCGCAAGCCTGCTGGATCCCGAGGTAAGAATCCTGCACAGCCTGCACAAAGGGGAAGGGGGATGGGGTGACCAAGTCGGGAATGGCGCTGACGGCGCTGGGGACCAACCGGCGGATCTCCGCCCAGGCCTGAGCAACAGAGCCAAGGAAGGCGGCGGGGGCGAGGCGGGCGGCGCGGGTGAGCCCACACCCGCCCATGCGGCAGGGGAGGGTGGCCAAGCGCATGGAGTGAGCTGGCAGGCTAGGGCCGGGGAGGAGCACCTGCAAGGCGGCCTGAATGCGCTCGTCATGGCCTTCCGCGGCAAGCCGCACCAAGTGGGGGGGAGCGCCACGGAGCCAGTGAACCACCCGCGGGTGGGCGCAAAACCACAGGAGGAGCCCTTTGGTCTGGGGGTCCTTGAGGCGCGCCCAAGTCTCGAGGACATGGGTGCGCTGTTCCACGGTGGCCCGGAGCTCCTCTTCGACGTAGTCAGGGTCACCCACAGGGACGCCCAGGCACGAGAAACCACGCGCCCGCGCCAATGCCCCCGGGATAGCCGCGGGGAAGCCAGAGCAGTCCCCCTGGGGCGAAAAGACTGCACACTTGGGGAGGGTGAGCCGAAGGTTGATGGCCGCCATGGCCACTTCAAGGGCAGCCAGGGCGGCAACCACAGCGTCGGCCGGGCCAAGGGCATGGATATCGTCCATATAGGCGAGGAGCACGACATCCGGGTGCGCAGCGTGGACACCTTGGAGAGCCTTGTGCAGCGGGGCAGACAGGTAAAAGGGGCCGAGGGGGTCACCTTGCTGGGTTCCCGTGCGGGAAGCGATGTCGGCGAACGTCCCATCCTCCATGAGGAAGGAGAGTTGAGTGGGTTCGCCGTAGCAGGCTGCTGTCCACGCAAGAAGGTCAGGGAACGCCTCGCCGACGGCCTCAAAGATGCTAGCCTTGGTGACAGCATTGAACGCATTGTGGCAATCCACCTTCAGCGCCACATGGGTCGGATGCGTCTCGAGGTAGGCCTGAACTGTGTGCACGATGATGTCGCTGCCCCCTTTGGTGGCGACGCCAAGCTGGGCCGCGACGGACTCCTCAGTATCACTCCGGTTGGGGCAGAAGTAGGCGCGAAACTCGGGGGCCTTTTGGCGACAAATGACCTTACTCACCAGCTTGCGTAGGACCTCGCCGCAAGCAATGGGACGAACGCGGCCAGCAGGCGGGGGGACGTCGTCTTTCAGGAGGGCAATGAGGCGTGCCCCAGCCAGCCAAGGGCGCGCCGCGGGGGCCAGGGACCCCGCGGCCAAGTCGGCGGCAGCCTCAAAGAGTGCGGTCGCCCCGCCATGGCCCGCCATCACGGAGAGGTGCTCGTAGCGCCAGCCTGAGGGGCCGGTGGAGGAGGCGTTCGGCAGATCCTTCAGCACAGCCGTGAAGATGTCCAGGTCCAGGACAATAGGCGGGGGCGGGGGGGTGGCCGGGGCGGGCACCGCAAAGGCCGGTTCGTCGGGGTGAAGGTCGCGCAAAGCCTGCAGGGTCGGGGGAGTGGAGGGAGCCAACGCGGTCAGTTCAAGCTTTTGCATGGCCCGGCTCAATTCACCTACCTTCACCAACCGCATGACGTCAGCTTCCACCCGGGCAAAGGAGGCGGCCCCCGACACCCGGGTGGAGGCCGGAGGCTGCAGCGCCCACAGCCCTTCCCAATCCCCGAGGAGGAACCGCCGGCAGCGAGCGATGACCGCACCCTGTACGCCACGCACGCCCCGCTCCAACGGCGCTAAGAGGAGCCGGGGGGTGACGAGAAACAGCTTGTGGCCGAGTTCGTCGAGAGGGTGACTATGCATCCGGGCCAGGGAAAGCAGGGCGCAGCGCGTAAACAAGCTCCGGGCGCGGTGAGGGACGTCCGGGAGCGTCATGCAAGGGTTGCGCGCACAGGCGGCAAAAGGGAGCGTGGCCAGGAATGCCCAGCCTGCCGAGAGGTCCCCCGGATCGCTCGTACCCTGCGATGCCGGTGGAGGGGCAGGGGCCGACCGAGGGGCCGCCCCGGACCGGGAGGCCGGTGCGGCCGCCGGGCCGCCGGGCAGGCCGTTCTGGGGGGTTTGGCGGCGGCACTGCCGCTCATGCTGGTACCGCCCGTGGATCGAAAAAATCCGCTGGCAATGGGCTGCCGGGCAGCGGTAGCAGTCCATGGCGCGCATGGCGGCCTCCGTGATGTGGGGGTGGGAAGCCCGAATGTGCACCAGCAACGAATTCCGGTTGGGCAGGCGCGCGCCACACGGGTCACCAAGGGGACCATCGACTTGGCAATAATGGAAGCCATCTGAGGGGGTGCGCCCACCCGGTTGGGCCGGCCCGGGTCGAGAGGGGGAGGGGTCGGGAGCACCCTCAGCCAGAGGAACTACAGCTGCAGCGGAACCCAGGGCGGGGCCGGCCGCCGGGCGGTCAGCAGGGCTCGTGGCAGCCGAGGACAAGACCGGCGCGGGGACGGCCCCCACGGCCGGGAGGGGGGCGCTGGAGGAGGCAGCCAAGCCGGCGCGCGACCCACGACCACGCACAGGGGAGGCAGGTGTCGGGGCAGGCGCGTGGGACTGGCGGCGCACGGACACGGGCGAGGGCCCCAGCGGGAGAACGCCAGGAGGCAAGGGGGAAAGGACCGCGGCCCGGCAAAGGGGGCAGGTGGCGGAGGTCGCGTGCAAGCTCGTGGCGATGCAAGCTTGATGGAAGACGTGGCCGCAAGCAGGGAGGCGGCAGAGACCGTCACCAGGGCGAGGCAGGTCCAAGCAGATGGGGCAGGAGGGGCCGCTGGCAGTGACATCCACCAAGTGGGCCGGCCCGTAGTGGGCGGGCGCCGCGTCCCACCCCAGCTCCCAGCTCGGCAGTCGGGCGATCTCATCGGCGGAGAGAAGACGGCGGCGCGGACCAGCAGGGTGCCAGACATGGGGGATGCCCGCAAGCTCGAGCACATCGTGCAAGATGGCGGGCACGGCCGCACCCGCGCTCAGCTCAAGAACACGCCCCCCCCCGCATCGTACAGAACCAGGTCGCCGGCGTGCACGGTGACAGGAGCCCCGAAGTCAACGCGCAGGCGGGCGGCTTGCGCTGGGGTGACCGCCGTAGTCAAGCGCCCGTGGGCCTGCGCAACAAGGCCGGCCGAGCCGGGCCCGGCAGAGGCAAGAAACGTGTGCAGCTGAGGGCGATCGAGCAAGGCGTGGTCGGTGGCCCCCCCAGCGAGATATGTCGCACGGGCGGCCTGCTGGGCCTGCACGGCAAGCCCTGTAGCAAAGAGCACCACCGCCTGCGCCACTTGAGCGTCCAGATTCAGGAGCCATTCTTGGCGCACCGCGGGCAGGTGCCAAGGCAGGCGGCCGCCGGCATGGTAGTCCTCGAGGACAAACCCCCAAAGCGTGGAGGCAAGGACAGGGGGGGAGGCTGCCTGCAGCATGTGCCGGACACGAACCACAAGGGCACTAAATTCAGGGGGCCGTGGGAGCGTAGGAAACGCCGCGTGCAAGCCGACAGCGTCCAACAGCAAGGGGCAATACAGCCAAGAGAACGTGGCGTGCCGGAGCGCGCTGACGCCCGCAATGTTGGTGGGGGGCCAAACGGAGAAGTCGTGGGACCCAAGCGCGGCCGACCAGGGGCCCACCACAGGAGTCGCCGCAGGGTGTCCCACAGCCTCAGGGAGGAGAGCCGCCAGGGACCCCTCAAGCACAGGAGGACGCAGGTCAGTGGCCACCGCCGTGCTGGCCGGAGGTGGATCCCCAGAGCTAGGCGGGGCAGGGCCAGGGGACCCCGCGGAGGGGCCGGACGTGACGGCGCGGGGAGAGCGGGAGCACGGTGTGGAACCCTCCACGAGGTCCGCAAGGCCCAGGAGAGGGTCCAGCGAGGGGCTGCGGGAGGGGGCGCGGGCCGAATGGGATCCCGGGGTCGACACGGCCGCGCGTCGGGAGCCTAGGGACGGCCGAGGCGGGGCCACGCAATGAGGGCACGCCCAAGGACCCGGGGGAGGCAGCCGGAAGAGGGGCGGGACCAAGCAGCGCGTGTGCCAGCCGCATTGGCACGAATCACACACAAGGAGACGGGGGGCATCCTCACCACTGTGGCAGACCTCGCACACAAGCGAGAGTGGCACAGGGGCGCCACGACCGCCGTCGTCCAGGTCGCCCATCTCCTGCAGGTGCGCCGCGATGCGTAAGGACCGACGCGGCGCAGGGGCGCCACTAGGCAGCGCATCCCGCGCCCGGGAGGTGCGGCGTCGTGAAGGAGGCATGGGGGAGGTGCGTAAAACAACGGAACCGGAAGCGCGGGGGGAGAGCGAGATGCGGACGCGGGGGGTTTGGGGGGCGTGCCCCCCAAGCGGGGGGTTTGGGGGGCGGCAGCCCCCCAACGCGGGGCGGCCGCGGTGCCGCACCTCGGCGCAGGTTTTTTCAGCTGTGCATGGAGAAAAAAACGTGTCTCAATCCAGGAACCCCCGTCGGTTCATCATGTCAGCCTAGAAAACTGGAGCGGTGGAGCCACAACTAACGGGAAAGCCGCATTCAAATTCGCCTAGCCCACGGGTCACAATTGGCCGACAGGTAGATGCAGCCAGCCCCGGGCGTGTCGCAGACAGTAATCACTACGTAGGCCGCGGTGCCGCACCTCGGCGCAGGTTTTTTCAGCTGTGCATGGAGAAAAAAACGTGTCTCAATCCAGGAACCCCCGTCGGTTCATCATGTCAGCCTAGAAAACTGGAGCGGTGGAGCCACAACTAACGGGAAAGCCGCATTCAAATTCGCCTAGCCCACGGGTCACAATTGGCCGACAGCAGGTGTAGATGCAGCCAGCCCCGGGCGTGTCGCAGACAGTAATCACTACTGTAGGCCGCGGTGCCGCACCTCGGCGCAGGTTTTTTCAGCTGTGCATGGAGAAAAAAACGTGTCTCAATCCAGGAATTATCCAGGAATTGCCATATATATATTCCCCTGGGTCCCACGGGGACTCACTACGTTGCCTGCATGGGGGGCCAACAGAATCAGAATTGGTATTTGTATTTGCACACTGTCCTCCTGACGGTGGTGCTCGCCATGATTCGGTCGGTTTTCCCCCACGCGAACATCCGGTCCGAGGATGCGGATGGCGCTGCCTTCTATTCCCCAACCACCGGCCTGACATCGTGGTGCTGGACTTTGAGGGGGGTGGCCGGCATCTGCTTATTGACGTTTCGGTGGCGCGGCCCTTGGCTCTTAGCCACGTGGCTGGGGCCTCCCTCACGGCAGGTTACACGGCGGACCGGGCGGAGCGGGCCAAGCTCCTGGCCTACGGCGACGTCGGGCACCATCGTGTGGTGCCCTTTGTCCTGGAGGAGTTTGGGGCCATGGGGCCCCTGACCTCCGCCTTCTTCAAGGAGTGTTGCCGGCTCCGGGAGGACCGGCTGGACCTGGAGGGCCAGCGGGCCCCATGGTCGGCGCGGACCTGGACGTCATATTGGCGTCAGCGCTTGTCGGTGGCGCTGACTCGGGCCATGGCTGACATCATGCTCCGCCGTACGCGGGCTGATTTTGCGGTGCAGCAGGGCTATTAGGTTCCTCCCGTTAGGAGTTTCCATTGGTCTTATCGTAGTATAGAGATTTGACATGGCTCTGTATAATAGAGGTTTATAGCTGGGCGTTTGCTTTGGTTTGAGTGATTTCACTCTGCTGTAAGTAATTATATTTTTAATATATAGGCGGCAGTACAGTAGTGGACCACTGAGCTCGTTGGCGGCCTGCGGGGGGACATTCCCCCCCGGGCAGGATCAGCGGACTTTGTAGGTATAGTGAGTGGTGCCGGCGTTGACGGCGTACCGGTGACCCAGCAACTAGGGGCGCCGCCGGGGACCCGCGGTATGTATCGGCAGGGGGTTGGTTGGGGATAGGCTGGCGGGGTGTGTGCAGCATGAGATAACATAGTACTTAACTGTTTATAGTACAAATTAAATAATTAATTCCAATTATCCCCATCTAGACAACTAGCTTGCTCTATCCCGGGGATCGAGCCCGGGGGGGCTTCCACAGTTTGTAGTTGATATACAAGAACGGGGGCTTCGCCCCCGGGCCCCCGGTAGTAACCAATATTGTGCCTCTCCGGCGTTTGTGGCCGGTCTCCGGCCGGACACGTCAGGTGCCTATACTCTATACTAGTAACAACTGTCTATGGAACGTGCGCGCGGTTAGGTCCCACTGAACGCGGGCAAATATTCCAGTCCGGGCGACCAGCTTTAGTGTAAATTGTCTGCTTGAGTGAATTCCGTAGCGCGGTCTATTTATTAATTTATTTATTCTTAATGCCGTGTACGTATATATATTAAGGGGACTCGTCACCAAAACACCAAAAAATCAATAAAAATTCAAAACTCGCATTAAACCTATGCAAACAGTGCCCAAAAGTGATTGGGGACACAAAGTAGCATTTATGACGATTTGTCGTGCACTTACTAGGGGTACTACCCCTGGCATGTGGCTAAAAATAGCACAAGACGCTAAACCGTTCTTGCCGCCCAACGGTCAATAGGAGCATCTGTTTGACCTGCCCATACATTCCAAACGAGTTCCCCCTCTCCTCGACCGTTTGAGCTACTAACATGGGTCGGCGGGGCAGGTTTGTGAGAGTTATTAATTTTCCCGCCAAAATACGGTCTTTTTTGGCGGGAAAATTAATAACTCTCACAAACCTGACCCGCTGAACCATGTTAGTAACTCAAACGGTCGAGGAGAGGGGGAACTTGTTTGGAATGTATGGGCAGGTCAATCAGATGCTCCTATTGACCGTGGCGTGGCAAAAACGGTTTAGCGTCTTGTGCTATTTTTAGCCAAATGCCGGGGGTAATACCCCAAGTAAGTGCACGACAAATCGTCATAAATGCTACTTTGGGTCCCCAAACCCATTTGGGCATTGTTCGCATAGGTTTAATGTGAGTTTTGAATTTTTATTGATTTTTTGGTGTTTTGGTGACGAGTCCCCTTAAGTTGGGTACCAACGCCGGGCGCAGATCGAGTACTCAGCAGATGACCGAAATAAGACGTGCATCATGAAGAGTACGCCATGCAACCGTTGGTGTGTGGAACGTGTGCACGTTCAAGGGCCAAGGCCCACTTCTGAACGCAAAGATTCCATTAAGTGCTGCCACGACCCCCACCCACTTCGACGTCCCCAAAGCCCGGCCTATCATCACCCAGACACCTGGCCATCTGCCTATATAAACCGATCACCCTAACTGTCACTCATCCACCCACCATGACCAGCCACCCACCCACCCGCACCCTCATCTCCAACTGCCTATGCTCCCAGCTATACTCTGCCAGCCATTCACCATGCAAGGCATCCACCTTTCAGCTGCAGCTAGCCACCTGCCATCGAACCCACCCACGTCTAGGCGGCATCCCTTGAAGCATGTATACTGAGCCTAAGTAAGCCTCCCACCCAACTGAGGCTCCCTGAGCAACTTAACAACCAACCAAACAATCAACCAGCTAGTAGACAACCACCTAACCACCTAACCACTCAACAAACCAATCACCGAACCACCTAACTAACCACCCAACACCCAAACCAGCCAGGCATGCGCCCGCCCATTTGCCCTCCCACGCCCGCAACATTGCACCCCCCGTTACACGCCCCGCTCACCTAGCCGGCCACACACCCAGCCAGCCACCTGCCCAACTCACACATGAAGGCAATATTAGCCACGCATAGCCTCACCTTGAATCCCCGCTCTGCCAGTACACTTGGGGCTTCTCGATCGGCGGGCTGCATGCACTTGTGGCGGATGTCGGGCCACTGGTCGTGGCGTTGCTCACTGCTGGGCTGGCGTCTGACAGGTCGTCGTCAAGCGACCAGCTAGGGGTGCGCGCAAGCGTCTTGCGACGCCGATACGGAACCGAACTCGGGCAGCGATGTCGCTGAAGGTGAGGACCACTGGAGCACCATGTACTGCCTTAATTGTCGGACTGTGGATCGGATGGGGCAGGCGGTACGTAGGCGCCGGCCTGCACAGTGTCACACCTGGCAGACCGAAGCCCTGATGTCGCGGGCGCGAAGCCCGCAAAACAAGTTCGTGTAATTTTTTTCCTCATGAGATAAGCATATAGTAATCCGTGGCATGCCCATGCATGCGCATGACACGCCGAGTACTTGTGTTTCCCACATTCGATCTTAGGCACAGGTGCCTAGCTAGGCCTATAATTTATAGCCGGCCGGGCACCTGGCCCGCAGAGATCACGCAGGTATAGGTACATCACCAGACAGACTAGCTGCATGGCAGTGACCACGTACGCCCGTGCAGGCTGCCCAGGCGTTTTGTCTTCGGCGCGGCATGCCCCAGCTGGCCGCGCGCGGCCGGGTCGCCATCCGCGGACTTTCTGTGATAGGCTACATAGGCATGGACGTGTGTATACCCTAGACGTACCGGGACGGGTCATTACACCCCGGCGGGCAGCCAGTCCTGGTTTGCTTGTAGTATGGATGACTCGTAAAGATAGGTGGCAGACATTTACGAAGGATACCACCCCCAAGTTGGTGGGCGGGGGCTCCGCGTGTGACCAAGTTTGGCAATCATTATTAACAGTTATTCGGGCCGTGCCCACAGTCCTGTAACTAGAAATCAGATACTGTAGCTAGCTCTTGGCCTCCATGCGACGGCGTTTCCGATCGCGGCTGATCCATGGCGACTTTCTTCAATGGCTGGCTGGGTGCCCGGGGTCTGACTGCACCCCATCCCATACCCAATTACTACTGAGGATGCTCATGTGACGCAGTCTAAGTGTAACTTAACGGGACATGACACATCGAAAGTGCACTTTTCTGGAAAACAGACCTGTGCATGGGAAAAAAATCCAGTTATGCTTGGGAACCATAAATATGTGAAATTAAAAAAATACCAGCCACTTTGGGGTGGTAAGTAAGTATAAGTAAGTACTTGCGTGTCACGCGCAAAGGCATGCCACGGAGTACTATGCTAATCTCATTAGAAAAATAATTTCACAAAAGTTTAAACAAATATCGTCTGCATCATCCCCCAACCGTTAAGCACTAGATGGGGATGTAATCCTCATCCGGGGGTGGTAGTAGCCCCCAGCATGACCCAGTTATGAGCTAAAAATAGAAAAATACGCTATTTTTGGCCGATTTTTCCTAGTAGGAGACTGGGCAAACAAAATGTGACCAAACCACATATTTTCCTAAAATCCCCACCCTTGCAAATAAATCTGGCTACTCAGGACCACAAAATAAGCACGTTTAGACTATTTGAAGTGGGGTTTAGCCCAAAACACGCATTGTTTTGGTCCTAAAAAACTAAATCAAATAGTAGACACATGCAACTGGGTCAGTAATGATATTTATACTTGGCCTAGGGTGGGAATTTCACTCTCACAAAGTTTGAGCTCATTCTGAGCACGTTTACTCATGTTGATGGGTGTAGTAAACATGAAAAAAAAAACCCAGAAAATCCCGGTTATGAGCACAAACAACAGACCTATAACACCCTAGCCCACCACCAATTGGGCCAAACCAAGTCAAATGAATTCATTTATGATGTTAAAAAGCTTGCCACAAAATCCCAGGTCATTCTGAGCTACATAGTTTTATACAGCATGGTCACAGCTGCCAACCTCATGCCTGGTACACTGCATGGCATGAGAGGTGACACAGGCAGCTACCCCATGCAACCAAGCATGTCCCATAAAGTTATATCATGGCCAAACAATGAAAGCATTGTCATGTAGACTGTTTTTATAGCACGCACAATTAGGCCTCGTTCAGCCCTCATCTGACTCGTCCCCCCGACGCAGTTTCCCCCTCCGGAACCATGCTCCCTCCGGTATGGCCGGTCTCGATCAGAGTAAGAGTCTTGCTGAGGCCCAGGCAGAGCCTCTCGGCATGTGCGCCCCATGCTCTTCCCCGCCTGCACCTGCCTCACACCGAGCAGGAAGGGGTTGTGATTCTTGTCCTCGCGCCCCAAGCATCTAATGCACCTAGCTAGCAGCACCAATGCCGCCGCGCCCGTGCTGGTGCCGCTGCTGCTGCTGTCATCCCCACCATGCATCCCGGCCTTCTCCACCCTGGCTGGCCCCTTCCCCTTCCTGTCGCCGGACTGGTTGCTTGGCACCCCCCTGCCCCCCCCCCTCCTCATACCCACATCCCCGGCCGTATGTGGCCCCCTTGTTCTCCTTGTCGATCCTCCTCCTCTGTTCCAGTGCTTCCCCTTCCGAAGTACCAGTCCTTCTCTATTTGCCCGCTTCCAGGCGGGGTCCTGCTTGCGTGCCTGCTGCTTGGCACGCTCCCGCCGCAGCGTGTCAAGCTGGGCTGTCACCGACGGCAGGGGTCACCGCGATGCCCAGCCTGCCCGCCATGCAAGGGCACCCAGAAGTCCTCCCCGGCCCCATCTGAGCCTTCAGGATGCCCAGGGCAGCCGCATATGGCCATCGCTGCCCCGCGAACCCCCCCTTCCCCCCTGGAACGAAGCCCACCTGCTGTGAGTGGTGGAACTCATTGAGGTTGGATGAGGAGCCACTGAGGGTTGCAGCGTTCAAGGAGGGCAGGGGTTGAGTATACTTAGCAAAGGCATGCTCCGCCCCCCCACACACGTCCACTGTCAACCCCTTGTTGTTCACCGGTCCGCACCGGGCAGCCACCTCCCCGGCCAACTGCAGTGTCCAGCCCGGCTCATCACTCGATCCTCGATCCCGTTCACTACACCACACCATACCTCCTTGGTGCTCACTCCCAACACCTCTATGACATTGGAATACTTCTCACAGTTGTCATGAATGTTGAAGTAGTGTGCTCTCAGGTTGGCCAATGATGGCACATGTGACAGCCACTCCCCCTTCTGCCCGTGGTTGATGTGGATGCAATACCCGTGAAGCTAGTGCACATGTGCGTGATCACATCCTTAGTAAGCACCCTGGGCAACCCAGACAAGTGCTCCTTGCGTGCTGCTAGCAGTGCACCATGCAGGCAGATGCCTAGTAGGTGCAGTCAGATGTCCTCAAACTTCTCAGGAATGTGCCCGCTATAGCCTGAATCCCCTTGTGCTCTCTCACCTGGGCAAACCAAGTGGTGTCGCCATCCGACACCGGCACCTGGTGGGCATACAACCGCTGCTCTAGAGGCTTGGGCAGCTTGGGCCCCTCCCTCACCTGCTCCACCTGCCCCGGCCATTGAAGCTGATTCCTCCATCGAGTGACATGAGGTCCTCAAGGAGGAAGATGGCCCCTAGTGCCTCCATGGCCTTGCTATTGCCCGTGTGGTTCTTCCAGCACGCGTGTTCCTGGACTGCACTGGTGCTGCTGCTGGCCTGCTCACACGTGCCACACCACTAATTGCTTGCCACTCACGTGGAAGCCTATCACTAGCCCAGTGCCTTGGTGGATGATCAACTGCTGCCCCCGACAGGCTACGGTACGGCCCTGTTTCGGCCCAGCTGCCATCATCAAACGACACCCTAGCTATACACCCCTGCCTGCCCTGCTCATCCATCTCAAACCTGTCCTCATTCACCTCCCACTTCCTCACCGTCTCCCTATTCTCCATGATTACCTCCTTGAGGTACTCCATGATTACCTCATATCCTCCACCGCATCCACATCCTTGTCAAACGTTCTATGCCCACGGGGAAATTGGACACCTAGAACCGACAGTTGCAAGGCGGAGCACCTGTGCACGCGAAATTAAGTGCAAACAACACGGCACAGGTAGCCAGCAAGCTAGTGCAGGCAGTTACGCCTGACACCTGGCCTAAGCTCACAGTTGGGCTCCAGAAGGGGAACGGGCATCCACCATGGCTCAGTAGGCTCGCCCTTGCCCTTGCCCTTCCCATCAGGGGCCGGCATCGCTAGCATCAGGGCGGCAGAAAGGGTTCGTGCACCACAAGACTATACCTCGGACGGAGAGCCTGCTCCATCGAGAGCACGGGAAGTCTTGTCAGCCACACTCAGCTTCAACGTTGTGCCATAGCAGCAAGGGCAAGGGACTAAGGTGGCAACAAGTACTTCCAATGCATGTGAATCAACCACGTACCACCCTAGGCATCTCGAGTGGCGAACCCTTGTCTGCTACCGGGGGGGGGGAGGCGCAGGCTTCTTCATGACGCAACCATGTAACCTGCTTACCCTTCTTCAAAATTTTCTTGCATGGGCGACGGCCGGTACACGCTAGCTAATAGTTTTCTTGCTGCGCTCAGCGCACGGGGGTGTCCCCCCCTGAGCTTGCTGGACACCCCCGCTTTCCTGCCCATGCGCCTCGGCCATCGCCTTGCTAATTCCTGCAGCATCTGGGCGCGTTTTCTCGCCACCCAAACACTCCCCACTGATGGACGCCCACCCTTCCTGCGCTTTGTTGCGGAACCCGGGGGCCTGCCAACTGGGCGTGACACGTGCTGCGCAGCAGCAGGCCTCGCAGCCTCGCCGCTGCGCTCCAATAAAATTTCCTGGCCTCTGCGCTGCTGCTGCGCCTATTTCGCCCTTGAATTACTCGGCATTGCTCAGTTATTGCGTAAACATAAAATTCAGGCCCTGCCGCCGCTGGACCGAAACCCAACGTAGTTGGCACCGGCCGGGGTCGGGCCAGCGCATGCGAATTATCGTCTCAACCCTGTCGGGCAACTTCCTAGAACCGCCATCATCATTCCGCCACCCCAGCAATGCAGCAAACCAGCGGTATGCTGCGTTGCGAAAAACACTGGGGAGGTCGTCGAGGCTTTGGGGGGGGCGATGGTTCCGTCCCGCAGAACCTTTCTCAATCAGCCAATCTTTGCACAAGATTGATATCAGATGGTAGTCCTCGTATTTATTTTGACGTTGCCATACCCACAGTAGCAGTTGGCACTCGATTTCGAGCTCTTCGTCCGCGTAGTCGATCGCCATTATCACGTCGCACACACGCTCGCACGCACACACACACACACACACACACACACACACACACACACACACACACACACACACACACACACACACAAATTTGTGGTCCGGAGTACGTCGGCACCGGCGCGAATTTTTTGGCGCGAAAAAATTCCGATGTGTCCCGTCCCCTTAATAATAATGTGCGTGCATGTGTGTGTGTGTGTGTGTGTGTGTGTGTGTGTGTGTGTGTGAATGTGCGTGTGCTGGTATATATGCAAAATGCACGTGCGTACACATCATTATCCAGGCTGGATTGCATTTTTTTTACTGACTAGGTTGTCCCCAGTTTACAAATTAACAAAATTAACAAATTAACGCCGGCGGACTACCTGCGGACTGCTCGACGCGGAGTCGCCGGGCTACAAGTTCCGTACTTTACCAAACTCAGCCTTACAGGCCGCCGCACCAATTTTTACTTCTTTCCGTCACATGGCTTGCGTTGGGTTCATCGACGAGCATCGACGCTCATCGACGGTGCAATCTGACGGCGGAGAATAAGTTCGCCACAGCATAGCGCGACGCAAGGGCTAAGATCCGACAACGTGACATGCAAAGCTTTATACCGCATCGCTAACCGGAAATTCCGTCCAACACCGTCGTACAGTACTGCCAGTCGACCGCACCTCTGCCTCTTAACCGTCGAATGCGCAATCGATCTAGAAAGTAGAAACGTCCCCGCGACACTTCCGCGATTTCAGTACTTTCCGTCACCCTTGACAGTTTTCGTACAATACTACAAATTTACGCCAATAGAAACTCGCCTCCATACATATATCTCGATAGAGGCGTGCGTCTTAGTTAATTTCAAGGTAACTTACCTCTTAATTAATCTCGCCCCCCCGTTGTAACACCGTCCCCCCGTTGTAACACCGGCCGTCCCCCCCCCCCCATAAATGCGTCCCCCCCCCCGTTAATTAATTAATTAATTAAACTCGTGCTCCCGTTGGGGAGTCACGGAGCACCGAAGTGCTTTTAATCCCTGTGTGTGCACAACAGGAGAAAGGGCAGAGACCCCCAGTCTCCTTCATGCCAAAGGCATGCCACAGCTGCATTCGGGCGCGCTAGCTAAAAGACATGCTAACGATCCGGCAAACTGTGGGTGCAATAAGACCCATGTGAGCATATCATAGCAAGGAGCGTGGGCAAGTAATCTGATCGAGGCCATGACGTAGCATGGCTGTACAAAGACTAAGCTAAGGCTGTGGCTGGTTGTGTACCGTGCGTGAGCGGTGCACGTGACTCCCCCCCGTTGTAACACCGTCCCCCCCCACGTACAGTACTTTCAACCGCAGCTCTGCCTTTTAACCGTCGAATGCGCAATCGATCTAGAAAGTATCCGCGATTTCAGTACATGCCGTCACCCTTGACAGTTGTCGTACAATAGTACAAATTAACGCCAATAGAAACTCGCCTCCAAACATATATCTCGATAGAGGTATGCGTCTTATTTAATTTCAAGGTACCTCTTAATTAATCTCGGCCCCCGCCTTCCGCTAATTTGCTAATTTGCTAAATTTGCTAAAAAAGAGCCAATTTTACCCCGACTGCATGCAGTATGGTGAAAGAGATGGAATATGGTCTCCATGTACGATAGGACAAACTCGCATAATCAGGAAATGTTTGAAAATATACATTCCATTATTCATGTGTGATTCAAACCTTCGCCTCCATTGAGATCAAGGTCATGGTAGTGTGGGTAAAATGACACAAGATCAGCCCGGGCGGCAACCCAACTTTCTGTTTCTAGCGGTTGCAGTCATGCATGCATTTGTAATAGATTGCTGAAGCATTCTCCAAATATCAAGAACTTCTGATGCAACGTACTTTATTTGGCTACGGCACTATGCAACTAATATAGAGCTGGCGGTTGGCCGTAGTGCAGAATTGCTCAGACTCCTATGAGTGGTGCACTCACTGAGACATACAAGCGAGCTAAATCTTAGCAAACAGGACAAATTACATTCACAGCACAAGCAAGACAAATGATGCAAGCAAGCATACCCGGATATATACATTTTAATAATATTTTGCTGTTTCCTATAGCACAACTAATATGTACACACGCTGCTGGCCATCGTTTGAAACTTACACATGCAATATATACAGATCTTTGACCAATGATGACAATCAAGCTGACTTCCAACTTCGCGGAAAGGAGCTGAGGGCTTGCAGTACGCACATACACGCGCACGCACATGCACGTACGCACACACAAAAACACGCCTGGATTGGAAGCTGCTTATGCCAACTCTGCCACTGATGCAAAGTGGCTTCCGCCTGCACACTGGTACTGCGTAGCCGAGATGCGAATCCAGTGATAACCTTGACAGCACCTTCCCAATTCTTTAAGCCGTTGCTGGCGGCGTGCCTCCTCCCTTTGCGCTGCCTCGACGGCCCTCTTTGCTTCCTCCAGACGCCGAAGCTCCTCTTCCAGACGTGCTAGTTCCCTTGTCTCCTGCTCCGCTTTCAGCTTCTCCGCCAACACCTTTGCTTCCAGCTCAAGTCGCCGCTTTTCTTCCTCTGCAGCGATGCGTCGGCGGTGCTCCTCATTCTGCTGCTGCAGGAGCAGTGCCCAGGCCTCGTCCGTTACCCCCACATCCCGCTGGGCGACAGCGCCGCACACTCCATCATCCACCTGAATGTCGTCGGTTGTGTTGCTCAAATCCCCAAGCTTGGCTTGCAGACTAGCCGGCCGCGATGCACTACCAGGTGGAGGGGAATGGCTCTGCATGCCCTTCAGCCAAGCCGCTGGGATCATGGCCTGGCCAGCTAGTTCCGGTTGGCGTGTTGCGTATGCGGTCCTCTCGCGCAGCAGCTTCTCGAACGCTGGGAACACATCGGCTCGCTCCAGTTGGATAATCCCGTCTGCCGGCACGTCAGCGTTGCTGGACCGAATGCGGTGCGCCGCCCGGCTCTGGAAATCCTTCCGCAGGCCCTCCACATCCCGTCCGTTGGCCCAGCCACTCGCCCCCACCAGGCTCACGAAGTGAGCCTTGATCTCCTCATCCACGCCAGGTGGCAGCGCGTAGGCGCCCTTTAGCTTCTCCTTGAGCAGGGCAAGGCACTGACTGGGCGTGAAGTCCTCAAAGAGCACGACCTCCTTGAACCGTCCCCCAAGACCCGGGTTGGCCTGCATCAGCTCATGGATCTCACGGGGATACCCTGCCAGGATGACCACCAGCTTGTTGAAAAACTCCGGCTTGGTAAGTGCATCCACGATCTCATGGAGGGCTTCGCCGGCAAAGGAGCTGTGCTGTGGGCTCAGGCGGTACGCCTCGTCTATAAATAAGACGCGGTCCAGCGCCTCCCGCAGCTTGTCGCGCGTCTTGGGCCCCGTCTGCCCGACATAGGACCCGATCAGGTCCGTGGCCGACACCTCGACCACCCTGGCGTCCCCCAGGATGCCCAGGCTCTTGAAGATGGCGCCCATCTTGCGCGCGACCGTCGTCTTGCCCGTCCCTGGCGCGCCCTCGAAACGGAAGCAGAGGTTGAGGTCCTGCAGCGGGTCCCTGCCCCGCTTGCGTGCCAGCTCGATGGTCGACTGGTACTCGACCAGCTTGCTTCGGACCGCCTCACACCCGACCATCTCGGTGAAGAAACTGGACACGTCACCACCGTGGACGAGTGAATCCATGTTTGCGACGTCGGGATTGAAATCCTCCGCGAGAAGGTCCTGCACCCTAACGCGCTCTGAGGGGGACAGCGCCGCCAGCCGGGCGTTCATCCGAATGATTGCTGCAGAAATCAGGTTCTCAACCGCACCGCCGTTGCCAAAGTTGGGACGCCGGCGCTGCTTTGCCAGGTAGCTGATGGCGGCTGCCTTGGCAGGGGCATCCGATCGCAGGCCTTTCTGGTCCAGCTTGTGGTCCAGGATCTGCATCAGCTCATCGTCGGAGTAGTCGTCGAACACAAAAGCGTCCTCGAGGGCGAATCGGCGCGCCAACCCCGGGTTGGCCTTGGTCAAGAACTCCTCCATCTGCTCCCGGTAGCCCAGCATGAGCACCGCCATGTCCTCCCCAGGGACGTTCTGCACCTTGGCCACGATGGTGTCCACCACCGCCTGCTTGTACAAATCCTGGCCGGAACCGCCTGCAAACCCAGACGAGAAGAAGCCGTAAGCCTCATCGATGACCAGCACGTTCCCTGCAGCACTCTTGAGGATGGCTGCGGTCTTCTCCTCCGAGTGGCCCAGGTGGGTGCCCACAAAGTCGCTGGGACCCTTGACGATGACCTCACCCTTGCTGAGCATGCCCAGGTCCTTGAGGATGCCAGCATAGTGCTTGGCGACGGTCGTCTTCCCCGTCCCAGGGTTGCCCAGGAACAGCCGGTTGAGGGACACCTGCAGCAGCGGCTCCTCCCGTTCCTCCCTCTCTGCATTTGTCTCGATCACCTTGACCATGCCGTCCACCGCCGCCTTCACCGCCGTCATCCCCACCATGCCCTGCAGCGCCCTGTACGCTGCCGAGTTGGCCAGCGCCAGCCTCGCATCCGGCCCCAGCAAATCCTCACGCTTGAACTCAAAGTCATCGCAGGAAATGCCTCTGGCATCGTCGTCGGCGACCCGCGTCGCTTGGCGCTCCATGACCCTGCCCCAGAGGTTGGACACTGCGCGCGCGTTGCCGAAGCCCTCCCTGCCTCGCCCCTGGCCCAGCCGGCGGATCAGGATGCGCATCGGCTTGCCGTCCATGCCGCCCTTGACCTTCAGACTCGGCGATGGGAACTTGGCGCGCATCATCTTCTGCAGCATGTCCATGAGCTCGGCATCGCCGTAGTCCTCAAAGGCAAACTTGTACGGGAAGCGCTCCGGCAGGCCCTCGTTGTGCTCGAACAGCGCCTCCATCTTGGACTTGTACCCGGCCAGCGCCACCACCAGCGTGCCGATCTTGTTCTCTACCTCCGCCAGCAGGTAGTCCAGCACGCGGCGCCCGTACATCTCCTTGTCCGGGTTCAGATGGTACGCCTCGTCGATGATGAGCACGCCGCCGCCTTTCTTCTCGACGGCCTCCAGCAGCTTCTTGAGTTCATCCACGCCGCCCTGCACCAGCTTGGCGCCGCTTGTCTCTTCCAGGGCATCGCCTGAGAGGGCCCCCAGGGACACGAGGAATCGGCCGTACAGCCGTGCCACGGTGGTCTTGCCGGTGCCTGGGTTGCCCAGCAGCACCACGTTCAGCCGCTTGTCTTGAAGGCTCTCCCCGCGGCGCTTGGCGATGACGGCCCAGTTGTAGATGGCCAGGAACTCCTCTTTGATGGGCTCGAGGCCGGTGAGTTGCATGAGCTCGTTTACGGCGGGGATTGGACAACCGTTCCTCGCCACCAGCTGTTGCCACTTGGTACGCAAGTCCAGGGATGCTGGCTGGCAGCTGCTGGCGGCTGCCGCTGCGCCCTGCTGTGCCAACTGCCCCTGCACGATGAGCGTGCGCGTGTGTAAACAAAAGGGATTGAGGCACGGCGGCAGTGAGGCGGGCAGTGAGGCAGTGAGGCAGGCAGGCAGTGAGGCAGTGAGGCAGTGAGGCAGTGAGGCAGTGAGGCAGTGAGGCAGTGAGGCAGTGAGGCAGTGAGGCAGTGAGGCAGTGAGGCACTGAGGCAGTGAGGCAGTGAGGCAGGCAGGAAGTGAGGCAGTGAGGCAGTGAGGCAGTGAGACAGTGAGGCAGTGAGGCAGTGAGGCAGTGAGGCAGTGAGGCAGTGAGGCAGTGAGGCAGTGAGGCAGGCAGGCAGTGAGGCAGTGAGGCAGGCAGGGAGGCAGTGAGGCAGTGAGGCAGGCAGGCAGGCAGGCAGGCAGGCGGGCGGGCGGGCGGGCGGGCGGGTAGATAGGTAGGTAGGTAGGTAGGAAGGTAGGTAGGTAGGCAGGCAGGCAGGTAGGTAGGCAGGTAGGTAGGTAGGTAGGCAGGTAGGTAGGTAGGTAGGTAGGTAGGTAGGTAGGTAGGTAGGTAGGTAGGTAGGTAGGTAGGTAGGTAGGTAGGTAGGTAGGTAGGTAGGTAGGTAGGTAGGTAGGTAGGTAGGTAGGTAGGTAGGTAGGTAGGTAGGTAGGTAGGTAGGTAGGTAGGTAGGTAGGTAGGTAGGTAGGTAGGTAGGTAGGTAGGTAGGGGAAGGGGGGGTTGAATGAGTTTGTGTGTGTGGTGGTGGGGGAGATGGAGAGTAGAGGGACAGAGAAAGGGCTATGGAAAATTTATTGATCAAAGCGATTCTCGAAGAGATTATGCCCGAACCCAAGCCGGGTATCCTGAGCTGCATCAGGGGCGCAGGATATGTGGCATGGGCAACCAACCACTTGCATTGTCCATCTTTAGTGGTACCGGGTGCATGGAAGTATGTCCGATTATAGAAGGATGACGAATTTGTGCAACTTCAAACGCTCCAGACGCAGTTATACAACTACAGCCGGCAGTAAAAATAATCTGTAAGGTTGAAGCGATTCACAGCGTGAGGTGTAATTCGGAGGGACGACGAGGGTTCCAACCAGATCTAGCTGGGCACATGAGGGTAACTGACTCCCAAAGATTCGGTTCTTTCAAATGATCGATGTTTGTACTGTCGCGTATCGAGCGCGAATGCCTGTTTGCGCTTGTAAGCATGAGCTACTGTGCACCTCACCCCATCGAGCTTCAGAACCTGCACAAGGTATTGTAAGTTTACCTATATTGCACTCAAACGCCACATTACCAGCAGACAACTCAAAGTGCAAGCTTACCGGGCGTGTCGGCATCAGGGATGCCTTCTGGGACAAGGAGGACGCGATCTGGGCAAACGAGTTCACCAGCGCTATGCCGTTCACCGATCGCTGAAACTTTCCCTGGCCAGTGTGTGCCAGGGACTTGAGTGTGGAAAAGTTTGAACTGCCAAAGCCAACCGTGTAGACAATCAGGCCGCCAGGGCCAAAGCGAGCTTGCAATTGGCGCATCTCAGCGATCCCATTTCTGCACTGACCATCTGACATGAACAACAGGAGTGGCTGGTACACGCCGCCTTCCCGTGCGTGAACCCTTTCCATGACCTCTGCAGCGGTCGTCAATGCAGCAGCGAAATCGGTTCCCCTGCCGATGCAAGGCAGGCGCATTGGGCAATTCGAAATTGGGATGCCCTCGCATGTGACGTTTGCTGTGCTAGAGTATACAACGACCGACACAAGGTCCTGCCCACCATTGTCAACACGCTCCTTCACGAAGCTCGATACCGCCTGCAACAGGTCTTGCCATGGCCGCCCCCTCATCGAGCTAGATGAATCCAGAACAAGCACAACGTGATAACCCCACCCTGTAGCACTGCGATGCTTGCACGAGTACACGTGGCCATCTGTGGACACCGACTTGCCAGCCCCAACACTGGCCCTACTCGCCGGGTCATGCCAGAGTTCCAGCTCACAAAACGACGGCTGCTTGCCCGGTTCGTCATGCTCCTGGGCGCCGCATCGGTGGCTGCACTTGGCAAACACCTCCCGCTCGGCCGCGCTGCAGTTGTCATGCCAGCCGATGGTCTCCCAGTAGTGGGCGTGCGTGAGCTCATCCTTGGGGATGTGCTCGTCAGGGCCGTACTTGCACGTCTCGTGCCGGCGTCCATCACGCGCCGAGTGCGTGCACTTGTTGGGGTCATCCGCATCGCACTCCATGATGTGGGTGTGGCCCTGACCCATCGCCTGACAGAATAGATTGCACATCTCGGCTTGGCCGGTCTCCCCTCGGACATACTTGCGATCCCCCACGTCGATGTCGTTGTGGTCAGACACCCAGTGACACGTCCGCATCATGCCGTGCGCGCCCTTGTGGTTGCCAGCGTGGCCAAACGGCAGCTCACAAAAGTATAGGCACGTGGGGCATTTGTCGCCGCAGGTGTGGACAACACGCGGGTCCAGGGAGTGCGTGTGGGGCCCCTCGTGGCACATCTTGAAAGGGGGGACACGGATTGCGCAGCTCTCACGTGACCCGTTGGCTTCCGCCACCGTCTTGTACGTGAAAGTGGAGCGCGCACCCTTGAACACCTTCTCCTCCACCACATCGTTGACATGCTGGACGGACAGCCGACAGATGCCCTCACTCTCACACGGCTCCGAGCATGGATGGTCGCGGCCACAAAAGTGCAGCCCCCCATGATCATCGGCAGCACCCTGGCTCTCATTGGCCCCGCCCGCCTCGACCAAGTAGAGCTGCGACAGTGGCGTGTGGTGGAAGTGATCCCTTGAAGAACAGGTGTAGGTGCAGCCCTTGACTGCGCAGCCGTGCAGGCACATCACCTCGGCACACTTGTGGACTGTGTGAGTCTTGTCTGCGTTGATCTGGCACCTCCCACGGCACAGCTTTGCTCCCCCCTGGCCGGCAGAGCACGGCGCGCCACACAAGTGCATGGGGCTGTTGCAGACATGGTCGCCATCCCCTGGCAGCCGCTCGTGCCCAGCCTTCTTGCAGCATGTGCTGTTGCAGTTGAGCATGCCCGCCATATCGCAGGGAACCTGGCAAGTGTGCGGCTTCTGCTTGCAGCAGTGGACACCGCCGTGGCCCATCTTCTCCTCACACTTGTGAAGCACTGCCGAGGTACACCCCTCTTCTGCCGCGGCCTCCTCACAGAACCAGCAGGTGCACTTGCAAGTGTGTAGGCCCATGCAGGTATGGTCGGCCGCCGGGTGTGACTTGGGCAGCAAGCAGGACATGAAGCAGTGACTGCAGGTTGACCCGCACAGTTGCCACTCATTCCTCAGCACCTGCAGCTTGCTGGCCACCTCATCCATGAAGCGCACCGCACAGTCATCCAGCTGGCCATCCTGCCCCTGCAGTCGCATCAGGTTGGCCTCCACCCATTGCTGCACACGCGAACACCGTCGCACCACCACTGCCTTCACAAACACCAAGAATGCGGCTTCCCACTGCGGCCGCTCCACCTCCACGTCCTTGCAGAACACCTCCAGCAGCTTTTGGATGAGGGCCTCCTGGTCCCTGTCCCTCAGCACCACGAGGGCATCTGGGACCTGCGCCACAGGGATACCCCCCGCCTGACCGTCCGGCATGGTGATGGTTAGCTCAGGGCTCTCGATGCAATGCCCGCTATCCACGGAGATCAGGGCTTCCTCCTCCAGGGTGCCGTCAGCCTGGGAGATGGACAGGCGCCCGTGGCTGATGGCCGCATCGAGGTGTTTGGCGAGATACTGCACACGATTCAGCACCTCCTGGCCCTCCAGCGTCGTCCAGTCCTTCAAGATGAGCTTGGACATCAGATGCTTCATGAAGGAGGAGAAGCTGCCCCCCCCTGCTGTGAACTGCTTGGGCCGATCCGCAATGACATTGAACAGAGTTTTGAGGTCATTGTAGAAGTCTGGCCGGCCCAGCGGGGGAAATGGGAACACGGCAAACTCGCCACCATACATCCCCTTGATGAAATTGTCGGAGCCATCAGACCCCTCCCTGGGACGCGTAATCATCGCGATCTTGGTATGGAACTCCTGGTTGACGGACCCAACGTCCCTATCCGGCACGTCCTTGACCACGATGCAGAAGCAGCCCTTGAAGAGCCGCTCGTCGCCCTTGAGCAGGCCCGTGCCACTCTGGAAGCGAGAGAACATGGCCTCCAGGTCGCGGTCCAGGCGGAGCTCGGTCTTGAAGAGCGTGAAGTTGGAGATGGCGGCGTTGAACACCGCCAGCAGCATGTCCTCCTGCTCCGTGCGCTCAAACGAGCCCAGCCCCTCGAAGTCCAGGATCACGTAGAGCACGCCGCCCACCTGGCACAGCCCCATCCAACAGCCGTCGGTGCAGCGTGCCCCTGAGATCTGGAACGAGGTTCCAAACATGTGGTTCAGCGTGTAGCTCTTGCCAGTGCTCTGCTTGCCCATGGAGGACACCACCGTGATTCCCCCCCACCAGGAATCAAGCACTGCATCCAGTAATCCGAAACTGATGACCTCGACAGCCTCCTGGGTATTGCGGAGCTGTTGTGGCAGCTGCACGCCATCTGCCATGAGCACAAACGCGTTGTCCTCCGCGCGCGCAATCTGCAGGGGGAGCAAGCAAATGAGCTGGCGCACCCAGAAACCCATATGCTGGGCTGTTTCCGTGGCCGATGCAAGCCAACGCTGCATGCGTGCACCCATGCTCACATCATCAGCAGCTGGGCGCTGCAATCCTGTCACCCCTGGCACCCACGCTTCAGTTATGGCGCTCGCTGGAAGCACCACCAGGTTGCGAGCGAGGTGCAGGCTTTTCACGCCCGGCTTGCAGCCCTCAAACAGCCTCTGCTCGATACTCGCCACATGCCTCTCCACGCGAAGCCTCAGAGAGACCTCCTGGTCACCATCCCCCTCATCGAAGTCCAGCACCACTGCCACGTGCATGGCCACCCTGTCCAGCCCTTCCTCCTCCGACACAGCCGCCCCCACCACAGCAAACTTGTCATACGCGTGGAATAAGTATTCCAGCGTGGTCACCTCCTGCGCGGCCCCGTTGTTGCTGGCATTGTTGGCATTACTGCCCACCGCCTCGATCCGGTCTGCCTGCTCCCGCGCATGCACCTGGATGCGGTGCATGTTCACTGTCCCAGTACTCGCAGAGAGCACGCCCAAGAACTGATCGAGGGAGGCACCCTCATGGACTCCACCAAGGCTGAAGGAGGCCAACATGGGGCAGGTGCCACGATACTTCACCACCCTAGGCGGCAAGGCATGCAGGGCAGGCAGCATGAGGGGGGTCAGTTGCAGGGGAAAGCCCATCGGTACGTCCGACGGCGAGTCTGACGGCGAGTCTGGTTGCTCGGCAGCTGGGCCTGCGTCATTGCCTTCCCTCCCCACCACCATCACACAGTTGCCTGTTGCCGTGACCAAGATATTTGTCGGCGCGAACGTGTCATATGGCGGACACTCGTACACCTCCCTCTCCATAGCCTTCTGCTGGATGTTGTACAGCCGCACGCGCCCCCCTTGGTCCAGGAGCACCACCTTGCGCTGCGTTTTCAGCAGCTTCAGGTCCATCAGCTCTGGAGAGCCGCTGAGGGCCCCGAGCTCCACCTGGGGGCAGGCAGACTCCATCGCCTTGAAGCCTTCATCAAAGCGGGACACTGAGATCAGGTGCTGCACATGCATATGGTCCCTGGTGATGAAGTAAGCGGCAAGCAGCCGCGTGTCCTCGTCGAAATCTGCCAGCTCGGCGCATCTGCCAAAGGCGCGGTGAAATGCACGCTGGCCCCCCACACCCACATTGTATATATCCACAACGGCCCGCTCGCCTGCGTTATCTGGCATGTTTGCCATTACCAGCAGGGAGCGGCCTTTCTTCATCAGAAAGGATGACAGCACGGTCCAGGATGCAGGGATGCGAGCAAGGCCCACCTTGCTGACCGCAGGGGCCTGCGAACATGTGCTGGCCGGTCCTCCCTGGTGCCCTTGCTGCGGTGCAGGTGAAAAGAGCATGACCTGCAGCTCCACCAGGGGCTCAGGGGTCTCCTCCACATCTGCCAGCACCACAAGCATCTTCTTCCCCCAAAGCAGCCTGGTTGAGGTCTCCTGGCAGTTACGTACCATGACGGTGAGTTTGTCCGTAGCCGCGGAAGAATTGGCTGGAAGCGCAGCAGCAGTCAGCCGCTGAAGGTGGCTGTATTCGAGGCTCTTGACCTTTGCTGCATAAGCGTCACTTATCCGCTTGGACTTCTCCTTGGCTCTCTGCGAGACACTCAAGCGCCCATGGGCTAGCTCTCGCTCCAGCGATTTTTCTGCCTGCTGAAGAGCATCAGCCAACCGTTTGGAAGCCAAATGCGCCAGCAGCTTCTGCACCTTTTCAGGTGACCTTGCCGGGTCGCCGCCACATGAATAAAGGGGATACCCAGCTTGCTTGTACGAAAAAGCTGCGGTACGAACTCCCGCTATGTATGACATAGCCTCCAGTTTACGATTAGGCATACTCCAAAGCCATTCGGCCTCTGCCAGGGGATCCCTCCTTGCTTTCTTCCTTCCGTCCGTCCATCCTTCTTCGATGTCCTTGCCGGGCGGGCATGCGACAAGTGCAGCGACTAGGCAGCTCCTGCCCACTGCATTGGCGGAGCAGAGTATGCTGGCCTTGTCATTGAACAGCTTCTCAAGCTCCCCTGCATTGCCCACCTCAGCTCGGACGCTGGCAAGGCATGCCTCTCCCTCTGCTCTGGTCTGCTCGAGCTCGCTTTCCGTCACAGCCAGGTGGTACAGGATAGGAAAACCCGAAAGAAGACGGAACCGGAAGGCCTGCATCGTCTGCTGCCTGAACTCCTCCTGCTTGGCTTCAAGGCCGGCTTTGATCTCCTTCACTTTGCATTCCTCTTCCTTGCGCAGCACCCCCACTTCTTCTTGCAGGCTCGTTGATAAGAACTGGACATAAGCGGGATCACGCACCAAGCTCTGCAGCAGCAGCTTCTTGCCTTGTACAGGCATGTCCGGGTGTAGCTGCACATTACGCTGGTCTCGCCAATGCAACAGCGTGTCCGGCGCGCTCAGATCGAAGTCCAGGCGCTCGCTACACTTCCAGATGCGCTTTGGGGGCAGCGCTACATGGCAAACAACTCCAGCCAAGCCCCTAGCGCCCGTCACAATGGCCATTTGAGGCTGCACCCCTGCCCCATTGGCAGCTGGCACGTAAGACCCGCTCTGTAGCTGGCTGCATAATGTCGCGGCTCCAAAGACCCACTCAGGGCCCAGGTCAAAGCTCTCCTCCTGGGTAATCTGCTCCGCAAACCTGTACGGGATGAAGCGCCGCTCGCTGCCACGTGTGCGATCCCCCGATGGGAAGGCCAGGGTTCCAGCTCGGTCAAAGCAGAAGAAGACATGGCGTGTGAGCTGCGTGATGTAGCGCACGCAGGTTGAGGCAATGTCGTTGGGGGAGATAGACGTGAAGGCATTGGTGGGCAGCGGCCATAGGACAACAAAGATGACCTGGCATGGGCAGTCAATGCTACTCGCTGGCTCGCCAGATGGCACCACCTGTCGCTTCACGACGCCATAGATGCCGGGGGGGCAGGGCTCAAGGAGACGGCCAGCAGCATCTGCATCCAGCGCGCCCACTTTGGTCAGCAGGGACAAGATACCGGCCCGATGGCCCACCACGCCATAGCACCGCTGTTCCACACGGTCCAGCTTGCCAAACTCAATCTTGGAGGCGTTTTTATTACACGAGCGGGGCACCGCATCGTTGCACAGCCTGACAAGCTCGAGGCGCGGAATGACCACCTTCTCCACCAGGTTCCCATCCAACGTGTCGCCGCGAATCTCCATCAGCTGGTATACGACGCTCCTCTCCCCTTGCAACGAGGCCACACCACTGTCCACCAGACCTTGCTCCTCCCGAACCATGGTATCCTCCCCGCTGCGCAAGCCCGGCTCCACATCCATCTCTGAGACGCCCAGCTCCTCCCGTGGTGCAGGGCTCACATCCATGTCGCGAAGGTCACCGTAGGGGAAGCCATCCGTGAACCCAAGCTCACCGGGCTTGGTGTGTCGGTGGCTGCCCAGTATGTCCTCCAGCGCACCATGTTGAGAAGATTCCATGGATGCACCTGGTGCACAACAAATAGTACAGAAACAATCAGTGTATATCTTGCAACAGTTTGTCAGCCTCACGGTTTTCCTGTAGGTAGTGCGGCATGCTCGTACCTTGTAGTAAAGCACACACCCCATCGTGTTTGCAATCATCATACTATATTCCTGATTCCCATGCTATGGCCTTCTCCATAAATTTAGTCCAAACTTGGTTACTCAGCTTTACCACATTGCGGGCAATCAACATGGCACATTGCCTACCTTAACCTAGTACGGAAAGTCCAGATGCACAGTGGCTGGGCGTTAACGCCCAAAGAAGTGACTACCTGGAAGTTTGCATACCTGCAGCGCTCCCTGGAACGCCTCCAGTGCGGCCATCCTGCCCACCCTGGGTGATGTCAGCAACTGAATTCGGCCGATTGGCCTCTGGCTCTGCGCACTCGCCACGCATTGGCTCCAAGACACCGACCTGCTGGCTGGTTCGGCCAGCCACGAGGGCATGGGGCTTGCCACCGCCTGGACTGTTGGCGGATTCCTCATTCAGGAGTTGAACCGCGGAAATGGTGTGGCATTCTGGGATATCAGCTGCCTGTCCATCCGTGGCCACTGTACTGCCACAGGGTGCTTCGAATGGCCCTGCGGAGAAAGACGCCGCAATTCCATGATTCAAGGGGTCATCTGGTCCCTGGGGCCCCATGACCCCCAGCTGACTAGGTTGTGGGCTCTAGGCTATCAACCAGCCAGGTGCTCAGTCCAGCCAGCACTGTGAGGGCGATGCAGCAATGCAAGTTCCCCTGGAGCCCCCGCGTGTTGGGAGAAGCAGGCAGTCGGCACAAAGCGCTAGCCACTGATGGCCATGAGCTTGTCCGCCTACCACCTGTGGGCAAAGCGCAACACATGTCAAAAGCAGCAAGGTGGGAATGGGATCAAGCACCGATTGCGACTTACAGCACTACAGTAAAGCGGCGTGCAAGTGAGCTGCGAGAGCTGCATGCTTGATTCAGGACAACATGCTTGCCTTCTGTAAACTAACTTTCTTTTTAGTTTATTCTGAAAGAAGCTACCTTATGCAAGGAGAAACACGAGCATCAGAATACAATTAAACACAACAAAAAGTGCCATAATAAAGTGCATGTTGATGGGCAGCAGCAAGATAAACGCCTCACACTGTCATGGCAAGCTTTCCAGAGGCAGAAGTGCAGCTTGGATAAAGTCGCCCATACTCCATGGTTGCAAATGATGATGGAAACAAACATGATGATGATGATGATGATGATGATGATGATGATGATGATGATGATGATGATGATGATGATGATGATGATGATGATGATGATGATGATGATGATGATGATGATGATGATGATGATGATGATGATGATGATGATGATGATCATGGTATGAGTGATGATGATTGCTGATGGCATGATGCGCAGTCAAGGGTGCTTGAGGGTGTAGTCTGTAGGGTCAACATAGCAAGAGGTTCTGTCCAGTGCATGGAAAGAGGGTCAAAATCATATAAGGGTTGCGTGCATAAGTCTACCACCATGACAGGCAGCTATAGGGGTTCTTCCCGTCTGTGAGCTGCTACAAATTCCCACTGTACCTCGAATGAGACTCCCCCCCCCCTCTCTCTTGACTGCAAAATCTTGCCCGCACTCACCTGTGGAGACTTTTCCCAGATCAGGTTCATCTCAAGATTTTATTATCCTTGCTCAACCGTTGTATATGGGGCCAATTTCAGCTCTTGCTAGAATCATTTCAACGAAGGGTAAGAATGAGCAGTATCCTTACCTAGTCCCTGTAATAAGTTCATTTGCTACAGGGGATGGTCTTGACACCATTGAGAACAACAAACTTAGCTGTGCAATAACACATCCACTGCACGGCTGGATGAGGACAGATCAAACATCCACATACCTCAGAAATCAAAGGTATCCCCTGAAGTAGCCTCTGACCAACAGCAAATATGGCCTTGGTGCAGGATCGAGAAGCTCTACAGAAATTCGTAACTCCCGCCCGTCGTTGACGCCGCCTCCATTCTGTGATCAACACAGGCGTATTGGTCTTTGATTGAGCTCATCCCCTGTCTAATAACTCCAGCTACGGGCCCGTCATTCACGTCCTTCTGCAATCCTGCAGGAGAACTGCAGAGAATCCAGCACCGGGTGTTCGACTTTATTAAACGGACGTTAGATGAGGCTAGTAACCAGGCAAGGAAAGGCATGCAATATACATGTAGATATGTCACGTCCTTGTCGGGTGCTGCAGTGGCCGGGAAGCAGCAAAACAACGTGGCCCTGTCATGGCCTGACGTTGAAATCCGAGCAACATAATGAACTTACGGTGAATGATACCCTCTAGGGTTGGCAGCTGCGAAACGAACTTTTTTTGGAAATTTGGAGCATCATGCCATGGATGCCACGTCGGTAAGACATTTAGTTCTAGCAACGCGATCGGCGGTAAGCCCGTTCGTGATTGCATTGCAAGGAAGAAATGGCACATGCAGCGACCATGGCAGTCACGCCCTCCAAGAACCGAGCTTTGTAGAGGGGTTATCTAGCTAGCCTGTGCTCACGTTCGACCAGGACAGCGCAGATCTCACAGCACGCTTTACACCTTATCCGCCGCAAATGCCGGCGTGAGCATCGGTACTGCACACTGTACAGAGGGCGGTTCACCCACAATCGAATGAAATTTCCCCGTCTGTGACAGCGCATCGTGTGCGGGCAAGGAAGCCTACGCCATTACTACAGCGCACGCAATGTCATTTTGACAGAGCATTTTGACACGAGCAGCGCGTGGCGCGCACTTCACGTGTCGCCCTTTCAGTGCAACACCGCGATCACGATTGATCACCGTGTCAGCTGAGTGCTGGACACGTGGCGTCACGATCGATTACCGAATCACACACAGATTTGTCCGTTTGCTGAGCTTTGCTTTTAGAATTTGGAGTGACGGCAGCGGAAGCGCATAATTTGGCTCTGATGACACAAACTCTAGTGCGGGGGTGAGTGCGGGGTTCCGGGACACCACCGCACTAAGTCCGACGCGCCTGCCCAGGCCACGCCGCGCCGGACCGGCACACGAGTTACGCGGGAAAAAAGGGCCTGCCGCGCCAATTACTGTAGGACTTGGCTAATTTCTTTGTTGACTACAAGCGCAGTCAAGGATGCAATTGGCATCATTGCATTATTTTTGCCAAGGTGCTGGCAATTTACGCTTGAAGGTGGCAAAAATCTGGTTTCTTTGTGATGCAGTAGTGACTATTGCCTGGCAATTGCGCAGCCGGGAAGTTGGGCGAAACCTGGTGCCATTTGGACAGAAACTGGAATAAGGGCTTAACGCCTTACCTAAGGCACAGACCCACACGATGCCGCTGACCGCTAGAAAAATTGCGAGGATGGCCACCAGCACACCCTGTCTGGTGCTGGTCAAGCAGCAAAGGCAGGGCCGGGCCATGAAAGCTGGAGGTCACGAGCACTTTGTTGCAGTGGATGTAAACGACCCCCTGTTTGGAGCACAAAAGGCGAGAAGCAAATTAAAAACGGAAAGCGCCAGTCATACACCGCGCAGCTCGCGAGAATTCCAGGAACCAGTTTTTGTGTGATATTCGCATTTAGATGTCGTGCATAACCATTCCTTTATTATCGCACACACCAGTAAATGAGTACAAGGATTTGCGTCAACCCAGCTAAATGCCGAGGGTGCCACGGACGTGTATGCCAGCGAGCTCGAGTCTGGCGAGCAATCACTCAAACATGTCCACTGTCCCCGCCTAAGCCGAGCATCACCCTAACATGTCCGCCATTGCTACGTTTTATCATCCTTGACTGCGCTTGTAGTCAACAAAGAAATTAGCCAAGTCCTACAGTAATTGGCGCGGCAGGCCCTTTTTTCCCGCGTAACTCGTGTGCCGGTCCGGCGCGGCGTGGCCTGGGCAGGCGCGTCGGACTTAGTGCGGTGGTGTCCCGGAACCCCGCACTCACCCCCGCACTAGAGTTTGTGTCATCAGAGCCAAATTATGCGCTTCCCGGCAGCAGTGACCTGAACACGCCTTAGGACAGCACCACGCTGGCACATCCTCCCGCCTCCGCCGTGCTGGCCATATTTTGCTGGCACATTAAAATTACGATCGATCACTGGAAATATTGTGAAGCTTGCAGTTGCCAACATAGGTTCACACGAGCATTACGAGTGTGCAGCCGTGTAATTTCGTTTTAAGGAAAGTGCCCCGCTTATCCCACAGTAGAAATATCTTCGAACAAGCCTTTATGCCGAAATACGGGTCCTACTAGCGGCCATGGCTGGCATTGTGCCAATGCAAGTGGCACGACTGGGCACTCAGGGAGTTTGTCTCGCCAGTGGCTTGTCACAAGAACCATGGTGTGCTGGGAACGAAGGCAGGAGAGCTACTGAACGCGTCCATTATTTTAGCACTGGTACGCTTCAATTCGCGCCCCCGGCCAACCACACCTCGCTTTCCGCGCATAGAATAACAAAAAAGCCCCGCACTTACCAATGCCAAGCAGCGGCTGGCTCCAAGGCATCGTCCACTTCAAAACGAGTCTCCGAGGTCCTTCCTGCTGTCCCGCCTTGGACACCACGTGATTTGAATGTGCCGTTACCTGCGTTCGATAACCCTCATGAAACCGTAGACGTTGTCGTGGTCGGCTGCGGTCCTGGAGGCCTTTCTGTGGCGGAGCGTGTCGGGGCTGCTGGCTTGTCAGTTGTGTGCATTGACCCTGCTCCTACATCCAGTTGGCGAAACAATTACGGCGTGTGGGTTGAGGAATTCGAAAAAGCGGGCTTGACAGACTGCTTAGAGGTCATCTGGCCCCGCTCCAACGTACACCTTGACGTGGGAAAAGAGCGATTTCTGAATCGCCCATACGGTCGTGTGGACCGCTTAAAGCTAAAGCGCACGCTGTTGAATCGGGCGGTTCAACATGGCGTGCGATTCCTGAGGTCTACAGTGACCGACATTCAACATTCACCTTTCCAGTCGCAGTTGGTCTGCGCTGATGGCACCAAGGTGTCAGCCCTCATCGTGGTGGACGCCACTGGCTTTTCCTGCAAGCTGTTGCAGTTCAGTGAGCCGTTTGAGCCGGGGTACCAAGCAGCATACGGCATCATGGCGAAGGTACGATGCATCGTCTTCCTGCAGACGAATTTTGGCAGTTCAGTTCAATCTTTATTTTATTGTATATATATATTTTATCATCATTATGCCAAGGTGAATGCAGCTGAAGCGCAGTCGAATGTAGCAGTATAAAGGTTGTCAACTTCTAGGCTGATTTCTGACGACCAAACAAGAGAATGAGGGTAGGTGTTCGAACAGCCTTCACACTACGCAATAATATTGTTATTTTTATCAGAATCGCCTGTTTTCGGATGCTTTGAAGAAAATGCATCTTCTTCTTGTGATTGTGTGAGAAGAACAACCCAAGCAAACCTGATGCACTGACATAACAGCAATACCCGCTTTTCTTCTTAGATGTGGATACGATAATGGGCTCTTTCCTTTTCTCATTTCATTGGGCAGTCCAGGGCTCTTCTCGGAGTTTGGATGCACTGGTAAGTTACATAAGAGGTCCAACTTGGGATGTAGATATCACACATTCTGGCACCATCATAGAATGTGCATCCTCCCCCGTTCTTGAATACTGGAAAGCTATAGCCATAATTATGAAGGGTCAGCGTTGCCATCACCACATGCAAACGACAAGTATTTGTACCTGTGGGCAGCAATTTTTAAGATAACATTTGGTGGAGAGTCGCACTATTGTGTCCACGAAATTCGCATTTGATTCTGTTAATTGGCTTGCATATCCTATTTCATTTTTCCTTGTCAGACTGCTCACTGTAGTGAGCTTTAAGCGTTTCAACATGGTAGTTTTGGTTGCTTTGCTGGCTAGGTCCTTGCGTAAGCCTCCTGTAATTTTCTAATGGACATTTTATGAAGTTGTTTTGGTTGTGAGGCGGAACATCAAAAGCTACTACATGATAAAGAGGGCTGTTGTTCCGTTGTAGTAAGAATTTCATTTGTTCACTAAGGAGACCTTAAATTTTTAGTTTAGCTTTCCTGGCTTTCTCAGTCAGAGCCGTCATCCACTTGGCATCCACTCAACATAACTACCGAAGCGATGGTATGACGTAGCGAAGGTTTAAGTTGGCACCAAGTGGTAATCTGTTGATCACTTGCATTCAAGACAGCAGCAAATGTCTTAGCACGAACGCTTTCCCCCCCCCCAGTCCTTCTTCCAAACTTTGAGGTCAACCTCAGCCAACCCACTGTTTTTCTAATGACTCTCGTATCAAGTCAGCGAGGGGTTGAACAGCATGTGGCCATTATGTCTAGGACAGCAATACCACGTCTCCACCCTCTTTCCCCCTTCAAGAATAGATTTATGCATCCCATGCTTGGCATTTATGAAGCTACACCCACCCACCTGGCTACGGATCATGCCTTCGATCCTCGCTTACCACGACCCTCCCTGCTGTTTGCCCTCTGCCCCTGCAACCAACGGCCGCAGGTCGACTCCCACCCCTTCCCCTTGGACACCATGCTGTTCATGGACTGGCGCGACGACCACCTGCGCTTTGAGCCGTCCCTGCGCGCGGGCAACATGGCCTCCCCTTCGTTCCTCTACGTCATGCCCATGAGCCCGACACGCGTGTTCCTGGGTGGGTATCGATGTATATGACATAAAGAAATTCAACATTTCAGTATAGTTTAATTAATATTGCAAGGTTTCAAGGATTATCATTGGTTGTTCCTATGACTGAGACGCGCTTGTTCCTGGGTGGGTATCTATATATAGGCCCCTAGAGAAATACAAATAACATTTTAATATGGTATACTAAATGTTGCGTGGTATCAAGGATTATCATGGGTTGTGCCTATGCTGGAGATGCATGTGTTCCTGGGTGGGAGCCCACTGTAGTACATGGTTTACAGTGGCGCGGCTTTATCCCGGTGGTGCCCTTGAGATATGTGCATTTGTGTGTTTGTGTGTGTATCTGCATGCGCGTGTCTACATGGCAGCGCATGGCTGCTATCGGTGGCTGGTAGAATTTGCTGTTGCAGCTTGCAGCATGACTGTGATGGCCCCCCTGGATGCCTATACTCATCGTTTGGCCACAAATCTGCGTAGTTATCCCAGTCTCGCCGAAGCATTTAGCACCACTCCAGTTTCTGAACTGTTGGTTTTCAAGGCTGCTTATGAATGTGGCGATGGCCGCATCCGTATCTGCCATCGGTACTTTGAAGTAGTCTGCCACCGCACAGTTGGCTCTTATATCCTTGTCTACAATGCAACATGTGATGGCTGTTGGCTTGACTTTGTAACCTGCTATCTCACATGCTGGACTGGATCATCCATCTTGCGCTCACATCTTGCGTTGGGTGCGCAGAGGAGACATCACTCGTCGCACGGCCCGCCGTGCCCTTTGATGTCCTCAAGGAACGGCTGGCATGCCGTCTGCAGAAGTTGGGGGTCAAGGTGCTGGAGATTGAGGAGGACGAGTGAGTGAGCTACAGCAGGGTGTTTCCACTTGTCTTATCTTGTGTGTATCTAAATTTTTCCTGTCTTATCTTGTGTCATGGTTGCGTGGTGTCGTTGGGCGTCGAGTTGCTGGAGCTTCCCTGTCGCGCCTGGGACACAGTTTCCAGTGGGTTCCTTCTCGAATACCTTTCTAAAAATCCCTTTAAAGTTGCCCGCACCACCTTGGCGAGCCTTGCCAAGGTCAACCACTTGGTAGCACGAATGCATGGCTACTGCACAATAACATGGGCAGCACTGTGTACAACAGTGCCTACGCAAAATGGTCATTCGGCCTGCGTACCAGTGCAGAATGCAATTGTTGGAATCTGCGGTACCAGCCATTTCAGCCAGAGTGCCAAACTATTTCGTAGTTTTATCTGAAGATGAACGCCCATGTGCTGTCCCTGTCTTGGGATGTCGTGTCTAGTAACCCAGTGAATATCTCTTGTGACCTCGTGTCTACTAACCCATGGTAATCTCTTGTGGCCCCCAATGGCATGGGCCCGACTGTGCCAGGTACTGTCTCATCCCGATGGGCGGGGCGTTGCCCACCCTGCCGCAGCGCGTCCTGGGCATCGGGGGATCCGCGGGCCACGTCCACCCCTGCACAGGTGAGACATCGACAAGGCACAACATGAGGAATCTCCTTCCTCCTTCCTCCTTCCTCCTTCCTCCTTCCTCCTTCCTCCTTCCTCCTTCCTCCTTCCTCCTTCCTCCTTCCTCCTTCCTCCTTCCTCCTTCCTCCTTCCTCCTTCTCCTTCCTCCTTCCTCCTTCCTCCTTCCTCCTTCCTCCTTCCTCCTTCCTCCTTCCTCCTTCCTCCTTCCTCCTTCCTCCTTCCTCCTTCCTCCTTCCTCCTTCCTCCTTCCTCCTTCCTCCTTCCTCCTTCCTCCTTCCTCCTTCCTCCTTCCTCCTTCCTCCTTCCTCCTTCCTCCTTCTCCTTCCTCCTTCCTCCTTCCTCCTTCCTCCTTCCTCCTTCCTCCTTCCTCCTTCCTCCTTCCTCCTTCCTCCTTCCTCCTTCCTCCTTCCTCCTTCCTCCTTCCTCCTTCCTCCTTCCTCCTTCCTCCTTCCTCCTTCCTCCTTCCTCCTTCCTCCTTCCTCCTTCCTCCTTCCTCCTTCCTCCTTCCTCCTTCCTCCTTCCTCCTTCCTCCTTCCTCCTTCCTCCTTCCTCCTTCCTCCTTCCTCCTTCCTCCTTCCTCCTTCCTCCTTCCTCCTTCCTCCTTCCTCCTTCCTCCTCCTTCCTCCTTCCTCCTTCCTCCTTCCTCCTTCCTCCTTCCTCCTTCCTCCTTCCTCCTTCCTCCTTCCTCCTTCCTCCTTCCTCCTTCCTCCTTCCTCCTTCCTCCTTCCTCCTTCTCCTTCCTCCTTCCTCCTTCCTCCTTCCTCCTTCCTCCTTCCTCCTTCCTCCTTCCTCCTTCCTCCTCCTTCCTCCTTCCTTCCTCCTTCCTCCTTCTCCTTCCTCCTTCCTCCTTCCTCCTTCCTCCTTCCTCCTTCCTCCTTCCTCCTTCCTCCTTCCTCCTTCCTCCTTCCTCCTTCCTTCCTCCTTCCTCCTTCCTCCTTCCTCCTTCCTCCTTCCTCCTTCCTCCTTCCTCCTTCCTCCTTCCTCCTTCCTCCTTCCTCCTTCCTCCTTCCTCCTTCCTCCTTCCTCCTTCCTCCTTCCTCCTTCCTCCTTCCTCCTTCCTCCTTCCTCCTTCCTCCTTCCTCCCTTCCTCCTTCCTCCTTCCTCCTTCTCCTTCCTCCTTCCTCCTTCCTCCTTCCTCCTTCCTCCTTCTCCTTCCTCCTTCCTCCTTCCTCCTTCCTCCTTCCTCCTTCCTCCTTCCTCCTTCCTCCTCCTCCTTCCTCCTTCCTCCTTCCTCCTTCCTCCTTCCTCCTTCCTCCTTCCTCCTCCTCCCTCCTCCCTCCTCCTCCTCCCTCCTCCTCCTCCTTCCTCCTTCCTCCTTCCTCCTTCCTCCTTCCTCCTTCCTCCTTCCTCCTCTCTCCTTCCTTCCTCCTTCCTCCTTCCTCCTTCTCCTTCCTCCTCCTCCTTCCTCCTTCCTCCTTCCTCCTTCCTCCTTCCTCCTTCCTCCTTCCTCCTTCCTCCTTCCTCCTTCCTCCTTCCTCCTTCCTCCTTCCTCCTTCCTCCTTCCTCCTTCCTCCTTCCTCCTTCCTCCTTCCTCCTTCCTCCTTCCTCCTTCCTCCTTCTCCTTCCTCCTTCCTCCTTCCTCCTTCCTCCTTCCTCCTTCCTCCTTCCTCCTTCCTCCTCCTCCTCCCTCCTCTCTCCTCCTCCTCCTCCCTCCTCCTTCCTCCTTCCTCCTTCCTCCTTCCTCCTTCCTCCTTCCTCCTTCCTCCTTCCTCCTTCCTCCTCCTTTCCTTCCCTCCTCCTTCCTCTTCCTCCTTCCTCCTTCCTCCTTCCTCCTTCCTCCTTCCTCCTTCCTCCTTCCTCCTTCCTCCTTCCTCCTTCCTCCTTCCCCTCCTTCCTCCTTCCTCCTTCCTCCTTCCTCCTTCCTCCTTCCTCCTTCCTCCTTCCTCCTTCCTCCTTCCTCCTTCCTCCTTCCTCCTTCCTCCTTCCTCCTTCCTCCTTCTCCTTCCTCCTTCCTCCTTCCTCCTTCCTCCTTCCTCCTTCCTCCTTCCTCCTTCCTCCTTCCTCCTTCCTCCTTCCTCCTTCCTCCTTCCTCCTCTCCTTCCTCCTTCCTCCTTCCTCCTTCCTCCTTCCTCCTTCCTCCTTCCTCTTCTCCTCTCCTTCCTCCTTCCTCCTCCTCCTCCTCCTTCCTCCTTCCTCCTTCCTCCTTCTCCTCCTCCTTCCTCCTTCCTCCCCTCCCTCTCCCTCCTCCTCCTCCTCTCTTCTCCTTCCTCCTTCCTCCTTCCTCCTTCCTCCTTCCTCCTCCTTCCTCCTTCCTCTTCCTCCTTCCTCCTTCCTCCTTCCTCCTTCCTCCTCCTCCCTCCTCCCTCCTCCTCCTCCTCTCCTCCTCCCTCCTCCCTCTCTCCTCCTCCTCCTCCCTCCTCCCTCCTCCTCTCCCTCCTCCTCCTTCTCCTTCCTCCTTCCTTCCTCCTTCCTCCTTCCTCCTTCCTCCTTCCTTCCTCCTCCTCTTCCTCCTTCCTCCTCCTCCCTCCTCCTCCTCCCTCCTCCCTCCTCCCTCCTCCCCTCCTCCTCCTCCTCCTCCTCCTCCTCCTCTTCTCCTTCCTCCTTCCTCCTTCCTCCTTCCTCCTTCTCCTTCCTCCTTCCTCCTTCCTCCTTCCTCCTTCCTCCTTCCTCCTTCCTCCTTCCTCCTTCCTCCTTCCTCCTTCTCCTTCCTCCTTCCTCCTTCCTCCTTCCTCCTTCCTCCTTCCTCCTTCCTCCTTCCTCCTTCCTCCTTCCTCCTTCCTCCTTCCTCCTTCCTCCTTCCTCCTTCCTCCTTCCTCCTTCCTCCTTCCTCCTTCCTCCTTCCTCCTTCCTCCTTCCTCCTTCCTCCTTCCTCCTTCCTCCTTCCTCCTTCCTCCTTCCTCCTTCCTCCTTCCTCCTTCCTCCTTCCTCCTTCCTCCTTCCTCCTTCCTCCTTCCTCCTTCCTCCTTCCTCCTTCCTCCTTCCTCCTTCCTCCTTCCTCCTTCCTCCTTCCTCCTTCCTCCTTCCTCCTTCCTCCTTCCTCCTTCCTCCTTCCTCCTTCCTCCTTCCTCCTTCCTCCTTCCTCCTTCCTCCTTCCTCCTTCCTCCTTCCTCCTTCCTCCTTCCTCCTTCCTCCTTCCTCCTTCCTCCTTCCTCCTTCCTCCTTCCTCCTTCCTCCTTCCTCCTTCCTCCTTCCTCCTTCCTCCTTCCTCCTTCCTCCTTCCTCCTTCTCCTTCCTCCTTCCTCCTTCCTCCTTCCTCCTTCCTCCTTCCTCCTTCCTCCTTCCTCCTTCCTCCTTCCTCCTTCCTCCTTCCTCCTTCCTCCCTTCCTCCTTCCTCCTTCCTCCTTCCTCCTTCCTCCTCCCTCCTTCCTCCTTCCTCCTTCCTCCTTCCTCCTCCCTCCTTCCTCCTTCCTCGTTCCTCCTTCCTCCTTCCTCGTGCCTGATATCCTGGCTGACTGCTGGGATGCACACGAGCTGTGCAAAGGAGGGTAGAGGCTAAGTACCCCAGGCGCCCCAAAGCCAGCCCGTGTGAATTATCCCAGTGCTTTCATAATTACACAACAAACATTACTCACCTTCTATGCGTTGGGCGGTGCACTTCCTGTCACTAATGATCCAAAACTATGTGTCATCGCCACACTGCTGCCCTCCCCCCAGGTTTCTGCATCTCACGCACGCTCCTCATGGCGCCCGTGCTGGCCGACGCGCTGGTGAAGGAGGTATACGCAGCCAAGGCGTACCAGCAGCACCACGTGGTCTCACAGGCGCAGGCACAACGGCCGCCGGCGGCAGCAGCGGCGGAGGGCCGGGCCGAGGCGTCTGGGGCCACGGTGGGGCCGGCCGGCCCGCCGAATGCGTTTGCAGCGGCGCGAGTGAGCGCGCGCGCGTGGGATGCGGTGTGGGACCAGCGGGCGCTCCAGCAGCGCGAGTACTACCTGTTCGGCATGAGCGTGCTGATCAAGGTGAGGCCTCCGACACAGGGTTGATGTCTGAAGTTGATGGTTTCATATTTTTTGATGTTTGAAACTTGTGAACCTATACCCATAGTTGTTATTGGATACGTTTGTTTTCCCCAATGGCACGTGCGATGATGCCCGTTTGCTTTGGAAATGGGTTTTAGCTGGATCAAAAGGATAGCAATTGGGTAAGCTGTTAAAAGCCGCCAATTCTGTTCACATGACTCATGGAAGTATGGAAGCTTATTAAGATTAGCTTTTGCTTATTAGCACTGAACTTGACGATGGCAAAGTTTAAATGTGTTGCTGTTGTCTGCTTAGAACCATATTGCTATCCTACTGGTTAGATTGTAGACAGTGCAACCCTTCAAATCCTTCCTATTTGCCTGTTTTCTGCCACCACTAAACTGGAATGGTCTCCCACAAACGTCCTTATATAAACGCCATTTATATTCCCCGCGTGATGCGCGCCCAGCTGGACCTGGCCGGCATCCGGGAGTTCTTCTCCGGCTTCTTCCGGCTGTCCGACTACCACTGGATGGGCTTCCTGTCCTACCAGCTCAGCCTGCAAGAGGTGAGCACGGTGTTGCCATGTGGGGAGCACAATATTCAACCTTGTGGGTTTGCTGTTAGCCCTAGTCGTACGGGGCATGCCAAGTCTAAGGCATGTGGCCTTGGCCTAAAAAGGATGGCCAGACGTCACACCATGCTGTACACAACTGTTCTTGTTTAAAATCCAACCTATTGACATTGGGAAACTGATAAGAACATGCTATGGTCTTCCTTGCTGCGTCTTCCCCCTCTCCCTCCCCCTCGCTCTTCATTCAGTTTGCGGGGTTGGGCCATTCGCTCATTCACACAGAAACAGCTTGTTCACGTCCCTCAATGAATTTTGTCTGCCACGTCCGCAGTGGTTGTCATACTTCTAGAACATTAATAGCTGGATAGGATATGCTTGTGGTGTTGTACTTAGGAATTTCCTGGAATGGATAGCCTTTTGGCCTTGGTTAACTTCTTCAGTTTTGTATACTGCTGTGTAACTGGCAGGTGCGCATTGTGTTCTGCCTCTTCCATAATCACTCCTGGCCAGTTTGCTGGTTATGCCCTGACAGTTTTTGTTTCTCACGTCAGTGATCCATTCTACATAGAGTTGGACACCCATGCCTTACTCCTTTGAACAGCGAAGTCACAGATGTGGCCATTTCGCCTAAAATAGTATGTTCTGGTTTGCTTCCACCACTTTTTTCTTGCTTGGGTGACATTCTGTTTTCTCCTCTGCAGCTTATTACATTCAGCCTGACCTTTTTTGCACGGGGAAGCAATGCTGCTAGGGAATCGCTGGTCCTGAAGGGGTTTCCAGGCCTGTTGACCATGGCTGGGAACATATGGAAGATGGATCCCAGCAAAAAATGAATCTCTTTTCCTGCAAGAGGCCTTGGAACCGCTTATGCCCATCGGTGAATGAAGGAAACCACCCCCCAGTCGGCTGCATAGCGATTCGGGCTGTGGTGCCCGCAACCCTGTAACTAGGAACTATATACATCCACCCACCCCATTCCATATTCATTTCCCTGAGGACTAGTGACACAGTTACGTGTAAATAAATAAATTACTGCCCATCGGTAATTGATGAGTAAAGTCTGCATGCATCGATCCACACTAGAATAATTAATTGATGGTCCACAGGCCACCGATAGGCAATTGCATGGACTCACTTAGAGACGCCGGTTTGGGAGATCCTCTCTGAGGGTTTTTAGGGGCGCATAACCATGGCGTTCCTTAAATGCCGCAAGAAGCTCTCGGAGACTCGCTTCACGCTGGACGACGACTTGACCCTGGCCCAGCAACAACGGCGACGCGATCTATGGCCGACCTACCTTCAGCTCCGGCAGAGCGCAAGGGGGAAGCCGGTATACTGGAGGGGGGCGGTCATCCACGTTGACCACAAGCCCTGGCAGCCCCCTCCTGCCACCTCAGACTAGGAATATATATACCAGTAGTGTAGATTAGTAAGGCTTAGCCTAGCATGTGGCCCACGCGCATGTGCGCCCATAATGGCCCCCATGGATGATGCCTTCAACATTTAGCCATGCTTTGTCTATAATGGGACCCCCATGGATGTTGCATTAAGAATTTAGCCATGCTATGCCATGCAGAGAGATGCTCTCTGTCGAGAAGCCATGTCCTAGCTCTTGTATAGCCATGATGATCTTCCTCCCTCACAGGCATGCTCCCCCCTTACCCGGGCATAGCGTGATAGACCATGAGGGTGCAGGTGCCTTGGTGCACCTAGAGCAGGGGTAGCTTACATTCCCACCCTTGCATGAAGTAGCCTAGAATGTATTAAAAGCCATATGCCCCTTCTCAGGGCTATGTGCTACATCTACTCCCAACGGAGTGATGTTGATAATTAATTAATTAATTAATTAATAACCATGCATGGGTTCACCCGCGCATCCCCACTAGCTTGGCGGGCATGCATGCATGCATGCATGCGCAAGGGGCATGGAACGTGGCTGTCTGTCATCTGGCCGGAGCTAGCTGATCGATGACTCGCAAAGAGAAATGGCAGTCCTGAGATTATGAAGGATACTAAGTGAGAAATGGATGTTGCATTAAGAATTTAGCCATGCTATGCCATGCAGAGAGATGCTCTCTGTCGAGAAGCCATGTCCTAGCTCTTGTATAGCCATGATGATCTTCCTCCCTCACAGGCATGCTCCCCCCCTTACCCGGGCATAGCGTGATAGACCATGAGGGTGCAGGTGCCTTGGTGCACCTAGAGCAGGGGTAGCTTACATTCCCACCCTTGCATGAAGTAGCCTAGAATGTATTAAAAGCCATATGCCCCTTCTCAGGGCTATGTGCTACATCTACTCCCAACGGAGTGATGTTGATAATTAATTAATTAATTAATTAATTAAGTGAGAAAACCATTCCTGGACGCATAAGTAAGTAAATAGGTAAGAAAAAGTACTTAGTAATTACTTACATACGATTAGGGCTGGGGCGCATGCAACCGTGCATGCACAACTAGACTTTAGATAGGCTCCCAGTCCGTTCCAGCACCCATTTCATTGAGGATTATGCTCATGGAGGCGCCCTGGCGATCGGACTGGCGGGGTCCCCACCCGTCGCAGCTCCACCTCTTCGCTCACGTGACGCGCAGCCAAAGTGTTATAAATATTTAGCACTAATTTACTGGTCAGCAATGTACCGGTAGTGTATTATGAACAATGAAACAAAAATGCAAAGCATCATGCTGCGGCCCTGCATTGAATGGCCAGGAATGTAAGTACATAGTCCTCGTTCAAGCTGTCATCCGGCCATGCATACAAAGCCACATCATGCTGGCATTCAATTTAAGAGCTGTGTGCAAAGTCATAGGCTCCGCCAAACACCCTAAAGCAGTTTCGCGCAGTCCTGTGCGCCGCAGTCGCACGCGATGACGTGGCGCCCGTCCACCGCCCGCCTGGCATCCACGTTGCCATAGCGGTAGTCGTACCGCAGCTGGGACCCAGCAGGGATGTCCCGAGACGCAAACATGGCGCAGCGGTGCACCTCCATGTTGACAAAGTCCACGATGACAGGGTAGCAGACTAGGTTGTCGGCGCCGGGTCGACCCTCCTTGCCCGGGCACCCGTGGTTGATGAACTGGGCGACATTCCCGACGTGAGTGGGGTCCAATGCGAATAGTTCCTGGGGTGGCAGCTCCTTGCCCTCGTCATCGGGTACCGCCGGCAGCCAGCCGTCCAGGTCGAACATGGCGCTGAAGAAGCCGACACGCGACATGAAAACAAAGCACATTTCACACAACAAAATGCAGCGCAGGGTTGCAAAGCATTTGAGGTGCCAGGCCACAAGAGCAAGTTAGGGCACAATGTTTGTTGCAAATGACGCACTGCACAGCTTGCATCATAGGCTACAACCGAACTCTTAGACTGCTTCCCAAAGTAGTGCGTAAGAGCTTGGACAGCTACATTAGACAGCTTGACAAAATGGGAGCATTGCACGTGCACGTACTACTGATGACATGCCCCATCTACTCACGCTGCAATCTTGTGCCCCATCCCCTACTCCCATGACGCCCTTCTGCCCCATCCCTGTACTCACACAATGTTATTATGACCCATTACCGTACTTTACATGGCTTTCCCGTGCCCCAAGGCCATACTCACATGACGTTTTTGTGCTGACATCGGCGGTTGGCCTCTTCGTTGGAGACCACCTCCCCGATATACTCCACCACAAACTCCCCGCTGCAAAATGGGAAGGTCGTGCAGTCCCCACCAGGCATGCAAACGAGGAAGATCATGTGAGGCACGCCTTGCGATGACATCACTGGCTGGAATCACCAACTCTACGCCAGTAGAGAGATTTCCTATATACAACTCATTCAACACCCAGCGAAAGAAATGGAGGACCGTTGCGTGGAACGGGAATTAAAAGATGTAAAGCCATGGATCGCAAAGCACACAAGTAACGTGAGAATGCAACCACCAATAAATATACCAGCTATTGCAACCGCCAACCAGCAACAAATACATTAGTACCTGTGATTGCAACCAGCAATAAGTATAGCACCGTACAAATCAACCTGCACAAGTAGTACCATAAGTACAAGTTAAGGACAAGATAATCACAAGGCTGCCATGATACTACCACACTGTTACCAAATGTAAGAGCTTCCGAGGGTACCCTTTGGAAGAAACAACATGCCATGCTGACATCCCGACATGATGCCGTCACACAGCCCGTGCTGCCACACCAGGCACGTGACCACACTGTCTTGCCAGACAGGATTCCCAGCACACAACCCCAACCCACCCGCTCACCACAGGACATCTCTCGGCATACTTCCATCGCTCACCACAGGATGTCCTCGCGCGTGAACAGGCCCCACCCGGACGTCTCCGTCATCCGCAGCTCCAACGCCTTGCGTACGCCACGCTGGACAACGCGGTTGCTGCAGGGACCCTGCAAGGTGGTGCGCCCCCTGTTGCCCCTCCGCCCATGTTTGTGGGGCCTCCAACCGCCTCTGCGAGGCTTCACCACGTCGACACCGTGCCCCGAGCGTCCGTCTGCTGGTATCTGCCCATTCCCAGCCATCTGCCCATCCCCAGCCATCTGCCCGACCACTTCCTTCCCCTTCCCCTCCTTCCCCTCCCCTTCCTTCCCCTTCCCTTCCCTCCCCTTCTCTTCCCTCCCGTCCCCTGCCGTCCGCTCCTCTCCCGCATGCTCGTACGCTCCCTGTTCATCTCCCACCCCTCCGTCTCCTTTCCCTGCGCGGTCCCTCGCGTCACGCGCAGTCCCTGGTTGTTCGTCCCCTCCGCCCTGCTCCCCTTGGCATTGCTCCCCCACCCATCCACCCCCTCTGCGCCCCTCCCCTTCCAGCCCACTCCCTCCGCGGCCATCCCCAGAGCACGCACCCCCTGGCTGGCTCTTGTCGCCACCTGTCCCCAACGGGTTTTGCTCTTGTCTGCCCCCGAGACTTCCATCAAACGCCGACGCGACGCAGCCGCCAGGGCTAGCGCGCATGTCGCCCCCATCCCGGCCCTCAACCCGCGGACACTGATGGCCATCGCCACGGCCCGCATGCACATCGCCAACGCCACTGCGGGCGCATGCGCATCGGTCGTTGCACTCGACGATGACATTCCCCTTCCCCACCATCACGCGGCCAAAGGCGTCGTAGAACGCGCGGCCACCCACGACCGTGCGCCCGTCATCCTGCCAGTCAAAGCGCAGGTCGCCACATTTGTGGACCCCCCCTGCGTACAGCGGTCGCAACGAGCGCGTGACATCCAGCCCCCCGGACCCACACCAGGCATCCCGCCGCCCTGACGTCCGCCTGTCATTTTGCCGGCCAAAGCCATGCCCTCGGTCCGCCACGAGCGAGAAAGAATGTTCCCTCTGTGGCTCCGTTGGCGAGGCAGGAGTGGAAGGATGACCTTGTTGTCGGGGAAAATTAGGTCCCTGGTGCCCCGCTGCCCCCGTTGATCGGGGCCTGCGGTCCGCACCGCTTTCCATCAACGCTGGGGGAGGATGGCCGCGGTGCACCGTGGGGCGGGCGTGTGAGCTGTCGGGGTCAAGGTGACCAGCGGCAGTGCCATGAGGTGGCGGCGGGCGCGGTGGCCGCGTGCTCAGGTCCTCCTGTGGCCGCGCGTCTCCATCCTGTGGCCGCGCGTCTCCATCCTGTGGCCGCTTGCGCTTCCCGAGAACTGCCATGCTTGACAAGAACGCTTCCCTTGACGAGGGGCGCTTGGCATGATGTCGTGGCCCCGCACCCTCCGGGTGGCTCGCCTTGGCTTCTCCGCTGCCACCGGGTCCATGGCTTTTGCTAGCGCCAGCGTGGCTGCCATCATGGGCGCGAGAGGGGCCGCGGCTGTCAGCGTGGTCAGGGCCATCGTTACGGCCATGCCGGCCTACAACGCTGCGGTCCCCATCATCCCCATCATCGTCATCATCGCCAATGTCAACATCACCGTCAACATCATGGTCATCAACATCATCGTGATTGCCAACGTTGTGGTGATCTTGGCTGTCAGCATCGTCGTTGATGTCGTTGCCATCACCCTCTCCCTCTGCGGATGCTTCCTCCCCGTCACTCGCCCCGTCCTCATCGCTGGCCTCCTCGTCATCTCCCTCCCTCTTCTTCCGGCGCACCTGCGCGAGCCCTTGCACCTGCAAAGCCACCTGCACGTGTTCGCACAGCATACGCCCGCATCCCGCGAATGACGACGCGGCGCAACCCTCCAGCACGGACAGCAGCTGCCGCACTCGGTTGAGGGACCGCAGCTCGACCCGCATGGGCACGACATCCCCTTGGGACATGCCAGCGAGGCCCGCCGAACCTGTTTGACAATGCGCTGCGCTGGGGGAACCGTCCACAGCAGATAGTGCTCGGTCACGTGCGGACGCGGCACAACCCTGAAGCAGGCCAGGCGTGCCACCCCTAGCCTCTACCCCAGCAGAGCTTGCCGTTGTAAATGCAATTCCTTTGGGGCCCCTTTGAAGGGTCGAACCCACCGGGCGTGACCGGTCCTCCACCAAACTACCCGTGCTCCACCAGGTATCAGAGTCCGCCCTCTCACTGCCCATCACATCCGCGTCCTCCCCCTCGTCACCTATGCTTGCCCTCCCCGTGGTCTGTGCCTCATCCCCACCCATGCTCATCCTGCCTAACGCTTGTACGTGTTCCACATCCGTCCCCACTGCCTCTGCCACACTCCCACTGGCCCCCACGGGCCTCCCCGTCCCACAGCTCTCAGATTCATACCCCTTAGCGGCAGCGCCTCCCTTGGGGGACAACCGGGCGGCAGCAGACCACTTGGGGGGCCGGGCGCACAGGCAGCCGGGGGCGGGGACCAGCTTAAACTCCGGCGGAAGCACATTGCGTGTGACATAGGTCAGGCGCCGGGGGTCAGTCGTGGGGAGCATGCAGCGGGGCAGCTCGTCGTTAACGTCGTTGGTGCAGGGGATGGGGATGGGCTCGAGGCCCCCGCTGATGTCAGCGGACAGCACGCGCTTGCCGAGGAGAGGGAAGGGAGGCAGCTGGGGGGAAAAGGGTGGGGGGCGAGAGGGTGTTGCATGAGAGAGGCAGAGTACAGTAGATGCAGCACAGATAAGAAACTGGCTGCAAGCTCCAGCCAAAAGAAATAATCTAAACTGATTTAAACAAATTTGTTTCATTACCATTAGGGTGTAACATGCGGAGTTGTTCTCGTCAAAATGACTGCATTCTACTTCAAGCTACGGCCTTAAATCAAGAAAACATCCGGTTGACTGGGAGTCACCGCATTAAGAGAGTTTTTACCAGGACGGGCATCCGATCACATCCACCCAACCGCCTAGGCAAACACGGCCTGCTTTGTTCTCCCAGTGCAACACTTGATCGATTCACGCAATACCTTGGGCTTTCTGGCACGCAGCGGCCGCGCCGGTCGGACGCTGCTGCAGGTGGCATGCTCCATGCACAGGATGGGGTGCTCCATCCCAGCGGACATGTCGGCCCACTCGCGCGCACACGGGTAGTGGAATACATGGCGGCACTGCTGGATGCCGCAACCCAGCGTGGCACCTTTGCGCTTGCACACGCGGCAGCGGTTCAGGCCGGCCTGGCGAGACAATGTGCACATAATGCCGAGGGACAGGAGCAATGTACACGTCCGCATCGTTAGATTTTATGCAGGGTCACCTTACAGCTCTTCGGGAATGAAAAAATGAGGCTATAATGCTTAAAGTACTCCAGGTAATGCGTTTATGCATTAACACTGGTTGGTTGGTTGGTTGGTTGGTTGGTTGGTTGGTTGGTTGGTTGGTTGGTTGGTTGGTTGGTTGGTTGGTTGGTTGGTTGGTTGGTTGGTTGGTTGGTTGGTTGGTTGGTTGGTTGGTTGGTTGGTTGGTTGGTTGGTTGGTCGGTCGGTTGGTCGGTCGGTCCGTGGGTCGGTCGGTTCGTTCGTTCGTTCGTTCGTTCGTTCGTTCGTTCGTTCGTTCGTTCGTTCGTTCGTTCGTTCGTTCGTTCGTTCGTTCGTTCGTTCGTTCGTTCGTTCGTTCGTTCGTTCGTTCGTTCGTTCGTTCGTTCGTTCGTTCGTTCGTTCGTTCGTTCGTTCGTTCGTTCGTTCGTTCGTTCGTTCGTTCGTTCGTTCGTTCGTTCGTTCGTTCGTTCGTTCGTTCGTTCGTTCGTTCGTTCGGTCGGTTGGTTGGTTGGCTGGCTGGCTGGCTGGCTCGCTGACTGGTTGGCTAGTTGGTTGGCTGGCTGGCTGGCTGGCTGGCTGGCTGGCTGGCTGGCTGGCTGGCTGGCTGGCTGGCTGGCTGGCTGGCTGGCTGGCTGGCTGGCTGGCTGGCTGGCTGGCTGGCTGGCTGGCTGGCTGGCTGGCTGGCTGACAGGCTGGTTTGTTTGTTTGTTTGTTTGTTTGTTTGTTTGTTTGTTTGTTTGTTTGTTTGTTTGTTTGTTTGTTTGTTTGTTTGTTTGTTTGTTTGTTTGTTTGTTTGTTTGTTTGTTTGTTTGTTTGTTTGTTTGTTTGTTTGTTTGTTTGTTTGTTTGTTTGTTTGTTTGTTTGTTTGTTTGTTTGTTTGTTTGTTTGTTTGTTTGTTTGTTTGTTTGTTTGTTTGTTTGTTTGTTACCCCCCGCGAACGCCAAGCCAAGACATACTTGCATGCAAAGCAACAACAGCCGATAGTCACGGGGTGGAAAGGTTTCGATTTGAGAAATATATTGACGAATGCTAACAAAATAGGACTGTACTGTACATCCTAAACACCCTCGCCAGCCAAGCCTACCTTAGATGGCGCACCAAGCTAGTACCGTAAAATCGCCCAAGGCAAGTTGGCCTACCCTGCTCGGCGGTGTGTTACAGTGCGGTATAGTAGTAGTACATTTCTCAAGAATGCCTTGCCAAGCCTATTCCTTAAGTCAGCCGCAAAGGCTAAATTCGACCGCCCAAGCATAGGTTGCCTACCCTGCTCGGCGGCGCCCACGCCCGGGCCACCAGCTTGGGCGTATCGAAAAAGACGTCATCCTCGTCTCGCACGGTCCCTGGCGTCCATGCCAGACACGCGTAGTGCACAAAGCCAAGGCTGCGCGCGGGAGAAGAAAGCAAAACGCAGGTATGCCGCCTGAGAGCACAATGGTCAGCCCATCACGCGTAGACAACGCAAACAAGCTACTCAACATGCCCACGCAAACAAGCAAACAAGCGAACAAGCAAACAAGCGAACAAGCGAACAAGCAAACAAGCGAACAAGCAAACAAGCGAACAAGCGAACAAGCGAACAAGCGAACAAGCGAACAAGCAAACAAGCGAACAAGCAAACAAGCAAACAAGCAAACCGGCAAAAATGACATTCCCACGTGTGAAGCTACTTGTATATTGGCAACGCGCGACACATTCAAAGAGCGTGACAATGAGAAACATTTCTGGAAAGGAAGACCAGATTTTGCGAGAAGAAGCTCAACAGCAGCAAAACAACAAACATGGACACAGTCGGGGAGATGCACACAACCTTAAGCCCTTCACACGCCATTAAACGGTCCACATGCCGGCCTTCCTCTCTTCTTCTTGCTCTTGTTGCTGCACCAGCACCCACTAGCAAGTACACATGCCATGATGGTACCCCCCTCTCATTCATACACCAGGGAAGATGCGTCCCTACCTCTTCGTGTTTTTATTCTTGTTGCCGCACCCGCATTCATCTGTCAGCCGTCCGCAGCACACCGCCACGGTGGCGCTCAAGTCTCGTACGTCCGGCTCTGCCGCCCGCCACCGCAGCAAGCCCCTGGGCTCCCGCCCACACAGCTGGCAATACTCCAGGGACGGCTGCTCGCTGACGTCATCCATGACCATGCCAGGTCGCGGTGCCACAGCTGGGGTATGCACGTGGCCAAATAGGCCGCCTCTGCTGGAGCACTGCGGCGTGACCGGTACTTTACACGCCGGACTCGTCATGTCGGCCGAAATCGCCAACTGGGGGGATGGTTTATACCGGGGCACTAGGGGCGGCATCCCCTGATACAATTTGAGTGGTGGCCGGCCACCCTGGCGTGACCCGCCAACCAATGGCGCGCCAGAGGTTGCCACTTGCTCCCGCTCCGCAAAGTGCTCCACCCCCACCGCGTCCCAATCCGGCACGTCATTCAAACAAGCGCCATGTACCCTTGCGGAGGCGTCTCCTCTGGTCACCACCAGGGATGCCCCAGCACTTCTCCGCGTGCCGCCGTCGGCTTCCCTCCTCGGCCCGTTTAGCGGATCCCTTGTCCCTGGCCCATAATCCTCATCGCTACTGCCCCGGGCATCTTCCTCATCGCTGCTGGCGGGGGCATTGTTCTCATCACGGCTGCCTGGGTCGTCTGACACAGGGAGGGAATTCTCCTCGCTGCGTGCGGCCATGATGCCATCCCCGTGACCGCAGATGTGCAGTAGCCGCAGGGTCTGCGCCGACATGTACCGGCTGGGGGGCATGCTGCCACCCGCCATCACATCACCCCCAAGGCCATTTGCGGCTTTCGGGGCCACAGCAAAGGCCCCATGAGAGGCCGATTGCACGAGAGATGGGGAAGAGGCCGCGGGGCGCTGTAAAGAATTCTTAAGTTTAGAAGCAAGTTCTCTCTGGCCACGAGGGATGCTGCCAACGCTCCTCCAACGGCCCGTCTTCCTTGGTTGCCTGCCTTGCCCCTGGACGCTGCCTCTTGGGGACGACCCGGCCCCCAGCCTTTCTTGATTCAGGATTCGTTGGGGGCGTTTCCAGGCGGGGTTTACGCCCTGCGAAAAGACGGACGGTTTGAAGATGAACCCCAAAGAAAGAGATGAGTATTTGTAGAAAACGCTCCCAGAACTTACATGTAAATTAATTACGATAACTTTCTGTGGAAAACCCTCATAGAACTTACATTAAACTTAAGTTAGGATAACTTTCGTTTGAAAACCCTCCAAGAGCTTACATACAGTTTAAGTTAGGATAACTTTCCTTCAAAACACCTCCGCCACCTCACGAGAAAAGGGCGCCAAAAGCACACGTCGCTGGACTGCACTTGTGGCAACCGGTATGGCCCATGCAATAGTCGGTGAGGTACCTAGGAAACCAGAATGCTTGATGTCCAGGGAACCTGCAGCAGTGAGAGCGCATGTTCAAAGGGCAAGAAGAACGCTAGCAGACAGCTGTCGCCTGCCCATGCAGGCCACAACGCCAAAATGCCTATCTAGCATAGCAAGCTCCTAAAAGATCCCAAGTCCACATTCATTCAGCTGCCACAATGTCCCTCACTCCCAACTAGCCGTCACTAATCCCTTAGCTCGCAAGCCCCTTCCCAGCATGACAGGATGCCATGTGAGGTGTGTTGGTCAGCGCACCATCGTTTGTACGGCTGCATTCAGGACCCTGATGCCTTGGTGGTGCTTCTGGACCTGTCGGGAACGACGGTCCCAGGCAAAAGGGATGTCCTCCACAGCCAACTTGGCCCAGGCGTGGGCGAGCTGTAACAGCTCCACGTCCAAGCGCAGTAGGGGATCTCTGGAAGTAGCAGCCAGAGTATCTGCCGTTCCCTCGGCCGACGCCGGTAAGGGAGCCTGTGCATGATCGTAAAAGCGTGGCCAAAGACATGCATTTAATGTGAAGCAGGGGCAGGGGCAGGGGCAGGGGGAGGGGGGCACTGGCAGGGGCAGGGGCTGAGGAGCAGGGATACGTTGCCGCAATCACTACCATGCTAGGTTTTCATGGCAAGAAGCGACGGAATCTCGGCTGCTTGTTGGTAAGAAGCATGTCCGCCGTTTCAAAAGCAACTGGTATGGTAAGCAAGGAGTGATACAGGTTGCAGGCTCCTTCTTGCTTGTCAACTGGTATATTATTTTATCAAGGTACCAATGAAAGTACTGCGTCACTGGGTACCAGTTGAAGTACAGTCTACCCCTTTTGCACTACTGCATGCCAAGAGCGTTCTCCATGTTCAGATCCACAAAACCACCAGGGTCTGTCCAAGCGTAGACTTATTAGATATGATGGCGAGGAGCATCAACAGGAAATAATGCTAATCGAGCGAAAGCAAGGCCGGTGCTTAGGGCGGTAAATGAATATTTCCACGTGAAATGAGAAATCGATTGGGTCGTCACGAAGGTTACTTCGTCACCTAGGAATGGCAAAGAAAAACACAAAACTTGGCAGGAAGAGTGACAACTATCTCATCTCACCTCCTGCGACACGAAGTCTGTGGCCGCTCCAAAGTGGACCCCCGCATGCGTCGAGCTCTCACGGACGGTATCCGTGCTGGCCTCATGCGCCACCGGAGCTGCTGAGGACTCACTTGGTCGCTGGCTATTTATAGCCGATGCCACCCTCACCAGCGCAGCCGAGAGGAGGGCCAAGCAGCCGGACGTCGCGCTGGCAGGGGATGAGATCGAGATCCTCCTCCTCTCCTTCCCACCTGGCCTTGGCCCTAGCACTTGCATCTGCACCAGCGGGCGACTGGCCGCCGCGTCTCCCGGCATCCTCAGGTGTTCTGTATGCCCGATCGGTTTATATCGACTGTCTGGTGGATGATTTTGATTAGAAACCTTGGATGTGGTGTGCCGCCCCCCCCCATGGTCGACAGCGTGCATGTCTGCCAGCGGGAGAGGGAAGTTGAGTGTCGCATCCGGCCCCTTCACATGGAGCGCCACAGCATCACGTGCGCGCGCGGCCTCCTCTTGGGTCTCGTACACACCCACGTACGTACTCGCGCCTTTATGATACACCGCTGCTGCCCACTGGCCTCGAGGGATGCCAGGTGGCAGTCCCCGATGTGTGACGGCAAGACACACACACATGCACACACATGCAGACACACAAGCATGCACACACAGTTGCCAAGTATGGTGACCCGTCCCAGGGTGATCAGCGAGAAACGCAGCAGATGCCACAAGAAAGAAAATGACAGGCCCACTCGGATCTCCGGATGCTGCGTTTCTAAAAGGACTGGGGGGAATCCCGCATACTTCGTAACCAAACCCAACCCTCGGAACGAAAGAGGTCAGTGGTACTGAGCATTTGCTCAATACAACTGACCGGAGACACCACCCTGAGGTATCGGGCTGGTTAATGAGCCCGCTACTCAGCAGGATGGAAAGTATGAGTAAATGGAAATATATGTATGAAGGAAAACAATGTCAGACAGCTACATAGCAGGATCAGGGCAGCTAGTATAAAATGAAGCGGTTTATGAGATTTTTCGCCCCTTTCCCGAGCATCGGTGACTTGGCACGTCGCACACTAGTGGGCAGGCGTTCAGGCAAGGACAAGGAAACGCCATACAACTTTTCTTCGATTGGACCTACCCTCCAAAACGGCTGAAACCACATGGCCAAGGCCTTGCCTTGAGCCACATGCCTCACCCGCATCACCTCATTACATTTTCACTCAAGCCCCACTATGCTTCCAATGTACACTTCGTGCTGCACCTATCCAACCCCACAAAAAGGGTTTGGACAATCTAGATTCCTAATAGCCACAAGTTGCCAAGTAAGGAAATCCTTGTTTATCCGCATACACTCACAAGAGCATGTGCAGCCTATGGATTACATAGGAAGGTTGGAAGGGGTAGTCTATATGAACAAGTAAGGGGTCTCAACCACAGTTAAAACAGTTGAAAGTCATAGTGCCGCTGTAACTAAACCCCGTCAAAGAAGTGCCATCAACCCCTTCCTCCCCCCCCCCCTCCGCCCCCCTTCCCCCCCCCTGACACTGACAAACCAGGGAAGCAAAATACACCAACTGTGCACGGTTAAGAAGAAAGCAAAAAAGAAGAAAGTAAAACAATCTCAGACAGACCAGGTAAGTGCTTACCACTTCCCATGTAATTGCACATACCTTTTTTCCTGCACGCGAGACCCCCGTATACCGGGGGGCCGGCATTCCATATCTACGCACAGGGGCGATGTTCCCTGCCCGCAACGGCCCTTGGGCACCCCGGCCCTCTGCACGAGTGTTCACACAGGCTATGTGACGGGCACCAGCATCAGTTGCCGCAGGCGTGGCAGCTGACTGCGCGGCCAGCATGCTCGGCCGGTGCAGCGCATCCCGCTCACGCCCAGAGCAGGGCGGGTCCCGCTGGATTCCCAACGGCAGTACCGGCTCCTCCCCTAGTACCACCCGTGGTAATGCTGGTCGCTCCAACCGCAACTGCGACCGAGGCTGTGGCGGTGGCGACGATGGCCCTGCCTCCGGGGCACTTGGCCGGCGCGCATCGTTCGATGAGGGCCGTATGCTGGGATACGTCTCAGCGGCGGCTGTCGCTTGGAGGTGCGAGGCGGCCGCTTCGATGGCATGGGCAGCTTCCTCTTCGGTCGCACGTGCGTGGTCACCTGCATGCTGAGCCTCCCCGTGGTCACCCACATGCACGTCTGCCAGCGGAAGGGGGAAATTGAGCGTTGCAGCGGGCCCCTTCAAGCGAAGTGCTGCCGCATCACGCGCGCGCGCTGCCTCCTCTTGCGTGTCAAACCTGCCCAGGTACGTGTGACAGATCTCTGCTTTCCACTGCCCTCGGACAATGGGTGGCGGCGTACATGGATGTAGTAGACGAGATACAGACATCCACATAAAGGTTTTTAGTGTAAAGTGACTTCAGATGCAAAATGCAACTTTGTGACCAGTTTGATCGTGAAATGCAAGTTGACGGACAAGCTCTTGCCCACACAAACCTTTTTGTAAGCTATACGCCAGCTCAGGAATCAACTCTGTTTAAACGATATGGTGAACAGTGCAAAGAAATCCAGGCGCAGCTGGCCAGCTCTCAGACACCCTGCTTCTATCGCACCCACCTTTGTTCCAACAGGGTAGACCCCCTGAAACAGGTGCTTGGGTGCGCCATTTGCCCGTGAAGCTCCCTCCTTCCCTGACCCCAAGGTCTCTGGGGCACCCAGGCCTTCTGCGCCCGTGTTCCCACAAGCCGGTTGACGGGCGCCAGCGCGAGGATCCGCCGACACAAGCGTGGCAGCGGACCGTGCGGCCAGCGTGCTCGGCTGGTGCGCCGAGCCTGGTGCATGTAAAGGGCCCGAGGGCCCCGCATCAGATCTCGGGGGATCTGACGGCCCCTCCCCTTGTGCCGCCTGTAGTAGTGCTAGTCGCTCCAATCGCGACTGCGACGGGGGCTGTGGCTGCGGCTGCAGCGGTGCCTGCGGTAGTAACGGCCCTGCCTCCTGGGCACCCGGCCGGAGGGCTTCGCGTGCAGAAGGCCATGGGCTGGCAGAGGGATCTGGGGTGGCGGCAGAATGTGTTCTTGGACGGCGCAAGGTGGCCGCTTCCACGGCACGGCCGGCTTCCTCTTTGGTGGTGAAGGATCCAAGGTACACCCAACGGTTCCCGCGCTTAATTCTTGCGGCCCACTGCTTTGTGGCGACGCGACACGTGTGTGAATGTGTGTGAATGTGTGTGAACGTGTGTGCGTGTGTGCGTGAGTGTGAAAATGTGTTTTTCGCGCATGGCCAGGAAATAGCTAATGGGCACAAGACTGAAACAAAGGCTGTTTTCTTACTACTATATTACTACTAATATTCATAATACCACTAAACTTTCAAACGGACTAGCAAGCACGCTTACAACGACAACTGGTGGAACGGACCAAAGAGCACGACAGGTTACCCAAGCAGTACACCATGATGAAAGCACGGCCGATTTTCAGACCGTCGCAAGTACCTTACGGCCTTATTTCCCTGCACACACATACACACACCTTCTTGTTAGGTCTCCACACTCCACTAATGCCGCTGGCTGGGCCTGCACGCGCCGGTCGATGGGCAGCCACTGGCTGTCTGCTTGGGAGGACGCCCATGCCCCTCTTGCTTGCCTCTTCGGGCTGGATGTTCCTCGGTTCTTGCCCCAAACTCTCCACTTGTTCCTGCACACCAGACCCCTCTTGCTGGCATCCAGGTTGGGGTGTGGTAGCCTGCCCTTGTGGCCGCCCTTGTTGCCGCTCCTGTTGGGGCGCCTCCGGAAGAGCAGCATCCATCGGCGGCACCGGGTGAAGCATTGCCCCAGGACCTTTCCGCAGCAGAGCCTCAGCATTGTAAGCGATGATGGCCTCTCTCTGTGTGCTGAAGAGACCCAGGTCGACCTTGCCGTTGGCCCAGAGTTGGGCACGCCACTGCTCCGAATCACACAGCAGCACACAGGGCCGAAACATGACGATGAACGTGATTCAAGTCATGCGTAAGGACAAAGCTGGGGGGCACACCCCGCATGAAATACACCAAAATGTGCCGTACACCAAAATACGCGGCATCGGGCACCTTCTTCTCTTTACTACCAAATGCCAAGGACTCCAGCCATTACCCTTGGCCTTCTAAAGTCGATCCTTGGAGCTTCCAACGGGGAGGCTAAAACGGGGGAAGTTTAAGCTGCTCCGCCCCCCCCTCCCCCCCCGCACACCCAGCAGAGCCTCTTAATCCCATCCAAGTCGCGACAACACAGCCAATCCACACGTTAAGGTACGAGCCCAGCCCACACAAATATAATCGCCGTCACAACTGCATCATAGTTCTGTTGGTAAGGACAGCCGTTGTTACCTCCCAGGGCCAAGGGACATTGACGACAGTCACGATACAAAAACATTCCACAAGAGCATCGTATGTCCATGACCAAAAATGGCAAGTAAGTGAGTAAGTGGGTGAGTGAGTCAGAGGGAGAGAGAGAGAGAGAGAGAGAGAGAGAGAGAGAGAGAGAGAGAGAGAGAGAGAGAGAGAGAGAGAGAGAGAGAGAGAGAGAGAGAGAGAGAGAGAGAGAGAGAGAGAGAGAGAGAGGGAGGAGGAGGGAGGGAGGGAGGGAGGGAGGGAGGAGGGAGGGAGGGAGGGAGGGAGGGAGGGAGGGAGGGAGGGAGGGAGGGAGGGAGGGAGGGAGGGAGGGAGGAGGAGGGAGGGAGGGAGGGAGGGAGGGAGGAGGGAGGGAGGGAGGGAGGGAGGGAGGGAGGGAGGGAGGGAGGGAGGGAGGGAGGGAGGGAGGGAGGGAGGGAGGAGGGAGGGAGGGAGGAGGAGGGAGGGAGGGAGGAGGGAGGGAGGGAGGAGGGAGGAGGGAGGGAGGGAGGGAGGGAGGGAGGGAGGAGGGAGGGAGGGAGGGAGGGAGGGAGGGAGGGAGGGAGGGAGGAGGGAGGGAGGGAGGGAGGGAGGAGGGAGGGAGGAGGGAGGGAGGGAGGAGGGAGGGAGGGAGGAGGGAGGAGGGAGGGAGGGAGGGAGGGAGGGAGGGAGGGAGGGAGGGAGGAGGGAGGGAGGGAGGGAGGGAGGGAGGGAGGAGGGAGGGAGGGAGGGAGGGAGGGAGGGAGGGAGGGAGGGAGGAGGGAGGGAGGAGGAGGGAGGGAGGAGGGAGGGAGGGAGGAGGGAGGGAGGGAGGGAGGAGGGAGGGAGGAGGGAGGGAGGGAGGGAGGGAGGGAGGGAGGAGGGAGGGAGGGAGGGAGGGAGGGAGGGAGGGAGGGAGGGAGGGAGGGAGGGAGGGAGGGAGGGAGGAGGAGGGAGGAGGGAGGAGAGGAGGGAGGGAGGGAGGAGGGAGGAGGAGGGAGGGAGGAGGGAGGGAGGGAGGGAGGGAGGAGGGAGGGAGGGAGGGAGGGAGGGAGGGAGGGAGGGAGGAGGAGGGAGGGAGGGAGGGAGGGAGGGAGGGAGGGAGGGAGGGAGGGAGGGAGGGAGGGAGGGAGGGAGGGAGGGAGGGAGGGAGGGAGGGAGGGAGAGAGTACTTGCGTGTCATGTGCAGAGGAATGTCACGGAGCACTATGCTAATGTCAGTATTAAGGAATATGATGGCGCACACAAGTAAAAAAAAGGAATCAAAACGGTACACAGCTGCCATGGTCAATATTCATGATCCAGAGAACTGGTTCTTCTCCGCACCTTGTTCCTTGCTTTTGTTATACCCTTAAAAGAGCTGGCCGCGCTTGGGGACCCGTCCTCCGAGCATGCCTTTTTTGTGAGCATGCCTGCTGTGTATGGCTTTTGTGTACGCGTGCCGGACCGCAGGAGTATCCCTCTCGCTCGACCTGCGTGGCGGGTGGGCCGCCGAGCTGGCGCTGGGCTCTTGCTGCGGTTGACCTTTGGGCTTCGCGTGGCGGGCGTCGGGCTGTTGTTGCTGTGGTTGGCCTCCATAGGAAGAGGAAAATTGAGCTCGGCATGCGGACCCTTGAGGCGTAACGCCTCGGCATCGTACGCCCGTGCGGCGTCCTCTTCCGTGTCAAAGCCGCACGCGTGCGTTCTCTTGGCACGGTGACTGATCTCGAACCTCCACTGCACATGGCATGGGGAGGCAAGCAGCGGAGCAGGCAGAGAAAGAGGACCAATTTATTTGCCCACATGAGTGCATGCGTGTTGATACTGCTGTTTTATTTCTTGTTCTAATTCTTTCCCTCACTTCCTTTATACTTTTTTTTGTTCGCCTTTAAATCTTCTCATTGTGCATCTTGCAAGGTCTCCTGGCAGATGCTTGCCACGTTTTATAAATGGGGCCGTTCTGATGACACAGGGACCATGCGGAAGGCAACCCGGAGGGACTCTGCGGAACCTGGAGCCATGATGAGAGCCAACCGATTGAATGGAAGCAATAACCATTGGTGTGGCGACAGAAAGAGATGGGGTGAAATTCCCTGCTTCATGAAAGCGGCCGGGCTTTGCAGACGCTAGCTGCTTGATAGTATCGTCCTGTCTGCACCTCTGACTGGCATGTTAACTCACTTGGCGCAGTTGGTGGTCTACATAATCCGATTATGTCTTCCACCAGGGTTAACCAGAGCAACAAACCCGTGTTGACCAGAGCAACACATCCAATTAGGGTGCATATACCCGACCCAATCACGCAAAAACGTGCCCATAGCAGCTACCTGAAACCAAGCAGTAGCATGAGGCCAAATCAGCCATGGCAAAAACATGGCCGCCGCAGCCAACAAACGTACATGTATTACGCATCTACATGCCGCTGGCCCATGTATGAAGTACCTTGCCCGGGGTCTTCACGTTTGTGTAGACCCCCTTAAAGCGTTTGACAGGGCGGTTCGCCGCTGCTTGCACCGCTTCCCTCTTCCGGCCCCAGGGCCGCATATCCCTGGGGGACGCGTCCCCGCCCGCAGTACCTGTGGATTGTCCACCACTGGCTCCAGCAGTGGCAGGCATGGAAGACTGTGTGGGCAGCTGGGGCGATGCGACTGGGTGGCGCTCGTCCACCCAGTCATCCGTCTGCGTGCCTGCATTACTCACAAGGCAGCCCCCTGCAAGCACGCCCTTGCCACCCGGGCAGGGAAGTGGCAGCGGCGGCGCGGCTTGCTCGTCTTGTGGGCGCAAGGCGAGTGCAGCGCTGGGTGCAACGGGGCCAGGACCAGCGATACGAAATGTCATAGCGACCGTGGGGTCACCGAGGGTGGGTGACGCAGGCGCACCATCGTCTGCCCGAATGGCATCCATTGCTGCAGGCCCAGGGGCCTGGGGAGAACCTCCGAGCGCGCTTCCCTGCACAGCATGATGGCAGAGTGGTAGAACGGCAGGGGCCAGAGCATTACACCGAGCAAGGGGTAACCCTGAGTCAATGCCCCCGTGTGTCCTTTTGTGATCACCTACACACCAACCAGCGCTTGAAATCAAGGAAGAAGGGAGCCCAAATCCATGGATGCGTGTGGATTCCTACAATAAACCAGATTTGCACTGAAAATTGTAAAGAGCGAAGAATATGTGGGTTTATCACGCATCCCCCTGCTCCTGCTACATTGATAAACAAGTACGTCCAGTTGATTATTAAACTAACTTTAGCAATGAAAAAGCAACAGCACATGAGCATATGATAAAACCTTAAACTTTTCCAAGTTCGTGAATGGCTCTGCGAGTTTCCTAAGAAGCAAGGAGCCAGACAGAGGGGCACTTTGCCGCAATCATCTCGTGCTCGGATCAGTGAGAGACCGCACGCTATAACTACACCCACGTACCCCGTTTGCTTCTTGCTGGCCCTTGGGCGGGTGAACTGCACCTACGTCAAGGTTAGCCGGCGGCTGACAGCAGCCGCAGTCTCCGGACATCCCGCCGACCTGCTTCGTATCGTAGCATGCATGACGCATCCGATACAGCGTCGGTTTAAAGTTAAATAACAGGTGCAAGATTAAGACATCCTGCCGAAGTATGGATGGCGGAATGGGTACCAATTAATCATCAAAGCAGGCTAAGGTCATCATGGGTTTTTGAGGATGGCGGTAAGACTGACCCTACATAAAGTTTGGTCCACCAGCTTGGTGGGTATATGGGCAGGTCCTCTAGCAGGCTTCCCACGTAGGTAGACTCCCCCCGGCTCGCACAGTTACGATGTTGGGCATAGCCGATACGGGTAAAGAGGCCTTCCAAGCATAACAAGCTGGATTTGATTTTAGGATTGAGCACGTGGGTCCAGCGTAAGAGAAGTACTGTGATGTTGAAAGCGACAATACTGCCGCGCCCCCGTCATAGCCAGGTACCTAATTTCGGCATCTTCGAGCTGGGTACAGGCTGAGGCAAGCGAAGAGAGAATTCATTTAGGAAAGCCAGTCCTAATAATCGGCGGCAATTTGCCTCCCAATGTAATCGTTGCCAATTCTACTTTGCTTGCTTCATTCCCTTCGCTAACCCGCAGGCGAGCTGAATAATTCAAGACCTTCGCCACAGTCACTCAGTCAGTAGCCGGATAGGCAAGTTATACTGTAATAATCGCCACAAATTTGTTAGCACTCGCCGCCATTGAGCTGCCATCTGTAACCACAATGGCGAGCATCGCTTCTGCGTTAGATCTCCCGCCAAGCGGGCCATGCAAGACTTGCCTAATGCCTACTCAATGCAACGCTATGCCAAGTGTGCATACTGGCAGCAATGCGGTTCAGATATTGGAGTTATCTCATCAATGATCGCCAGGTGTCACTCACGTCTGGGCTGGAGCATGGTATTGGCCTGTGTTGGACTGGCGGGTAAACCCGCGACATGTCAAATGATGTCATCAAAATATTACGGGTCGGACCTGTCGCAGCATCAATTGTCACATTAGCCATCAACACAGGAATGAACCCGAATTGAATTCAGCTGGTGCCGTAGCAAAATGAAAAGGAGCAACCCAAATTCTCACCTTGGCCTCGATAAGACGTGTGGCCCGCGCGAGAGCGCTTGGAGGGACGACTGGTCACAACAACTTTTTGCTCATGGTAAATGTTCCCACCTCGAAGCCGCGATAAGAGGTGGCCTCTCTGATGAATTATTTGCAAGTTGCATAATGTCGAACTTAAGATCTAGCAAGGATGGAGGGAGGCCAAGTTTGACGGTCGACCTGCCCGAGTCTTTGGCGCATCGCGCGGATGGATTGGATTCCCTGACCTCGACTCCTGGTGTAACGCCGGCAGTGACACCTCGGGGTTCGACGGCCTCCACGCACGTTTACTGCCACTCGGCAGCGGAAGTAGAGTCTCTTGACTACGATGTAGTGCAAAATGACATTGTCGCGAATGAGAGAAGGATAAAATTCCAAAGAAAGTTTTATGGATACTCGGGAACGACGTTGATCAAATGGATATTGACGGTCTTCATCGGAGGTGCCACAGGTAATACGCAACGGTCGCGGAGTGCTCATCTGAAAGCGGTGTATCGTTAGTAGATAACCCCATATACATGTGCAGGTATCGCTGAACAGAATGGCGCTTGTTTTCCTGGTTCACCCAAAGCTGTAAGACTGAGAATGCACAAATGATTCCAGACGCTTGCATTGGTCGTGATCTCCATGCGTGGTTGGCACTAGGTTATCTCTACTTAAATGCAAGTGTTTGTGACTGCACTTTGCACTACTGGCGCGCAGGATTAATTGCTTTTGGGATGGAGGGCACGGCGCGGCAGCTTATATTTTTAAAGGTAAACCCATTGCGCTGGTTGACAGATGCAGCGCTGCTTGATGACCTGTATTCTTATCGTCAACATCGCAGCGCTTTTTCCCGACCAGTTTGAAGAAGAAAACATGACAAAACGAGTAGCAATTTCTTGGTGAACTTTGGCATGCTCTTTTCTTGGATGATGGGTAACTGATGGTATGGATTTAATGCCATAGTCGTGTTGTGAAGGCTTTTTTCTTGTTGGAAGGATTCCCATGTTTAGCCGCGCTATCTTCCACGGCGTTCTGTTTTCTAATTTGCTATATATATCTCTAGTTGGTGTATATCCCCTTGTTAGGTCCTCTTCTCATATCCAGAAAAAATTGCCTGTTCCCGCCAGGACTTGTGTGTCAAATAGGCATGCAGTTCCTCGCAAGCATGGCTGATGCATAGATAGATGGATGTAAGCCTCCAAGTATCCTCCCTTCAATGTCCTGGGTTGAAATGTGGTCCAGGAGGACCTGCCACTGCTACCAGGTTCACTATGTTTGCCTTTCAGCCTTTTGAACCCCAAAATCGTTCATACTGTTGTAATCACACCTCGAATTTGCTCATGATTGCTTGTTCATGCGCTTCGAATAGGGCCCAAGCTTCCCCAGTCAAATATTGTCTGGTCTTCTAACATCTTGAACTCGTTATCTGCTTCTGCCATGCCTTTACCTCTCATGTTTGTCAATCCGGTGGCCTTGCTCGTGCTGCCTTGGACAGAACGAATGGACATTGGTTGCCCTCGCGGAGCAAGGCGTCCTGCTGGCATTCACAGGGTACCTGGCCATGTCCCTGGCACTGGTTACACTGGCCAGCTGCCTGGTAAGCTTCCGGCCTCCGGGTTCACCAACCATTTTTTCCCTTTTGGCACATTTTCTTATTGGTAGAACTGGGATTCGGGGGATGATTCAAAGGAGACAAACTATCTTCAATATGCATGGCATTTGCAAGTAGGCTTCTTCAACCCACATGACAGGGAGGAGCTCTGACTCCAATCCCAAGCCATGGCAGCTGCTGACGTGCGGGACAAGGCCCTGTACTGCATTGACCTACGTCCGTGCGATGCCTTATTTTACAATGTAGTTGCAGAAGCGTAACTGGCAGACTTGGGGACGTGTTGGATTGCAAGCAGGGCCATAGTCTACTTTACTTCGGGCAGGAGAAGGGCCTTTCTCGCTTTCTAATGTTGCACTTTTTTTTCTGGCTGGATCGGCAACGTGGATAAGCGCAGGTGCTTCGGGTTGCCCCTGCAGCCGCCGGTGGTGGTGTGACCCTGGTCATGGCGTTCCTGAACGGGAACCACATCCCGGATCTGCTCACCTTCCCCACCCTGCTAGTCAAGGTAGGCAATCTGTTTTTCCATCCAACACGGAGCTTTGTGGCTCTTCCACACATCCCATGAATACTTCCATTAATTAGGATGTGGTGCCGCAAACTATGATGGCTGGCATCTTTCCTCTCATGCTTGGCCTCTTCCTTCAGTTCGATCCAGTATGTGCCTCAAATTTTGATCCTCCTTGGGAGTGAGTGAGCTGTTACAACCCTCCTGTACTAAGCACGTCTTCACGTCACGTTAATGGAAAACCCAACTCCGTTGTCAGCATCACTATGGTATGCTTCCTCACCCACCCGATTGACCCTAGAGGCAAACCTGGTTTCTGGCCAATACTCTCTGTCGACTAACGACATCTTTAATGGCGAGTGCCTGATCGCCATTACCACCGGCAAGGACAAAACAGTAACATTGTCCCTAGCACTGCCCTTAATTACCTCCGAAAGTGCTCTTTCCTTGTCTGTCGCCACTACTTTGCTATGGCTCCTTGCCATTGTTCATTTGTCATGGCTGACGGCGATGCTCATTGCCACTCATACCGTCCCTGGCGCACCCAGATCATCGGCACCATCTGCGGCATCACCTCAGGCCTCGCGGTCGGCCCCGAGGGCCCCATGGTCCACATCGGCGCGGCCGTGGCGTCCACCAGCATGAGCAGCTGGCGGTGGCGGCGCAAGCCAGGCCACGAGGAGCTGGTGCGGGAAGGATGCAACGCCGCACGCGGTGGTGGCGCCGGTAGCGGCACGGGCGGCGCCCCCTTTGCCAGGATCAAGAGAACCCCCAGCAGGGACTTTGGCCCCCGCGCGGCCACCCCCGCGTCGCAACAACCAAAAAGTGGGTCGAGTGACGCTGGTCCCACGATGCCAGGGGCGCAGGCTCAGCCACAAACACAACCGCAACCGCAGACGCAGACGCCGGCTCCAAGCGGGGGGGCTCCGGTGACCCCCCCCCGGACATCATCTGGGAACTGGGCACCTCCGAGCAATACCCCTGGAGGGCAAGGGCAGGGACAGACCGGCTCGCTGAGTCGAACGGTCTCCTACTCTGGCATCGGCCTGCCCATGACCCCGTCCCCCGTCCACTTTGACTTCCACAACGACGTGGACCGGCGTGACTTTGTGACAGCTGGCAGCGCGGCGGGCCTGGCAGCGGCGTTCGGCACGCCCATTGGTGGCGTGCTGTTCAGCCTGGAGGAGGCCAGCAGCTACTGGAGCAAGAAGGTGACGTGGCGCTCGCTCCTGTGCGCGGTCTCGGCCAGCTTCGTGCTGTCCATGGCACGCCTGGGGGGGGAGATGCAGCTGGGCGTCCCTGGCCTGCTCTCGTTCCGCGGGCTCAAGCCGCAGTACTTTCTCAAGGAGCTGCCGCTGCAGGTGGGTTGCCGCGGCAGCGACGCATGGTGTGGAACGAGACTTGGGCATCGTCGTGTATCAGAATAGCTGTGTGAGATACACAGCCAGTCAGCAGCCAGCAGGCAGCAGCCAGCAGGCAGCAGGCAGCAGCCAGCAGCCAGCAGCCAGCAGGCAGCAGGCAAGGCAGCAGGCAGCAGCCAGCAGCCAGCAGCCAGCAGCCAGCAGCCAGCAGCCAGCAGCCAGCAGCCAGCAGCCAGCAGCCAGCAGCCAGCAGCCAGCAGCCAGCAGCCAGCAGCCAGCAGCCAGCAGCCAGCAGCCAGCAGCCAGCAGGCAGCAGGCAGCAGGCAGCAGCCAGCAGCCAGTTGCAGACTCTGTGTGGGATGGAATTCCGGCGACGGAATTGTCGATTCAGGGACCAGGGGCCTGTAGGCCACCTGGCGCCACACCTGGCTACCCCACATGTGCTCAACAGTATCACGGATGTGCTGTGCTGCCTCAATCACGTCAAAGATGTTTGCTTTTGCCTCAATGCCCCGTCGCTCGTCAGGGCAGCGAGCCCACCTTGATGTGCTTGATGTTCTTTCCCCCTCGTTCTGTGCACCAGCTGGGACCCTGGCTGTGCACGAGCGGGTTACGTGCATGCTTGCGAAGGCGCGCTCAAGCACCCTGGCATGTATACAAATTTCCATCAACTGGGTCACCTGACCTGGAATACCTGCCTTAGCATTACGTGCCTTCATAAAAAAACTGAAATGAAGGGGAAAATATTTTGTAATTGAAAAAGCTTACTTTTCACATTTATCAGTCATTTCGGACCAGCATACACTTGTTTTCGGGCGTGCCACACTAACACGTCCACAGGCGTGCGTGGCAGCGGCAGCGGGCCTGCTGGGTGCGCTCTTCAACATCTTCCACGCGTGGATGGGCCGTGTGCGCGCGGACAAGCGGCGTGGCCTGCACCGCCTGCTCGAGGTGCTCGCGGTCACCGCCTTCTCCGTCACCCTCATCTTCTTCGTGGCGCTCATCTTTGGCGAGTGCCGTCCACGGCCGGACGAGTGGGCGGGCGACCCGCTTGCTGAAATAGGTTAGCAGAGACTAGGCACATCGGTTGGAAATGCGATCTGTTATTGTTGCTTGCAGTGCATCATGTGGCAGCAAGGCTTTGAACGGTACGTTCAACATGTAAGAAAGTAATAGTCGTTTTTAATTCAACTATCAAATTATGCTTGATCGTGCTTTGCCTCTGGTCACCAGCCTTCTAACTCATTATATTGTAAGGTTTCTGTTGTTGCTGCGGATGCTTTGCGGTTTTCGAGATTGAAACATTTTAAGAAATATTGCCTATTGTGCCCCTGTGTCGTGGTCAGCCAAACACTTGGCGTGTGCCACACTCGTCGCTCAGCCAAATGCACTGCTCGTAACCTATTTCTTGAGCGCCCAAAGGCCTTATCACACACGTACAAGTCTCTGGTTCCTATCCAATCCAACCCCTGATCCCCACCCCCCAGAGCCCTACGGCTTCCGCTTCACGTGTGCGGTCGTGGGTGGTGGCAAGGTCCCCCTATACAACGACCTGGCAACACTCTTCTTCTCGCCACCGGAGATGACCATCAAGCAGATCCTGGCGATGCCGTCCGCCGACGAGGTGGGTGGAAGAGGCTTTCTTGAACTGTCAACGAGGTAAGCCGATGAGTGCGGTGCAGTAGGAAGGCAACCATCGGACCGAAGTGGAAGGCAACCATCATCATACTCTAGTTCCGAGTTTTTGTTGTGTGATGTCGCTTCAAGTTGTAAGGAAGTGCACTGCAAAGAGGGGATTGTATACTGCTTCACGCACCGTCGCTATTGAAGCTGTCCGCGTGGCCAAGTTTGCAGTCCTCATGCCCCTAATTACTACTTGAGCGTCTGTAACGGTGCACGTTTCCACGGGCCTTGCTGTAGGATTACTACTGCCGGGGGGAGTATGGAGTGACCACTCTGTGTGGGTGAGGGATGAAAAATCTCCTCAGAATACACAATTTCAGGCCAAGACCATTTTGGGGATTCACATTGCATTTTGAAGTACGGTATTGCAATGACCAGTACCCATGACTTGAGGATTTGGGCGGTACCATCTGACCGCTGACGTCCGCTGCGAGGTGAGATGCATGCGCGCGGCTCACATGCATCTCATGGTTTCAGGATGGTCGGAACGTGGTGGGTTCCCTATGCCTCGGTTCCCTCTTTACGTGGAGTTGTGCGAGTAATAAGCCCATTCTGCATGGAGTACCCATACACCCAGTCGGCAAAGTTTAGGTCCATCTTGCAGCCATTTGCTGAGGTTGAACCGAGAGTCCCCTGAACACGTTGCTGTCCGCGACGTCTATATTAACCTAACCATACAACTCTGTAACAAGTTCACTTGATGTTTAACAAGCAAACGTGCATGATATGCATGACCATGGTCATGCTCACGCGTTATTCATTGTTATCCTTTACTTACACGTTCTCTTTGCCCTTCTTGACTACTCTTAACCACTTACGCCCGCAAAAGTGTGCTCGCCCTGCATCCCAACCCCGCAGGAGCACCTCCACTTCTCGGTGCCCAGCCTGGGCATCTTCCTCAGCTGCTACCTGGTGCTGATGGTTCTCGCGTGCGGCGTGGCCGTGCCGGGCGGCCTCTTCATGCCCTCCATCATGATCGGCACCACCTGCGGCTCCGCGATGGGCATCCTCTTCGCCAGCCTGCTGCCCAGGTAAGGGTCCGTGGGCCGTGGGGCATGGGGCATGGGGCATGGGGCATGGGGCATGGGGCATGGGGCATGGGGCATGGGGCATGGGGCATGGGGCATGGGGCATGGGGCATGGGGCATGGGGCATGGGGCATGGGGCATGGGGCATGTGGCATGGGGCATGGGGCATGGGGCATGGGGCATGGGGCATGGGGCATGGGGCATGGGGCATGGGGCATGGGGCATGGGGCATGGGGCCTGGGGCCTGGGGCATGAGGCATGGGGCATGGGGCATGGGGCATGGGGCATGGGGCATTGGGTGTGGGGCACAGGGCACTGGGCATGAGGCATGGGGCATGGGTCTGTGTTAACTAGTGCTGGGTGGAGGCTGTCTATGTGGTTGATCCTTATGGTAACTGGGTAACTGGGTGTACATTGGCATTCTTTGGAGGGGATGAAGTTTCGTGCAATGTTGAGCCGCAGCATCTTTTGTTACATCCATTTGGCGGCATCGTGGGCATAAACAGGGCCATCATCCTGCCGGGGATTCAGCAAATGATGTGCTGGTCTGGGCTTATGAGTGTCAAACTTAGCTCATGCTCCAGATGGCTGTCATGGCAGGGGCGCTTTGTGTGCATGGCAGGAATGTGCAGGGTTAATTAAAACGTGTGTATATGAACTCAATTTTCTGTCTTGTAATTTTTAAAATGAATGTATTGTAGATGGAGAACAGAGCTGCGAAAAACAGCGTTTCATTCTTTTTTCCTTTTTATAGACCCTTGATTTTATGCACACCTTGGGTTGTGTGCATGTTGGTAACAGCTAAGTTCGCCACTGCACTTGATGGCTTCTCATCGTTTCTTGTGCATGTTTATGGTTTTCCATGTGTGTCAACGCGTGCAGCTGGCACCTGCAGCCGGGCGTCTTCGCACTGGTCGGGGCCACGGCCATGCTGGGTGGCGTCTTCCGGTCCTCCATCTCCCTGGTGGGTACACGGGAATAAGATGACGATATTATGTAGGCACTGTGTTTTTTCCTGTCCCCATTGTTTGCACTCTGTATGTTGCAGTGAGTATGTAAGTTAATCGGTTGAAGTAATACTTATACCACCGTCATTCCTCAACCTGATCATGGATATGCGCACACATCTGCGTTGCCGTCCCTGCTTCACACAGGATGGAGATTTGCCGCTGTTGGTCCCTTCAAGCTTGTCCATGTCCTTATGCCATACCTAGTTTTTGTGGGAGCACATGACTTTCTATGATGATCTATACTACAGCATACTTGTATAGTAGTATTTTTTTTTAACTCTTGGACCCCTGGCAAACTGATGCTTGCCATATGCTGAGCATAGGGCAATCACGACATGCTATCGATCCCCATCGCAGGTGGTCATCATGGTGGAAGGTACAGGTGGCATCGACTTCCTCTACGCCATCATCCTCGCTATCATGGTCAGCAACTGGGTGGCCGCCCACGTCCACCATGCCGGGGTAAGCATGCCTTGTCAACGTTGCGTGCGCCTTCACAACGTCGCATGCGCCTAGTCCATGTTGCTCGCGCCTTGCCAGCGTTGCGTGGGCTGTCATCGGTTTGGTTGCTTCGCAGTTCGCTGTGTGCGTGGGTATCACAGCGTTGTGTAGGGGGATATAAATATACTAGATATCCTAATCTCATGAGTACTATGTATATATATATCACCCCGCCGGGTAGGGCATGGCAGCGTGGCCCCCTCACCTGTGCCTGTTGCCCATATCATCTCGGCGACCGCAACCAGGTGCTACCATGGACAACTTGAAGAAGGGACACGGGGACTGTACCGGTATATTTCTAACGTCTCCTCGCCACTTTTCTCGCCCTGCTTTTGTACTTAGGTGAGCTGGTGTCACTTCCTACGTGGGATCACTCCTAGTGATCAGGGTCATTGCATCTGGACGAGCAAGCTGGCGTTCCACAATGCTTCTGGTTTGAATTAGCTGTGCATATAGGTATTTGACCTCATTTCCTTGCCATGATGGGGTGTGCATTTAGGGCGTCTGAGCAAAGCTTGCCACGCGTTCCACGTTTTGAGTTGCATGAACGTTCCAGGTGGTCAGTGTCACGATCCCTTGTTTTCCCCCCGCAAGTTAAGTCCAAAGGATATGTCAGACTTGAGTATGTTGCTTGCATGTACGCTGCTCTGCCAGTAACAGCTATGTGGAAATTTTCTATTTTCTTTCAGCAGTGAAGTGGCAAGACGATGATGTGTTTGGTTCCCCCGCTGAGTTGTTACCTGGACAAAGCTGACAACAGCTACCATAACCAAGTGCACGCATGTGCTCGGGTGCCCATCCCCCTGTGTCCTGTCACTGATGCCAATCTGCCTGACAGGTGTACGAGTCGGACCTGGACCGAGACGGTGAGCACGCGCCGTCGGTTGCGGGACAGCGTGTTGTGTTGAGCTGTGTGTGGGGTCTGGGGCGGCTTTCTCATGTATTGGCAAACTGTTGATGGGCGACAGATGTGGTATGATGGCTCTGGAAAGTGATCCACGGTCCACTGGCCTGATGGCACAAAGCTATGTGCCCCTTATCTTTGCCTTTGGTTTGGTGTGCTACCTGGACGTGCAGAGAGTGATTGGGCAAGACGTGCCAGCTAGCGGACGAGTATTGAGCAGCTAATGTATGCACTAGCGGCTCCTACATATGGTGGCTGGCTGCTTGCCATTGGTTATTGACTCAGTTTTAGTTTTTGTGATCTTTTGCTCTGTGTAAATGACATGGCCAGTAAAGATGGCTGGCTGGTTTTTTTGCCTGTCCTAAGAAATTAATCTTGTACTGTCAAACATCCCTTCTAACTTGGTATTACTATATGTCCTGGTGTGCGTGGTGCAGGCAACACGCCGTTCATCCCCTCGGAGCCCACGCGGTGGATGTACCGGCTGCGCGCCAAGGACATCATGGCGCCGCACGTGGTCAAGTTGATGCAGGTGAGGGCGCAAGATGGTCACGTTGCAGCAGCTCCAGTGTTCAGAATGTGATTGGTGCGGAATATCATGCCACCTCAGACGTATTCCAAAGCAGGTGGGGGCACCTCGTAATCAAGTCGCCAAAGGTGAGCAGCGGCCTGTTGGCGGGATAACAGCGACGTGGGAGGCAAAGGAGTAGAATAGGTGGCAGTCTCGGCCTTTGCATACAGCGAGGGTAAGTCCTGCTCGGGGTGAGCCCCTGGTACTGCCCCTTTCTCCTCAGAGTAAGGAGTTGCTTGCCTTTGCGTCTTTACCGCACTCCTCCTTCTATCTCTGGCTTTCCTCATGTGGTAGGGAAGTAGTCAAAGATACGAAATGTGGGAATCCATCCATGAATTCACCACAGGAGGCAAAGTATCGGTAGACTGCAGACTTGTTCACAGAGGTCATAGAAGAGTAGTTCTGGTTGCTCGGAAGACCTCACAGATGGCACATAGACCCTATTCCTGCATACACCTACCATGCCAGCCCACTGCATGGACGCGAATCATCCTTAGTGCCTTTTTTTCTTTTCCCCGTCTTTTTTTTTCCCACTCCCGGTGGGCATGAGCTGCAGGAGCATACTTCACGCTTCCTCATGGAGTCCATGCGTCTGCCTCCACTGCCGATGTGTTAAGCAGAACAGGAAACGGGACCTTGGCCCTCATTGCCCCTGGTATTCGCTGCTACTTACCCTCCTCTCCTTCCCCTTCCCCCCAATTTTCCTTCTCCCCCCACCCCCCACTCAGCTTTTTCTCCTCTCCTCTCCCCTGCGCTTCCTTCCCCCAATGCCCCCCCATTTGCCCCCTTCCTCTCCCTCCCTATCCCATCCCTTGCAACCGCGCCCGTCGCCATTTCCCAAACAAATCCCTGACCAACACCCGAAATAAACACACCACACATGCCTGTGTGTATCTCCCCCCCATCCTGCCCCCCCCCCCCCCTCCCCCAACCCCGCCCGCCGCCCGCCCGCCCGCCCGCCCGCCCGCCCGCCCGCCCGCCCGCCCGCCCGCCGCCCGCCCCACCCACCCACCCACCCACCCACCCACCCACCCACCCACCCACCCACCCACCCACCCACCCACCCACCCACCCACCCACCCACCCACCCACCCACGCCACCAGGTGGAGACAGTCGCCAACCTGATCACCGTGCTGCGCTCCGGGGGCCACAACGGGTTCCCCGTGATCGAACGCACCAGCCGCGGCGGCCACGGGGGCGGCGGCGGCGGGAAGCTGGTCGGCCTCATCCTGCGCAGCCAGCTGCTGGTGCTCCTCCAGCGGCGCGCCTTCACCCTCTCCGCACCCGTGTCCACCACGCGCAGCTTGCGGCTGGCGCAGGAGGCCCACGAGGCGCGCCTGCGCGGTGACAAGGTCATGTTCGTGGCCATCTCGGCCGCTGCCGCGCAGGCCGAGCTGTTCGAGCGTGACCTGGACTATGAGATGAGGGCGTTCCACCACGTAAACAATCCGAACCGGCGGTGAGCCGGTTGTCATGAAACTTTGTGTTCTCCTTGTTATCTGCAATTTTCAGAACAATCTTCCTGGATCCACCCCTTCCTAACCTCCCCCACTGTGGCCTACCCACTTTTCACTTCAATTCATTTATTAAAACCTTCCCCCTTGCCTGTCCATGTTCATCCCTCCCCTTCGCTCGCCTTAGGATGTAGCATAAAGAGTGTGTGTGTGTGTTTATATGTGGCCTGCGCTGGTTGTCTCCTTGACATGTGAAAAGAGGTTTGGGATATGACAATAGAAAGGTGGTTCGTCATTTCGTGGGCACCTGCTGTTGTTGGGGTATTCTCTGTGGAAGGGTTGGAGTGGACGTCACGATGTATCATATGAGTAAGTTTTTTTAGATTATGCGTCGTGTTGGGTAAAATACACGGGGGCTGAGGGATGCTGGTAATGAGCATACCACGTTATGAGCGTACCACGTGAGCATGCCACATTATTTACCACATAAAAAGTGTACCAAATAATGAGCGTACCGCTAAATCCACATAATGAGCATGCCACATACTCCACATAATGAGCATACCACATGGCAGGGCGGCACGGTAATGGTAAGTAGGACTGTCATTTTCTGATTTGTTTGCATTGGCCACCTCATTGTCAAGGTCTCTCACTCTTGGACTGTTGTGTATGTAGTCAGCAGCCTTCACGTGACGGTGGTACCACACTGTCGCAAACGTCTGTTAGCTGCCCAGATGGGTTGTTGCCCAAATGGGATATGGGTTGTTGTTGAAACGGGAAAATCATCAGTATGCTCATGTTTTTCCCCATATTTGGTTACAATCCCTCTTCTCCCCTGACCCAACGCCCCCACGTCACAGGTACATGTCCAGCCTGCCGTTGGTGATCGACGAGCTCAAGCTGGACTGGGTGCTGGGGCCCGAGATAGGCAACCCGCCGCCAACAACCTCCCTGCCATTACCCACCATTACCAGTGCTGCTGTGGCGTCAACGATGCAGGCCAAGGGCTGGCACCCACAGCAACAACGGCAGCAGCAGACGTCACCACCTCAACAGCCCCAACAGCAGCCTGCGCTCCAGCCGCTCCCTCTCCTTCTGCCGCCCGTACAGTCATCCCCGGCGCCACCGCAGCAACAACAGGCCGCGTCACGCACGCCGTCGCCGCCGCCGCAGCGGCCGCAGTTCCAACAGCACCACGCGCACTCGCACCTGACCCCGCAGCTGGGGCGCGCCGCCAGCTGGGCGCCCGGCGTGGTTGCACACAGCCCAGCTGGGTCAGCCCCGCCACCGCCGGCCCAGCTTTGGATGGGGGGAGCATCCGATGAGTCGGTGCAGCAGCAGGGACCTGTGGGGGAGATCTTCGTGCACCCTGCGACCACCAACGCGGGGCCTGTGTCGTCATCGTCGGGTGGTGTCCCGTCCAGTGAGGCGGGCGTCGCGCCGCCGCCGCCACTCACGGTGGATCTTGGGCCCTACATGCACAAGGCGCCATGTGTGGTACGTGCTTGCGTTCCTGGGACGCTCGGAACGTTTACTTCTTTACTTCCTTTTTATATACTACTACACGCGTATAGAACATTGGTTGGGGAATGGGGTTGGGGATTCCAGGGAAGGTGGAGACAAGAGCCGTGAGTGGCAATGTGGGACTGTTGTTGGTGGGCTAACGCTCTAGGGATGTACACCCAGGAGGTTCTTTTGGCCGTCATTCTTTGGCCTGCTGTGGTGTTGGCCTGCTGTGGTGTTGGCCTGCTATGGTGTTGGGCTGGCAGCTGTGGAGTCGGGCTGCCGTGCAGTGCTATGGTGAACCATGTGTTCGTACGCAATTTCGCTACAACATAGTGTGATGACTCATGCAGCTATCCATTCACAGTCTGCAAAGATAACAGCCAGTACAGCGCTCCAGATCTTTAAAAGGTGCCTCTATCGTTGCCAAATGGGCCTCAGCCCCCAAAGCAGCATGCAGCACACTAAAATGCTGCGTTTCGTTCTCTAAGGCCCGCAAGCGTCATTAACATCTGCCTGTACGTATATGTCCTGACATCGATCCATTTGCTCGGTCCCTTTCATAGCGGATAACACACTAGCAGTTCTTTCAATGAAGCAGCATGTATGGGACTCGCTAGGAAATCGCATTTCAACTGGGATTATGTCAGTAGCGTTCTCATACTCCAACTGTGTGCCGGCTACTAGTGCTAGACCTGGAACAGTATCTTGTGGGCATACTGTCTGGTCAAATGTCATGTACATAATATGGCGTTTAGCCCAGTTTGCCCTTCCCTTGCCACCTTTCCATGCCTGGCCATGCAGGTGTACCCTGAGACTTCCGTCATCCGCATCCACATGCTGTTCCGGGCGCTGGGTGTGCGCCATGTCATCGTGATTGATCACTCAAACCGGTGAGAACTCACTCTGGGGCTTAGGCGGAATGATTTTACCCGGGGACCTAGTATACTTGTTGTTTTCCTGGCCCATCTCCGCTCTCCTTCTTGTTGCCCCTACGCGGAATGCGTATGTATTGGTGCAATGTGTTTTATCCGTTCAAGTAGGTCCTGATAGGTTGTTCTAGTCTTTCCAATATTCAGGATGACGATGATTTTTTGGCGATAACTGTGAGTCTAGGGGGTGACTTGGAAGTACATTGCTGCTTGGTAGTTCACCATATCCCAGCATTTGCACTTGTATGAGTTGTATCACAGCTCATACTACAGATTCCCCCCCCCCCCCCGTCCCCCCGTCCCCCCCCCCCCCCCCCCCCCCGTTAGTTCCAATTTGAACTTTGCGAATGCGGTTCTCATTTGCATGTGCTCAGTCTATGTTTCGATGCATCATTGATAACCACAAGGCCACCTGCCCATGCCTGAAGGAGTTTGAAAGGGGACCTACAGTATTCATGGTAGCAATTCCAAGTGCCGGTTCAGTTAGTCGATGCTGATTGTATCGGATCATGTTTCTCAGGTATGATGCTGACAGTAAGTATGGCTGCCAGGGTAGTCTCGCTAGTCTCCAGTAACTTTGACACGAGTATTTGGTATTTCTATTCAGACCTTCGGCGTATCTTATATTTCTTCCCATGCTCTGTGGTGCTTGTTATCACCTTTGGTGGATGCAGGCCTGTGGGCATCATCACGCGGAAAGACCTTGCGTTCTATGAACATGGGGATGCAAGCCACATGCCTCGTGCGCCCCCTTCACCCACCCGTGCTAGTGGTATCGCGGAACCCTTGCTGAACAAGAGAACTAGAACGGATTCATTCTCAAGGCGTAAAGTGCTATATGATGCTCTGCCATAGACGATGGCTTTGTCGTTGCAGTTAGCCTACCATTCTTTTTTGGCCCTTCGGCCAGAGTATTTTTTCATTCTTTTGCGACCCTAGGTTACTTGCTACGTGAGCATTGCTGCATGCATCTTATTTGAACGATCTCATCATAGTAGTAATCATAAAGGATGGCACGTAGTAGTATAATACAAAGGATGGCTTTTTATTTGCTTCCTTGCAATGGAAATTATTATAAACATGGGTGACTACCCGATGTCAATATCTGGACCAAAATTTGACACGTTATGTTCTATGCACGATCTTCATCGAATAGTTGCTTACCCTTATCGAATAGTTACTTTCCCTGAATGACGAACCTTCCGGTCGTGCATGCATTAAAGGGCTTACATGCATGTTCGGAAAAGATGGTCATTTTTACTGCATGTCACATGTATTGCTTGTATACTAAGTCACACATATTGCTAATTTTTTTAAAGTGTGTAAGTGTGATAGTAGTATGCTTTTTAACAATCGACGAACGCGCTTCGGACCAGATCACAAACATTGGATTTATCCCTGAAACCCCCGAGTCTCTGGGTTCGTCCCATTGTATAGGCCATAATACTACTGTAATTCATTTACGTTCATCATGGCCGGCGCGAATCGTACATCGCATTGGGCGCGTGCGCATCGTACAATTTATAGTCCGCACCTAGGCACCACACGCGCTCCCTGCCACAAGTCCTAGAGTGTTGCACATTGTTTATATTGAGGGCTAGCTGTCACCTCAAGCTTGCACACTGGTGGGCCTGCCATGTATGTACGTGTGTACTTCATGCTTCCGTGTACGTAGGTGCATATTATGTGTGACGCAGTATATGGTAACATAGCGATTCGGGTCGCGGCACCCGCAGCCGTACTACTCTTGATAGCTAGCTAGTTAGTACTCCGGCGTGGCCGTGATCTATCAGTAGCCGAGGGCATACAATGATGGCTCGCAAAAACGGAAACGGCAGGAGGTTATAGTGAAGGAGTATACCGCAATCTAAGTCGGTGGTGGCGATCGATGCGCGTGTGTGATCAAATGTGTTGATTCGAAACATACTGCTTCAGCCCGGGTGATTCGATCGGGGGGCCCACACTAACTACTCCTGCAAATCTCGGTTAGTTTGGCACAAGTTCGGCATTCCATTGCACCCACTGTTCAATGTTCATTGAGGATTTATCATGCTCAAGTGTGTTGTTGTATCGACCACTCTCATATGCTCTAGTTCATCATTATCATTGATGTAGTTGTAACAGTAGTACTAGTGTACCCCATGCCAGGCCTTTTAGGTATGCATGCCTACATCATGGTGGCGCACCTCTGGATCGGGGTTAACTCCGTGACTCCCCAACGGGAGCAAGAGTTTAATGTAAATGGCGGGTGGTGCAGGTGCACCAGCTTGTGCACCCATGAGAGTACTAGCTATAGGTGGCGGTTTACACCCCCCCACCTGCCGGCAGCCGGTTGTAGCTCATCTGGAATGTATTACACTAAACCATATGCCCCCCGGCCGCCTCAGGGCTATGTAGTTACATAAGCCGGCTCCGGCCCGCCAACGGAGTTGTTAGTATGTACTTCAGTAATTAGTTAATGAATTAATTGATTGATTTAGTAATTAACCCATCAATAATTGATTTATGATCTTAGATAGTACTGGCCACGCCACACCCGACATGCCGTGCAGAAACCGTTTGTTATACCTTCTTTTCTGAGGTTCCCCTGCACGCCGGCCGACTTGTTGTGTACACGCTAAGTACACCGTCTTACTGCTGCCCATGTGTGGATCCATAATTATCCTCCCCACGGAGGTATGTTCGCGGCGTGGGATACAACGTTGCGGAGGGCTTGGCGCGGCCGCGCGCGGGGGTCATGAGATCGGAGCCTCGCCTTGCCTCGGACTACACTGTACGGCTGCAGTCACGAACCACGTCTCCCGCCAAATTTCCTGGCCACGGACACGTCAAGAGGGACGGCGCGAGGCTAACGGTTAAATAGTTTTTCGCCACGTGGTATGCCACTCTTAGTTTTAGATTTGGGGGGTATCGCACAGACGCACACAGGCGCACACGCAAGGCGGCATACGTAGGACAGGACGTCATAATTCTCTGTCAGTCTTTCCCCAGATACGACTTACGTTGTGCCGCTGCAACCGCAACAAGGTGGAATACCCGATACCGTAGCGGGCAGGAGTGGCAGCCCCTGTTTATTCATTTACCAGCAGGGTAGTTCTTTTGTTTGGATTGTCCTCAGGACGCATAGATCGGAGGATCGTGATACTGCGCCGTGGAATGCCGCCTTACCATCGGGCATCAACACTGCAGGATGGTCCGAGCGCGGTGATCCCCAAGCCTGGCATTCATCCTAGCTTTCCTGTGCAGGCTTAGCGTCGGAATGCGTGTAGGAAGTTTTCGACTCTGGTGACGATCGTGTTACGCTTGTGGCCCTTGTTTGGTTTTGCATCCCGCGTGTTGTTTTCGCGTGACGTTCCATTTGGAAGAAGCCGGCGGAGCTGTGACCGTAAGCAAAAGGCCAATCGCTGTCCGACTGCACCGGACTCTCACGGTTGCGGTGTCGCAAAGGCACGTATACGCTTTTCTTGTCTCATGTGAAGGGGGAAAACTCGACGTTTTCGCTTGCGTTCAAATATGCATTGTGAAGTACTCGCAAGTGGACGTGTTGCCTAATGTTGTCACAATTTAGCACGATATCTGACAACCGGCATTATTTGTAGTCGATGTTCACCTCGGCTTCCTTGTCCTTTACCAGATCAGTGCGAGCGTCCATTTTAAATGCAGAAATAGGCAATGCCACTCGACTTGTGCCTGCCTGCTCATCTCTGCAATAACTGCCCGCTTACACATGCCAACCTTCGCGTGCTGCCCGTCTTCCAAGTAGCTATCCCCCTCAATAGCGCTTTCATGTTGCTGTTGGTTTTTCCTTGTGCTGGTGGAGGCTGGTGGTTTCACTCGCCCAGCACCTTGCTAGTGCTTGCACCTCATCCTCAATCAAAAGATATGACCGAGGTGGCTTTAAACTTCTCTGTAGTTTCTTTTAACGAGTGCTGCTATAGAATTTCTAAGTACATGAAGTAAGACTACCAAAGAATTTCAGACTTCTTGTTATTTCTTCTTTGCCCATGATTCCCTCCCCCCTGGTGCACTGGACTACAGATGGGCCATCCATCCCCTCGTTGCTTTCTTCTGTACGCCGCTATGCTGGCACTGCTGGGCCTTGCCACCCTTGCACCGTCCCACGCAGCCGGCGAAGGTTTGCTGCTCACACCCCAAAGTGAATGTTGGTGTTTCTCTTGCCTGCTCTAGTCACTTCCCCCCAGGCACAAGAGATAAAGTTGACTTGAGCAATAATGGGGTTTTGCTGGCTTCCGTACAAGTCACGAAGGTTCTGCCCTTGTCTGATGGCTGCCTGTATATTGCATGCTGGTCGATGAAAGCCGGCACTATGGCTGTCACCATGCAGGCTGGGCCACTTGCAATTCTCGTCACAGCGGGCTATAACTAGATGAATACAGCAAATGGAACTGCAGTCATCATCCGGAGTGGTGATGTCAATTACAGAGGACAGGTGCCGTCCCCGTGTGAGATACAACTGTCCAACTTTCGCGGTAAGCATTCCACCGTTCTTGAAGCGGAAGCCTCCAGGGCTGCATGCCCTACCCATCATGGCATGCAAGCGACAAGCGTGGCCATGCAACGTGTTCCCTTTCACCCACGCGGCAGCAGAGGCAGCAGAGGCCTTGCCCATCATTTTTTCTCTGTTTACATGGGCTATTGCAGCCAATGATCTTCATCCATCTGGCCATGCGACTTAATCCGTGAATAAATCATCTCTCGCCAGGTGGCAAGCCCCACAGTCTTGCATGTCCGGGTCAAGCAGTGAGCAGAGTCGAGATCCGCCGGCTCTGCGATCGAATGCGCCTGAGAGATGCGGGGCTTCGATGGATCCATCAACGAGCGGCGCCGGCTATATGTACCAAGGACCCCGCCAGATTTATATGACGGCCGCCCTAGCTTGTGTGCATGCACTGGACTTATGCGACGGACAAGAACTTGTTCTTGTTCTTGTTCTTGTTCTGCGTCACTGGTAGTCTGCAGCAGCAGTTAGGTAACTCACTGAGGCAACTAACGGTGCTCTTGTGGCAGCCTCGAGAGGTGTCCGCTCAGATTGAACTGCACATTAGCAGGTACTTTAATTTGCTGCCATCGTGCAAACCAAGGTGTTCCTGGTCCTTTACTTCATGTTGTCACCCTGTTGGTTCTAACACTATGTGCATGCGCATCGTTCGACCACCACGCACACACGCAGTCTGCGCCACGACAAGCGAGTGTGGCCCCAACCGCTGTTGCTGCGGTATCGACCTGGGGTGCTGGCCTCGCCACGGCATGGATAACCCCTGTGACCTCGTGTGCGCCAACGTGAGATGCAGGTGGAAGGGGGGGCGCAAGTGTGGCTGCATCCGGGACTGTGAGGGGCCCGCGTGCGTGGCGTTCCCTGGCAGGGACCCGTGCGGGCCTCATGGCCAGTGCTGCTGCGCACTTGGGAATGCGACCGAGGCGACGGGTGGGGCTCGATACGTGGACAATTGTGTGAGCTGTGCCGCAAATTGTGGGCCAGCCCCGAAGCGATGCACGGGCGATTATGTCCCCGGGGGGATGGCATTTGTTTGTCGGCAGTTCCTGGCTCGACCTTGACTGACCGGCCTGCGCAGGCCGTGCGCCTTTCGGAGTTAGAATAGTTGTGAACATGTTCAGATGCATCAGTGTGCGCAGCGCCTAGCTGCAGTCGCTCGCTGTGTTGTATAAGAAAATCAGGTGCATGCGCATGATACCCGATTCTTGCATGTACGTTCAATCGTTCATCACGCATCACATGACACAACATTGGGACAACCTATACAGCCCGTTGGATCAATTCATATGATGGATCATCAAGCTTGTCATTGTCAACTACTCTATTTGTACGTATTTGTATGTATAGTTCATCGCCCATCATGCATAGAGTTACTGTCTGCTGAGATGCCATGCCCTAGCTATTGCCTAGCCATAATCATCTTCCACCCCATGCCAGCTAGGCCTTTTAGGTATTCAATAGACATCATGGTGGTGCAGGTGCACCTCGTGCACCCAGAGTAGCTAGGCATGGCGCTAGCTAGCTGCTTACATCCCTGCCCACGCTCTTTGAGCACTATGACATGCTCACACGGCCCGGTCGATCTTATGGCACTCATAGAAACTTGCCGGATCGTCTATCGTTTCCGATTGCTGCTGTGCGTGGAATGCCTCTGGCATGAAGGAGAAAGGGGGTCTCTGCCCTTTCTTCCTGTTGTGCACATACAGGGATTAAAAGCACTCCGGTGCTCCGTGACTCCCCAACGGGAGCACGAGTTTAATTAATTAATTAATTTATTTATTTATTAATTAATTACATCCCTAACCTGCACTGAGGTTGTGGTCGAGGCCACCGACCGCGCAAGATCGCCGTGAATGCCGAGTGGTGCTGCGTCGCTTTCCCCCAGCTAGGTGAGACGTCAGCCAACCTTGCCGACGAGCTCAAGGACCAGCTTCTTACCCTCATGGGCTTGGTAGGTGAGGTATCTAGAACCCGCGGGTGCCACCGCCTTCCCACTTTCCCTCACGGGACAATTAAGGCGGCACCCCCACCAGTCCTGCTCACCTTCCCCTCCCCTGAGGACAAGCAGCGGTTCCTTTCTCGTCGCAAGCTAGAGGTTGCACGACCCGTCACCTGGTCGCTGGACGACCATGCACCTGACCCCCGCTCAGCAGCAGCAGCGACGCGACCTGTCGGCCTGAATACCTCCGCCGCAAGCAGGACCCCCAGAAGCCCATTGTGTACTGGAGGGGCGGGGACCTGATGATCAACCACAAGATGTGGACGCCCCCAGCTGGCTAGAATAGCCCTAGCTTGAATCATTGGTATAGTCACTGTCGCCATGGCAGCCATGCCTAGAATGTTTGCCCAGCTGTGCCACCATACCTAGTCACGTGCACCGCTAACGCACGGTACACAACCAGCCATAGCCTTAGCTTAGCCCTTGTACAGCCATGCTATACGTCCTGGCTATCAAGGAGACAACCTGGCGCTATGATCAGATCACTAATTGCCCACGGTCCTTGTTATGATATGCCCACATGGGTCTTATTGCACCCACATGCAGAACTTGCCGGATCGTCTATATCGTGCCCGATTGCTGCTGTGGCATGCCTCTGGCATGAAGGAGAAAGGGGGTATCTGCCCTTTCTTCCTGTTGTGCACAGGTTAATTAATTAATTAGTAACATAACTCCGTTGGGATTACATGTAGCACATATCCCGGGGAAGGGCCATATGACTTTTAATACATTCTGGGCTTCTTCCTGCAAGAGTGGAATGTAAACACCACTTGCTCTAGGTGCACCAATTAAGGGCACCGGCACCACCATGCTGTCGATCTCGGAGCTCAACCCAACTAAGGGGTTTGTGCACATACAGGGATATGTGTTACGTCGGTTATGTGCACTCCGGTGCTCCGTGACTCCCCAACGGGATCGCACGAGTTTAATTAATTAATTAATTAATTGTAGTCGAGAATGTGCCCTTTCTCAGGGATATGTGTTACGTATACTCCCAACGGCCGGAGTTATGTTCTTAATTAATTAATCAATAGTAAGGTAATCCACCCGGCTAAGGGCCACACCCGCTTAGGGCCACCCCTGGACCCCCCCCCCCCCCCCCCCCCCAGCATTTTGCGCAAAATTCGGTTTGAAATGACCAGAATATTTAACAACAGGTGCATGGCGGCGTAGCTGCAAGGGAAGGGCCAGCGGTTGCCTCCAGGCCATGCCGTAATTCCAGCTGCTTGTTGTCGGTCGTTGCTTCGTATGTATCCAGTCGGTACTTGCATCGTATGGATTGAGCAACGATCGTTGCACAAGGTTACGTGCTCCGCATAGAGCTCGACAGACGACAAGCAGCTTGTTCACTGTCCCATATGAACCGGCGTTCATTCCCTATGACGACCATAAGCCGTCGAGTCGTGACAACGGATGTCACCCTGAAGGGGTTGGCGTATTATCAAGGAGACAACCAGCGCAGGTCAGAAATCGGGAGAATCCGGACCATGGTAGCTCGAGCCTGCCGTTATCTTGTCCGCATGTTCGTGGCTTGCGTGTAGAGCGACTATAGATGACCTAGACGGCGTATTATGATAGTAATGATCACGGGTGCCAATAGAGGTCAGTGTGAGCTAGTACGGCAATACGGCAATACGGCAAAACCTCGGCGTATTGCGTATTTCGTATAATACGTGTATTATACGCGTATAATACGGCGTACTACTAGCAAAATTTCTAGTACGGCAATACGCCAAACCTCGGCGTATTGCGTATTTCGTATAATACGGCGTATAATACGGCGTACTAGCTCACACTGATAGAGGTTGCTGCTGGCTGGTCCGAGTTGGAGCTAGAAAACCCTCGCGACAAAAATGTTATCGCTGTTTCGGTAAACGGCGACAAAGCGGAATTACGGAAGTTTGCTGGACAGTGCTTTCTTTTCCCGTTGCGTCACTGAAAAGGTAAACGGTCTTGCGATGTCAAAACAGCAGCAAGTAGCAGTCGCTGTGTTTAATTGCAATGTGGTAGTTTGATTTAACACATATACTGCCTGAAGCTTTTCAAGGCTTGCTGGGATGTTGCCCATTATTATCAAGGAGACAACCAGCGCAGGCCAGAAATCGGGAGAATCCGGACCATGGTAGCTCGAGCCTGCCGTTATCTTGTCCGCGTGTTCGAGTCGTTCAGGATGATGAAGATGAATGGTGATGGAAATGTGTATCCTTGTGCATTGAAATTATGGCTGGCTTACGTGTAGAGCGACTAGATGCCCATATTCTGATCAGGCACTCCGCAAAGGTGAAAACCGTTTGCGTTCAGGGCCAAGCCGCGGAAAACGCGGAAAAACGCGATCTGCAAATGATGCCCATATGTTTCTAACGCTTTAACTCTTGTCCAAGTGATGAAGACTGGCTTGGAAACTTGAGCTCGTCATGTTTACATTGTTATTGTGTTACAATACGTGCCTCTTTTCAGAATATGTTTCATATGTAATGCGAGGCTTCAGCATCATGGTTTAGCACCCGGTGGTGGCAGCCAAGCCTCTAATGACAATCTTGGACCTAACCTTGGCCTACGCAAATATTTGCTTCTTGTTTCACTCTTTGGACTGAGCTAGCTAGCTTTACACCTGCTATTTGGCCTGCACCATCGTCCCTGGCTGCCAGTTACATTTTGTGCCCCCCCCCCTGGCAGGCTGCAGGGTCTAGGATAGCGAGGGTGTAACGTAGACATGTTGTGGGCACCCTGAGTGCATTTTCAGGACCAGCCATGACCTGGCCATGCCTTCTTTCTTGGCACATTGAACATGACTTGTCAGAGTGCTTTTTGGTCACTCGTGTAACGACCCCCCTACATTCATAAATCGTAAACAATTATACAATGAGCATATTTCATGGATGTAAAGCATTTCAACTCTTGAGCATATCATAAAAGTTAATGGTTCCATACCGTACCCATGGATGTGTTGACGTGTGTGAGTTATTACAAATGGTATCCATCTATTAAAATGTCCTCATTTGAGGACATTTTCTTGCAGTGATTAGACATCAAGGTTCTAGATACTTTGCCCTTGCCCTTGCCCTTGCCCGCACTCAATCCTGCTCACACGCACACGCACACGCACACGCACACGCACACGCACACGCACACGCACACGCACACGCACACGCACACGCACACGCACACGCACACGCACACGCACACGCACACGCACACGCACACGCACACGCACACGCACACGCACACGCACACGCACACGCACACGCACACGCACACGCACACGCACACGCACACGCACACGCACACGCACACGCACACGCACACGCACACGCATGAACACGACCACGACCACGCACACGCACACGCACACGCACACGCACACGCACACGCACACGCATGAACACGACCACGACCACGCACACGACCACGACCACGACCACGCACACGACCACGACCACGACCACGACCATGGAAGTAACTAATGTCTAACTAAATTAGTTGTTTCACAACTACAACATCTGAATAGTTGTCGATCTCACTTCATATGTCATGGATCTATGATTCCATGTTGTTGCTTGATATGGCAAGTAACACAACAATCGAACACTTTTGACACACCCACACACCTTGGCACAATTCAGGGTGGCCCTATGTGGTCGCTTGATGTGCCATAATAAGTTAGACTACTTCATGGCAAATCACGGCTCATCAATCACACAACCATGCAAAGACTTTATTGAAAAATTGAACACAATTCAGGTGGCCAGCTGTCGCAGCTGCTTCCAAGCATCGATGGTAGCGTGCTCTTTCTTATATAAACAGTTTTTGATAGTCGTTCCAGCTGCATTCCCGCAATTTCTCCTCTGGAACAACCTCGAGAAGGAACCCGCCGGTGATACAATTCTACAGTCGGTTGCCTTGGGAGCGTTGCCCTCGGCGTCTTTCATTGTGACGATGACAAGGGCTTTAAAGTGCCTATAGTCAACTAAGCCAGCATCCAGCATCCTCTGGGAGAATGCTGGATGCCCGGACTTGTCTTCTGCCATCCCCTTGCGAAGTCTGTCACTCAGCTATTCTGCGTCTTCAGTTCAGGGTTCTCACAGCCGTCAATGGAAGCAGCTAGCAAACTGGAAGCCCACCATGTGTTAGGCGCTGCATGCTGAGCAGAATAATTTAATAAACCGCTAGCCATGTAACCAAGGCCTTTCCCCGCTTTCCCCTGCTTTTTCCTGCTAAAAAACAGGGGTGGCCGACTTTGCCTCCCTGCCCCCCCCCCCCCCCCCCCCAAAACGTGCCAAAACGGTCCCAACAAGAATTTTACCATGCGAAGTCGATGTCGCTGATTCCAAATCCGTGCTCAGAATGACAATCTGCCCAGTCCTGCGAATGCCAGAAGTTTTGCAATTAAGGTGGCCCTTAGCCGGGTGGATTACCTTACATGGAACTGCGCTTGCGCGTTGCACTGCATTTGAACACTAATTCATGTTCAGTCGCCCAGTATTGCCCCTTGGCAAGGCAAACCCTTTCCTCTGTTGAAGGTTCCTTTACTCTGTATTGGCACCCACGTGACGCAGTCACATTAAGGCAAAACCTTTTTTTCTATTAGACCATGTACAGCTGTGCAATGCCATAACACATTGCCTGCGCTTACTAGCCTAAAAATAGCTCAATGGTGAAGGGCTACCAGAGGTGACCAACGTATTCCGCCTTCTTCCTTTTCTTCTCCCTAACAAATGCAGGCGTTCGATCGCACCGCACAGACTGAGCCCAAGGAACCACTCCATGTTGGTTGGCAAGGTGACCCCAAGGACTCGAGTGGGTTCACACTCGTGAAGCGTGGGCCTACTTAATCAATGAAGCGTTGGCCTGCCTAGCCAAGCAAGCCCACCACCGACTCGTGCGAGGTCACGGGCACACGGTTGGACCGCTGTTCCCGATCAGCCTCCCTCTCCTCCCTCAACATCGCGATCGGTGGCGGCGATAGCGGCCGCAACGCGTTCCTGTTCGTACGGCCCCCCACCGTGTCACCCTCCTGGTCACCCCCCTGCCCGGGCCAGCCAGGCAACGTGCGGCCAAAGGCACTAACGGTGTTGCGCCGCAACCGCGCCCGCACGCGGTCCGCCGCCCCGACTGCCGCGACCGTGCGCCCTGCCTGGGCCGTGGACGATGGCGGCCCGGCCTCCCTTGGGGTTGACCTACCATGCGACGCGCCGGTCATGCCCGCCGCAAACTCCTGCCCCGGTGGAAGCACAGTACTGCCGCTGTGGCTCGCTCTCCGCGCACGTTCTGGACGCGTAGCGGACGCCCCCTCCCCATGACCAGCCCCCGCGTTGTCTGGTGAGGGCGTCTCCAAGACCAGCGTTCTGCGGACAGCTGGCGGGGTCGTGCTGGTGGACACCTCAGCGCCATCATCGCCACCACGAACGCCCTCCTTGCTACTCCCCGTCGCGCTCCCACTGGCCCGCTCCTTGCTCCCACTACTGGGCGTGCCGCTGTTGCTGCCGGGACGAGACCCCGCCGGGGAGCCGGCGCGCGGTGCCACCTGCCTCTGGCCGGTGGGTGGTTTCTGAGCCGAGGGCGGCAGCTTGCTGCCCGCCTCAGACCTGATGCGACCGGCAGGAACCGCCGCCGCTGCAGCTGGGGCGTCCAGGGTCCTGGGTACCCTGCGGACAGTGCTGCCAAACGCCACGCCGGAGTGATGGCTGACGCTTGGGTTGACCTTGGTGAGGGGACTCTCGCCGGGGACCTTCCCCGTTTGCCCCCACGGTAGGTTTCCCCTGCCCCCCGGCTTGCCATCACTGGCGCCTGCTGATGTGGCCTGCCTTGTCCTGGGCCGTCCGGTAGCACCCTGGCTGCTGCCGACGGGTGACAGCGAGGCGCCCTCGAGCGGGTCATGCTCAACCTTGTGCTTGCCCACGTCATCCTCAACTGGTTGTTGTTCACCGTCAGGTGGTGGTGGGGGAGATGGCTTCCCTCGTGCTGCGATGAGATGACCATCCTCAAGGGCTGGCACAGCAGCACGGATATCAGAAGGCGCAGGGTCACTACCTGCATGGGCAATGGCGGCACCCTGGCCACCCTCATCGACCACGGTCCGGCCCCGATCCCCCCCGGTGCCCAGTAACTCCAATTCATGGTGGGAGAACGACGAGTGCGACAAGCTGCTGCCCACATTGGGAGACTTACCCGCCTGCGCCAAACTGTCATTGACTGGCCTCGCCCTGTCCCTGCCTTGCTGCCTGGACAAAGAAGTCGCGTGGGCCGACGCTGACGATTCCCTGGTGGCACTGCCCTGCAAGGATACCCCTGGAGTACCCGAGCCAGCTCGCGCTGCCTCCTCAGATCCATCACCCTCAGATCCATCACCCTCAGCATCATCAGCATCGTCACCATTGCCGCCATCAGCATCATCGCCATCACGATCACCACCACCACAGTTGCCCCAAGCGCCGCTGCCTTGATCGATGTCACCACGATCCGCGTTGTCAAGGTCGTCCTCGTCACCAGGTACATCACAAGATCCCACAGATGCCTTCTCTTCATCTTCATCAACTTCTTCTTCTTCTCCTTCTTCCCATCGAGACAAAGAGTGCCTGCCTTGCGAAGCAATCGCAGCCCTGTTCACCTCCACAACATCCTCCTCAGCAAAGCCCCCTCTTTCACAGACGCTCCCCCCTTCTCCCTCCCCCAAACCCTCCTCCCCCATCTCCTCGTCATCCTCATCGTCTTCATCCTTCTCGTCCTCATCGTCCTCTGCTCCGTGCTGTGACCATAGCAGGGAACGCAGGGCCCCCGCTGGCAGCCGGCCGCCAGCAACCACGAGAGGAGAGCCCGGCATGACAAGGGGCGAGCCCGGCATGACGAGTGGGGAGCCCAGCATGACAAGGGGGGAGCCTGGTACCACCCCAACGGAACTGATGGCATCCAACGGGTCATCCCCCCCCATCCCTTCACCCTCCGCATCCCTCGACGAGCCGCCAGCCGCGGAGACATCCACGTTCACGGCCCCTCGGATGGCGGTGGAACCTTTGAGGGGATCCCTGCCCGCAGAACTAGCAGCGCCGGCGCCACCACGGCTCTCATCAGCATGCGTGGCAGGTGCTGGACGTCCCCCACGGAGGGGTGGCAGTGACGGCGCTGCAGGAAGTGAGGGTTTTGCTGGCGGACGCGCCAGATCCCGCTCTGACCATGGTTTGGCGCCTTCACCCTGCTGGCTGGCTCTGGCACCCGTCACTTCCTCCTCCGTGCCCTCCTCCACTTCTTCTCCCTCTAGGCTCTGCGAGGGCAACACCTCATAAACTCCAACCTTCTCCTCCTGTTGCGGCAGTATTTGACGTTGTCGCTGCGATGGTTGTTGTTGTTGTTGTTGTTGCTGCTGTTGCAAAACGCCTTTATCCCCGCGCTTTGCCAGCACCAATGCCTGCGGCGGTACACCTGCTGCTGCCGCTGCTGCTGCCGCTGCTGCTGCTGCTGCTGCTGCCGGGGGCGCCTGCTGGGGAAACGTGCGGATGACAGAAGTCACGCGCTCCAGCATGCGCACCGTCTCAGTCTCAGCCTCCACCACCGCCTGCGCGCGCCGGAACAGGTCCTGCGACTCCGCACGGCCCGTAGCCTCCGCGTCTCTTAACTGCTGCCGCCGGGCATCTGCCCTGGCCGCATCGCTAGCACTAGCGTCCGTCCCCATGCCCGCCAGCTGGCCATCTGGCCCTTTTCGCAGGGGACGGGCGATAGGAGCCACTATCACCTGCTGCTGCGGTGGTGCCCTCTGTTGCTGCGCACCCCCTGCCGGCTGCTGTGGCGGCGGCGGTTGTTGTTGCCGCTGCTGGACAGGTTCCCCCCGCATGGCTAAGAATTCACCTACGTGGATACGGTTGGACTTGCCTGGCTGCAGATGCGGCGGTGGCGCTGCGGCCTGCCCGTGCGCTAGTGTTTTATCAGATACCGGCGACACATCACCGCCTTGCGAGGCCGCCCCCGTGGCTACACCCCTCACGGTGGCACGCTCCTGCTGCCATACCGGTGGGTTACCGGTGACGGGAGCCAGAGCTTGCTCTTCCACAACCGCTACTTGTTCTGCACCTGCACTGCGCCCTCTTAATGGAGGGAGCTGATGAGTCCATCCCCCCCGACCCGTCCCATTGACACGAGCCGTTCCTGCTTCACCATCTCCTTCCCTTCCGCCTTCTCCTCCACCTCCTGCTTCATTTACTTCTTCGGGTCGCTGCCCCCCCGCCCCCATGCCTGCGAGCCCTAGCTCAGGCTCCCACCCGATGCGCTGCAAAGGGGGGGCCACGGCTGCCCCCATGGCCCCCCCCAGCCCCCCCCCCGCAGCGCTCTTGACCGTGGCGATCAGCTCCTCGGCCAACCGCATGTTGTCGGTGCACAGCTGGCGCTGCTCCTCCAACGCGTCGAGGGCGGCCCACAGCTCCCCCGCCTCTCGATGATTGCTGGCAGCTGCCACGCTGCCCATGGTCTCGCGGCTGTACAGCCCTTGGGTTAAGGCTCCACCGCTGCCCATGGCTTCGCGGCTGCTGCTTAACCCATAAGGGGCCAGCGGGGGCGCTGCGGATGCCAGCGGCAAGCTCCCTTGCTGCATCCCGAAACCCTGAGGTAAGGCTTGCGGCTGTGAGCGAAGGAGAGCCGCCGCGTAGAGGTGGTCCAGCTCGCGACACACCGCGCCCGACTCCAGCAACAGGCCACGCAGCTGGGCGTTCTCCTCCATCAGCGCGCGCATGGCGGCAGGGACGTCGCCAGCAGCTAGCATGCCCGGCACGGTGCCGTCTCTACTAGCCACCGCGCCGCCAGCTATTGCAGCATGACCTGCCATGACGGCTTCACCTGCCAAAGGCCCATCACCTGCAGCAGCAGAAGAGAGACCCCCCACTCGCGCCGTTGGTACGAACTGCGTGGCGTTCACACCAGCTACAGCCTCGTCGCCATCCGCAGCAACGCCCGCAGGCGGGAAGCGGGCATCAAACGAATACCCGGCGCCAAGCCCGGCCCACCCCCCGGCCCCTGAAGGGTGGCCGTCGCCAGCCAGATCACCGCGCAGGCCCCATGGGTCCAGCGATCGCGGCTCCTGCGGCCCACCACCTTCACGACTGGGGACTGGAGGCATCCCCTCAGCACCCCTCGTGTGCATGTTTGTGTGCATGTTTGCATCTGCCGAGTTTCGCCCCCCCGCCCTTGTCTTTGCACCTCCCTGGGGTGTATGCTGGTCTCGGCCTGGGTGTTCCTTTACCCCCTTGCCGCGGCTATCGCCCCCTTCATGACTGCCATTTCTACTACCACTAGACCTGGCATGATGACCATCACCATCACCATCATCGTCACCATCACCACTCTCATCACAATCACCATCATCATCATCGTCATCATCATCAACGAAACCAGGGACTCGCCGCGTGTGCCGCCCATTCCCCCTGGACCCTGCGGCCGCTTCCCTCCCCTTCGACCTGGTCCGCACCGAACTACACCGTGAGAGCGCCTGCACGGCCGCATCTGTGCATCGCACCATGCGGGACTTTGCATCGTTCGTGTCGAACGAGCAGGAGCATGCGCCCGCTGGGTCGCCCCCACATTTCCGCCCACACCACCCGCACACACCGACCCCCGCATGAGCAACAACATCGGCGCTCAAGCTCCATCCATCGACACGGGGACCAGGACCATTGCTTCTCGCATCACCACGCAGACCAGAGGGCCGAGATGTCCCTCCAAACTTGAGCTCGTCCTCCTGTACCATGAGAGCATGACTCTCGACACCGTGTACGCCGCCAGCATCACGACCTGGACGTGACGAGTGCGGCTCAGGCTGCCCCCTCAGCCATGCCGAAGATGCGGACGACGCCTGCCCTGGCCCTGGTGTCAACGGGCCCCCCTTCCCTTCTCTTCCAGGGGCCGCGAATATCACACGTGACCCGTCGGAAAACGTGTACACCTTGCCCGGTCTGTCCTCCAATGAGAGCACATGCCCCTCCTCTTTGCCCGCCTGCCCCCGCTGGCGAGCCTCTGCCGGCCGGGTGGGGGCTTCCCCTGGCCCCACCTCGACCCTTTCCACCCCCACCCCTAGCGCCTGCTCCAGCCTCTCCGCACACGTGTCCGCCACACGGGCGAGCTCCTCGGCTCTCCTCTGCTGCTGCTGGCCCCAGGACAGGTACAGCTCGAGACGGTTTTGGAAGACACGCGTCGCGTCCCTCTCCGACCGCAGGACGATGCTGCCATCTGTCCCTTGCGCTTGCTTCATCCGCTTCTTCTCCTCCTTGTTGTTATCGGCACGACTTGCGCTTGTTTCCTGTTGTGACCGCGGAGTGTTGACACCCCGTCCCTCTGCTTGAATCCCTCCCCTCCCCCCGTTGTCTACCCCTTCTTGCCCCTCTTCTTTCATCCCTCCCTCTGCGGCGCCATCGGCCGGTTCCCCGTCCTCCTCGTCCTCACGGGAAGATAGCGCTAAGGCAAGGCCTGACGCGCCATCTCGTGCTGTGTACTGGCGAAGGGCACCGTGGGGAGACGATGATGCGAGCGCCTTGCGCAGCGCATTTACCTGGGGGGTTGGGGGGGGGGGGGGGGGGGGGGGGGAGGGGCGTTCAGCATTTCCATGTTCGAAAGAGCACTCAGAACACAGAGCGTTGAACATTACATGCTTATTATCAAACTGCTGTGTTGAAAGGGTTATGAGTATCTCGCCCTGGGCACACAAACCAATTAATTGATCTCCACCGCAGTTGAAGAATTAACAAGTAATTTTAGATTCACAGGGGCAGTTAGCGGCAAGTCTACAAACCAGTGAGGTAACCGCCGCACAATTGGTGACAAGCTAGGACTGACCCACAGGTCCTTGCTTGAACGGTGCCAGCTACAAAACAAACGTCTCCAAAGAAGCCTCCCCCAACACAAACCTCCCCCATGATGTGTCGAACGGTCTATCGAGTCCATAAGCCACAAGAGAACCAGTATTACTATGTAAGGCAAGCGCCCACGTAGGGTGCCTACAACAAGCACAGGCAGCCAGGATCTTACAAATACATCAACCATCAACCATAGGCCAGGATGTGGACAGGTAACCGAATCCGAGGGGGCGTGGCCGCCTGAAACAGAATGAGGCGACTAGACCGTGCCGAACCGAAGCAAGCACATAAAGGCATGCATGCAAAGGCAAACACCAACCGTGCACCAAACATGCACAGCGGGGATGAAGACCATGGAGGGTGAGGGCGGCCCCAACCGGGCGAGTGCCGAGGGGATCTGAGCGACTAAGTGCGAGTGCGAGTGCGAGTGCGAGTGCGAGTGCGAGTGCGAGTGCGAGTGCGAGTGCGAGTGCGAGTGCGAGTGCGAGTGCGAGTGCGAGTGCGAGTGCGAGTGCGAGTGCGAGTGCGAGTGCGAGTGCGAGTGCGAGTGCGAGTGCGAGTGCGAGTGCGAGTGCGAGTGCGAGTGCGAGTGCAAGGGCGAGGGCAAAAAATACACCAAACAAGCACCAACCACGCACCAACCACGCACCAACCATGCACCAACCATGCACCAACCATGCACCAACCATGCACCAACCATGCACCAACCATGCACCAACCATGCACCAACCATGCACCAACCATGCACCAACCATGCACCAACCATGCACCAACCATGCACCAACCATGCACCAACCATGCACCAACCATGCACCAACCATGCACCAACCATGCACCAACCATGCACCAACCATGCACCAACCATGCACCAACCATGCACCAACCATGCACCAACCATGCACCAACCATGCACCAACCATGCACCAACCATGCACCAACCATGCACCAACCATGCACCAACCATGCACCAACCATGCACCAACCATGCACCAACCATGCACCAACCATGCACCAACCATGCACCAACCATGCACCAACCATGCACCAACCATGCACCAACCATGCACCAACCATGCACCAACCATGCACCAACCATGCACCAACCATGCACCAACCATGCACCAACCATGCACCAACCATGCACCAACCATGCACCAACCATGCACCAACCATGCACCAACCATGCACCAACCATGCACCAACCATGCACCAACCATGCACCAACCATGCACCCAACATGTACGACAAAAAGGGATGACCAAAGAGGAAACAAGGACTGGCCAAGTAACATCGACACTGCTAGCAGAAACCACGATAGAAGGAAAGGGAGGAACCCTTGCTTGTTTGGTCATGCGATAAAACAACGTTTTCCCATTCAAAGAGACGGGAAGGCACCCACATATAAAGAAGCAGGTGCCCACACCCAACGAGGCAACCGGATCACCTTCAACCACCACATTCCTTGTCACTCACCTTGCCCCCTATCACCCACAATCGTTGCCGCTCCTCAACCACCACATTACTTGCCACTCACCTCGGCCCCAAGCGCGGCGACAGTCGCCAAGTCGCGGATGCGCCGCGCCTCCAGGCCCGCGATGATGGCCATGCGGCGGTGGAGCTCCTCGTCCTGCGCGCGATGCAGCGCAACCAGGGCGCCCACGTTGTCCACCAGGTCGCCCGAGGAGGAGACGACCGACCGGATGCCAGTATCACCGTGGTGATGGGTATCCCCGCCATCTGCACGGCCAGCATGGATATCATCCGCAGCGCCATCCTGATCGCCGCCACCATTGGCAGCACCATCATTAACGTCGTCATAATGAGCAGTACCATCATCACCATGAGCAGCGCCATCCTGATCGCCGCCACCATTGGCAGCACCATCATTAACGTCGTCATAATGAGCAGCACCATCATCACCATCAGCAGCGCCATCCTGATCGCTGCCACCATTGGCAGCACCATCATTAACGTCGTCATAATGAGCAGCACCATCATCACCATCAGCAGCGCCATCCTGATCGCCGCCACCATTGGCAGCACCATCATTAACGTCGTCATAATGAGCAGCACCATCATCACCATCAGCAGCGCCATCCTGATCGCCGCCACCATTGGCAGCACCATCATTAACGTCGTCATAATGAGCAGCACCATCATCACCATCAGCAGCGCCATCCTGATCGCCGCCACCATTGGCAGCACCATCATTAACGTCGTCATAATGAGCAGCACCATCATCACCATGAGCAGCACCATCCTGATCGCCGTCACCATGAGCATCACTGCGATGGCCATCAACGGCTACGGGCCGTGGGGCCGGCGAAGGCTGCGGAGCAGAAAAGGGCACTGAACCAGAACCAGGCAGGGAAGAAAAAGATGCCGATGGAGGCATCAAGCCAGGCAACAAAGTCGAAGAGGGGACAGGAGCAGGCACGCCTGGCCCATTGGTGGACTTGCTAGCCGCCGCCACGCGCGCTGCCGCCTCTAATGCTTGCTTCCGCAGCTCCACCACCCATGCCCGTAGCGACCGCGCCTCCCTTGACGCCGCGCTGACGTCTGCCAGCTGGCCCCTCATGCCGGCAGCCGCCCCCTCGATCTCCGCCCACAGCTGGCGCACTGCGGCCGAGCTCTCCGCCACCAGCTGGAGAAGGCCGGCTTCTGCGGACGCCAGAGTCGTGTCATCGCCCATGTGGGCCACACTGGAGCTGAAGAGGGGGTTGGAGGAGGTTGCGAGGGTGGCAGGTACCCCGGGGCGACTGTGAGATGGGAGGTGGCCCGGGGGGTCTCGTGTGGCTGCCACCATGTTGTTATCCTTTCGGCCGCCACGTTCACCACGCCCATAGCTCGGACCATGGCCATGGGCACCGAGCACACCCCCCTGGGCATCTTCATTCTCATTCTCATTCTCGTCATCATAATCAAAATGATCATCCGGAAGGCCACCAGCTCCACCGCCACCATACTCATAGGGAGGCGAGCCACCGGCAGGCTCCATGCCCCATCGGGGCCCCACCCCTCGGGCATGGCCAGAACCCTCCCTCAGCCTCCCCACCTGGTCTAGCGCGTCAAAGCACTGCCGCAGAAGCGCCTGCAGAGCCAGCACCTGCGCGTACTGCTGCCCCACGTCCCTCCCCACTGCCCCTCCCGCACCATCATACTCTCCCGATCCATCGTCACGTCCCAAACCATCATATTCCCCATCCTCCCCACTGTCCCCAGGCGCCCCCTCTCGGCTCCCCGTGCCCGCACGTTGCCGCGATCGCGCCTGCGGCATCCTCTGGTTGCGATCCGATGCCGCGATGTCGCCCGCTTGGGCCGTGCCAGACTCCTCTCGGGGCACAACCGCCCCCGCTGCCAGTACAGCTGCTGCTGCTCCTGCTGCTACTGATGTTGATGCTTGCGCACGCACTGCCCGATGGAACTCCCCCCGGATGCGCTCGAGCAGCTCCTGTTGCCGGGCCAGCGCTGCTTCCGCAGACGCCAGCATCGCCTCCTTGTCGCTCAGCTCCTCGTCCTTCTTGGATAGCTCGGCCATCAGGTCCTGTGGCAGCCAGCGGAAGAAGAGGAGAGGACAGGGGCACACCATGAGGATGGGGTGGGGTTAACCATCAGCATCACATTAGCTCCGCCATCAGGTCTTGCGGATGCCAGCATAGGGAGAGGACATGCGAGGGATGGGCCATGGGGGAAGAACCACAGCTGCACCATCAGGTCCTGGGGGTGGAGGGTCGCCAACGGGGAGAAGAGAGGAGAGGGGATAGACCGTGGGCGTAGGAAGGGGAGGATAGGAGCAGCATTGCCACCCCTCGGACATCAGCTCCTGGGGTTGAAAGGGGCAGGTAGGACCGGCTGTTTGGGGTGTGGTGGCGTGAGGGGAGAGAATAGAGGCTTGGGCCCTGTGGGTAGGACAGGACGAATCATGATTATCCGCCACCATGCTATGAATGAATATCCGCCACCGTATTATGAACACATATAGGCCATCATGTTCTGGGGTTGAGGCTGCCACAGGAACGGCAGTGGGTTGGGCCATGCGTGTGCACGTAGGGATTTCTTAGATAAAAAAACTGATGCTTTACCACCAGAGCACTGCATCTCCTCCTCCCTTGAATGGAAGCAGCCCCCCCCCACCACCTGCATCGCACTATTCCACTTGGCCCTCACCTGCATGACGGCATGCTACTTCACCTGCATGACAGTATGTCCTAATCCTTCCCCACCTGCATGACCGCGTCGCGCACGTCGACCTCGTTCCGCAGCGCCGCCACCAGCTCCCGCGCCTCCTCCTCCTCGTACCCTTGCAACCCTTCCTCCATCTCCTTCCTCCTTTGCGGCTTGCCCTCCTTGTCCTCCTGTGACACCCCTTGGCCTCCATCGTCCCTCTCTTGCTCCTCGCGCCCTCCGTTGTCCCCCATGGGGATGCTGCCCCCCTGTTCGCCCACCACACGGTTCCCCCCTTGCTTCTTTTTGACCTCCTCGCCCTTTTCCCTGACTGCAACCGCCCGGTCGCCCTTGCCCACCACCTTGTCGCTTCCGCTTGCACTCGGCTTACGCCCGCGTGCATTTCCCCCACCCGCGCGCTCTCCCCGTTCCCCACCACCCATCCCTCGCGTTTCCCCCCTGCCACCTGCCACCACGGGCGCGCCCTCCGCTGACGTCACCTCGCCGTCACCATCATCGTACCCGGGGCTGGGCCACAGGCCGCGGCGAGTCAGGCTCCACTCCTTGTCGTCCAAGTGACTGCTGGAATGGACGGTTCCATTTCCAGTCCGTTCCATGGTACTGCTGGTGCCCGCACCTTGCGGCGTCTCGGGAGCACCGCCATGGCCGCCCCTGTGCTGTCCCTGGCCCGCGGCCCCCTTGGCCTCGGGCACTTGACCCACCCCTGACCCTCTAGACAACCGCCGCACGTCACCACCGCCCCCGTCGCCCACCTGGTTAGTATAAATAAACGGAGAGCTGCCATCGATGGACATGGCCGGGGGAGTGGATGCGCCGCTGTCGCTGCTTCTCTCGCTGCCACCGCCCCACAGGGCGGCGGAGTAGCGCCGGTCATCAACCAGCCAGTGGCCGAGGGAAGGCAGCGGGGGCGCCTGGGTGGGGGCGTCCGCGGCACTTCTGGTGTCTGCTGCAGCTGCCACCGCTGCGACGCCCGGGTCGGTCTGCGATGGTTCCGCACCGGACTGGCCACCGACGCTGGGTGCCATGAAGGTGGCGCTGTTGAGAACACCCTGCCATCATGATCAGAATATATCATGGCGAGGGACAGGCAAGCAGGACCAACCGACAGCTGATTGTGGTTCCTTGTAAGGAGAATTGGTGGTGGCCGCAGTCGTGGAACAACATGGACCTCGTGGTGGTGGTTGGTGACCATGTAACATAGCTGCAGTGAACAAGGCTGCAGTGCACCGCAGCCCACCTCCATACCATCACCCACCTCCATACCATCACCTCCATACCATCACCCAAGCTGATTTACGCCCAGAACCTGGAACAGCCAAGAGATGAAAGAGCCAGTCAGTCTTCAAGATGTACGTAGCATCCCCGTAACAGAATCGAATGGGACCTGTAACATCATTCTGTTAGTGCACCTCTAAGTTCTTAATATGTAACAGGGCAAAGCAGACTAGACTATTTGCTTCCCTGGTGGCAACAGGCCCGGCCTCCTACTACGGGCAGCCCGACCAGACCGCAAAATAACTGCCACACGGGAAAAACCGCTGTCCTGGACGAGCCACTGGAATAGAACACCCACCGCACAGGGGAAATCACCATACGGGCACCAAACGAACCACCACAACTTCAACGTGCCTCGCATGGGGAGGGCCGCCGTACTGGAACACCTGTTACACTCAAAAGTGAAACAATGCACCGGAACATTCATCATCTATCGCTCGATGGAAACTGCCGCTCTGGAACATCTGCTGCACGAGGGAAAGAGCTCCACCTGCACCAGACCAGAAACGAACCACCACACTAGAACATTCGCTACACTTGGAAAGGACAGCCACACTGAAAATTCTGCCGCACTGGACATTTATCGCACTGAACACTTGTCGCACCTGCACGTAGTCTAGCAGAGCCTCCCGGTCGGCCGATAACTCTTCCACCCGCAACCGCAGCTCTGCGAGCTCAGCCTGGGCGCCCGTGTTCCCTTCGCTGTCGCCCCCCGCTTGATCTTGATCGCGCTCGGTCGCCTGTTTGATGACTTCCGTCACACGCCCCCGCCAGTAAGACACCTCCGCCTGGTCCGTGAAGGTGGCATGCAGGCAAGACCGTGGGATGGGGGCATAACGAGGGCATGCAGCAACAGGCTTATTGGTTTATAGCTGGCATCTACGTATGTCTGCAGAAGTCATGTACCGACAAGCTTCCTGACGATAACAGAAAGAGACTAAGGCGCACATCACATGCCTCGCCCAGGGGCAGGACTGGGATGCACCCTCACGCGACCATGTCACTCTTGGACGCGTTAACGTCTTTGGCATCCTTCTCAGTGCTGCATCCTCCATTTTAAACTCTTGCATCCTTTGTTAAAAATCCTCACATCCTTCCTGTACTTGGTGAAGGGAAACAATCACCGTTGGAAAACAAGCTATGCTGATATGCCATGGTTGGATGCGAAATTATGGAACTGGAACAGGATACGAAAATTGGGATCCACCCACCTGACGAGAGGTTGTCTTGCGTAGCTATACATAGACGAATGGGGCAGGTACCTTGGCATGTAAAGGACAGCAGCCAAGCGAGCGCGGTACAGTGTAGAAACAGTTGCTTGCAGCTTTATAGTCCAGAATGGAGGTGCAAATCTAAATTGATTTTTTCCTTGCTTCCGCCATGTTTATGCTTTGTTTCCTTTCCTGTCGGAGTTCCCTCCTTTGAACTTCCCCTCCGCAAATCCACCTAAAACTGCTGTTTACTCCAACCATGCGCCCCCGCCTGCAACTCTGCCATTGTACTCGTTCTTCCTGCTGGTCCCCGGGCACTTGTCATCGGATTTCCCTGCCTTTGTTGGTAGCTGTGCGCCCCCCCTTGAAAACGTTCCCCTTGTCCTTGCTTGCCTTTCTGAGTCCAGCTGCGTTGTAAACCCACCTGGAATCTGCCTGTGCAACGTGCCCATGCCGATGTAAGACCGCACTACTACTGTCCATGCCCACCTTATTTCGTAGCCATGCCCCCTTACCTGGAAACTCTCCATGTCCGCCAGTGCAACGTGCCCATGCTGATCTACAACTGCACTTCTACCGTTCGTGCCAATACCTCTGATCACGCAGCCATACCTGGAAACTCTCCACGTCCGCCTGCAGCGAGGCGGCCTCGATCCACTCGGCCCCGTCGCGCAGGCCTGCAGCGTGCGCACGCTTGTCCAGCGCGTTGCGTAGGCCAGCGATCACGCGCGCCTGCTCCGCGCTGTTATGGCGCTCCGCACCCAGCTGGGCCTGGGGGGGGATGGAAGATAGAGATGGGTGGGTGGGTGGGTGGGTGGGTGGGTGGGTGGGTGGGTGGGTGGGTGGGTGGGTGGGTGGGTGGGTGGGTGGGTGGGTGGGTGGGTGGGTGGGTGGGTGGGTGGGTGGGTGGGTGGGTGGGTGGGTGGGTGGGTGGGTGGGTAGGTGGGGAAGTTATGGTGAATGTTGAATGGTGAGGGTGGGGGAGGGGATGGCGAACCGTGAGTGTCGTAATCTAGCTCTACCACAGAGATGTAGAGCAGGGAGATTAACAGCATCGGGGTGGGGGGGTGGGGAGAGGGGCTACGCGTGGTAGGGATGTCGACCAGATGATGGGAAGAGGGAGGGTCGACGAAGGGTTGTGGGAAGATAATAACACAAGATAATATCACAAGATAATTTCGTACAATGGATAAGGTAAGGCTTCGCCGATGGTGGGTGTGACACGTAGCCACGATGCATGGGACATGGTTGATGCAAGTTGTTGATGGGACGCGGCGGAGGGGATGTGGCGGATGGAAGTTGGGGGCACATGGTGTTCGGACAAAAGAGTAACTGATAACCACTGGTGCTGCGCGGGGAGAGGCACCGTATGCCAGTATACCAGTATACCTGGCGGACTTATGACAGCTAACCATCCACCAGAGATGCAATTGGGGTTCTGTGTGAGTCGTGGGATTGTTAACGCTGGCCAGTGCATGCGTCAGCCTATTGGCGGCATCAGGACGACATGGGCCCCAAGGCCCATGGGCACCGGCCATTTGACAGGAATGATACCAAAAAACTATCGTTCGTAACTATCTGAATAGAGCACATTGACACGTATCGCCGCACCTGCGCACGGTCACAGCCTGAGGACATAGAAGGGGCCCACGCCATAAGCATAAACCCAGGCTGTCAAGGGCCCGGTACCTAGCATTCAACAGTAGGATCCCTATACCAACAACTTGTACCAACAGTCACATGCGCCAGCACACAACGCACAGGTACCTGCGCCTGCTACGATCGTTCTTTACACCGCCTGCACGCTGCATGCGCCACCACAGGTACCTGCGCCTGCTACGATCGTTCTTTACACCGCCTGCACGCTGCATGCGCCACCACAGGCACCTGCGCCTGCTACAATCGTTCTTTACACCGCCTGCACGCTGCATGCGCCACCACAGGTACCTGCGCCTGCTACAATCGTTCTTTACACCGCCTGCACGCTGCATGCGCCACCACAGGTACCTGCGCCTGCTACAATCGTTCTTTACACCGCCTACACGCTGCATGCGCCACCACAGGTACCTGCGCCTGCTACAATCGTTCTTTACACCGCCTGCACGCTGCATGCGCCACCACAGGTACCTGCGCCTGCTACAATCGTTCTTTACACCGCCTGCACGCTGCATGCGCCACCACAGGTACCTGCGCCTGCTACAATCGTTCTTTACACCGCCTGCACGCTGCATGCGCCACCACAGGTACCTGCGCCTGCACGCGCGCCTCCCGCTCGGTCGCCAGCTGTCCCTTGGCCTCGTGCAGCGCGTCCTCCAGCCGAACCGCGCGGCGCAGCGCCCCCCCCATGCCCCCGTGGGAGCGGAGCAGCGCGCCCTCGAGCTTGGTCAGCTGCGCTTCCGCGTGCGCACGCTTGGCGTCTGGGCGCAGGGGTAGCAGGAGGCGGCATCACACAGATGACAGGGAATGTGTGGTCAGGGGATGTGTCTACTGTTCATGCTCTCCTTCTTACAGTCGATACAGGTCGGAGTCGTGCGGATGACAGGGGATGTGTGGTCAGGGGATGTGTCTACTGTTCATGCTCTCCTTCTTACAGTCGATACAGGTCGGAGTCGTGCGGATGACAGGGAATGTGTGGTCAGGGGATGTGTCTACTGTTCATGCTCTCCTTGTTACAGTCGATACAGGTCGGAGTCGTGCGGATGACAGGGGATGTGTGGTCAGGGGATGTGTCTACTGTTCATGCTCTCCTTGTTACAGTCGATACAGGTCGGAGTCGTGCGGATGACAGGGGATGTGTGGTCAGGGGGTGTGTCTACTGTTCATGCTCTCCTTGTTACAGTCGATACAGGTCGGAGTCGTGCGGATGACAGGGAATGTGTGGTCAGGGGGTGTGTCTACTGTTCATGCTCTCCTTCTTACAGTCGATACAGGTCGGAGTCGTGCGGATGACAGGGAATGCGTGGTCAGGGGGTGGGTCTACTGTTCATGCTCTCCTTCTTACAGTCGATACAGGTCGGAGTCGTGCGGATGACAGGGGATGTGTCTATTGGCTGTCTCATATGATACCTGGTAAATATATACACGAATGCACACTACAAACTGCCCAAGCCCTCCAGTGGGGGGGGCGGTTCCCTACACTGTAGCTACTGTAGCTTCTAGCAAAGCATATGTTCGTCCTTACGTCCTATCCCTGGGCAGCGTGCCATGAGCTATTTGCTTACATTGCATGAACAAAATGAAACCATGTGCGGGGAAAGGGGCCAGAAGAAATGCAACTGCTTATAAAGATGGCAAACCTTAAAAAAATCATTCGCGGGGAAAGGGGAAGGAATTTAGATCGAATGCATGATAAACGGCACGGAAAAAATATTGCAGGTGCTTGTATGCAGTGCTGCATTCGGCGCCACACCCATAGGCAATCCGCGCCGGCAGATACCCGCATCCGGCTTTTTTCGACATGGCCGGCCCGGCTGGCCTTGCAATGGTCGGCGTGGCAACCCCCCTGCTCTCACACCCAGGCCCATATGCTTGCAAGCAAAGTCCTTAGGCTTGCACCGCGCACCTTGCACTGCATCGGCTACGCAACGCGGTTGCCGGCACGTCGCAGGCTGTGGGAAAAAGACAAAAAGGCACTGCTTGTAAGTTTGCAGAAACAGATGACCCGCATGCAGGCAAAACGGCAAGCACCGAGTACATAAGCTGCCCGGGTCGGTACGTGCCTGCCTGCGCCCGGTCGTTGACCAGCACGTCCACGCGCATGCGCAGGCTGGCCAGCTCTCGCTCGTCCTCCGCCTTGGCGGCACGGAGCTCGTGGATCTCCCGCAGTAATCCTTGCACCTGCCAGCACGCAAGCAGAGGCAGGACCAAGTGAGAGGCAGGCATGCAACCAGGACCGAGTGAGAGGCAGAGACAGAGAGGCCGGGAGCAGTTTAGTGCAGTTGATGACATGCACCCACCGCACACAACAAATACGCACAACGCAGGTTAATATTGCTAATCCTGGGGCACAGGCATCTGATAACGCGCGCTCACAGACGAAATTGCCGGCTGGTAGCCTTCCCTTGTACCCATGCAGTTTTCCATGATGTGTGGCAGTGGAGTTGTATGTACCCCCTACGTCAGACAGAACAAAACGCATAATAACGCATTCATCAGTGTTCAACGCATAATAACCCAAAACGCATAATAACCAAAAAAGCATAATAAACCAAAACCCAATCATCCGCGAGCCCCACAACCCCCCACCCCCTAGACCAGCCCCGCACCATCCGCGTTCCTCGCCCACCCACCCCACCCCACCCCCTCCCACCCCAATCGACCTTGACTAAGTACTAGCGACAATCTGGTCGCCATCTCCTCATACACACTGAGGACTGGCACTGACACCCAGTAGGGCCCATTGACAGGGAAAGCATGGGCCGTCTTACTACCCCGAGAATTCGGGTGGCTGTGATCATCTGGGCGGGGCACAGTCATGCGAAATCACGGAACGGGGAGTAACCGCAGGAGTGCCCTGACCACGGTTTCTCCCTCCCCAGGGTACACTGGCCTGACGACGGACTTCACTGACTTCATGGCCCTTAAAGGTTCAGAGCTTAAGCGCACCCCCGGTGGTCGCTGTTGTAACAGAATGCGTACTGGAAGCCTCGATTAAAAAGGTAAGAGCTGTCCAAGGGACTGACCAAACAATAATTTGGCTCCGTCAAACCAGGCTGCCGCAGGGGGGGAAGCGGCATGGCACGCCTGCAGGTATGCATGCTTGCAACTGTGCTTGCAACAATGCTTGCAATGGTGCATGCAGGTGGAAACGGGGCCGCATCGCCTACCTATATTCCACAAGAATATAAATAGGAAAATACAAGAAAGTCCACAATGTAGCCGGGCTGGCAGCGCTACCTGCTGCTTCGAAGGGCCGCCACGTAATGAACCCGAGTCCTGCACACAGCACCCTCCCTCAGGACATGATGCACGTCCGCCTACCCCATTCGCCACCTGCACAAGACTGACTTGGTGACCAGCTGGAGAGTAGCTACCCACAGCAGTCGGGCCGCCGCAAGACATATCCTGTCCCTTCTGCTGATCGCCGCAAGACATGTGCTGTCCCTTCTGCTGATCGCCGCAAGACATGTGCTGGTTGTCTCCTTGACATGCTGTCACTTCACCAAAAACAGTTGGTGATCGCCACGACGTACTGTACTCTGATAGCGTGCATGACGAGATGTGTTTATTGTACACTGTTCCACATTGCTCTCACTCATATCCTAGTAGAGGTGCCCTATAATATAGACACTAGTATCTCTGTGCCATGATGTATATACTTTAGTATCCCTATAATGTATTATCTTCCATCGACCCATACCTTCCTCTCGGCCGCCTCACGCATCCTCTCCACTACATCCGCGCGGTGAACCGCATCCTCCTTCTCCCGCCGCTGCAGTGCAATCGATGACACCACGTAAGCGGGGTTGTTCCGTACTTCCACGGGGCGGCGCGGGCTGACGCTACGGCTGGCGCGGCGCCCACTTTTGTCCAGACCATGCGAGGCGCTCGCCGACCTCCGCACTTTCGATGCGGATCGGGTCCGGTCGTCGGGGTCCCTCTGCGAACGCCCTCGGCGTACCGTCGATAAGTCCAACCCGGAGGCCATGCCATCTGGTAGCTGGTCAGGGGGGGCCAATGGCAGCGGGACCTGTAGATCCGGAGCGACCTGGCGTAGTTTGTGGTGGCAGAGGGCCTGGTAACGTTGCATCGTCTCGATTTTCACGGACATTGCCATCATTTCCTCTGCCTGCACTCTCAGCTTTTCGCGTAGCAGCAACGTGTAGTCGACGCCCATGCCATCGGCAGAGTTGATGCTGCTGCTGTTGTCATGTTCGTCGGCAAGGCCGTCCGCCTGCGACATCATGGAGTGCGCCTCCCCTCCCGTGTCGGAGTCGGAGAACGGCATTCCTGTCGCTAATTTCTAAATTTCTAAAGGAGAGACAGACCTACACCGCGAGACTCCCATACCACTGCTGTTTGATCCACGATAATCTAGGCATATCTTCGCCACCGACTAGGCATCTTTTCAGCTGTCTCACAAGATAAGTGCCTATCGCATAATAATAAAATCATGGCTATCTTAGAATGCCAGATGCTGGCGTTGCCGGGAAGCTTGTGGTAATTTTGCAAAGTGACATGCATGGGCTTTACATTGTGTTAAGTATGTACTCAATTGTTCAGCTCATGGCGGTTTGTCACACCGATGAATAATGTCGAATTGATGCGTAAATAAGAAACAACCAGGTGCTTCCATGGAGTCACGTACCAGGGTTTGAGGCACGAATGCGACCGTTTCCTTTTTGCTGGTCAAAGATTAGAAATCTAGCGCTGCCCGCGCGCACACAAGTTCCTGAACAATTGGCAGGTTATGCGAGCAGCTATTGCCATGTCAAATGGTCAACTATTGGGTTCTACTAGCAAAGAAACAAAATGACCGTTGTTCAACTGCGATGTCCGTATTTGGAAATTCGCAGTCTGTGGGCTGGTGCTCACCTCTATTGGGCAGCAACGCCAAGTGGCTATCCGTATACGTACATTGTCGGTTTTTGCTCGACTACAGTAGGGCTCGACTGCTAGCGTTCGAGGCCGCTGGGTCAGTTGTGCACAGGTTGGCAGGCACCTCGTACAGCGTATGGTGCATCTGGTAAGCTTGTCCACTTTTGGTGGTAAGCAGTGCGCCATTTCGTTTACAGTCATTCCCGCGTTAAGTTGCGATCGCCCCCAAAAACTTGGCGCCGCAACCTAACGCGGGAACGCAACTTAACGGTAGAGTTAGGCTAGCAGCCCACCACCTCCTCCTCTGACGGACTTCTATACGGCATTCGACAGCTCTCGTCAAGCCCGATCCAGCTACAGCGTCAAACGGTCAAAGCCGGCCAATGTCCATTTTCCAGGCCAGATATTTTGGACGAATGCGGGCTGCAAAACACGCCGTGCCGGGCAGCCACGCAGTGCCCGCCTGCGTTTTATACCACAAATGCGGTGTGTTTTAACCCTCTGCCGGACTTCAGCTCTCTTTTTGGCGGGTTACTTAGTTGCCACTGAGTCGGCTTCACGTTTGACTGTGACATCTGAGACATGGGAATAGTCGTGAGGGAACTGAAGCTCAGTCATTTACTGTCAATGGCCTGCATGTAAACAATGATAACAGCATGGAGGCCACAGGCAGCGAGACTGCCTCTGCATGGCCTCAACGGCCTTGTCTTTGCCCTTTTGTGGTGCATTCGGCATGATGGTGGTAATCATGTCCGGCAAGATGTCTCAATTACACTACCCTGCATCAGTGGTCGTGGATTCTTATGTACCGCAGCCCGCAGGCTGCAAAACTGAATTTGTAAGGTTGCATTCGCGCTTTTCACCTAAGCCACTAGCAGGCTGGGAAATTTGCGCGCCAGTGGGGCTTGCGTAATTTGCCGCCTAAAATCACGTAGCGGGTCCGGACTTGGCAAAAAATGTCCTCCTGCGCGGCCAAAAATGGCCTAACACCTACAAATTGAGTCATTACCGCGTTAAGTTGCGATGGCCTCCATGCTCCCCAAAGGTCGCCCCCCAAACATCGGCGCCGCAACTTAACGCGGGAACGCAACCTTAAGAAACGCAACTTAACGCGGGAATGACTGTATTGTCACGGGGGGAACAAATTGCTTGTCGCACGCGCATTTTCAACCGCTCCACTTATTACTGTGGAGCCTGGCGGGATGCAAAGAGCAACCGGCTCACGCTGACATGACACCAGAGATCAGGAACTTTGCCACATTCCCGCCCTTCTCCGGTGTCATCGCGGTGCAGCCCGGCACTTGCATCGTCAGCTATAACCGCAGCCTACTTACTATATTTTTTTCAGCTTGCAGCATGGTAAAATAGAAAATATATATATCATGAGCGATCGCACATCTCGGAGCATGTGCAGCAAAATTTTCCAGCGTTAATAATGCTTAAATGGCCTCCATCAAGGTGACCGCCATTAAATCAGCCGACATAGCTTTTTGGCCTCAATTGGCACCGAAATTTGGTCCGTACCGTCCAGTTCAGTCGGGCACGTGAGAAGGAATTTTCCGGCCGGCGCTCCGCGGGAAAAGTTTGATGTGTTCCGGTCGCCACATCCTCCGGGCGGCTGATGATGCCGCGGTGCTGCTGCCGCTGTGGCCGAGCGCGACACGTATGCCTCCTATGGCAATGTGGGGCCTCACCGGGTAATCCCTTTTGGGCCTTGGGTTCTGGGCTATCACCGGACAAAAAGCCGGCGGAGTTTTTTTCACGAGAGCTGCCAGCGGCGGATCGAAGACGTACCGCCTCGATCGACCTCGAGGGTCATCTTCATGACTGCCTCGTGGTCTGCCCGGACGTCCTCGTATTGGCGGCAGCGCCTGTCCCTCGCCCTTACTCGCATGGTGGCTGATGTGCTATTCTGTCGCGTGCGGGCCTACTTTAATTGTAGCCGGACCCAGGCGGTGCATAGGTGACTTACCTGGCCTGGTGGGCCGGCAGATCGAGTTGTTGTTGTGTGTCGTAGTATTGTGTTGTAGTTAGTTGCACCTAGTTTTAATGCTGCCAGGCTTGCCTAATCCTTCCATGCCCGTGTCTGATTCTTACTAATCTCTTCGGGGTTCCTCTTTTCGGGGTACGTTGAATTTCCTTATATGTTGCATGCATGCCACTTATATGTGGAATGCAATATGCCACTCTCACCTCCTTAATTTATCATTCTCAATGAACATACATGTCCACAAATATTCTCAAATATGAGCCTCAAGCAGCCATGAAGTATAAGAAGGCGGCCTAGAGCTAATGACCTTGCAAACACAAAGTACGTACGCTGCTCTGGCCCCATGAAGACCGTGCCCGGCCGGCCACAAATTAATCGACAGGAAGCCCGTATGCAGCGTCTGTGCACATAGATATCAAGATATGACAAATGTACCATGCATGCATCATACCATGCTTGTACTCATCTGTAGTACGCAGTTTATTAAATAATACACATAATTTTCGTTCCGAATATAGATACTAATCTGGACATACCATAGAATCACGCCCTCCAAATGATGACAATGGGAGCCTGACAAGCAACGTCTCTACAGCTGCGTGGCTGCTGCAGACACCGCCCGCATTCCATCAACCAGGCCCCAGCCACTGTCGTAATCAAATCCTTCGCCCAGGTCATCAACTGACCCCGAGCGTTCACGGATATCTATCGCTGTCTCCTCCAATATCTGCACGATAGCCAGCGGCTCCAGTTTCCTGGGCTGCGGCTTGCACGGCGTGTCTGGCGCCGTCGCCAGCTTCTCCAACACCCGTGCAATCTCCTGAACCTGCGACAGCGACTCGGACGAGGATCGCTCTGCCACCCCGCCAACCAACGGCTGCGGAGGCTCCGCAACATTTGATTGCAGGTCTAAGGTATTTGTGGCACGTCCTATAGTAGAGTGGGCAAGGGCGGCACTCAGATGGCCTCCCCCACGCAGGCGGCTCGCACCCATCGAGGCCTCCAATCCCCCCGTGCCCCGCGCTGGCGAGTCCTTGATACTAGCCGCTTGTGTGGGATTACTACTACCCGTGTCATGTCTTGCCACCCCTGTGTAATTACCCTGTGCACGAGCGTGCGCGCCCTCGACCTGCCTGGCCGTGGGCAACATTCCATTCCCAGCCACAGCTGTGCCGTTGCCAGAAGTAGGGCAACCGTCACCGGTACTACTAGAACTTGCCGACGCGGTGGCTGGCACTCGGTTGTTTGCGGCCGCCTGCAGCATGAGCGCCACCGCGGCAGCGACACTTGGCGCCGCGGCGGACGTCCCGAAGAAGTTGGGGAAGTAGTCCGGGTCCTCGATGACATCGTCGCCGAAGAAGCTGGTGTTTATGCCGTCGATGCCCACCACCTCGGGCTTCTTGCGGATGATGCCCCGCCGGTCGCGGTCCTGGAAACCGGCACCGAAACGAGGGCGCCAAGAAATGATTGCACAACCGCCATGTTACTACATTAAGAGCAAGAGGAAAGGAGCTTGAGGAGCTCGACAGTAAAAAGATACCAATTAAACAAATCGGATTGCAGCAGCATCCCGCTGGCATACGCGCCCGCCGCCGCCGTACAGAAGCGCACACTGCAGGCACAGTAGCAGCATGAGCATGCCCCTCACCGCAGCCCACGTGCACGCTGCAGCTGCCTCTCACTGCAATCAATACCGAAGTGCACACAACGAGTATGCATACCACTCGCCGCTCTACCACAAGAGCACGCTGCCTGCACCAGGCTACCCGCGTGTATGTATGCAACTCCAGTACTTAGGTGCGCCCACACGCAGGGATTCCGCTTTCTGCGGCGAAAAACTGTGCCCACGCCGCTTGTACTGGGTTCTCAGGCCAAGCATACCAAGAGATGTACGGGCATGGTGCATACCAAGGCATAAGTGCAACTACCTCAGCAAAGGAGCACACACACACATGGGCCGTGCCAGCCCCACGCACTTTGAAGCGGATCTGTCGTCCCACTCATGCCCACAACCTGCACATTACTGAATAACAGCAAGCAGCCATCACTTGCGCAAGTGCGGCCACGCACCGTGAAGGGGATCTCTCTGCCACTCTTGCGGTAGAAGATGGGGGTGCCACCTGCCGACGAGAAGCGCTCCAGGACTGCATGTGTTTCGCATGCGATGTAACAGTCGAGTAACAAAAGCAGCAGATGCGATGGCAAGGGTTGATGGCCAACTCACCATTAGGACCCTCCAATGAAGAGCGCTAGACCGCTATCACTATGACATCCATATTGTAGACATGCGAGGGCAAACAAAGTAAAGACGGTTGCAGGCCGTAGTAGACAAGCATGTATAAATAATGACTAAGCTGACGAGGTTTAACGCTCCATGTGACTGTTATGGTAAAAGTTATAGTTATTAAAAACTATAATTACTTACAATACAAGTTATATATACTACATCATGGTTGATAGATGTGCACGTACATATTGAAGCTGTCAGGTCACAGGTCACAAAGACAGTGGCACGCGGCAGTATACTGTCAGGGATGACAATGAGCTGACGAGAAGCGCTCGAGGGATGCCTCACTGCCATGCACATGATAGCGCGGTCCAAAATCGAGGTCAGCAAGTGGACCTCCAGGGGATGGTCACCATTACGGGCAGCCAAGATTCTTCGGGGGGCAAAGGTGCCCCAAACCACAACACACATTCATCAACACACTACGAGCTGGCAGATAGTTAAACGACTAGTTGATTCGCAGTGTAGATACACCAAGTTAATTAATAAGCACGTGCCTGCTTGATTAATGAACTCATTAGCCAAGTTGTCTCATTGATACCAAGAGGACTGCGCACCTCGTCACAACAGCACATTAAATGGCGTCGATGCAGCCAGCCCTATCAAACCCACCACTGCGCATTATGACCAGCGGCAAGACATTTGGGAGGCGTCATGTACCATGCAAGTGAATCGAATGGGGAAACTGCGAGCCTGATGATTCTCATCACTGGTGTAGTGGCACAGCCCAGGGAGGTGCATGGGGAACAAGACCCCATGCAAGGAACAAAGTAGCCAGGTCCATAGGAGCCTTGCAACGCCGTCGATTCATCAAAGCCACGCGAGCCGCTTACCTGACATGGCGGCCCGCAGGATGTCCCCCACGCTCTCACAACAACTGCATTTATTTGTTATAGAGCTATTCGCTCACTTTACAGTAGCTTGCAGCGGGCTAGCTCAAAGGGGGCCAACCTGCCTCCCACAGCGTAGCCCTACCATCCATCACCTGCACCCTGTACGGTTCATTCTACTTGTTCTAACCCGACAACCTTCCTTAATGAACAACAGCATCCGCATGGGGACCCTCAGGCACTAGTACAAGTCTCAACACTTTCAGCATGCTGCCCTTGCCCGCATGGCTACGTAAGAAAATGAAAGATGAAAATAACCTTTGATTTGTGAAGCGCCTAGTTGAAATCAATTTCGATACAGGGTCGCTCGGTACTTACCTGGCGGATCGACGCCATATGCGGGCGAATAAGCAAAGAACGTCGCCCCCACTGCGATCGCATTCTTCGCATTGGCGTGACCAAACAGCGTGGATGCCCGCCACCCCTGGCTGAGCGGCCGAGGGCGGTTGCTCTTGGGGCCGGTCGTGTCGTTGGTGGCACTTGCACTGCTGCTGTACGCCACCTCGGGTGGCGCAACCTCACCACCGGTGACCACCACGAAGTCATCGCCCACGCGGCCGAAGAGGATGTACTTGAACAGTCTACCAAAGGCTAGCTCCGGGCCTGGCTGGCACGTCGCGATCTGGTAAATGCACGCGGGCGTAAGTATTCATAAAATCGACAATTTATGAGTATGATTCAAGTTACGGGTAGTGACACATATTAGGCTGGCAAATGTTAATGAAACGCGAAAGAGGAATATCCCCCGTAGCAAGCGTTTGAACTCCTGTATCATAGCCAGCACGCTATATTTACAACTACAGGCAGGCAGGCAGGCATGCAATGTCTCTGCCTGTAGGTATATTTATACCATCAGTGCCACGAGGCAATACAAAACAACGGTCATAGATAGGCAGACAATTTCGACATTATAAGCTGCGCATGATACATGAGCTTCTAGGTCTACCGCACCTAGCTACAACCTACTCCAGTTCCTTCCAAGTACCAGGGACTACGGTGATATATCAACACACTGGAGGTGCTAGAGACAACGTGGTGCGGATCCATAGTACCTTGTCGTTTACCAGCACAGTCCCGTGCTTTTCTTTGATCAGCCAAGTCTGCCGTGACAGGCATCTGCCGTGCATTGATCTGCAGCTCGAACCTAGCTGCAGCGCACCCTACACCTTGCTTTATTCAATGTGCTACATGATTCGTGTGCACGGCCCACTGAGTGGCCCCAGTCTGTTCGTCTCGAATTCCCACTCACGTCTTCAGCAGTCCCATGCGGTCAGCCAACAGCAAGCGTTCTTTTCCAATATGCGCCTCAGGCGGGAACCTTGGCTAGTGCAACGGAATCCCTAAATCAAACGCCTTAAAACCTAGCCACTCCGTCTAATTCTGAGAAGCCAACGTGTGCTGAGCCCGATCCTGCACGCTGTTGACTGTAGGACTGCATGGTGCTGTTGCATGCAAGTAGGTGAAGCCCCGGCCAACTGATGGGAACAATTCCAGTGCACATCTATCATGCTACGATCACATTGGGGCCCACAAACAAACCAGACTCTCTGTTGGAGCTGGGTCACGCTTTGCGCTTTGCAGCCTTGGCTCACAATCACACGACAGCTTCCCCTGCCGTGACAGCTTTCTACAGAGCCGTCTCAGGCTGGCATGACATCTGCCTCACTGGAACCTGCTAATCTTGGTCGTCCTGACCAAGCGCGACTGTCTTACTTTCGCTGGCACTAGCTTGCGACACCAATACCCGTGCATCAGGGTGAACGCTTGAGATCGATACAAACACCGTGCGACATAAACTTATGATTCGGTGTTGACAGATGACGGCATTGGGGAGACACACGACACAGTAGATGCATATTAGGAGTTTATTTGCTGTTTAACCATCAGTACACAGTAGATGCTAATTATGAGTTTATTTGCTTTCTAACCATCAAAACACAGTAGATGCTAATTAGGAGTTTATTTGCTTTCTAACCATCAGAACACAGTAGATGCTAATTATGAGTTTATTTGCTTTCTAACCCTCAGAACACAGTAGATGCTAATTAGGAGTTTATTTGCTGTCTAACCATCACAACACAGCTAGTAGATGCATATTAGGAGTTTATTTGCTTTCTAACCATCAGAACACAGTAGATGCTAATTAGGAGTTTATTTGCTGTCTAACCATCAGTACACAGTAGATGCTAATTATGAGTTTATTTGCTTTCTAACCCTCAGAACACAGTAGATGCTAATAAGGAGTTTATTTGCTGTCTAACCATCACAACACAGTAGATGCATATTAGGAGTTTATTTGCTTTCTAACCATCAGAACACAGTAGATGCTAATTAGGAGTTTATTTGCTTTCTAACCATCAAAACACAGTAGATGCTAATTAGGAGTTTATTTGCTTTCTAACCATCAGAACACAGTAGATGCTAATTAGGAGTTTATTTGCTGTCTAACCATCAGAACACAGTAGATGCTAATTAGGAGTTTATTTGCTTTCTAACCATCAGAACACAGTAGATGCTAATTAGGAGTTTATTTGCTTTCTAACCATCAGCGCTGGCTTTCTAGCCCCTCTATATACTCTGGTAGCAGCAGGGGAGGTTTGTGCGCACCTGAATCGCCAGCTCGCAGGGGTACCTTCCATATGGGCACAAAAGCTGTGAGCAGGGACACGCATACATAGCAAAGTCAACATGGCATAGAAATCAACCCTCTGTCAAAGACCAAACGAGGCATATGGAAGTGACGACAATATGGAAGTGTAAACCACCCTAAGTGTACGTACACATGCATACACAATAAATAGGAAATCTGTCACACAGAACCATATGTGACATGTGCACTCTTAATTAAAACATGTAACTATATCAAACATATAAAAGCACACGCAAGGGTATAAATACATGCAAAAAGACTGATGAAAAGTTGTGCAAGGCATCAATGCAAACACTTAAGACGCAGTAACAATCATGGCCTTACAAGTTACCAGTGGGACTCCTAGAAAGAGTTCCACAAGCATGAGCAACGTTTGGAGCTTGCAGCCATATACTACGAGAAATATGGTGAAATGGGACTAAAGGTGGCTGCCCATTCCCGACAACCGCCTGAAAACAGGAACCAACTGTTCCAGCCTTGGTGCCGTGAACAGAAATACTAAATCTGGAACAAGCTCCACCAGTCATGATTACTCATGCATCAAGGACTATCCATTCTGGGTGAATTGGTGATGTAACAAATCCTGAACATCCACATGGCATACTCCCAAAACCAAACACGGTGCATAAGGCATATGGTATGTCATGCATGGACTATTGCCCCGTCTGCATGCAAGGCACGCCCACTCACCGCTCCATCCTCCTTGAAAAATGATTTAGTACTACAACGTCAACTCCGGCAGCAAACGTAGTTGGTTGGAGATCAATCTAGGGTCCTCAGAGGTAGAGGATCTTGTACAGATTACTACAATATACTTTAGTTGGTTGGAGATCAATCTAGGGTCCTCAGAGATACAGGATCTTGTACAGATTACTACAATATACTTTATTGTAGTATTGGACCAATGGCTGTACTTCACTAGTCCTCGCCAATGGGATAACGCCACGTAGAATGTGTGGGCGTCTCCCTGGCCTCCACGTCACCGGCTGGTCTAGGGCCGGTGTAGTCCTGTCAAGAGGACTGAGCCGACTATCGTCCAATCATATGCGCATCTATGCCTTGGAACCTTCTAGAGGATTCTAGAAGTATCTAACACGCGGCATGCACTGAACTACATGGAATGCATGTCCACGTAGGATTCAGCAAGACTGATGAAGATGCCAAGCGCAACAGGTTCTTATGCGCAACGAAGACGAATTATGAGCAACAGCAATAACGTATGAGAACAATAAAGAGAACGTTTATTCCATGCTTTCTGATTTACATCGCATTCCGTTTATTTGCAACTTGTATTCATTGATGTTCGGCCGCACCTGGCCAGTTCACTTTCACATGTGAGGGCAATGGAGACTCACTTGGGTCTTATGGAGCTTGCATCTCATCATTGCATGGTTGGCGTAACCTGCTGTAGGGAAAACCCAAATCTGAAGGAAAACCTCTTCTCCAGAGAGGACAAAACCTCCAGGGGGACAAAAACCTACAGGAGGAGCATTAGGCTCAGGCTCCCAGATTACTCCTTATGACAAGGGTTTCCCAGCCATCATAGACCCCAGCATGCTGGTTAGTTGGAGTTGGTTGGAGATCAATCTAGGGTCCTCAGAGATAGAGGATCTTGTACAGATTACTACAATAAAGTAAGGAGACTCACATGTGAAAGTGAACTAGCCAGGTGCGGCCGAACATCAATGAATACAAGTTGCAAATAAACGGAATGTGATGTAAATCAGAAAGCATGGAATGAACGTTCTCTTTATTGTTCTCATACGTTATTGCTGTTGCTCATAATTCGTCTTCGTTGCGCATAAGAACCTGTTGCGCTTGGCATCTTCATCAGTCTTGCTGAATCCTACGTGGACATGCATTCCATGTAGTTCAGTGCATGCCGCGTGTTAGATACTTCTAGAATCCTCTAGAAGGTTCCAAGGCATAGATGCGCATATGATTGGACGATAGTCGGCTCAGTCCTCTTGACAGGACTACACCGGCCCTAGACCAGCCGGTGACGTGGAGGCCAGGGAGACGCCCACACATTCTACGTGGCGTTATCCCATTGGCGAGGACTAGTGAAGTACAGCCATTGGTCCAATACTACAATAAAGTATATTGTAGTAATCTGTACAAGATCCTCTATCTCTGAGGACCCTAGATTGATCTCCAACCAACTAACGTGAATAGCACTACAACCATCAATGCGTTCACCTTTAAGGACCGCATCCTCACGAACTCATACAACTCCTCACATCAAATAGATTACACCCCCCCAATCTCCAAACGCTCACCTCGAGGACCTCCACCGGATCGCCTCCCACCACCGAGTCAGCCCGCACCGCTGTAAGCGACCCGTTGGGGCCATCGAAGACGGCGATGTCCAAATCCACCTGGGCGCCGGGCTGCCACGTGGCGCAACACGGATGCGCATGGATAAAACAAACACGACAGAGGGAGCACGTCAGAGGTTGCACGTCAGGAAGAATAATGAAACAGACATGAGCCAATCACCTGTGATGTGGCGGAAGTGACAGACCAAAAAGCCTACTTCCAAAAGAGCAACTAGCGGCTTCCGGGCACCGGACACACACTGCTTTGCCAGCCCATGCAATAAGGCGTCCAGGGATTAGACGGGTGTTAAGGGGACGGGACACGGTAGATTTGCTCCCCAAGACATAGCGCAGGCATCGAGTAGCCTTTCCTCACTGATTGGGGCAATGGTCAGAGATGATGGGAAACTCTTCCTGGCATGTTTGGGTACTCCAAACCATACCGCCGTGGCGAGCTACACGGAGAGGCGATGTTCTCAACTGACATATCCATCACTGGAGCTGCACGTGTCGGAAAGGCCTGAAAACTTGGGACAGCTAACATGCCCCCCCGCCCCTAGTACTCGATTTTACGTGCGGTGCATCGTACCATGTGTCAGTGATTTGATAATTTTTCTTCCAAGGCGAGAGAAGAACGTCCTTTGCGAGAAAATCCATCCATGTGCATAAACCTGCCTATCGGGTGGTCAAATTCGGTAGATTATCTTCACATTTTAAGGGAAATGTGGGATAGATGGTTGGTCACAAAGGGTGTCCCCGTCGTCTTAGGGGAAATGTGACCTATGTAGCATCTTTTTCTTAAGTTTCTGTACCGCCTTTTTTCTACATTTAGCCCACCAAAAGTGCGTGGTTGGGGGTGGTCCCCCCCCCCCCCCCCCCCCCCCAAGTGGAGGTATCTATGCCAAAACAGCACACGTATGCATGGTCCCTAATGACCGCTTGATGGTTCTCAGATGCATGCCAATTGCTATTGAATGATGTCAACTTTTCTAGGGTGGTAGGCATGCCCCCTCCCCTAACAGTGACATGAATGGATGAATGAACCGATGGGCACACCTACACCAAGCTTTCACGAGTGGGGGCCTTGGCGTACACGTGCACACGATACGTGCACTGGCTCATGCACACTATATGCATGCTTGCACAATTCGTGGGGCTTTGGTGTACACCTTGTCAATACTTGCACATTGCCGCGGCAGGAAGCAAGAAAATTCAGTGTCAGATACACACCCTGGATCAAAGAACAAAGAACAAGTCAATTATGCATGGATGTTGATCATGATCTTGACGTGGCGAGCAAGCAGGTACCAAACAGTAGTCAAGCATTCGAAATCGCAACGAACAGGATCAGAGACCCCCGTTACAGAAAACAGGTTAGCAAAGACAAGGGGAATGACCAAGAAGACATAAGCAGTCACGGCATCGACACTGGGACATAAAATTAGAAGCAAAGACAAGGATTGTCAGTAAGAAAACATGAGCCGTTACCTTGGTGCCGTTCTCAACTCTCGTTCGCATGTTATTAACGGAAATAAAACAGGTAGACAAGATAAGAGCACTCACTTTGGTGCCATTCTCGGGGACCATGCCCCCCCCTGTGGACATGGATTGCCAGCTGTCCTCCCATTGGAGGATCAGGTACAGCTGCTCCATCACGCGCACGACCTGGTCCACCTGTGTACACATTCGTTGACAACAATAGATCACAGACAGTAGACCAGAAACACGATAGGACGAAGAGAGATAGGAACAACCTCTTGAATAGCATGGCTTGGTCCACTTGTTGAATGATACAGCTGAGTATTACCAAAAGACGGGTTATTCATCAAAGGAAGAAAATAGGACGTGTTTACCAATGGGAATAACTCGTCAGGGGATCATGACATATCCGCGCAAACGTGAAGGATACAGATCGTGCAAGCTTAAACCGTAGGTAAAATATGTAGTATGCAAGAAAACTATGATACTTTCGAATACTAGCATCATACATATAGCTGATCAAAGTATTGGGATCTATAACTGTGGCCCAGCTAGTTTATTCATCCGTCCCGCCTACACGCTGAAATGCTTACGGTATTGTAAATACATGTCAGTGGTCAGCATCTGCAAGCAAATCCACACCAGTAGCCCTTCCCCTCCCCCCCCCCCCTCGAACGCATATGCGCCTACCTGCGGACCACCCTTCCCATCAGCGACAAACACACGCAATGTCGCGCTGCACGATTGCACACGTCCCTACCTGCGGACCACCCTTCCCATCAGCGACAAACACATGCAATGTCGCGCTGCACGATTGCACACGTCCCTACCTGGGGATCGCCGTTAGCATCGACACCGAACGCGTGCAGGCGGCACCCCCACTTGTCCTCCTTCCCCGAGTCCTCAAACTCTTGCTGGAACGAGGCGCGCCCCTGGTTGCCTGCTGCACTGACGTACGTGACGCCGCGCGACGTCACCGTGTCGGCGGCGGCAGCGACCACACCGTCTTGGAACATGGGCTCTGAGCTGGCATATGTCACCATAGTGGCATGACATAGTGTTGCAAATGGTTGTGGGTGGCGGGTGAGGGGGGCACCAAGGGAAGACCGTAAAGCGAAGCATGGATCAAGGATGGTTAAAGCATGGTCCAACATGGGTTATGCCCCACGGGAAAGCACTAACTGGGGCTCTGTGTTGCCAAAGTGCTGACGGACATTCCACAGCGGGGCTGTTGTGAAGGCAGTGTGTGGCTCAGCGGCAGAGAGAGAGGAGGGTGAGGGCAAGCAATATTATGCTGGCGACAGGCAGGTAAAGCTAGTAGTACGTTCCATGGAAAGGCAAGGCATGGGAAGGAGATGGCTCTGAGCAAATAAAAAATTGGTTCTTATGGATTTTTTTTTCTTATACCACGGCCAAGGGTCATTGAATGCTGGCTGGTGGGACGCGAATGGACTATATTTATAATCCACCTATATTTAAATAAGGTAGATAAAAATGCCAGCAGACGCTATGATCATGGTGTCCCGAAGCACCCAACAAGGAGAGTGAAGCTATTGTAGAACCATGGCGTCAAAGCTGGACAGCTGGAAGCTTGACATCTGTACATGGCGTCAAAGCTGGACATCTGTACATGGCGTCAAAGCTTCACATCTATATATGGCGTCAAAGCTTGACATCTATATATGGCGTCAAAGCTGGACAGCTGTACATGGTGTCAAAGCTTGACATCTATATATGGTGTCAAAGCGGGGCATCTATCCATGGCGTCAAAGCTTGATATCTATATATGGCGTCAAAGCTTGACATCTATATATGGCGTCTAAGCTGGACAGCTGTACATGGTGTCAAAGCTTGACATCTACGTATGGCGTCAAAGCTGGACATCTATACATGGCGTCAAAGACATGTATAGCAGACAAACACGCGCATATCCCGCTACATATTCGAGTTGAAAAAGATTTTGAGATCCCTCAGTTGGTTGATGATAACCTGAACAACGGCATCCCAGTTAATTCCAGGGACTGGAATATATGCTCCGATGCGACATACAAAGACATGTACGAACATTGAGGCTGGTAAGCATGGAATAAAAAGCCAGATGACGTCAACTTCCATAGTGTGGATGATGTCATCACTCCGCCAGCCATTACGGTCACCCACTAGCCAGTAGAGGATGCCACAACTCGCAAGGACAGCACGCCACTCACTCCAGTAGGCGACGCCACTCACTGGTAGGGAATGCCACTCACTAATAAAGCACATCGCTCTCTGGTAGAGAACGAAAGCAGTCACTTGTGCTTATCGCCGATCACTAGTCGAGGATGTCGTCAACGCGGACATCACAGCAATGCTCGCCAGCGTAATATACAACATTCATCACTAGTAGAGGACGTCACTTACTAGTAGAGAATGTCGTCGACGATGACATCACAGCCAATGTTCGCCAGCTTTAGAATGGCCTGCGCGAACGCTGGCTGACCACCATCGGCCGTGTGGAAGCCGAGTCGGGCGCCCGGTGCTGAGTCGTAGATGATTTGCAGCATGGCTGTAACCGTACATGCACATACGCACAAAGGCACACGCGAGGCGCACGGTGGCCCGGCGTCCAAGTTAATTACTTGCAAACACACATGAATCGAGTCGTACAGGATTTTGCAGCATGGCTGCACGATCAGACACACGCTAAAAAGAGGTGTTGAAGTTAGCGGCCAGAAAACATCCTCACTCGTGCTGTCGTGCACACACACATGCATGAGTGGGCGAGCCCTGCATGGGGAACTAGCGGCACCGAGAGCCGGCCGCAAGCTTGCGTGCCCCATGGCATCAAGGCCGAGAGGAGCTGGTGCCATCTGGAAAAGTTTGGGGAGAGTTGGGTGGATAAAGCATCGACAACAAATGAGTGCAAGTGTGCATTCAAAGCTTCCTGTGCCTGAGCATGCGCGCGCGGGTGAGCAGGCAGGACGTCATTAACCTGTCTGTCTCGACGGCTGGGCCTGGCAACCCTACAGGGGCTGGTACGTTGCCGCTTTTCTATATCAAGCCCGTCGCGAGCGCGGTACTCTTGCCTGGCGATGCGCATGGCAGCCCCGCGAAAGGGGCGGGCTCCCAAAAGTCTGGAATGGTAGGCTACATAACATTCCGGGATATTTATTAGTTGTATTTGTGGGCTGGGTTTCTTGGCCGCGATGGTGATACTACTATACTTTTAGATATGAGAAAGTAGGGTGTTGAGTTATGATAGCCTTCAGATATGGTGATATGTGGTCATATATGGCTATGCATGTGATCATACATCCCCTTGGACCATGCGCCCATATCGCGTCCAGCTCACCGCGCCCCTCATCGGTGCCTCCCCCGCGCACGTCCCGAACCACCACGACGTCCTCGGGCAGCTCCCCCTTCCGTTTGTCCTCTTCGTACCCGTTGTTGGAATCGAACGAGTCCGACAGCACGCACACAAACACGCCCGTGCCGTCGACCGAGAACGCGCGCGCCGCCGTGTCGAGGCCCAGCGCCTGCGGAGGTTGTCGGAGTGAAGGGTGTGTGCGCAATACTCAATCATAACAGTCAATTATAGACCAGTAGATGAGAACACCAAGTGCCAACTTGCATGTCCCGTGCGATTGTGGGCGCCAAGCGGCAACCCACTCACACCATGGCGCAAGTCGGGCAAGCAATTGCTAACATTGTGTCATTCATCAACTACCAGTCGTCCTACAAGGGGACCACCGTTGGAAGGTCACAAAGCACCTGAACACGTTGCACTGAGTAGCCTGCACCTACTGGCCCGTGATGGGAGGAGGAAATGGGCTCACCTCTGGCCGGTTGCAGCGATCTGCATGGCTGCAGTGTGGGCAAGCACAGTTACCGGCGCGCTTCCGTACCATGGTCATAGCGAACTTTAAACCCTAAACAGCTATCGGCGCGCTTCCGTACCATGGCGGCATGGTCATAGCTCGTACTGCGTGGTTGTCTACTCCATTATCACAACGACAGTATTCATGTAGTATTCATATAGTATTCATATCGTATTCATTTAGTATTCATTTAGTATTCATATCCTATTCATTTAGTATTCATATAGAAGGTGCGCTTTCAACAATAACAAGACACCTGTCCCGCAAGCCGCAGACCTTCAAGTAAACCTTGCATTAAGTAACCGCCCTGCAAAGCTACTGACCACCCGCCCGCGACACCTAGCCTTTGTGTAGTACTACCAATGGACCACCTTGCACCCCCACGCGGAAGCGTGCACGAGCCGCCTACCTGCGACGCCTGGCTCTTGGAGTCGCCTCGACCCAACGGCTGCTCCTGCGGCTGCCCCGTGCTGGTGGTACTGCCATCTGGCACTGCGGCGCCGGCGCTAGCAGGATGATGCTCCGTCGCAACAACAGCAGGCTGCGAGGCGGCAGTACCAGCAGTAGTTGTACTACTGGACGCCGCCACATTGGCAGCACCACTGGACGCTGCGGACCTTTGGGCAGTATTGGTGGATGCTGCGCTACCCGCAGCATGGCCCACTGCGGCGTTGGCAGTGCGTGGCGGGCGGCCAACGACGGCGTATCCATCGGGGCGTACCAGGTGCAGGGCGTCCAGGGACCGGAGGTGGGGGATGGCCGAGAGTGGGAGCTTGCCGGAGACCGCCTGCAGGGTGGCGTGGGGGGGGGGACCCATCCAGCAGAGGGTGTGTTGGTGTGGGGGGGGACATCAGCGCGTGTTGGTCAGCGGGAGGCGAAACCGGGGAATGAGTCAAATCTAATAAAGATGGGCGGTGGCAACGGGAAGCTTATCCCACAAAAAGACCCCCGCACGGTGACCCGCAACTGACCCATGAGCGGGACGTTTAGGACAACGACAGTTTTTTTTTTTCGAAGGCATCAAGGCAACGGACAGGTTTGTGCCTGCTCGTACACCAGAGGCATACGCCGAGCGGCGCGAACGCCTCCCACGCTCCCACGCGCTCCGATGCATGCAATTGAATATCCGGGAGCCGAATGCTCCCATGAGTCGCATCTTACCCGATCCCGCCATACCAGCAATTCTGACCGGGCCAAGTAGCTCATGAAAGCGCCCATGCAATATAGACAAGAGGAAACAGTGCATGCAACAAGCCTCTGGTGACAACCAATCGCTTAGAATTGCCAAGGAGCAGCGGCGACGACTCACGAGCTACCAATGCAAGAAGTAAGCGCAAGCAGCCTGCAGGAAAATGCAGCCACCCGCAGGAACCTGCAGGAACCGGCATGGCAAGAAAGCAAGCACCCCTGTCCCATTCCGGCACCTTGTCCCCCCACAGCGCGCCGTCCACCAACCCCAGCGCGGTCAGCTGCGCCATCAACCGGCCGCCCAGCCCCTCTTTTGCGCTGGCCAGGACAGTCACGTGGCTGTCGCCGTCACGAAAGCCAATGATGCGGGGACGGGACGGGAGGCCATTGGACGCCCGCACCTGTGGGACGTCACTAGATTGCGCCACGCTGGCGCATGGGATGACATGTGGAAGGCGACAATGACAATGATGACAGTACAGAAACTTTAATTACGATGACAGTGAGAAGCCAGTCATCACGCTGACCATAGGATGATGATAATCACAATGGCTAAAGGATGACATATGTACGACGACAGAACCATAAGAATACCATGACGAGCTCGTGTGACATCGCAGACGAGCGATACCAGACACGGGCGGGGACGTGAGTCAGCACGGGTTAGTGAGAGAGAACAAGAGCGATGGGTGAGAGAGCAATCAGGTGGACAAGAGCGATGGGTGAGAGAGCAACCAGGTGGACAAGAGCGATGGGTGAGAGAGCAACCAGGTGGACAAGAGCGATGGGTGAGAGAGCGACCAGGTGGACAAGAGCGATGGGTGAGAGAGCCATCAGGTGAACAAGAGCGATGGGTGAGAGAGCGACCAGAGGGACAAGAGCGATGGGTGAGAGACAACAATGGCGTCATCAGCAGCGGATGGCTCCACGCTGTACACAGGAGCTTAAAAAAAAAAAAAAAGGTTTGATTACAAGGCACAATGAAGTAGCAACAGCAGCCGTGAGTGGGGGGACAATCTTCAGTTCAAGTATTGCTTATGCTAGTGAGTTCAAGTATTGTTGTCGCGACTGTGTCGCTCGCAATTGTGTGAAAATGATAATGTGCCAAACGCCATCAATAAAAGAAAAGTGTGACACTCAGGAAGCCGGGCCAAGACAGCAACACCCATGCAAGCAACCTCGTCGGTTGCTTCACAACAATGCTTTTAGTTGACTCTAACAGCTGCAAGAATGCGCCAAACTAGAAAAGATCGAAGCATACACAAAGGACCGCTCATATTTCTCTTGATGAATTCGCAAACAGGCGCAGGTACACACTCCAGCCAACGAATGCAGGCACGCACACACTGTAGCCAAGGTGTGCAGGACGGTTACCATTGACACCGTGATTAAAGGAAAAGAAGCATGTCGGCACATACCTCGCATCCACCCCCTCGCTGCGGGCCAAGTCCATCAGGTCCTTGGCCACGTGGGGCGTGCCATCATACTTTGGCCCCTGCTTATCTATGCCTCCCTCCTCCGGCCATGCTGCATCCAGCACATATGCCCCCCGACATGCCGCCAGCACATGTGCACCCGCCATGTTGGGAAGAAACCATGTTGGGTTATAACCACGGGTGGGTTACGGCAACGAGGGGTCCGTGCATTGCCAGTGAGCAGGCGTGTCCCAGGTGGCACCCAGCCACCACAACGCACATGGGTACGCACATGGGTACAGTGCAGCTTGTTGTGGTCTGCAATGGTGGATTCTGAGCGGTCGGATGGCACCTGTGGATGTGTGCACTATGCCGCGGTGATGTCAGAAAAACGCTCGCTATTAACGTGAGACACGAGATCCCACAACAGAAGGGTATCTGCTGCGGACCGCTGAACTGCACAAGGCGCCTGCAGCACAGTCAGAATGAGGAGGTTTCACCTCCGTACCCTTACTGTTACATATAAAGGGTACCCTATAGGCACACACATGACAAGTGTCACAGGACTTTCCAAACAGGCACAAAGCAATATAGCTTCCAAAAGAAAAGTGGAGGGGAAATGGCAAAAGAAAAGGAAACCGACTGTGGGTAGTTGGGTTAGTAGTTAGATAGGTAGTTGGGTAAGTTCGTGCACTGTTGGAGGGGTAGTTGGGTAAGCTCGTGCACTGTTGGAGGGGCGGGGTCGAGGGGGTGGGGAGGACAGTGGAGGCAGCAACACCCCGGCACCTGTTGCGCAATGTAGAAGGAGCAACCACGGTTCCCAGAAGCTGGTATCTGCAGCCGGGCAGTACGCAGTCCACGGCAATAACCCCATAAGCCGCATGTCTTACGCCTGCATGACAAGGGTAGCAGAGCTGCTCGAGAATGGACTGCTGATGGAAGCCTGCCAAGTGGGCGTGTGGAGATTGGCCGAGAAACGTCGGCCGCAGCCTGCTCTGACTTGATGGTAAGGGGGCGGAATGGCTGGCGCGCTCCAATGACAAAAAAAGTTTTAATACACCCACCTTCACAAGACGTGGCCAGTAAGAGCACGAAGGCCAACGTAAGACATCGACAGCCATGGGCCATGATAGCTCGATCCCGAAGACGCACGCGGGCTGCAGAGACGAACGGCTGGGCGTAGTTTGCGCGACAGCACGTGCGTCCTGCCCGCAACAGGCTGACAGCAGGCAGGATAATTGCCGAGACGCTATTCGCAGGCACGGTAATAATGCCCGGCAGACCTCGCGAGCAGTGAGACACGGACACTCGGACAGTGCACTGGGCACTGGGCAACGCCTCGGACTGTATAATGCATGGCGTCATCCCAAGATGCCTGCCGCCTTGCCGCCGCCCAACCACCTGCAATTTCTCAGGAACACGAGAATGATATTGGGGAGATGCCAGCCGCCAGCAGAGCATTGGAAGTGCTACCTTCAGAAGGCACCCTGGAATCTGCGAGGACATCTCGAGTTCCAGCAAACGCAGGGGAAAGCGTGCTCCCAAGCCTGCCTGGCATCGCAACTGGTTTCAGTCTTGTCATGATTGCAGCCCTTTGGCCTGCGATATGCGTTCTTGGCTGCTCGATCTGCAGTATTAGTACGTTCGATCTGCACTACGTTTTACGCACACAGGTTGTGCCAATTGTCAAAGTGGTCTTGTTGCGTGGCGGGGGTCGGTGTTCCACGTTCTGACTGTTCACAGAAGGGGTCTAGAAAAGGATGAGTCTATTTCCCTAAGCAGTATCCTTGCTGGTACATACATGCGTACATACATGCGACTACGTACATGTGTGTAGTAACATCCGTGTGTGTAGTAACATCCGCAGGCGGCGCTGCGCTTCTGTCCCCAGTCCCCACGGCCCAATATTCCAGGGCTCGCTGGCGCGACGCCCCATGCTCCAATGTCCAGCAGGCACGGAGCAGCCGTCAGCAGAAAGTTTGTAGACCCTGGCGGACTGATGTAGCATTGAGGGGGTGGGGGCGGGCCGACATTGGGGGTTAAGTGGCAAAATTGCAACCCTTCCAAGGTTGACGACCCAGGGATCGTGGGCGCCGCACCATTCGGGCATGCCTAAAGCTGGTCGTGTGCGCGTGGGAGAGGCCTCTTTCACAGCGCAAGTGATTGCAGTGTGGGCGACTTGCGCCCCAGGTCCGACAACATGGAGATGTCGTCGAAAGAATTGACGCAGAAGGTTTGTAGAGTCAACTTAAGAATGGGATCAAATAGCCCCGTTTTCGTTCGGTCGTTGGGTAGCCGGGCATTGATGATTGGTGGAGAAATAGTGGCGGACCAAGGATGCATAGTTTTTAGGTGTCGGCGTAGTAGGCCGCTAGTGGTTTCCAGCGTTCGTGGTGATGGCGGGTAAATGACGGCAGAATGCTCTTGTTTTTGTTGCTTGTTATGAGCAGGAGGCCGACATTCAGATGATGCTTGCGGCCCAGTGCCATCTGGGCACCAAGAATTGCGACTTCCAGATGGAGCGCTATACCTGGAAGCGCCGCAACGATGGTAGGTAGTTGTGTCAAGGCAAAATTTCCACCAGCGTATATTTGCTCATATTCGTAGCCGCTTCCCCATACGTTTCACGCCACTTCAGAAACTCTACCTTATGATTTGGTATTAAATCGATCATGACCTGTTTTTCGGTGGCGGCTACCTATACTTGCAGGCATTTACATCATTGACTTGAACAAGACATGGCAGAAGCTCCAGATGGCTGCTCGCGTCATTGTGGCCATCGAGAACCCACAGGATATCTGCGTGCAGTCTGCCCGTCCCTATGGGCAGAGGGCTGTGCTTAAGTTCGCCCAGTACACTGGTGCTCAGGCCATCTTCGGCAGGCACACTCCCGGTACCTTCACCAACCAGGTCCAGGAGAAGTTCTACGAGCCTCGCCTGCTGATCCTGACCGACCCCCGCACTGACCACCAGGTAAATAGTAATATCTCGTGTGTGGATATGTAATAGCCTGCCTCCCATGGCATCGTAGCTGTCACTGATGGCCATCTTTAGGTCGAGGGTTGCTTTATGGAGTATTTGCCAGTGAGGCGACCTGATGTCAGCATGATGGGGAGACGCTGCAATGTTCCTGGCAAGGCATATCAGTATGGAGCCTTTAATCTCAGATAATGCGGATGGCTGCCTCGACACTCATTGCACCGTGTAGGCATGAAGACATCCTCTGCGAAGGTAGTTGCATGGGTGTAGCGAGTACGGTGCCAGGTCATGGGTTACTTACAAGTTACATGTGGGAAAAGCATATGCTTCGCCATCACAACATGGCTTTTAAATAAAGCAAGCGGGGGAGGATTGGGCGGCATGATCGAATGTCCTGTAGAAGTGGTCGGCATGGACATTTCCAGAAGCACGTGCCGCCTAGGAATTATCGGGATGTACGGTGATGGAAATTGTTGAGCATGTCAGCCGACAATGGTCAGCCGGAAACATGTATCCTATAGTATACAGGGACCATGGAGCTCATGTGTTGAAGAACGGGTGAAAGGAAGCTAGTGAGGCATCATGGCCGTTTGAAAGAAGAGGTGGTGTTCAAAGGACGGCTCAAGTTAGGTGACTGCAGGCGGCCATGTTTGCGTGACCGTTGGCTGTGGACAGGGCTGCCCATTTGGAAGTCCTTTGTCATTTTACAGAGCAGAGAACTTGTATTCTACATTCAGAGTGTGAACAGGTCGTGCCCAATAGCACCAGCTCTTCATGATGTGACGCATGTGGATAGCAGCAGGTGAACAGATGGCGAATATGGTGGAGGCGAATCCTAGACTTCGGAGTTGTGGTGGTGTTTTTTTGGTGGGCGTCTAGGGTATCAAGGGCCTGGCCAGAACGCGACACAAAGTGGAGGTGTTGGAAGGATGGCTGATGCCGCATGGGCTTGCGGAATGCCGCATGTGGCCTCGCGGACTGTGCGTACTGCACCTGTGATGAGGAGCAGCGTGCGTGCCAGTTTGTAGGAGTTTGTCACAAGGAGAGAGAGCCATCTTTATCACAGTGCTAGGGGATTGCGCGTCTGCATGGCCACAACCGACCGATTGCTCAGGAAACTGTGGCGATACTTCACTTATTTGCCACATGAAACAATGGGAAAGTTAGGGGGGTTGATTTTGATTGCTGCTGGTTTTCCCACCTACCTATTTGCCTCTAATTGCCCCCCCCTCCCGGTCCCCCCCTCCCCGCCCCCCTTCCCTCCCCATCCAACAGCCCCTCAGCGAGTCTCTTAGCTCATCTCATTTCGCCACCCTTGCTTTCATCGTGTCCCCTCTTCCACCCACCCACTTCCCTTCCCACCCTTTTCTCCCCCCCAACAGCCCATCAGCGAGTCAGCGCTGGCCAACATGCCCACGATTGCTTTCTGCGACACGGACTCCCCCCTCAAGCACGTGGACATTGCCATTCCCGCCAACAACAAGGGAAAGCACTCCATCGGCGTGCTCTACTGGCTGCTGGCGCGCATGGTGCTGCAGATGCGGGGCACCGTCAGCCCGACCAACCCGTGGGACGTGATGGTGCGTTGACGTGACATCCCACCCATGAAACAAACGGTTTTTGGGTGAAAGGAGCTTGATGTGGTCTGGTGTGTATAGTAATGGGGGGAGGGAATTTTTTTGTTTTCCTTGTGGGTGGTGGTGGGGGGGGGGGGAGAAGCACCGGTCACGTTTTTGCAGACATTGTGTGCTCTTGCTGTGCCACCCTGTTTGCTAGCTGCCCAAGGTGTGTGTTCAGACTTGTGATGATTTTACAACGGTACAGAAGTACTGGGAAGTGGCGATGGTGCATGTGAAAGTCATGTGGATGTTTGTTTTGGATACTCGGCGGTTGTCCCTACGGTGGGAAGCTCATGTGGCTCTGCATGTTGCGTGTGTGGGTCAAACCGGCCTGTGCTGGTGCAGGCAGCAGCGTTGGCATGGCCAGAGGGCAGGTAGATGGCTCATGCCTTGTCTGGCTCAGGCCTATTCTTTTTCTTGGTTGGCTGAAACTAGGGGCCTCCTGGCCAGTATGAACTAGTTCCCTGTCTGGGTTGGTGGAAGCGGGTTGGATGGTACGGTCCTTCACATGCATGTACACACAGCCGGTGGTTTTCTTACCATTACTAGCCTGTCCTTTTTATTGTTTGACTTGTGACATTGGTGTTGGGGATTCCTTCACCCCACGCAGAATGCCTGCGATTCGATACATGCTCTCAGGCCTGAGCTGGTGTGGCTGCCCCACACCCAGCTGATGGATTAACTAACGAGCTGGCTCTGGTTTCTTTTAGGGTGTGTGACGGTGGCGGGAAAGTTTTTGCACCTGCTCCAGCAGTAAGCATGCCACGTATGCACCCGGCTCCCTCGGTTGGTTGGCTAGAGGATAGAACTCTGTGGCCTGCACCTCACTCCTTTGCCGTGGTCACGTTGGGGACTGCCATGGACCAGGTCTCCCAGTGAGCCGGGGAACAGGATGTCATTAAGGACCACCTTTCTCCTCTTGTTCTTTTGCCACAATGATCCTCATGTGTTTGTCCTTCTACTCGGCTTGTACTTCTACTGCCCCCCCCCCCCTGCCCCTCCCCCCCCAGGTCGATCTGTTCTTCTACCGCGAGCCGGAGGAGACCAAGGACCCGGAGGAGGAGGCTGGTGAGGCCGGCTGGACCGGTGGGGAGATGACCACCGCCGCCCTGCCAGCGGATGACTCGTGGGGTGCCCCCGCTGGGGACGCCAGCGCCCAGTGGACCGGTGCTGGCCTGGTGACCCCGGCTGTGGCCGTAGCCCAGTGGGACCAGGCGACCCCTGCGGCCGGTGCTGGCTGGGAGGGCGCCGCCGTGGCTGCCCCTGTTGCTGCTGGGTGGGACGGCGCTGCTGCCCCCGTAGCGGCGGGCTGGGACGGCGCTGGTGCCGCCCCCGCTGCCACTGGCTGGGAATAGACAGATCGTTGAGGATCACGTCGGACTCGCATAAAGAGTTTTATTTAGTTTTGTGACATTGAACAGATGGCTGGTGCACCTGTCAAGTGGCTCATAGGTGGGTTCTATCGGTCAATAATGTAGCTATAGGTGTCAGCCCACGATGCTGCCGTGTCAAACTTGAAGTGCGCTTTCTGTTGGTAAACTATTCCTCTATATCTTTCATCAATTGAGGCCCAATTTTTATTTGCATTTACGCCTTGTAGCAAAGCTTTATTTTTTGGAAAATTTACTGTAATACGCATGTTTTGCTTGCTTCATCGTGGCTCTAAACCACAGCCGTGTTTACCACTCGGGAGCATACCAATTTTTTTTTCCCCAGATTTCTTCAAGTGAGACAACTATTCGTGGACGCATGGTGGTCCAATGCCGTGGAAGGCCTGCAGTTCTGCTTGCCTCGTTGAGACCTTTCAAGTGAGACGACGATTCGTGGAGACAACAGATACAGGCTGTCTCCTTGAGATACAGGCTGGATCGATGTCGAACAATCCACCTGCGTACAACTTCAGTATTGATTGGTTGCCAATCTCGCTCATGTCAAGTCGGTGACAAGATGGTTTTTGTATTTCCAATTTCGCATAGCTAGGCATGCTAAAGCAAGGTCCGCGGGTCTGCGGAACAGCGCAAAGTAAGTACTTGCCCCTTTGCACCTTGTGCTGGTGGACTTCATCAAAGCCTTCGATTCGGTTTTCTGGCCTGCGCTTTGGGACATCCTCGAGTTGTTCCGGATCCCCCGCCCCCTGATTGCTGTCATCCACAACCTGTATGAAGGGTCCACCACTTCGGTGCGCACTTCTTACGGGACCACGCCCCCATGCCCTTTACAGAAGGGTGTGTGGCAGGGCTGCGTGCTGTCGCCCGGCCTACCTGTTCATTATTGTTGTCGAATACGTAATGATTCAGGCGCGCAAGCGATTTGCCCGCATCGTGGGCAGGGAACCAGGAGTGCAGGTTGCTAACAAATTCTGGCGTGGCGGTGCGGACACGGAGATTCGGCTGGCAGACATCATCTACGCAGACGACACCACCCTCTTCGAGGACACTGGGCACGTGCAGACATGGCTTGACTGCCTGGCTATCGAGGCCCGTGCAGTGGGGCTTGAGGTCAGCAAGAAGACAGAGGCCCTGGCGGTTGGGCTCACCAACTCACCGCCGCCCCTCTATCTCCTCGACGGCTCTCAAGTCCTGTATCGGGACCGCGTCAAGCTGCTGGGCAGCCTGCTCCCCAGCTGCGAGGTTGATCGATGTGGACCATCGCATCTCCCTTGCCTGGCACGCTTTACGCCAGTACCGGGCCCTGTGGCGCAAGCCCCTGGGCAAGATCGAGAAACAGGACCTGTTCAAGGTCCTCGTCCTTCCTGTTCTCACGTATGGGGCCGAGACGTGGACCCTCACCGCCGACCTGGCCCGCAAGCTGGACGGCGCGGTCACCAACATGCTGCGTTCCATTTTCAGAGTAGGATATGCTGCTCATGTCCGCAATGAGGACCTGTACCAGGGCATGCCCTATATCACCAGCACCATTAAGCAGCGACGCCTGCAGCTAGTAGGGCACCTATCTCGCACCAACCAGGTAGACACCTCACGTGGCCCCCGGGCCGCAGGACTGCGGACCAGCCCAGCCTGGCCGGCACCTCCTGACGTGGGCCGGGCCCAGTGATGTTAGACGCCGCAAGGCCCGCACCTTCAAAGAACAGCTAGTAGAGGACATGGGGGGCCTGGCTGGACTGTCTGGGCTTGGAGGCGCGGGCGGTGGGGTTGGAGATTAGTGTCAAAACTGAGGCTATGGTGATTGGGGCTTCCAGTCGCCCGCCGCTACCACGGCTGCTAGACGGGACGGAGGTCCCGTTTCGTGATCGCTTTAAACTGCTGGGAAGCATGCTTCCTGACACCGCCGCCGATGTGGACACCCGCATCGGCCTGGCCTGGGCTCGGCATCGTTCGCTGAAAGCCTAGTGGCACTCGAAGGTCCTCGGCGAGCACCGCAAGTGCATGCTTGCAAGGTCCTGGTCCTCACGGTGCTCACGTATGGCGCCGAGGCATGGACGCTCACGGACACGCTGGCGGCCAAGCTAAATGGCACGCGGTAACCAGGATGCTCCGTCAGGCCCTGAATGTAGGGTTTGACACGCATAGGCATCTAGAATCTTTGCCAGTACCAGGGCATGCCTCGCATTTCGGACGAGATTAGACAGCGTAGGATAGCATTTGTATAGGACATCTCGCTCGCACCAGCCAGGTCGACACCGCCCTTGGTCTGGCTGGCCCACATGCAGCGGCTTGGCCAGCCAGGACGGCATATCCTGACCTGGCCTGGCCCTAAGGACATTCCTAAGAAGGTAGGCAAACATGTCATGACCTACCCACAGCAGTTGATGGCTGACCTAGTGGTCCCAGCCGCTGGGACACTGCGGCAGTTTGAAAATCGCATTCACTCCCTCTCTCTTGCTTGGACTGCTATGCAGGACAAGAGGAGGTGGAAAACCATTGTCCAGGCTCATACGCCCGCCCCTGTGGGCAAGCCCCCTCCCCCCAAGCGGAAGGGGCGCTTTGCTGAGTAGAATAAGTAGGGTTTTCTAGATTAGATTAGCTTAGAGTTAGATTAGTTCGGTTTCGCGGCTTTGCCCCCCCCTCCATCCATCCACGGGAATATGTGCTACATGATCTCCCAACGGAGTCATGTCATAATTTAATGGGGGGCCTAGGCCTCTCCTTGATTTGGAAGAAGATGATGGACAAGGCCAAGTGGGCCCAGGTCATAGAGGACAACGAGCCCCCCCCAGTGGGGAAGCGCCCGCGTGTGCAATCCCGTGGGAGGCACGCCAGATAGCTCCCCTAGGGCAGCGTGCGGCTGTCTAGATAGATGTTGTGGTTAGAATGCTGTTAGATAGATGTAGTATGTAGCCGATGTAGATAGATTAGACCGGTAGGACTGTTTGCACCCATCCATCCATCCATCGTGACTCCCCAACGAGTCTAATTAATTAATTAATTAATTAATTAAGTACTTGCGTGTCATGCGCAAAGGCATGCAACGGAGATCTATTAATTAAACACCTGCTCCCGTTGGGGAGTCACGGAGCACCGAAGTGCTTTTAATCCCTGTGTGTGCACTACAGGAGAAAGGGCAGAGACCCCCAGTCTCCTTCATGCGCCAAAGGCATGCCACCGAGCTGCATTCGGGCGCGCTAGCTAAAAGGACAGGCTACCGATCCGGCAAACTGTGGATGCAATAAGACCCATGTAAGCGTGGCATAACAAGCTAGTAGCGTGGGCAAGTAATCTGAACATCAAGGAGACAACCAGCGCAGGCTAGAAATCGGGAGAATCCGGACCATGGTAGCTCGAGCCTGATGTTATCTTGTCCGCGTGTTCGAGTCGTTCAGGATGATGAAGATGAATGGTGATGGAAATGTGTATCCTTGCATGCATTGAAATTATGGCTGGCCGTTACGTGTAGAGCGACTAGATGACCTACTAGTAGACGGTGGGGCCGGAAACAGCATGCTTGATCAGGGCGTGTGTTTCGAGCCTAACTGGCCGGGAGTGTCTAGTGGTGAGCACCATTAATTGCTGCGATCGCTCTCCCACCATTTACGAGGAAATACCCGCAAATGGAAAACCACTGAAAAGGTCTAGCTAGTCAGTCATCACGTTAGCCATGCCTTGATTCCAAACGTCCAAGAACTGCACACAGTGCAAAGGCAAAAATTAATTAATTAATTAATTAAACTCGTGCTCCCGTTGGGGAGTCACGGAGCACCGAAGTGCTTTTAATCCCTGTGTGTGCACTACAGGAGATCGAAAGGGCAGAGACCCCCAGTCTCCTTCATGCCAAAGGCATGCCACAGCTGCAATCGGGCGCGGCTAGCTAAAAGGACAGGCTAACGATCCGGCAAACTGCATGTGGGTGCAATAAGACCCATGTGAGCATATCATAGCAAGGAGCGTGGGCAGGTAATCTGAACATAGCCAGGGCGTAGCATGGCTGTACTAGGACTAGGCTGAGGCTATGGCTGGTTGCACATGTACCGTGCGTTGGCGGCACGTGACTAGGTGTGTTGGCACAGCTAGGCAACATTCTAGGCATGGCTGCCTTAGCGGCAGTGACGCCAATGGTTACAAGCTAGGGCTATTGCTATTCTAGCCCGCTGGGGCCGGGCGTCCACATCTTGTGGTTGATCATCAGGTCCCCGCCCCTCCAGTACACCTTGGGCTTCTGGGGGTCCTGCTTATGGCGGCTCAGGTATTCCGGCCACAGGTCGCGTCGCTGCTGTTGCTGAGCGGGGGTGAGCTAGGTCGTCATCCAGCGTCCAGGTGAGGTCGTGCAACCGCTTGCGACGAGAGAGGAACCGCTGCTTATCCTCAGGGGAGGGGAAGGTGAGTAGGACTGGTGGTGGGGGAGCCGCCTTGTCCCGTGAGTGGGGAAGGCGGTGGCACCCACGCAGTTCTACCTCACCTACCAGGCCCATGAGGGTAAGAAGCTGGTTCTTGAGCTCGTCAGCAAGAGAGGTTGACGTCTCACCTGGCTTCTGGGGGAAGCGACGTAGCACCACTCGGCACTCGCGGCGAGCGCGGTCGGTGACCTCCCGTTGCTGGGCCTGGCGGTGGTCCTCCAGCTCCTGGAGCTTTGTGGCGATGGCGTCGGTGGTGGAGGCAGTCGCTGACCGCAGCAGCTAGTCCGCGTAGGAGAGCGGCGGGAGGTCGCCAGCATCCTGCCGGGGTGGCTGGGATGCAATGGTGGCCGTCTGCTCCGCTATCTTGGGGACCTGTGTGCATGGCCAGGGCCTCGGTGTGGGCGGTGATGGCCTCATGCAAGCTTCTTCAGGAGCACGCCACACTTGCCCTCCACCTGGTTAAGGCGAGAGACAAGTGCCGCATGCGTTTCCGAAGCCTGCGCCGCGGTGTGTAGCGCCGTGAACTGGGGTTGTAGCTTGTGGACGACCTTGGTTTCCACGTTGGAGACCCGGGCCTCGACCGTGTTGAGCGTGGTGTTCAGCGATGTAGTCAGCTGCTCGGCCAGCGGCCAGGTCACGTGCTCCTCCAGCACTGCGCGGATGTCATCCTTGCAGAGGGAGGAAGCCGATGGGGCTGCCGGCTGTGCGGGGGCTGGGGTGCGGAGCGTGCGGGTGATGTCGGTGAGGCGGAGCTGGAAATGGCTGGTCAAGATAACCAGGCGTTGTTGTACTTCGTTCAAAGCATAATAGAGCCAGGACATGTCTCCATTGTAGTCGATAGCCGCCCCCTTCACGAAGAGCTTCCGCTCCTGTTCGAGGAACTGGACGGGACCTCAATGCATTCCTGCAGCGACAATTCTTGCCACCCGGTGAGGGAGAATCCTCGGTCGCCGGGGAGGAACTGTCGCCATTTGCGAGCGTGGCAGGGTTTCTTGGGCTCAGGCGAGGCGCTGGGCGATGGGTTTGCTGGCGGTGGGTTGGCAGGCCCAGACGGCTGGTTGGCGGGTAAGCCTGGCGGCTGAACAATGGCGAGGGCGAGAGGGTTGGGCTGGGCGCTGGGAAGCTGTGCCAGCTCCTTTTCCAGCCCTCGCATAGCAATACCCCACCACACTCATCGAAAATGGCTGTGTTTGGGCCCCCGCGTAAAATACCGGTTCGATCAATATATATTAACTTTGTTCGTCCGATTTCGGCCGTTTTTTCAATCGACGCACCTGGCTTCGAGTTAAAACCTTACTTCGAACCTACTTCAGATCTGGACTTAATTGCCCCGGATCAAAACGGGTGGGAAAACGGTTAAAAAGGGTAAAAAAACGGAAACCAACGGATCGAAACGGAAACGCGACCGGGGCTGACTGACTGACAGACCGGGGGTTACAGGGGCGGACACGCGACGGTCACTGCCGGTTACGAGCTGGGCATTACAGTGACCGAGACTCGGAGGTCGTCATCTCGATTTTTCCCGCGACACCAGAGACGAAAACGACGAAAACACCCATGGCGGTCGAGTATCAGCTAGCGTTTTGAAACTTGCGTCACTGCAGCCGCTCGAGGTGTCAAAACGAAGCTTACATCACGGTTAATCCATCAAATAATTTTGGAATGATATGAGCCGTGATTGCGACGAGGGAATTGAACGGGACAAATTGTTTTTTTGCAGCGCACCATTTTTTTCGCGAAAACCAGATTTCTCGGTGGTACGTGTCTAAAAGTCCTGGTTACGAGAGGAGATGAAAATCCCGGCACGATAGCTCAGATTATGCGTTACAATATTCCCGAAAACGTCAGTGTTTTCGTTTTCTGAGTTTTGCATTTTATTCTCCGGCATTCGCCTGAATAAATATGGGGTGCGAAATCCGTCTGTTTCTTGCTTCGTACAATACATGTCTTTGTCGTCAGATAATTAGCTCTTTAGCCTATGCCCGACCTTCCTGTACTGCCCAGCCTGCGGCAATAAGCCAGCAGGACTTATGGCGTGCCCAAGATTCCGCGCAAAGGTCGCTAATGGTCTTCCGGATGTGCAGTAAGTGCGGTAAAAGCTGCGAAAATTGCTTATAATGCCTGTAGAAAGCTCTTTGCGACAGTGTTTTCCAAGCGAGTTTATTGTTCCTTTGACGCTAGATACAAAACGCAAAGGGGGTCATCATTTTTTATTAGTCGGCAATGCGGTTTCGAGATGTGATGGGTTGGGCAGACGACCTCGCCACGACCCGCTGGGCTCACGCTTCGCATCTCCCGGCAGCCATGAAGAAGCGCAGATTAAGCGAGGTGAGCGAGCTAGAGGTCCCAGAATCGTTGCTAAGGGGCAAGGCAGCGTCTCAAAGGGTAGAGAGCTGGATTAATAAGACTTTCTCAAGGGCATTATGCAGTGGTTATTGCCACCTTGTCCAGATATTTGCCCTTGTCTTTCTGATTTATATACTGCTTCAAAGAGGGCAAGGAGAGCGTTTGCAACGTTGTTTCTCATTCATTACTATGAAGAAAATGCGTTTGCAATTGCTTACAACGAGATGGAAGCTGCCTCATGCAAATTAGCCGGGCAATGCAAGTGATGCAAGGTGAGGCCATGCACGGCTGATATTGCCTTCATGCGTGAGTTGAGCAGGTGGCTGGCTGGGCGTGTGGCTGGCTAGGTGAGCGGGGCGTTTATGGGGGGTTGCGATGGTGCGGGCATGCGAGGGCAAATGGGCGGGCTCATGCCTGGCTGGTTTGGGTGTTCGGTAGTTAGGTGGTTCGGTAATTGGGTTGTCGAGTGGTTAGGTGGTTAGGTGGTTGTGTTGCTGGGTGACTGGTTGGTTGGTTGCCCAGGAAGTCTTGTGCGGGAGGCTTAGGCTATAGATGCTGTAAGGGATGCCTAGGCGTAGGTGGGTTCAATGGCAGGTGGCTGGCTGAAAGGTGGATGCCTTGGTAAATGGCTGGCCGAGTAGCTGGGAGCACAGGCAGCTGGAGAGGGTGGCTGGCTGGCTGGCTGGTCATGGTGGGTGGATGAGTACAAGGGTGGTCGGTCATAGGTAGATGTCCAGGTGGCTGGGTGATTGATAGGCTTTGGGGACTGCCAAGTGGGTGGGTTGTTGGATTTGTGAGTGAAACAATGCACAGTATAGAGGGTGGTGGGTTGGTGGTTGGTTGGTTAGGGATGCGTGTGGGTGGGTGGGTTGGTGGGTAGGCCATAGGGCGAAGGGACGGGTAGATGGACAGGTGCGCGCACAGATATGGATGCGTGGATGGGTTTATGGTTGGGACCGTCTCACCTATCGCGGGTGAAGGGCTGTGCACGTTGGGGGTGAGATAGGTGGCTGGCTGGCTGAGAAAATGCATGTGTGGGTGGGTCAGTGGGTATAAGGGTGTGGGGGGAGTGAGTGGTTGAGTGGGTACTTGTAGGTGCGTGGGTGGGTCAAGGGTGGGCGGCCACATGGGTGCATATGTGGCCAGCTGGCTGGGTGTTTAGGTGGTTGGGTGATTGGGTGGTTGGCTCATTGGATGGGTGAATGCCTCCTTATTACCTGATTGGTATGTGGGTTGCGCAGGTGCCTTGGTGGGTGGGTGGATGTCCAAGTGGGTTGGTAGGTGGTTGGGTGCCTAGGTGCACGCGTGGTTATAAAAAGGTGGGTTAGCACGGGCGCAGCTGGCTGGCTGGGTGGGTCACTGGGTGGGTGGACGGGTGGGTGTCTAGGTGTACGGGCACGCGAGTGTGTGAGTAGTTGTGTGGGTGGGTGGCCAGGTGGCTGCATGGGTGGGCGACTGCATGGGTGGCTCGGTGCGCACTAAGTGCAAGTGATGGAGACATGGGATATTCCAATGCCGTATCATGTGAGCATACGCCCGATTTCTGGCCTGCGCTGGTTGTCTCCTTGATAATCATAATAGTGTGCTGGACTGCTGGTTGTCTCCTTGATATGATTTCTGGCCTGCGCTGGTTGTCTCCTTGATAAGAATAATATATCTGGTTGTCTCCTTGATATAAGGCCTGCATGCCATCTAAGCTCAATTACTGATCTGAATTGATATATATTATTCCAAGTAGTAGTTAGTGTGAGTCGCGAGTTACACTCCTGTGTCAAAGATGCTAACTAATACTGCTACCACCCATAACATCATTAAATCGGAATAGCCAATGTCCATGACTAAAAAATAAATGAATAAATATCAATGAATGTCCACACATAGTTGTCTCACTTCATCAATGAACGGAGATACGTTCCAATTTTATTTTTTTAATTTTAATATCAATGACACGGCATATTTTGAAAGCCAATATGAATTGAGAATGAACGGCTGTACCAATGCATGGTAATGCTAGCTGTCCGCTACTCAACCACTAATGCCATGACGGTTTAACAAATGGCATGGACGTTTTGCTAGTCAACCACGAATGGCCTAACATTTCCACAATCATTTCATACCACCTAGCTAACTAACTAAATAATAGATGAAGAGAGCTAGGGTAGAGAGCTGAGACTAGAGTTGGCTTGATGTCGTAGATAGATTAGACCAGTAGGATTGTGTGTCCCCACCCATCCATCATCGGGGTCAGAGTTCCATTATACGTAATACGCGGTTATACGCACAGGGTCCGTATAAAGTATAATACGGTATAATACGGTGTAGTACACGATCGTAAGTGACCACTAGATTTGATGGTTTTCAGGGCTGTTTCAACCATTTCTCACTCACTGACATGTTTGTGACACTAATAAGCATAGAATACACAGTTGGCTCACTGGCTCACTGCCCTGCATACAAGAAACATGATTTTACTGTCGTTCAACGAAGCAATCATACACGCATGCCGCATGGAGTCTAGTATCGCTGGACTCACGATAAAACATCGCACACATGCACGTTGAAGACACTTACCATGCAAAGAAATACTCATGCATGCAATATATAGGCAAATAATGTATGAGCCAGCTGTGCATCGTGCAAGTTGCTGCCCTATGCAGTGAAAGCATACCGACTCTGCCTGACCCCTGCATGCCGGTTAGCCATACCATATTGCTATACCTACTTTTTGATAGAAAAAAAGGGCCAAGAAACTGGGGAACAAATCGAGCTTCCACAATGCTGCACAACCATGCCAATATCTGACTTCCAGAAGGTTTGCACAGCTTTGCTACCATCAAGTAAACAAAGAAAGCTGCAGCAATGATGTCCGCAATTCTCACTGCACAGGTCCGGTATGTGCTGCAGTCAGGCTGCATTGATAAATCGGCATCAACTTGGCTCATACGAGCTATCCTGAAGACTGCCTGAGCAGCCAAGGTAAACCACAAACTATCGTGGCGAATGGTTACACGAGCGGCCCTCTTTATGTATATAACAACCAAACCTTGACGCACCACTGGAACCGCGGCCGTCGTGACGCTTTGCAGTTGTAAAATATTCGAAGCCTCGGATTCGTGAGTACACGATAAAGAATAGACACCTTCGCACGGGGCACCAGAAGCCATACAGTCTGCAAGCCTACACTAATACTAACAACGACCTGAGAGCCCTACAGCTGGCCTCAATCCGTACCACTAAAGGTGCAAATGAAAGCCTGCCCCATTTTCTGACGCTTCTTAAACTGCGCATCATCGTCATGACCAACCAAGGCTGCGATTCTTGATGAAATTTTAGAGTGCCTGCCGCTTCAAATTTCGATATTCCCATAAGTCTGCTCACCTTCCAGTTAACGCTCACCTTCCTGTCAAATAGTGTCCATATCTGACCATGTCCGAGGCAAGGGCCATCAAATTTTGCACGCCTCCCAGCGCCTCCTAAGTATCTGCACCTTAGGAATACAGTACACCCACAGTACGCCCTGTCGGCTTTGAACAAGCCATGAGGCAAGTATTTTACTCCTTTTAGATACCCACCGAAAGTCGTATGTGAGCACGCACGTTGCACGTTTGGCGAAATTTCCCCTTCGATTAATATTAAAACGAGTGCCATAGCCTCTTCCTTCCCTGCCTGCCCTGACACGGAGGCAGGTGGTCACTATAACTCGCGGTTCCATCGTACGGTTACGGATACGGTCCATGACAACTCCTCGTACGGTGCGTCGAATCCCTCGTACGGGCGACAAAATTCCTTCAGACGGTCCATGACAACATCCTACAGTTTCGGTTCTTTCAGTTTCCGTTACGAAATTTTAGGTACCGCGCTGTGGTTCGACGGTACTTGGGGACCGAAAAGGACTGAACCGGTCGCGAAAAATATACCCTCAAACACAGCCATTTTCGATGAGTGTGGTGGGGTATTGCTATGTTTTGCTTTGGTAGTCGTCATAGCTGGTCACGTGCGTAACTTTGTCTATACTGCGTGGCAGCCGTAACCGTTTATACTGGCAAGTGCGTCTTAGAAAGGCGCATCGAATGCAAGTGGTCTGACCGAATTTGGGGCTCAGACGCAACAAAAGATCTGAACTCCGCCGTCAGCCATACCGCCGTCAGCCATTTTCGGTCATAGGTCATAGGTCATTCGATCGCTTCGGCTATCCAGCGCCGTGCCGTGCAAAAGGCAAACAGCACTTTCAAATGTGCGGCGGGAACCAAAAGCCCGCGTATGCCAGAAAACATCGTGTTGCTGCAGCGACGCGACGATGTGGACAACGAATCCAGTGCCAAGCTCGGAACGGCCGCAAAGGAGATCTGGCATCACAGGGTTCAGATGTGCGGAGATACTATGCGATCCAGCCGGTCCACGACCTGTTTGTAGAGCTTGTGCCAAGGGGCAGCACCGAACAGATGTGGGCGACGTTCTAAAAAACACACCGGGCCGGACTTGACGGAGCATAATGTCTCGGTCATAGTCCAACAAACGATGCAAGAGTTCAACAAGAGTCGTGATGAAATCGACACGATAAGAACAAAGACGGGAAAAACGATGTAACTGACTAAGAATGTTCAACACCATATTTTGCTGTGTGGGAAAGGAGACTGTGAATATCGGGGTAACGAATAAAAGGAATTTGCTGGTATTTAGGATCCTTGTAAGTAATCTGAACATAGCCAGGGCGTAGCATGGCTGTACTAGGACTAGGCTAAGAAGGCTATGGCTGGTTGCTCGCTTCACGCTCAGTGGACGACGACTTGACCCTGGCCCAGCAACAGCGGCCGACGCGTGCTATGGCCGACCTACCTTCAGCTCCGGCAGAGCGAAGGGGGGAAGCCGGTATACTGGAGGGGGGCGGTCATCCACGTTGACCACAAGCCCTGGCAGCCCCCTCCTGCCACGTACCTCAGACTAGGGAAATATACCAGTAGTGTAGATTAGTCAGGCTTAGCCTAGCATGTGGCCCACGCGCATGTGCGCCCATAATGGCCCCCATATGGATGTTGCCTTCAGAATTTAGACAAGCCACGCCTATAATGGGACCCCCATGGATTTTGCATTAAGAATTTAGCCATGCTATGCCTAGGCAGGGAGATGAGCATCTCTGTCGAGAAGCCATGCCCTAGCTCTTGTGATGATGCCTGTGCTTGTCATTTAGGAGGCATGAACCATCATCGTGCTTTACGGGTCGCGCACCTCGCTTCTTGCCCTGTGCCGGCACCTTGACGACATCGGTCGCCTCACTCCGCCTGGAGGTGCCGTGGCCGGTGCTTACATGCCGAATCTGCCCAGCCTCCCCCGCCCCCGCCTTCAGCTCATCGCCCTCTGCTCCCTCCTCGGGCGCTCTGTCGCCGAGATCTGGGCCCCCACCTCCATGAATTCGGCACCTCCGAAATCCGCTCCATCATCAACCAGGCCCTCGTGCAGCACGTAACCCCCCTCGCCGCAGATGTGGCGGCCATGGGGGGCACGCTGGCTGCCGAGCTTTCCCTCCTCTCCTCCACCACCACCGCCACCTCCAAGCTCCTCGCCTCCACCTCCACCACAACGGACGCCCTCACCGCCCAGCTCCTCGCCATCGACAAGCGCCTGCAGGACAATGCCATATAGCCATCGAATGCTTGCACTATACTTTTCGTCCGAGGGTAGTAAAAATGATCCGAGGCGTAAATTACGAGGTCTTATCTTACTACCTAGATACGAGGCGTGAGATCCAACGCCGTAATCATTACTACCTATCATCCTACGTAGTAATTTTACTAGCCGTAAGTAAGAGTAACGTTACGACTGCACATCTTTGGTAGTACATTACCGACAGAGTAAATTACCGCGACGGGTCTTGGTTGGTAATCTACCACCTGTAGATTAGGTGCCAGTGATCCGATGCTGTAAGATACGTTTCAGTAAGTTACTTCGGGGATCTTTGCCTGTACACGGCCAGATGGATAATTATATTGTAATGGAGAAGTGGGAGAACGTGCGTGTCTATTAGCAAATGCAGCGAAATATAAAAATGTAGTTATCAGCCTTTTTCGCCTATTCAGCAGTTGTCGTTGTCGGCCGTTGTCAGTAAGCGGCTATAGATTATGTGTGCTGGGGCCGGTGAAAAGACGCTAGCAAAGTTCGTCTGAATGGCGTCCAATAGAGGGGATTTTATTCTTAGTGGATTGTTGGACGAGGAGAAGGCGAGGTTGCTGGCGGAGAATGCGAAAGAGCAGAGGGAAGCAGCGGAAGCCGTGCGTGGAAGATGAGGTAACGGGATGGAGTGTGGGCCCTGGCTTCTGGTTATGAAATGATGGCGGTTGCAGGCCAGCCGTGCTCGCTGGTAATGGGTGCGTGGTGTTGAAATCCAAGTTCTGCGCGTATTCTGTTTTTTGGTCAATGATTGAAGGGATGTCGCCTTGTTTTATTTTTGTGCATCTGCGTCCCGTCGTGACTGCCTCGTCATGGACGCCCAGGGGTAGAAGTTCGAACGAGGGAATGATTTTTCAAACGCCTGGATATGTTATGATAGTACGAATAAATGGTAATGGGTAGAGGCGGCCAAAATTTTGTTGGAAGTGTGCCAACGCCGCACATACGACTTGAACAACCCTAGGTATCTTAGGAAAAGGAAACACGGATACGTCGGAGTGGAGGAAGAGGAAGACGATGACGATGGTGAAGACGGAGAGGTTTACAATGGAGGCCTTGAGAATGGGGAGACATTGAAGCAGGAGAGCAGGGTAGCGGTGAGTGGCCCGTCATGAATTACATTGTGGTTGCAGTTGTTAGCGAGGCGTGTTGATTGCTTCTTGCCGCGGGTAATCGCTAGCGTGCATAACCTTCTTTTTTCAACAGGTGTTCTGGTGCATTGACTGCCGCAAAGCAATTAATGGGACTGATTATGTGCCTATCATGCCGTTTGGGAATCATACATTGCCAACATTTCGTGTTTAGAAGGCGCGCCTTCAGAAGCATATTCAGCACCGCACGAGCCAGGTGCTGAAGGCGTGCTTGGAGAGGAAGGGGTATAAAGTGCGCATGACCGCATCGAAGAAGAAGAAGCAGCAGGAATCGGGCAAGACCATGATAACCGAGCCAGGATTGGCTTTCGTGCATGCAGTACATGGTGCGGCGCAGGCAGTGAATGCTGCATCGATTGCAGCGGTGCAGCCTGTGGCCATGGCGGTGCAGGGCGCGGGTCCTGAAGTGTGGGCGTTGGCGAAGCAGATTCACGATGCTGTCATGGCCACGTTGTGAAGCCAAGGAATGGGTGTTGGTTCCAGTCAGGTGCCTCGCCCGGAGGAAGCTTTTCTGCTGTAAGCAGAGGTGCGGCATCAAGCATTTGCAATCGCCATGAGAGCAGTGGAGATGTCAGCGGCATGAAGCATTTGCAATCGCCATGAGAGCAGTGGAGATGTCTGCGGCATTGGGAGATCTGCAGACAATTGCAGGAGGACATTGTGCGGTACGCTTGTAGGGTGTAAGCTGTGTTGTTCCGCTCGCTAATGGACATGTGCCCCTGTAACCTCTTCCAGGCTAGTATCTGCTATCCACCTCTTCAGGCTTGAAAAGTAAATTGCTGTACGGTTCACAATTGGCATGGCTTGACATGCACGCGTCCTTGACTGTGGTCTGCATGGGTTTGGGGTTTAGCGGTTTACATCAGACTCTGCTGTGTATCTGCTTAATCAGCCGACGTGTCACATGGGGACAGCAACGGCGCTGGGATGCAGCCCGGTGTGAATGCGAGTAAGGTACGCGCTGTCATGCATGGCGGATGGGGCGTGGAAGCCACGACCCACGTTTTTGTGTGTGCACGGGGGGCTAGGGGGCAAGTCGTTGTGTTGCTGCCATCCATATGGCCATGGATATGCGGGAAGCTTTCCCTGTACCCATACTTAATGATGCATGGACTGGTTGTGACAGCCAAGGGTTTAGCTGTCGTGGGTTTGCTGAGTGATCATGGCAGTCTGCTAGGCTGGTGCTAGAACAGCCATAGCGCGGTTACTGCTATGTCTTGCCCGTGCTAACTGATGCTGCAGCCATGCGTGGAGCGCGAATCGTCCCGTGAGGAGAAGGAGGAGGCGGGGCCGGTGCACCCATGGGCAGGGCCGGAGAAGAAGGACGCGGAGCACCCAGTGTGGGAGAAGGAGAAGGCGGGGAAGCACTGAAGCTCCACCCCATGTCAGGCCTCTAGTATAGGTGCCAGTTAACTAAACCCATGCACGTGCAGGTTGTAGCTCAGAATGTATTTAAAATCATATGCCCCTTTTCAGGTATATGTGTAACAGTGACTCCCAACGGATATATGTTCCTAATTTATTAAATTCTTACTGAATAATTGTTGTCTTTATGAACCCATGAAGAGCAAAGCCCGGTGGGGAGTACATGTAACGCATTACCACGAGAAGGGGTCCCCACACCGCATTTCTTCGCTCTCTGTTCCTATGCAGAACAAGAAGAGGTGGAAGACCAATGTCCCGGCTCACACGCCAGCCCATGTGGGTAAGCCCCCTCCCCCAAAGCGGAAGGGGCGCTTTGGGGAGAAGTGTAGTGAGGATTTTGTAGACTAGATAGCTTAGAGTTAGCTTATTTCGATGTTGCGGCTTGACCCACCTCTACCCATTCAGCAAGGAATATGCATGTGCTGCATGATCTCCCAACGGAGGCATGTTATAATTTTATTTGATTCTTTAACACTCCGTCTGTGAACTTATAACGGGTGTGGCCCGTAATTTTTCGTAGAATGCAGAATCGCGCCAAATGCGGGCGCCGGAGCGTCGCGCCGAATCTGGAAAAACGGTTCGATGGGATCCGAGATCCAATGCTGGGCTATTTGAATATATTTTAAATATTTTTTTTGGATAACAAATATTGGTGAATTGCACGTTGCCATCTGAGGGGGTTTGGCTACAAACGTTAACAAAAAAGGGGTGATGAGATGGTTCTAAATTGGGGTATGATGATAAAGTTGAGGGCACCAAAAACCTCCTAAACCCAAAAGTACACTACATAATGGACGCTTGGTGAGAAATTCAGCATCAATCATGCACAAGCTTCCAAATATCTAGGCACTCAAACCATTACGGGTGACACCCGTAATAAGAACTAGAATGCTCCATTCTAGCCTTTGGGTGTGCCATTCATGTGGCATGGCCATCTGTGGTACCATGGCACATCCTCTCATTAGAGGATGATATGGTGATGAAATGGGCACATAGGACATGCTTTTGCACAAGAAATATTTTACTAAAGCTATCAAATGTAGGGCACAATGAGGGTTCAACCCATAGGTGCACCATGCTATGGGTCAAATGCGCCGTGCATGTGGCATGGCCGTCTAGTATGGTGTCATGGCACATCCTCTCTATTTTGAAATGATATGGTGTTGAAATGGACACATAGGATGATGCTATTTTACAAGAAATATGATTACTGAAGCTATCAAATATAGGGCACTTGTTATGAGGGGCCAGCTCATAGCATGCACCATGCTATATAAACAAATGCATAGATAATAACCCACCGCTCGTCGTCCAGCACAACTGTCAATGCATAAGACGGCAACACATGTAAATCCACGACGTGGTGCAAGTCCACATTCTGAAAATGTTGAAAAGAAAGGCATCGCCATATCATCATCCTAATCATCGTATGTGCCTGTCTGGCAGGCAAACGCATACGACGCAACAATATAGCCTGAGAAACTCATGGCCACGTGCATACCATGAATGTCCGGGAACATCGATTAACCGCAAGTATCTTTCGGGCCTTGCGAGGTTTGCCCGCGATACGGTTAGCATGGCAAGGCACGGCATGCTCCCCAAGGGACCGCACACACACATGCACGGCTGGGGCTGTCGCAAAGCACTGCAGGCAGTAATAGCCTGCCATGGGTATTGCATGTTACTACGAGGAATCCACAGCCTCTATATACAAACACGCAAGCGGTTCATGCATTATAATGACAGTTGTGAACTTCCAAGCGCTTAACTTCGCAAACCATGCCCAAATACCTATTCAATTATCAGAGTTTATGACAAGGTGTTGCTGTTAAGGTAGCACATGAATAGCTAGCATCAGGCAAGATATGTATACAAGCATGAATGGACACCCATACCCAGTTCTCTAAACCTCTACCTCGCTTTGGGGGACCGTCTTGCAAGGCTTGCTTGTGACATGGGCAACGTAGCAGCCGGAACTGTCATGCATCTTAGAGAAAGCACCCACGTTTACGCAACGGGGCGCAGCCGCGCGCAGAGCTTAGCATTATGCAGTAACCTGCCTTGAAGTCACACCGGCCATGTGCCGTGATCACATGTGATAAAAACTGGCAGATTTACAAACCAAAAGTTGCCATAAACCTTCTCCCAGCCGGATGCAGGTAATCTTCACACGCCTCGACACCCGGAATCATGAAGCGCGCACTAGCTACTGAAGGTCCCGTCCTCCACGGGCCACCTTTTCTTGAGCATGAAGTACATAACCTCAGCGACACTGCCTGGCCGGGCGAGGTCTTCTCCCACTACGTAAGGTTCGCTACCCATCGCCTCGAGTGAAATCTGAATTCCTTGCTGCTCCTTGCTCCTTCGACCAAGCAGGACCCTACGTGATAAAGTTGTCTTGATCAATCAATCGCCCAACACGGCCGCCAAAAATCCTGATTTAAAGCCGAGGCTCACAGCCCAACCATCAAGGACTGCGGACAGTTCATCGCCAGTGCCAAGATTAGGAGCACCCGAGGATACCTCGGCATACGACATCGCGACCGAAGCAGTCGTGACGAAAAGACAGTCTCCTTCTGCAGCCGACGTTGCTAGCATTTGCCTGCATCTGCACCGTTGTTGGCATTCGGCGGTCCGATTGCAAGCCCAAGAAAGTCCAAAAAAGCACCTTTTTCCATGGGGTGGCCACGGAGCATCTGACATGGGGTGGCCGTGAAAATTAGATATTCTTTTAGGCCTTGAAGTCAGCTTTCATCCTATCCAATAAAAAGCGCATTCTGACAATTAGTTCAATAGTAACCACCAATAGAGTAACCATGCCTCCATTACGGGCCACGCCCGTAATACGGGCCACGCCCGTAATTACAGACGGAGTGTTAATGTAGTGTCTTGGGGCATGATGCAGATGAGATTTGTAACTTCCGTGTAATTATGTTTCTAAAGAGATTAGCATAGTACTCTAAGCATGCCCATGCACATGACACGCAAGTACTAACTTACTTACACCAGACCTGGCAATAAACAAGCATTGATGGGATGGACCCAGCGATACATAATGGGCGTGCATGCGTAAAAAATATACACTATGCATGGCCCAATGGGCATGCATTCAAATAATTACAAATGAAGGCCGCCATGAGAGCACTGAAGCTAAACCAGACCGGGCCACAATTAACCCTCCAGCACCAAAGTTCCACTGCATCATGTAAGACAAGCCATCCATCCATCCATCCATCCATCCATCCATCCATCCATCCATCCATCCATCCATCCATCCATCCATCCATCCATCCATCCATCCATCCATCCATCCATCCATCCATCCATCCATCCATCCATCCATCCATCCATCCATCCATCCATCCATCCATCCATCCATCCATCCATCCATCCATCCATCCATCCATCCATCCATCCATCCATCCATCCATCCATCCATCCATCCATCCATCCATCCATCCATCCATCCATCCATCCATCCATCCATCCATCCATCCATCCATCCATCCATCCATGCATCCATCCATCCATCCATCCATCCATCCATCCATCCATCCATCCATCCATCCATCCATCCATCCATCCATCCATCCATCCATCCATCCATCCATCCATCCATCCATCCATCCATCCATCCATCCATCCATCCATCCATCCATCCATCCATCCATCCATCCATCCATCCATCCATCCATCCATCCATCCATCCATCCATCCATCCATCCATCCATCCATCCATCCATCCATCCATCCATCCATCCATCCATCCATCCATCCATCCATCCATCCATCCATCCATCCATCCATCCATCCATCCATCCATCCATCCATCCATCCATCCATCCATCCATCCATCCATCCATCCATCCATCCATCCATCCATCCATCCATCCATCCATCCATCCATCCATCCATCCATCCATCCATCCATCCATCCATCCATCCATCCATCCATCCATCCATCCATCCATCCATCCATCCATCCATCCATCCATCCATCCATCCATCCATCCATCCATCCATCCATCCATCCATCCATCCATCCATCCATCCATCCATCCATCCATCCATCCATCCATCCATCCATCCATCCATCCATCCATCCATCCATCCATCCATCCATCCATCCATCCATCCATCCATCCATCCATCCATCCATCCATCCATCCATCCATCCATCCATCCATCCATCCATCGGGGTATAGTCCTAGTACAGCCATGCTACGCCCTGGCTATGATGAGATTACTTGCCCACGCTCCTAGTGTTATGCCATGCTCACATGAGTCTTATTGCACCCACAGATTGCCGGATCGTTAGCGTGTCCGTTTAGCTAGCGTTCCCGAATGCAGCTGTGGCATGCCTTAGGCATGAAGGAGAGTGGGGGTCTCTGCCCTTTCTCCTGTTGTGCACACACAGGCATTAAAAGCACTTCGGTGCTCCGTGACTCCCCAACGGGAGCACGTGTTTAAATAATTAATTAATGAATGAATCGGGGTTAACTAATGCTCCTTGACTCCCTAATGGGGGCATGAGTTTAATAAATGAATTAAGTAGTTAGTTAATAAATCAGGTTGATTCAGATGAGGTCCCTGCTGGTTCCTTGTGGACTGGCCAGCCAGGGAGATATCTTCTTACATGGTCAGGCCCTTGCCGACCATGTAACAACCTGTTAGGCGACGCAGTGGCCAACATTGGACATACCGCCATATGTTTGTCTCCGCGATATGATTTTAGCTGACATGCAGAGCACAGACACTGTTGGCGTCATCCGCTCAACCCCTCTTATTCATACATGGGACCTCGGATATGTAGGATTAGTAGCGTTGCCCAGGCGGACATTGTCAAAGACTACGACCCCCCAGTTGTGGGTCCTAGGAAATTAAAAAGCATGATTGTCTCCTTGTTGATAGGCATTAATTCATCCTTGATGATAGGCATTGCTTGCGTGCAAGATTAGCTCGAGGCCCATATTTTAGACTACTAGCTGAGCTGTGGACATACATGTAGTTATTGACGTCTTGACGGATATTGACGTCTTGGGGGACTTCCACTATATCTTCTTTGGGGAATTCAGAGATCCCGGTCCCCCAACATGGACATGAGACTAATTAAAATCAATTAATCAATGTCATGAATAGAGCCACGAGCCACGAGCCACGAGCCACGAGCCACGAGGTAGCCATGGCCGAATTTAGCCGTGAATATCACAATCGACGCGTCTTTTTATGACGCACATGCTGATATAATTTTCCGAAGCTATTACGCAATATACGATGAGCAAACGCCTCTCGACGCAACGCAGCCTGGCGGCTGCGCTTAGCAATGAAAATACGTCTGCAGCCCCGGCTGCAGCTTCGCCAACCGGTCCAGAAGGCAGCGGCGCCACTAGCCAAGCTCTAGTGGTCGCCCAGCCCCCGCTGGCCGCCTCGCCAGCAGCGTCGCCTGAACCCAAGCGCAGTCGCCCTGCCGAGCCGACCTGGGAGGAGTACGACTTTGACGCCAGCCAGCCCGGCTTTTTTGACAAGCTCAACCCCGACAAGATCCTGGGCTACGTGTTTTTCGGATCGTATGCCTCGCTTCTCGAGATGTGCAAGCAACTCTTCCATCAGGGCCGCCTCACCGATGCTTTCCAGAGACGCACCCACAACTTCGACGAAATCCTCACCTTCAGATTCGCGTCCTTTTCTCCCTCCTCGGCCGCTCCCTCGAGGAGCTTTGGCCCCCAAAGCCCCTCACCACCACCTTAACCGAATCCTCCATCCGCTCACTCCTCAAGGAGGCCCTCGAGCAGCACGTGGCCCCCATCGCAGCAGATGTGGCGGTCATGGGCAGCACGTTGGCTGCCGAGCTCCCCCTCCTCTCCACCGCCACCTCCACCATCTCCACCGCCACCTCCACCCTCCTCGCCTCCTCCACCGCCACCACCTCCACCTCCGCCGCCATCACCGCCCAGCTCCGTGACATCGACCAGCGTCTTAAGGACAACGCCATTGCTATCGAGGTTCTGCAGAATACCGCAGGCCTCACCGCCCAGGCGGTGAAGGACATTGCCGCCAAGCCAGCCTCGGCTGGCCTGGCCGGCGATGCTCCTCCCATCACCACCTGGGCGGACATGCTTAAGCAACATACCACCTCCACCACCTCCGCCGTCGCAGCCCAGCTTCAACGGCAGACGCTTGACCTCCGCGAGGAGGCCGAGCTCGCCAAGCGCAGCCTCAACGTCATTGTCAAGAACTTCAAGATGGAGGAAGGTGAGAATTCCGAGAAGCTTTTGCGTGCGTTTGAGAGAGAAATCCTTGGTCGCATGGGCCTTAACGGTGAGATAGAGCTGGCTGCCCACCGCCTTCCCCGCGCGCGGGGTAAGGCAGGGCCGCCCCCGCTCCTCCTCACCTTTAAGACCCCGGCGGACAAGATTTCTTTTCTCAGACGCCGCAAGCGGCTCGAGAAAAGTCTCTTCACCCTTGATGACGACTTGACCCTGGCGCAGCAACAACGGCGACGGGAGCTATGGCCGACCTACCTCCAACTCCGGCAGACCAAGGTGGGGCAGCCGGTGTACTGGAAGGGGGCGGCCATCTACGTCGGCCACAAGCCCTGGCAGGCGACCCCCCCCCCCCGCGGCCCCAGCGACTCCAGACGCCCCAGCTTAGGGGAATACAGCAGTAGTAGTGCAGAATAGATAGACCGTGGCCATGTACATGTACGCCTCCTAGAGGCACTATCCTAGCTAAGCCCCGCGCTTTATTTAATCATGTACATGTGTGCCTATGATGTGCCACACTCCAGACGATGCCTAGCCTTATTTAGTAATGTTGTGCCCATGCAGGGAGTCACTCTCTGCTGAGAAGCCATGCCATAGCTCTTGTATAGCCATGATGATCTTCCCCCTCACAGGCATGCTCCCCCCTTACCCGGGCATAGCGTGATAGACCATGAGGGTGCGGGTGCCCTGGTGCACCTAGAGCAAGTGTTGTTTACATTCCCACCCTTGCAGGAAGTAGCTTAGAATGTATTATAGGCTCATATGCCCCTTCTCAGGGCTATGTGCTACATATACTCCCAACGGAGTTATGTTCCTAATTAATTAATTAATGAATAGAGCGCGTTCATGACGTTCAGTCATGAACAGAGCCCTAACCTTAAACACATAAGAAAACAATTATGGCGGGCCATGTGACCAATGTAAGAAGCTTAGCCCCCAAACATATTGTTGTCTCACGTAATGAATCACTTGCTGATCAACAAATCGATGGTTATCTCATAGGCACAATGTACCTCTGACCATCATTGCTGGCCCATGCATGCATGCACCAATGGCAGCCTACATGACACATACATCGCTTATTTGCCATGTAAAAAATGCGACAAAGTGTCCATATAGGTACTCATAGATTAGCACAAATTCCTTAGCACGATGTGGACAACTTTACTTAACGGTGAAAGCCTGTCTCGCCCTTATTGCCTTGAGGGTTCCCGGCGATAGGTCCTGTCTGTTGGTCGACATTTTTCTTTTGCAGCTGGCCATCGTCGGTAGGTATGAATGATCTCGATGCTAGCAATTACGATGATGATACCCGAGGTAGTCTATACCTAGGATCGAGAGCTTCTTCTTGTATGGCAATGCCGGCAGTTAACTATTACTCCGAATAAAGAGTTAAGAGGTTGGCCCTCGGCAGTCGGCATGGCGATCACGGAGCGATGACGGGGCGATGACGGGGCGATGACGGGGCGTTGACGCGCGTGATGAATAGGATCTGTTTGACAGGCGGCGGCTATTGGTAATATAGATTGTTGATTAAGAGAAGAGTTTAGATGTTGGCCCGTGGGCGATGACGGTGACGGCGTCACCGTCATCGCCCTCGACGGGCGTCATGAATACGACCTTTTTGATATGCGGCGGCTATTGGTAATATAGGTCGTTGACTACTACTCCGAATACAAATGTAAAGAGTTAAGAGGTTGGCCCTCGGCTGGCTCGGCATGGCGATCACGGGGCGATGACGGGGCGATGACGGGGCGTTGACGCGCGTGATGAATAGGATCTGTTTGATAGGCGGCGGCTATTGGTAATATAGATTGTTGATTAAGAGAAGAGTTTAGATGTTGGCCCGTCGAGGGCGATGACGGTGACGACCGTCACCGTCATCGCCCTCGACGGGCGTGATGATAAGCCCATGTTTGATATGCGGCAGCTATTGGTAGTATAGGTCGTTGACTATCACTCCGAATAAAGAGTTAACAGGTTAAGGCCCTCGGCCGGGCGATGACGGGGCGATGACGGGGCGTTGACGCTCGTGATGAATAGGACCTGTTTGATAGGCGGCGGCTATTGCTAATATATAGGTCGGATATTTGTGTACCACCCCCCTCCTTCCCGCGGCAGGTACGCAGCGACCCGCTGTTGTCCTGGCTGCAATTGTGTATCACTTGTACGGTATTTGTGTATCACTTGTAGGTATTTGTGTATCACTTGTCCTCCTTCCCACGGCAGGTACGCAGCGACCCGCTGTTGTCCTGGCTGCAATTGTGTATCACTTGTACGGTATTTGTGTATCACTTGTAGCGTATTTGTGTATCACTTGTCCTCCTTCCCACGGCAGGTACGCAGCGACCCGCTGTTGTCCTGCCTGCAATTGTGTATCACTTGTACGGTATTTGTGTATCACTTGTAGCGTATTTGTGTATCACTTGTCCTCCTTCCCACGGCAGGTACGCAGCGACCCGCTGTTATACTGGCGGTATTTGTGTATCACTTGTAGCGTATTTGTGTATCACTTGTACGGTATTTGTGTACCACCACCCTCCATGGCCCATGCAGCCCGGCCCGGCATCGTGCCGTCGCCGACCCGACAACGTTTTCTCGAACAACACGAATTTGAATTTTAGGGACTGGAGCGGCTGGCACGCTAGCGGCACGACCAACGGAACAAGAGAACCGAGAAACTGTGGCCGCCAGGAGGATAAAGGTTTCAAGGCGCATGCGTTTGAGGCTAGCCAGAACCGAATGCGAGGTTTTACTTTATCAAACCGATGTATATCAATGTGGCCAGAATTCTTTTCCAGTTGCGGGGTCGTGTGTCGCCAATTTGTTGTTGGGCCGGGCACTTTAATCGTGATTGCAAGAAGTCAGTTCACGACGCCGTTAGCGTGGCATTTATGTACAGCAATTCATCGTTCGGCTTCTTTATCCTATCGGCAACTCCTCACGACGTGTGAGCGTGAGTCGGTTGTCGTGTGAATGGACACTTTCTGGGAAAGTAAGTCACTAGAGGGCCAATTTCACCGATCGCAAAACATTTACCCAGTTTGGGCAGATAGACCTGGCTAAATACGAGGGCGAGCGGAAGTAATTGTTGATGCATAGCCATCTGCTTCCTGCGCTTTGTAATTGTAATGAGTTGTTCGCAAATTGGCGTCTCTACCGGTTACTCCTCTGTGCACAGCTGGCGACCAAGAAGACTTCATTGGCAGCCGGACTGCGGATGCGCGTCGTTGGAATATTAGCAACGTTAACATGTTTGCTGCGTTTTTTGTGAAGCTTGTCTAGCCGACTGCATTTGGGAGACTTGGCAAGGTTGCCTCCAATCGTTGAAGTCACAACCTGGGTGTCAATTCACGTTTACTAGCCACGGTCATAGTAACATTCTAATGGCATTTGTCCCAGTTTCAACATGGTTTTCACTCTGATCTGATGGAGTGAAGGGCCTAGCTCCGTGGTTTTGTGTCATTGTAGCAGTTTAGTCGCCTGCTAACGTAGTGAATCTTCCATCCCACCTCTCCCACCCCCACCCGCACTTCTCCTACTCTCTCTCTCTCTCTCTCTCTCTCTCTCTCTCTCTCTCTCTCTCTCTCTCTCTCTCTCTCTCTCTCTCTCTCTCTCTCTCTCTCTCTCTCTCTCTCTCTCTCTCTCTCTCTCTCTCTCTCCCTTCCCACCCCCGCTCTCTTGTCCCTCCCCACCCCTCCTCTCTCTTTCCCTTTTCCTTGGCTGTTGAGAAGGACTGGGGTGAAAACTCCAGACCGTTGGTGGCTGCCTTCAAGCAGGAAGTTTCAAGGATCAACAAGTTTTTGTGAGCTGTCTGATATGGTCACTGCTGCGACAAAGGTGAGTTATCTTGTTTTTCATGCAATTTTTTTGCTGTAGCTAGGTAAGCCGGCCATTTTGTACTCCCCTTTCTTTTGCTCTCACGATTTATTCTTGTTGTGGTTTATATGGTCCCGTTAAGTGGCATGCATTATCATTATCCACATTAGTGTGAGAAACCATCCGCAGTGTTGTAGCTTGCATCTATAACAACAGTTTTTGCTGCCGCCGCCACTGCTATTACCAACATTAAGTCATTCTTGCTTTCTAAGCACTCTTTTTCCTCTTAGGCTGTTGGTTGGGATACCAGCCACCCTTGCACGCATAAATTCAAGCACCGGGTGCATGTGAAAACACAACCAAGGCAAGAATGTCCCCCTCTCGCAATATCCCACCCACGCAACGCACCCAATGCAGCAAGAATGGGACCACCTTGTTGCCATGAGCTCTAGCACCGTTGCCACCCCTAGCTTTCTACTGTTCCCGTCCATCCTTATTTACACTGGCTGCTTTGCTTGCATTTCTGGCTCAGTGCCAGTTTGCACTTGCTAGCTTGCTAAGACAATAATGCAGCTTGCAAACGGCAAGGGCAAGCACCCGGGTAAGAGCAAAGGCAACCGCACGAGCAAAGGAAAGGGAAACTGGAAGAGCAAGCACAAGGCCAAGGAAAGGACAAAGGCACTTGTGCTTGCCAAAAGGGCAGGCTCAAGGGAAATGACAAGGGCAAGGGCAGGGGCAGGCACAAGGGAAGCGGATAAGGGCAAGGGCAGGCGCAAGGGAAAGAGATTAGGACAAGTCAAGCACGAGGGAACGGACAAGGGCAAGGGCAGGCACAAGGGAAAAGATGAAGACAAGGGCAGGCACTAGGGAAAGGATGAGGGCAACGGCAAACACTGGGGATCAAAGGATAGGGGCAAGGGCAGATGCTAGGGTAACAGTTAGGGCAAAGGCAGGCACAAGAGAAGAATAAGGGGCCGTGAAGTATAAGTGGAAATGCGGGTGGCGACATGGGGTTCGATCGGGCCTGCTGATGCAAATGCAGATTTCAACTGCAGTGACAAACACAAGCGTAGACATAGGCAACGACAAATTCCTTGCATGCGTGCCTTGCTCTTCACCGGCTGGCTCGTTTGCTAGTTGTCTAACAGTTTCTACCGATAAACATCACTTGCCATTGTAAGGTCTGCCTTGCTGCCGTGCTAGTGGGTAGCTGGGTGATCGTGCTTGTTCCTTGTCAAGGGAGGGATGCATGTGGAGTAGGTGGGTGGGTGTGCTTGTTCCTTGCCAAGGAAGGGATGCACAAAGGTTAGATAGGTGCACGTGCTTGTTTCTTGTCAAGGGAGGGACGCACAAAGGGTAGGTGGGGGCACATGGTTGTGCCTCGTCAAGGGCGGGATGCACGAAGGGTAGGTGGGGGCATGTGGTTGGTCCTTGTCTTTTCACCGCCCAAGCGATGGCGATGTAGCATGCATTATACATTTATTCGTGCATTAAAAATCACTTTCCTTACAAGCGGCCTTAGCCGACTCCATCTGCCGTTGCCATTTCTCCGTATTGCATTGTCCGGACACGGTTTTTGTGTCGCAGGTCTTCCCCCGTAAAGGCACAAGCTGCCTGCGCGCGGAATTATGTGCAGACACCTCGGTTTCCAACACGACGGCTTCCCGCACATATCGAGCTCTGGATGTACAACATCTTCCCCCGGCGCACTTGCTCCCGGATGGAGCTTCTGTGCGGTGCCGACATCCCCGGAGCTGTCCTAAGCACCGCATGGAAACAGTATTTCAAGCCACGAAGAGAAGCCACGAATTTGATATTGACTTGATATTGTCGTCAGAAGACTTGATATGCTATTTTCTGTGAAGGCGTTGGATTTTTGTGCATGACATGTAATCCTGCATTTAATAATGAAATTTTTTATGAAATAGGAACTCGTCTTGCATGAGCCTTGCTGCAAATGCCATTCATTTTTTTCCCCCGGGTAAATGGGTGTTAGGGGTTAGGTTGACCGAAATGATAAGTGAAATCAAAGTGAAATTCTGATAAGTGACATGCGTACTGCAATTCAGAACGACATAGCGACATGATTGTAGTACCGGTAGTGTACGCGAGAAGCATACGACGTCGTAACCTACGGGACCGAGTACCGGGATCGTAAATTACCAACTCGTAAATTACTACCTCGCAAATTACTACCTCGTAAATTACTACCTCGTACATTACTACCTCGTACATTACTACCTCGTACATTACTACCTCGTAAATTACTACCTCGTAAATTACTACCTCGTAAATTACGACGTCGGATCTTACCTCGGATCTAACTCGTAGCTTACGAGAAAGATCCGAACTCTTATACAAACGGTAAGAGTAGTCTGTGCCGTAAGTTACCACCTCGTAATTTACGCCTCGGATCATTTTTACTACCCTCGGACGAAAAGTATAGTGAATGCAGAACACCGCCGGCATCACCGCCCAGGCGGTGAAGGACATCGCCGCTCGGCCAGCCCCTGATGGCCATGCCGGCGATGCTCCTCCCGTCCCGACCTGGGCGGACATGCTTAAGCAGCACGCCACCTCCACCACCTCCGCCGTCGCCGCCCAGCTTAAGCAGCAGACGCTGGACCTCCGCGAGGAGGCCGAGCTCGCCAAGCGCAGCCTTAACATCATAGTCAAGCACTTCGACCCGCTGCAGGACGAGACCCCCGAGACCCTTGCCATGGCGTTTGAGAACAAAATCCTAATTGTCCCCATCATATCACTGGTAAGGGCAAGCCGCGGGGGGTGACCCGCCTTCCCCGCTCCGCGGGGTAAGGCCGGCCCCTCCCCCTTGCTCCTCACCTTTGACACCATGGCGGATAAGATGGAGTTCCTCAAGTGTCGCAAGCGGCTTGGGGGGACTGCCTACACGCTGGATGACGACTTGACCTTGACGCAGCAACAACGGCGACGGGAGTTATGGCCGACCTACCTCCAGCTTCGGCAGACGGCGGGGCATGCAGAAGCCGGTCTACTGGAAGGGGGCGGACATCTACGTCGCCCACAAGCCCTGGCAGGCGACCCCTGCCGCCCCAGCCACCCCAGCCACCCCAGCCTAGGGAATATATAGCAGTAGTGTAGAATAGAAAGCTTAGTGACGTGGCCATGTATGCCTACGTGATGGGCCCACACCCGCCCTTACAATAGCCGTAGCAATTTCGAGTCATGCTTTGCCCATGCAGGGAGTTACTCCCTGCTGAGAGGCCATGTGTACCGCCTAGCTATAGCCTAGTCTAGGTCATCTAGTCGCTCCACACGTAAGCCAGCCATAATTTCAATGCACAAGGATACACATTTCCATCACCATTCATCTTCATCATCAGGACTGCATGAACGACTCGAAAACGCGGAAAAGATAACGGCAGGCTCGAGCTACCATGGTCCGGATTCTCCCGATTTCTGGCCTGCGCTGGTTGTCTCTTTGATAGCCTAGCCACATACCTTCCACCCCATATATGTCATGCAGGCCTTCTAGGCCCTCTCCTCAAGCCCCCCCTGGGTGCCTGCACATGCTTGTTTAGGAGGCATGAACCATCATGGAGGTGCAGGTGCACCTAGTGCACCCAGAGCAGGTGATAGTCGTACATCCTACACCTGCAGGTTGTCGCCCTGATTGTACTGATTACATACCCATAGATGCCCCTTTCTCAGGGCTATGTGTTACATATGCTCCCCACGGAGCTATGATTTAATTAATTAATTAATTAATGAACCATCATGGAGATGCAGTGCACCTAGTGCACCCAGAGCAGGTGATAGTTGTACATCCTACACCTGGAGGTTGTCGCCTTGATTGTATTACAAACCCACTAATTAATTAATTAAAATCATAGCTCCGTGCAGGGAGCATATGAAACACATAGCCCTGAGAAAGGGGCATCTATGGGTTTGTAATACAATCAGGGCGACAACCTGCAGGTGTAGGATGTACTAATTGTAACTATCACCTTCTCTGGGTGCACAAGGCCCATAAGGGCACAGACAGACCCATAGATGCCCCTTTCTCAGGGCTACTATGTGTTACATATGCTCCCCACGGAGCTATGATTTTAATTAATTAATTAATTAATTAATTAATTAATTAATTGTGATGATCTTCCCCACCTATGACGGGCTCCCCTTAGCTGGGAGTTGCCCGAGACTCTGGGTGGTGCAGGTGCCCTAGTGCACTTAGAGCAAGTGTTGTTTACATTCCCACCCTTGCAGGAAGTAGCCTAGAATGTATTATAGGCCATATGCCCAGGCTTCTCAGGGATATGTGCTACATATTCTCCCAACGGAGTTATGTTACAATTCAATTCAATTCAATTAATTCAATTCAATTCCAAGTGATTCAATTCAATTCAATTCAATTCAATTCAATTCAATTCAATTCAATTCAATTCAATTCAATTCAATTCAATTCAATTCAATTCAATTCAATTCAGTTCAACACAATGGCTGGTTGTGTACCGTGCGTTGGCGGCACGTGACTAGGTATGTTGGCACATTTCGAGTCATGCTTTGCCCATGCAGGGAGTTACTCTCTGCTGAGAGGCCATGTGTACCCCAGCTATAGCCTAGCCACATAACTTCCACCCCATATGTCATGCAGGCCTTCTAGGCCCTCTCCTCAAGCCCCCCCTGGGTGCCTGTGCTTGTTTAGGAGGCATGAACCACCATGGAGGTGCAGGTGCACCTAGTGCACCCAGAACAGGTGATAGTTGTACATCCTACACCTGCAGGTTGTCGCCCTGATTGTATTACAAACCCATAGATGCCCCTTTCTCAGGGCTATGTGTTACATATGCTCCCCACGGAGCTATGATTTTAATTAATTAATGTTGGCACAGCTAGGCAAACATTCTAAGCATGGCTGCCTTAGCGGCATGCAGTGACTCCAATGGTTACAAGCTAGGGCTATTGCTATTCTAGCCCGCTGGGGCCGGGCGTCCACATCTTGTGTTTGATCATGCATCAGGTCCCCGCCCCTCCAGTACACCTTGTTGGGCTTCTGGGGGTCCCGCTAGCTTATGGCGGAGGTATTCCGGCCACAGGTCGCGTCGCTGCTGTTGCTGAACGGGGGTCAGGTCGTCATCCATGCAGCGTCCAGGTGAGGTCGTGCAACCTCTTGCAACGAGAGAGGAACCGCTGCTTATCCTCAGGGGAGGGGAAGGTGAGCAGGACTGGGGGGGGAGCCGCCTTGTCCCGTGAGTGGGGAAGGCGGTGGCACCCACGCAGAACTTTCTACCTCACCTACAAGGCCCGTGAGGGTAAGCAGCCAGTGGTTCTTGAGCTCGTCAGCAAGGGAGGTTGACGTCTCACCTGGCTTCGAGGATTGATCTGGGGGAAGCGACGTACCACCACTCGGCACTCGCGGCGAGCGCGGTCGGTGACCTCCCGTTGCTGGGCCTGGTGGTGGTCCTCCAGCTCCTGGAGCTTTGTGGTGATGGCGTCGGTGCATGGTGGAGGCGGTCGCTGACCGCAGCAGGTCCGCGTAGGAGAGCGGCGGGAGGTCACCAGCATCCTGCCGGGGTGGGCGCTGGGATGCAATGGTGGCCGTCTGCTTCGCTATCTTGGGGACCTGTGTGGCCAGGGCCTCGGTGTGGGCGGTGATGGCCTCATGCAAGCTTCTTCATGAGCACGCCGCACTTGCCCTCCACCTGGTTAAGGCGAGAGACAAGTGCAGCATGCGTTTCCGAAGCTTGCGCCGCGGTGTGCAGCGTCGTGAACTGGGGCTGGAGCTTGTGGACGACCTTGGTTTCCACATCGGAGACTATGCTAATCTCATTGAAAAAATAATTACTCAAAAGTTTAAACAAATATCGTCTGCATCATTCCCCAACCATAAAGCACTAGACGGGGATGTAATCCTCATCCGAGCTGTCCTCTACTGTAACGGCAGACGAGGCGGTCTAGTGTAGCGGCTATCCTCAGGGCCAATAACCTCCACCTGCGGACTTCTACCCTCGCTAGCAACGGGCCGCGCAAAGGCAACCAATATATAGCGGGCACGGGATGCATGTACGGCACGGCGCTCTGTCCAGCTGGCGTAAGACGTTTCTAAACTGGTTGTGCATCAATTGGACGGAACTCCTGGTCTGAAAAGCGGCTTTTACATATCTCATTAATTAATTAATTAATAGACACGTGACTGCGTCACGTGAGCATAAACTTGTCCTCAGTGGGAGGGGAACATATCGCATGCTACATTAATTAATTAATTAATTAATTAAACTCGTGCTCCCGTTGGGGAGTCACGGAGCACCGAAGTGCTTTTAATCCCTGTGTGTGCACTACAGGAGAAAGGGCAGAGACCCCCAGTCTCCTTCATGCCAAAGGCATGCCACAGCTGCAATCGGGCGCGGCTAGCTAAAAAGGACATGCTACCGATCCGGCAAACTGTGGGTGCAATAAGACCCATGTGAGCATATCATAGCAAGGAGCGTGGGCAAGTAATCTGAACATAGCCAGGGCGTAGCATGGCTGTACTAGGACTAGGCTAAGGCTATGGCTGGTTGTGTACCGTGCGTTGGCGGCACGTGACTAGGTGTGTTGGCACAGCTAGGCGACATCTAGGCATGGCTGCCTTAGCGGCAGTGACGCCAATGGTTACAAGCTAGGGCTATTGCTATTCTAGCCCGCTGGGGGCGTCCACATCTTGTGGTTGATCATCAGGTCCCCGCCCCTCCAGTACACCTTGGGCTTCTGGGGGTCCTGCTTATGGCGGAGGTATTCCGGCCACAGGTCGCGTCGCTGCTGTTGCTGAGCGAGGGTGAGGTCGTCATCCAGCGTCCAGGTGAGGTCGTGCAACCGCTTGCGACGAGAGAGGAACCGCTGCTTATCCTCAGGGGAGGGGAAGGTGAGTAGGACTGGTGGTGGGGGAGCCGCCTTGTCCCGTGAGTGGGGAAGGCGGTGGCACCCACGCAGTTCTACCTCACCTACCAGGCCCATGAGGGTAAGAAGCTGGTTCTTGAGCTCGTCAGCAAGAGAGGTTGACGTCTCACCTGGCTTCTGGGGGAAGCGACGTAGCACCACTCGGCACTCGCGGCGAGCGCGGTCGGTGACCTCCCGTTGCTGGGCCTGGCGGTGGTCCTCCAGCTCCTGGAGCTTTGTGGCGATGGCGTCGGTGGTGGAGGCGGTCGCTGACCGCAGCAGGTCCGCGTAGGAGAGCGGCGGGAGGTCGCCAGCATCCTGCCGGGGTGGCTGGGATGCAATGGTGGCCGTCTGCGCCGCTATCTTGGGGACCTGTGTGCATGGCCAGGGCCTCGGTGTGGGCGGTGTTGGCCTCAAGCTTCTTCAGGAGCACGCCACACTTGCCCTCCACCTGGTTAACCCCTAAATGGTCTGAGATCCTGCCGATAAATCGGCTGGATCTTCACAATTTTGCAAACCAGATGCCATCCAACCTACCCATATCCAATGGCTGTCCTTGGGGGCCAAGCATGTCCATGAGTTGCCCTTCGGGTTGGTATATCACAACCTCACATATATGCAGGGTAGGCCTTGTTTAACTGCCGTCAAAGTCAGGGGGGTCAAGACGCGCGTTTTCATTTTTGGTAGAATGTGCATTTTGAATTATGTTACAAGACCTAGGCACCTACCACTTCAGGGATGATAAACAATTAGTTGCTGAACAGTTTGAGCCATTGGGGTCATCATTTGGGTGGGTATACCAGCAGTTACACCCAGTACAGCCCATAGGGGTACCGTTGGTAAAAAGCAACCAAGGGAGTAGGGGTGGGCATACGACCTCCTAATATGGCCACCAACCATGCCAAACAATACATTTCCCTTCCACAATGATGGGGAAACATAACTGCATCATCACACTGCCCTTACATGGCACCTATGTGCAGGTGCCACCTTGTCCATGCACGTAGGTAACGTGGTACGGACACCATACGCAAGGCATGCATTCTAGGAGGCAGCCACCAACAAACTAGTGGTGTTGAGCCTATTTCAGCCTGCCCTAGCAAGGATAAACTAGGCCTAAGCTGCTATAGCTTGCCAGGTGATGGCCAGCACACCTGGTGGCACATGCTGTCAATGGGAAGCTTTTACTCACCAGTTACGTGCTTGATGATGCCACAGAGACCAGCCAACTGCATCACACTCATGCAATATGTGTATGGGAAATGTATAACAAACATATATGGAGGTATTCAAACCCATACAGCCTCTAAAACTTATCACCATCACCCTGTGGCAGGTCAACTGACTGAGGGAAGCATCTAAGAATGGTGTTTTAGAAAGGGGCCAGGCCAGGGTCAAGAAAGAGCATGAATAATGCAAAAAGAATGTGCTACACAAGCTAGAACGTATATATAAATGTCAAACATCGATAGGAAAACGATGCTTAAGCTTTACCAGGCATGGATGGCGTTACCTTGGCCCAGGCGGTGGCCGCAAAATGGCGCATTTCGGCACACCAAAGCTGTGCAGCATGGTCGCTGGATTCGGCGATTTCTGGCCACCCTTGCACGTTTACGACTACTATGTATCATAAAAAGTAAAAAGAAACCGATATATCCTTTAAAATACGCCGGAAAGGTATTGCTGTCAACGTTTCTATCGTCCGGCCTGATCGCAGTTTTTTCCAGCAATAACGCTGCCGACACCAATCAAATGGCATTCCCGCGAACCAAAAATTGGCCTGTATGATCCTTAGGACGTTTAAAATCAATATCCTAAGTTTGGACAGAAAATTCGAACGCAAACGTAAATGCCATGCGTGGGCGCAAGCCGCCATGGCCAGGTCGTCGTTTTCCGGAATGCACGTTGTACGTGAAAAAGTACCCTGACCCCTTGTACTTTGACCGGCCAGAACACCTCTATAACTTTGTCAAAAGTATGCAAACCCTAGTACCATGCTGTGAAGAATTTTATAAACTTTCGATCTTCTCAGCTAAACTTTTCCTAATTCTCAATAGATTTCGCGGCATCTGGTCCCCCGAGAAGGGGCCGATGCATCGGCTGGAACTCGATTTTTGGCGGAAAATCGGCAGCAAGCCCATTTAGGGGTTAAGGCGAGAGACAAGTGCAGCATGCGTTTCCGAAGCCTGCGCCGTGGCCGGGTAGTGTGTAGCGCCGTGAACTGGGGTTGTAGCTGGTGGACGACCTTGGTTTCCACGTTGGAGACCCGGGCCTCGACTTTGTTGAGCGTGTTCAGCGATGTCAGCTGCTCGGCCAGCGGCCAGGTTACGTGCTCCTCCAGCACTGCGCGGATATCATCCTTGCCGAGGGAGGAAGCCGATGGGGCTGCCGGCTGTGCGGGGGCTGGGGTGCGGAGCGTTCTGGTGATGTCGCCGAGGCGGATCTGGAATTGGCTGGTCAGGATAATCAGGCGTTGTTCTACTTCGTCCAAAGCATAGAGCCAGGACATGTCTCCATTGTAGTCGATAGCCGCCCCCTCCTTGGGTACGAAGAGCTTCCGCTCCTGTTCGAGGAACTGGACGGGACCTCAATGCATTCCTGCGGCGACAATGCTTGCCACCGGGTGAAGGCGAATCGTCGGTCGCCGGGGAGGAACTCGCTCCATTTTCGATCGTGGCAGGGTTTCTTGGGCTCAGGCGAGGCGCTTGGCGAGGGTTTGGCGGGTAAGCCTGGCGGCTGAACAATGGCGAGGGCGAGAGGGTTGGGCTGGGCGCTGGGAAGCTGTGCCAGCTCCTTTTCCAGCCCTCGTTTTGCTTTGGTAGTCGTCATAGCTGGTCACGTGCGTAACTTTGTCTATACTGCGTGGCAGCCGTAACCGTTTATACTGGCAAGTGCGTCTTAGTAAGGCGCATCGAATGCAAGTGGTCTGACCGAATTTGGGGCTCAGACGCAAAAGATCTGAGCTCCGCCGTCAGCCATACCGCCGTCAGCCATTTTTTTATTTTTATATTGATTAAATAAAGCGCGGGGCTTGCTGCATGGAAAAGGGCTCGGGTACGCGACGCGGCGCGACAATTAATTAACGTAAAGTGGCTCACAAAAAAGGAACGAAGGCGACTACTTGGCGCGCCGTGTCGGTCCTGACATTGTTTGCTCCGTTGGATCTGCATGTATGGCGTTTCGAACCCCTGTGGGGAAGCGCCCGCGTGTGCAAACCCGTGGGAGGCACGCCCGTGCTATATTCTGATCCGTGCTATATAGATAGATGTTGTAGGTAGTAATTAATTAATTAATTAAAATCATAGCTCCGTGGGGAGCATATGTAACACATAGCCCTGAGAAAGGGGCATCTATGGGTTTGTAATACAATCAGGGCGACAACCTGCAGGTGTAGGATGTACAACTATCACCTGCTCTGGGTGCACTAGGTGCACCTGCACCTGGACATGATGGTTCATGCCTCCTAAACAAGCACAGGCACCCAGGGGGGGCTTGAGGAGAGGGCCTAGAAGGCCTACATGACATATGGGGTGGAAAGTATGTGGCTAGGCTATAGCTAGGGTACACATGGCCTCTCAGCAGGGAGTAACTCCCTGCATGGGCAAAGCATGACTCGACATTGCTACGGCTAGTGCAAGGGCGGGTGTGGGCCCATCACGTAGGCATACATGGACTGCGACCAGCCCAGCCTGGCCGGCACCTCCTGACGTGGGCTGGGCCCAGTGATGTTAGACGCCGCAAGGCCCGCACCTTCAAGGAACAGCTAGTAGAGGACATGGGGGGCCTCGGCCTCTCCGTGATTTGGAAGAAGATGATGGACAAGGCCAAGTGGGCCCAGGTCATAGCACAGGCACCCGGACGGACCTGCCCCCCCCCAAATTGAATACACATGTTTTGCACTCAATACCCATGCTGGCAATGCAAATTATGATGGGGGACCATAAATATGACCCTTGGGCATGCATCTGGCTACTTTTTGAGTTCAAGGCCCATCACAATACATGTGCAGGGAGCTTTTTTTGGCGCGCACACCCCCTAAAAGCACGGATTGCCTAGGACAACCCCCCCACACTTGTGTACCAAACACCATATTCCAGTCAAATCCCCACCCAGACCAAGGAATGGAGCTAATTTGCAGCACCAAAATCGCACGTCTGGGCATACTTTGCAGTTTACCGAAAAATACGTCTTTTTTGTGACTAAAAAAAAAAAATCAAATCAAATACGCATGGGTTGGGCCCAGGGAGATATAGATAACTTCCACAGGGTGGGAATATCAATGGGACCAATTTTCAGCTCATTCTGACCACGTATGTGAACAGGCATCACTTTTGTATGAAAAAAAAAAATGCACGAAAATACGGTTTTATGCCAAATGGCTGCACCAATCACAACCTTGCCCACCACCAAGTGGGGCAAACAAGGTGCCAGCAAGTTATTTATCATGCAAACTATCTTGGAATCAAAATTCAGGTCATTCTGAGCTAGACTGATGGCATAAACTAGTGTCCTCAACTGCCACCCCTCAACCCTAGTATAGACTGGCATGAGCTCAAACATAACCCTTTTCATCACCTGCCCACCACAAATCATCAGAATCCTAACATAGACGGCTGCCAATTGAGTTATACAAACAGCCACCAAATGCAGGATCAAGCTGAGCATGAGCCTTGAGTACTAGAGAGGTCATTCATAGCATGCAGCACCACACTATGGTAGCATAGTTGGCAATCTTCATTGGTAATAACAGAAATGTTTAGAGGCCCAAGCAACGTTCAATAGCAACAGAAACATGTGGGATTAGATGGGTGACTCGTACATGCTAGCCACACCCCACACCTCACCATGGTTGTAAACCATGCTCAACAATAAGGTGCATAAACAGCATGCTCATATACACGTGCTATGCTGACTTAGAGTAGAGGATGATGCCTCAATCAACCAGCAATAATAACACAATGTTCTAACCCTGCAGGTTCACATCACCCCGTTCAAAAACCAACCAACAAAACAGAACTGTAAGCGCAAACACGAAATACAGCAAAGCCATAAGAGAAATGGCTTGCAGCCATCCTCATAAGCATGGCTAGCATCCTTGAGAGCACATTGATTGTGATGCATAGTGGCTGTGATCCACAAATCTAAAGAGAACACACACGTAAGCATAGCTTACACATATACAAAGCATGGCCAGCAAGAGAAGTATAGCCACCTTGTTTCCCAGCACGTTGAGACGCACGGTTCATATGCTCGCCAGCTTGTTGCATGCCGCCCTCGAGGCATGCCGGGGTACGTGTTGAATATGCAATATAAGCACTCTGCCATCCAAATCCTTCCATATATCATTACATTAACGTAGCAGCTTACCTTGATATTACCCAAATCAATCCTAGACAGGATTTCAGAGCTTGCCACGCATAACGTAAGCGAATCGGTTGAAAGCTGCCGGAAAACTAGAGACGTGCATGCAGCAAGCGGCGAACAAAACAACGCACCCTTCCAGGAAACCGTGCTGAAAGCTTAGAATAAAGGGATTTCTAAACGCAATAGACTTCGGGGGTAACCACTGGATAATAGACGTACAATGGCATGCTATCTTTCCTGACAAGGCGCGCAAGAAATGCCAGCCACCCATGGACGGGTTGACAGCGCATAAAGCAGGACCTGGCGTTTTCTTTCCGAAAATGACGAGGAAAAGTAATAAAATAAAAGGTTCTTTAACATTTTCAATCTCCCCGTTAATGAACGTTGCTTTCTGCATCGCTAGGGACTAAGAACCTTTGTAATTATCGCTGTAGGCATGTATTGCTGCTTATTCGTTGCGGCAAGATTTCCGGGCCAGACCCCCTCGCAAACGCGGATGAAAAATGGCATCGATCTCGTCAATAATGCATCTTCGGCTACGCAAGATCATGATGAAACTTTAATTTGACGCATCTGCATAATTTTCTGCGGTCTTATTGCCATATTACTGCATTTATTACCTAACGCACGTCGCCATGGCCAACTTGGCGCAAGGGTTACGCGCATCGTGCACCACAATTTCACGTGACGGGTACCGGCGCGAATTTTTTGGCGCGAAATAATTCCGGTCCGTCCGGACCCCTTAAATGTTGTAGTTAGAATGCTGTTAGATAGATGTAGTATGTAGCCAAGGTTGATAGATTAGACCGGTAGGAATGTTTGCACCCATCCATCCATCCATCGGGGTTAATGCTCCGTGACTCCCCAACGGGAGCACGAGTCTAATTAATTAATTAATTAATACATGGCCACGTCACTAAGCTTTCTAGTCTACACTACTGCTATATTCCCTAGGCTGGGGTGGCTGGGGTGGCTGGGGTTGCAGGGTAGGTAGTAATGCTGTTAGATAGATGCCGTAGGTAGATGTAGATAGCTTAGACCGGTAGGATTGTTTGCACCCATCCATCCACGAGCCACGAGCCACGAGCCACGTGATAGCCATGGCTGACGGCGGCGCTCATAACTTTCACGTTTGAGCACCAAATTTAGCCGTGAATATCACAATCGATGCGTCTTTCTACGACGCACATGCTGATATAATTTCCCAAAGCTATTACGCAATATACGATGAGCAAACGCCCATCGACGCAACGCAGCCTGGCGGCTGCGCTCGGCAATGAAAATACGCCTGCAGCTCCGGCTGCAGCTTCGCCCACCGGCCCAGAAGGCAGCGGCGCCACTAGCCAAGCTCTAGTGATCGTCCAGCCCCCTGCTGCGCCCGCTTCGCCAGCAGCGTCGCCCGAACCCAAGCGCAGTCGCCCTGACGGGCTGCTGGACGAGTACGACTTTGACGCCAGCCAGCCCGGCTTTTTTGACAAGCTCACACCCGAACGCATCCTGGGCTACGTGTTTTTCGGGACGCGTGCCTCTCTTATAGAACTATGCAGGCAGCTTTCCCACCAAGGTCGCCTTGTCGATGCCTCCCTCCAGAGGCGCGATTTCGACAGGGCCGTCCCCAACGCCCGCCGCCCCCACATTCAGCAATACGCCCTCTTTTCCCTCCTTGGACGCTCCATCGAGGAGCTTTGGCCCCCAAAGCCCCTCACCACCACCTTAACCGAAGCCTCCATCCGCTCACTCCTCAAGGAGGCCCTCGAGCAGCACGTGGCCCCCATCGCTGCAGATGTGGCGGCCATGGGCAGCACGTTGGCTGCCGAGCTCCCCCTCCTCTCCACCATTTCCACCGCCACCTCCACCCTCCTCGCCTCCTCCACCGCCGCCATCCCCTCCTCCGACTCCATCACCGCCCAGCTCCGCGACATCGACCAGCGCCTCAAGGATAATGCAATCGCTATCGAGGTCTTGCAGAACACGGCAGGCCTCACCGCCCAGGCAGTGAAGGACATTGCCGCCAAGCCAGCCTCGGCTGGCCCGGCCGGCGATGCTCCTCCCATCACGACCTGGGCGGACATGCTTAAGCAACATACCACCTCCACCACCTCCGCCGTCGCAGCCCAGCTCCAGCGGCAGACGCTTGACCTCCGCGAGGAGGCCGAGCTCGCCAAGCGCAGCCTCAACGCCATACTCAAGAACTTGGACATGGAAGAAGGTGAGAATTCCGAGAAGCTTGCACGCGCGTTTGAGAGCAAAATCCTTGCACGCATGGGCCTTCTTGGTGAGATCAAGCTGACCGCCCACCGCCTCCCCGCGCGCGGGGTAAGGCAGGGGCGCCTCCGCTTCTTCTCATCTTTGATAGCCCAGCGGACAAGATTTCGTTTCTCAGACGCCGCAAGCGGCTCGCGAATACTCCCTTCACCGTGGACGACGACTTGACCCTGGCACAGCAACAACGGCGACGGGAGCTATGGCCGACCTACACCCAGCTCCGGCAGACCAAGGCGGGCCAGCCGGTGTACTGGAAGGGGGCGGCCATCTACGTCGGCCACAAGCCCTGGCAAGCGACCCCCTCGACCACCGCGGCCCCAGCAACTCCAGCCCCAGCCTAGGGGAATACAGCAGTAGTGTAGAATAGTTAGACAGTGGCCTTGTACATGCCCGCCTACTACAGGCACTATACCAGCTTAGGCCTCGCCTTTTTAGTCATGTACATGTGTGCCTATGATGAGCCACCCTCCAGATGATGCCTAGCTTTATTTAATTATGCAGTGCCCATGCAGGGAGTCACTCCCTGCTGAGAAGCCATGCCATAGCTCTTGTATAGCCATGATGATCTTCCCCCTCACAGGCATGCTCCCCCCTTACCCGGGCATAGCGTGATAGACCATGAGGGTGCGGGTGCCCTGGTGCACCTAGAGCAAGTGTTGTTTACATTCCCACCCTTGCAGGAAGTAGCTTAGAATGTATTATAGGCTCATATGCCCCTTCTCAGGGCTATGTGCTACATATACTCCCAACGGAGTTATGTTCCTAATTAATTAATTAATTAATTGTTTGCACCCACCCATCCATCCATCAGGGTTAATGCTCGTGATTCCCCAACGGGAGCACGAGTCTAATTAATTAATTAATTCGAACCCCTGTCGATTAGCCTTGACAGAGGAGTCGAGTATATATAACGAGGAAAAGATAACGGCAGGCTCGAGCTACCATGGTCCGGATTCTCCCGATTTCTGGCCTGCGCTGGTTGTCTCTTTGATATATAACTGGTTGTCTCTTTGATATATAACTGATCATTTTTAGACACATCGGTGAAAATTTAAGTCTGACCCTTAGGCCGTACTGCTGGGGAGCGTGCTCCCCGACACCGCCGGCCGACGACGCGGATGTGGACACCTGCATCGGCCTGGCAGCTGGGCCAGGCTCCGTTCGCTCAACCCGGCCCTACTGGCACTCGAAGGACCTAGCGGCGAGGACCGCAAGCGAGTGCTCTTCGATCAAGGTCCTGGTCCTCACGTAGGAGCAGGAGCTGTACGTCCCGCATCTAGCAGCCGAGGCTTCGGCGGGCAACTGGTAGCCCCAATCACCATCGCCTCGGTTTTGACGTACTAATCTCCAACTCCACCGCCCGCGCCTCCAAGCCCAGACAGTCTAGCCAGGTCTGAATGTGCTCAGGGCGCCCGATGAGGGTGGTATATCATCAAGGAGACAACCAGCACATGCCAGAAATCATCCGCATAAATCAGGTCGGACAGGCGGTGACTAGGGCCACCGCCGCCGTGTTCGCGCTCGTTAAGTATCTGTAATGGAGTCATAGGAAGTTGTAAGGTGAGCTAGAGACAACTACCTGCATGCGTGGTCAACAGCCTGAAACTGTGTGTGATGACTTTAAATAAGAGTTGGAATTGTTGTCTCACTTAATAAACAACACGCGTCCAGGAATAGTTGTCTCACTTAACATGGAAGTTGTCTCACTTAACATGGAAGGAGATTAATTTTTATTAACATGGAAGGAGATGCCTAGTGACTAGCTAATGGTACAAGTCTACATCGATGTGCTGTATTTTGAAAACAGGGTGTGCTTGCGCTGCAGAATCTTCCATTGCCCTCCGGTGAACGGGGTAATGCTGGGTGCGGACTGATTTGCATGCCGGCGAATAAATAATGGGGACTCCCGAAAAATACAGGCATAGTTGTCTCACTTAATACAGTTTTGACTGTTTGTTCCACTCAGGTTGTACCCCTCGGTCTTCCCAGCTGGCCCCCTCTACTTGTACTGCTGGCCAAATCTGCACTGTGATGCAAAGTCCTCAATCTGTGGCTTGCCCAGTTGAGGCAGCAATAAAACCTAGGGCGACCTCCCTTAAGGACTAGCCATAAAAAGACAAAACTTAACGACCAGTGCGCTGGACAAAAGAGCCATGTAACATGTGGAACACATAGCAATCACAATGCCAACCAGTATAGAGCCAGGCGTCCATCGAGCAGGGTGGGTCGCTAGAAACCTCGTGACATCAGCGGTTGTAGGTGTGGCACCATCAGGTGGCTGTGATGACGCTGTACAACAGGGTGGGTAGGGTACAACAGGGTGGGGTACAACAGGGTGGGGTACAACAGGTTGGGTGGGGAAAATTTGAGGGATATGGAACATCCTTGGCACAACCGTGTTTGCAGCTGGCGTGATTGTGGTTCAGGGCGCCAAACTTTCGAACGGTTTTCACGCAAAGCTTGGCGAACTCGCGTTCTTCCCAGACAACTGGCGTGCTAAACGTACACGTGACTTCTGTCCGGAAATTCTCATGCAAAAGGATGCGCTTGCTGTCCTTCCAAAATGGTTTCTTCACCATTAAGTTTTCTGGAGATGATGATTGTGCAATGGAGGTTGTGAGGACGTGGACGGGCATGGTTGTTGGGCTTCTGCACTTGTCTGTGATCATCAACTCGGACCATAGTGGGTGAGTCGCTAGCCTCAAGTTGAACATGCTTACGCCTCATTGCCCCAACGCGATAGAAGCTATGCCAGCGACGTGCAGGTAAGATAATACATCCAAACCTTGTGTAATACTGCGGGCTCAGGGAACCTCTCAAACAGCTGCGCATTTCCCCACCAAACGTCACTGACGATTCTTATACACGGCCACCCATCGTGCATCTTCGTTCCCGCAATACTTAATCCATAAACTCTTTGGCGAAGCAGGTGTGCGCTATTTTTACCACTACGTAAAGTATATTGTTTACCACCTAACGTACGTTCTCTCTTTGTTATTTTTCAAGGATTTCCTCTATTCGCCTCGTCCCGCTGGCTACCAGTGGCGATGGGCGACTGTCCTGTCGATTGTAAAGAATAGAGATCTCTAGAGGTCTTGATAGAAAAGCGTAAACGAGACGAAGCGCGGGTTTGATCGACCAGACGTAAGAACGGCAAAACGTAATGCCCGCTTGTGCCTTTGGGCAGGCAGGCATGTGTCAGCATGCATGCTGGACTCGGGTCGCATCGCGCCACCCAGGTCTTCATGCTGGGCAGCAGCCGCGCCGCGCCTGCTTGACTTGTCTGCGCGGGAGATCCAGAAACAACGGATTTAACGGTGACGTCAGGCTGGATAACGGACAGCGAGCCCGCTAGTTGATCCAACCCGTAGATGCGACGCAGACGTTTGCAAGTAAAACGGCGCCGATCGGCCAGTCAACTTGGCCGTAGGCCGGGCCGACCCTCCGGCGCTGGCCGGCGGGGCCGGCCGCCCCCCCAGGTATCCGACAGCGCGGTTGTTACGCCCGCCTGTCTCTCCCGCGACCTGAGGGGCAGCGAGGAGGCAACTGCGGTGCCAAGCGCCTTGCGTTGTGGCCAAGGGCCCAAAACCTTGCGTCCTCCACGACGCTTAGGAGCGACAGCACGCAAGCAACCGACGTTCTGCTAAGCTAAGCGTTCTGGAAAGCATTGCAGCAGAGGCTTAGGGAGGGGCAGGTTAGTCACAGAGCTGGTCCAAAATGCAAGCCCTTTCGTCTGCAACCATGGCAGGTGTGGTGCATTGTAATCTCGCCGCGGCGCCAGGTGTCTCCAGGACTCGACCAGTGGCAAATTCTGCCGCCCCACGCAATTTGGCTCATGGCTGCCAACGCTCTGGCTGCAGCGTCAGGGCGCTGGCCTCCCATCGCTCCAGTGCCTTCTTCGGCAGTGAGGAGCTCGTGCTGCAGCAGAAATGCTCGCTGACCAAGCCGACGGGCAAGGATGCTCGTCGTCATCTGGTTGTGCGCAATGCTGTCCATGATACCTCCAACGACGGTTCAGTGCCGCCATGGAAAACGGGGAAGTCGGGCAAACGGACGGACATTAAGAAGATTATGATTTTGGGTGCCGGTCCCATCGTAATTGGGCAAGCCTGCGAGTTTGATTATTCCGGAACACAAGCCTGCAAAGCCCTACGGTACGGATTTGTTTGTTTCGGTGCGAATGAAAAATGTTTGCTCTCAGTTTATGCAGGCCTTCTGTTTGTCGAAAGTTATCCTCTGTGACCATTGGGACCTCGCGGGCACGCGTTGCTGTGCCGGCATTGTAAACTTCGCGTCTGCTCATCTTCCCTCGGATAGCATTTTCAAGAGGAATTTCCAGCTGTATTCGTTGCCCATGTGCGCACCCGTGGCTTCGCACATTCGACGCCGCCAGACGAGTGCAACCGTTCATTTTGGTCCACAGAACTCTACCTGTGTATTCCCGGGAATTCGCGGTCTAACATCGTCTGGGAAGCAGCACTTCAACTCCCAGCATTGAAAAGTGTAGGCAGCAATACTTGGACGGTTGGAATTTTTCCAAACGACCATGTCCAACTCCCTTCACGTATTGCATCATATAGCAACCCAGCCTGCTGTCGATGGCTAGGATAGATGCCTGCACAAGTGACTTCTTGAGCCATGCAGTCTGCAGAGTAGCTGCTAACGCAGAAAGCAGGGCTGAATGTATTAAGTTTTGGTGATGCTCGATGCTACACCTTGCCCCAACGCCCCCCCCCCCCTCTTCTGCAATGCCCCGCCTGCGCCTGCTTCCCCAACCTTTGCATGCTTCTTTGCATGCTCGCCTACCCTCACACCTTCCACCCCTTGCACCCTCCTGCCCATGAACCCTCCTACCCTTGCGCCGTCTTACCCACACTCCTGCTGTCTCCTGTGCCCTGTCACGGCCCCACTTCATCGCTTGCTGCCTGCTCACCCTTCCCGCATGCTTGTTTGCTCCCCTCATGCCGGTTGCCTCGCCCCACGCCCTGTCCCCCCAACCTCACCTACCCGACCTACTTGGTTGGTTTCCGTTCTTGTGTGCCAGCGAGGAGGGCTATGAGGTCGTGCTCCTCAACAGCAACCCCGCGACCATCATGACCGATCCCGACATGGCGCCGCGCACGTACGTCACGCCCATGACGCCCACGCTGGTGGAGGACATCATCGCCAAGGTGGGTTGCTTGTATCTACGTTAGCTGGGTATAGCTATAGTAACTGGAAGAATAGATAGCTATAGTGATTGCTATAGCGTCCTGTCAGTGCCTGCTGCTATTATTGGCCAGGCGGACCCGTCAGTCCTCACTGGGCAGCGCCCAGGCAGGGACACCGCATGGCCTAGGCTAGCTCCGTGGCGCTAGGCTTGTCTCGTGGCCCTCCCCTGGTTTGGTTTTTCAAGTGGTTGGATGCCGCGGCGCTAGGCGCCCTTGTGTGCAAGCCCTTGTGTAATGTTAATCCATCGTGATAGGAATTCCATCGGGGTGCTGAACTGCAGTCGCACGTTTCCCTGTACCTGGGCACGATATGTACCCCACCAGACTCCTAGTTGATGTCTGCCAGGGGCGACCAGGGGGCCTGATATTTCTAGACGTGTCCGCCTGCCTGCCTTGATCTCTTCTCCTGACTACGTCTGTCCCTTGTTACGCACCAGCAAGCCAGGAGCGTACAAAATCCTTTGGCCGTGCACACGCGGGCCCTGCCTTTGTGACTCGTGCCTGCCTTTGCGATATACCCCGGCTCTTTGCTCTTCCAGGAATGTCCCGACTAACTCCTTTTCTAGCGGCCACGTGCCTGTGTGGTCCCTCACCCCCTACTGTGACCCGTGCTCCCCACCTAAATGTGTTCCTCCCCACCTACATGTTTCCAGGAGCGCCCCGATGCCCTCCTCCCCACGATGGGTGGCCAGACCGCTCTCAACCTGGCCAAGGCGCTGGCGGAGAGTGGCGTGCTGGACAAGTACGGCGTGGAGCTGATCGGCGCCAAGCTGGACGCTATCAACAAGGCGGAGGACCGCGAGCTGTTCAAGCAGGCCATGAACCGCATCGGCGTGAAGTCCGCCGATTCACGTAGGTCTTGGCGGTTGGAGAGTTGATGTAAGCAGCGTTGGTTGATTGACCCACTTTGAGCCGCATTGTCGTCAAGTTGATGGGCTCGGCGTCTAGTTGATTGACATTTGTCTATCTAGACAGTTATGGTTCCTTGGTGGGGAACGGGAACTGGGAAGGGAGAGAGGACGAGTTGGGGGGGGTTGGCCACATGATGGTAAGGCATGGCTTGGCCAAGAACTGCGTTGATGTAAAGCTGGCTTGCTCAATCTGTTAGTATCGAATGGAAAGGATTCTGGTGTTGAATAGAAAGCATGTTCGGAATGGATCAAGGTCGTGAACAGCATCGCCTTCTTTTCCCAAGGTTGCGCGTTGTGCGCATGACCTGACATGTGTCACCAGGATGTCGTTCCCATTGGCGGAGGGAGCCATTGTTCTATCGCAACTAAGCCCGCTTCACATGAAGGAAGCCAAGCTCATTAATCACCATCCACCCTGCTGTCTCCCGCTCTTTTCCTTTCAATTTCACCTCTCTGAAACTCACTGTTCCCACTCGCCTTTGTCCCTCTCCCCCCTTGGTCCCCATCTGCCAGGCGTCGCGAGCACGGTGGAGGAGGCGCTGGAAGTGGCCTCGTGGATCGGGTCATACCCCATCATTGTGCGCCCTGCGTTCACGCTGGGCGGGACAGGTGGCGGCATCGCGTACAACCAGGAGGAGCTGGTGTCCATCTGCAAGGGCGGCCTCGCCGAGTCGCTCACCAAGCAGGTGCGTGGGGGAGAGTCTCCATCTTGTTTCTCAAATGGACACTAGTTCAAGAATACGCATGTAGCTGGCGCTCGTTAGCCAATAGCAGCTGGGATGATTCTTGGTATCAGCTCACTCTACGCAACGTCACCCCCAGTGCCATCCCTTTATTCTGATTGGGCACGCCGCAAAGGTGAAAACCATTTGCGTTCAGTGCCGGTCCGCGGAAAACGCGGAAAACGAAATCCCTTTGTAGCCCTGGAAGTCCTTGTGCAGGTTACGGAGCTGGTTCAGATCGGCAAGTCGCCTCGGCCCTCTCACCTGCTCTCAGGCTCCTGCCCTGCCCACCGACAGCACCCCCCGGGTCCTGCTAGAACGTTCCCCTGTCACCCTCTTGCTCCTTCTCACCATATCACCACCCCTACCCACCACCCACGAAGCAGGTCCTGATCGAGAAGTCGCTGCTGGGGTGGAAGGAGTTCGAGCTGGAGGTGATGCGCGACCTGGCGGACAACGTGGTCATCATCTGCTCGATCGAAAACGTCGACCCGATGGGCGTGCACACGGGAGACTCTGTCACCGTCGCCCCTGCTCAGGTGAGCGTTGCGTGAGGGGTGGTCTGCACAGTTCAAATGCCTTCAATGTTCATGCGCGCGGGTGATTCCGTTACATTGGGGCCCGCGCCGGTGAGCGTTGGATGATGGGTGGTCTGCCCAGCTGTGTGTTGCCTACCTAGTGCTGTCGCCTTTCCCCTTCCTCACCCCCTGCCACCAGAAGGTCTCGGTCAAAGCTTGCATGTTGGGTTGCCTCCTTGCTCTCCTCCATAACCCCTGGACCCCCATGCACGACCACCAACACCAACACCACCGCCGCCACCACCACCACCGCCCCGCCACTGCCACCACCACCCCGCCGCTGCCCCACCACCAACACCGCCGCCATCACCAACACCACCACCACCATCGCCAACCAGACACTCACGGACAAGGAGTGTCCTTATGTCTTCATCTCTTTCGCCCCCCAATCAACCACCCTACCGCGGCCAGGTGCTCACGCACATGGAGAATTCTCATGCCGTCCTCCCCTTTGCCAAATACCCCCCACCCCTCCCACCCCCACCCCCACCCCCACCCCCCACCAGACGCTCACCGACAAGGAGTACCAGCGCCTGCGTGACCAGGCGGTGGCCATCATCCGAGAGATCGGTGTCGAGTGTGGTGGCTCCAACGTGCAGTTTGCCATCAACCCGGTGGATGGCGAGGTGATCGTCATCGAGATGAACCCCCGCGTGTCCCGCTCGTCCGCGCTCGCGTCCAAGGCGACTGGCTTCCCTATTGCCAAGATGGCGGCCAAGCTGTCCGTGGGGTACACGTTGGACCAGATCGCGAACGACATCACGCTCAAGACGCCCGCGTCGTTCGAGCCATCGATTGATTACGTGGTCACCAAGGTAATCGGAAGGGTGGGCACAATCTTTGCTATTGTTTGGTCACCAAGGTAATTGGAAGGGTGGGCACAATCTTTGCTATTGTTTGGTCACCAAGGTAATTGGAAGGGTGGGCACAATCTTTGCTATTGTTTGGTCACCAAGGTAATTGGAAGGGTGGGCACAATCTTTGCTATTGTTTGGTCACTAAGCCAAACGGGGGAGGGGGGGAGTGGGAAAGTGGTGACGAATGGGTGAATGTTGAGCAATTTGTGGGTGTGCGAGGGTGTTTGGAGGGCGGCGGGGAATGCGGAGAACTCAATTTATTGCTTTTCTCTTGACCAGTTGGTTTTGGTGGGTGGGTGTTGGGATGGGTGGATCTCGGGCTTCTTCAGTACGGGGGCTGATTGGGTTGGGGAATCATGTCTTGGGCATCATGGCCTTTGATGGCTCGTAGGGAAGTGGTAGCTGTGGCACTGGGCCTTCCAGACGGCATCTCATCGCCTGTTCTTGCCGCTGTGGCGCCCCTTGTTGCCACCCCATGGTCACCCCCTGGACCGATTCGACCCGCCGCCGCACCCCGCGCAGATCCCCCGCTTTGCATTCGAGAAGTTCCCCGGCTCGAGCCCTGTGCTGGGCACGCAGATGAAGTCGGTGGGCGAGGCCATGGCCATGGGGCGCACGTTCCAGGAGAGTTTCCAGAAGTGCATGCGCTCCCTGGAGACGGGGCTGCCCGGGTTTGGGGGCTTCAAGGGCGGGAAGGACTTCTATGTGAGTCTTTTAGGGGGGAATGAGTTTGTTAGTATGCTCTGGGGCGTCTGTGTGAGTGATCGGGAACTGCCTCAGTGTGTTTGTCTTTTATGCGGGGCGGATTGGAGGAAGGGGGCACGGCCTGGTCATCCATGTTTGTGAGAGTGGATCTCAAATTGCCAGTGGCCCTTTGTCATTGGAGTTCATCTTGTTTTGTGTCGTTGCAAACAACAAAGTGTATCCAGCCTTGCGTCGTGATCCGCCCTGTGTTGTCTTTTGCCCTTTTCCGGGGCACCCCAGTTTCTTCTTTTTGCGTCGGTGTTTTTGTGCACCCCTCCCTTGTGAAACTGTTGCCGCAATATGACGTGAGCCACCACCCTTAATGATGATAATCATTTTGTTCCCAGTTCCTTATGGTGATCGTTTCGGTCTTGGTTCCTGATGTGTCGTTTCCTTGTCCTTATCGCTGTTTCTTTGTCTTTGTTGTTGTGTTGTGGCCACAGGTGGACACTGAACAACTACGTTAACAACCCTCCTCTGATAATGATTGTTTCATCCGCTCCTTATGCATCCCTCTCTTGTATCCACCACCGCCCCAGGCGGAGGCGGAGGACGATGTCATCAACTACAACCTGCGCACGCCCACGCCGGAGCGCTACGTGTACATCCACTCGGCGTTCAAGCGCGGCTATTCGGAGGAGAAGATTGTGGAGCTGACCAAGATGGACCCCTGGTGGATCAACCAGATGGCCGCGGTGGGTGGTGACTACCACCAACATGGAATCATTTGTGTTCAGGCGAATTCTTTCTCTGTTGCAAGGGGGAAGATGTCATAAGCCATCACGTGACAAGCATCATGGCCCCCCCGCGGCCCCACCCCGCCCCCCCATTTCAGAGCTCAACCAGTGGCTGACCCACACACGCTTGCTGTTCCCCCGACCACGCTCCTCCCTCCCTATATTTCCCCCTTATCCCCAGATCTACAAGATCGAGCAGTGGCTGCAGACCATCGGCGCCCCCGAGAACCTGACCGCACTCGACCTGCGCGAGCTCAAGCGCCACGGGTTCAGCGACGTGCAGATCGCCAACCTGACCGGGTCGACCGCGCTGAACATCCGCGCGCTGCGCAAGAAGCACAACGTGGTGCCCGCGTACAAGGTGCGGCCATGTGAATGATTCAAAAGAAGAATGGGAGGAGAAGACCCTCTCCTCGTACTATACCAGATGCTATTGTGACCACGCATCCTTTACAGCACACATGTTGCCCTGCCGCCCTCCTGCCATCCATGTCCCTCCCAATTTGGGCAGCTAGCGTTTTCACGTTTGTTGCTTTCTGCCGTCCATGTCCCTCCCAACGTCTCTGGTCCCCACCACCAACATCTGGCCCACTAACAACACCTTGCCACGACCAATGGCTTATCCACTGACAAGCACCTCGCCCATTAACGACGCCTTGCCTGGACATTACCCCCAATCACGTTGACCCTGACCCGCAGCGCGTCGACACGTGTGCGGCGGAGTTTGAGGCGTTCACGCCCTACCTCTACTCATCCTACGACGAGGAGTGTGAGGCCGCGCCCACCAAGAACAAGAAGGTGCTCATCCTGGGTGGCGGGCCCAACCGCATCGGCCAAGGAATCGAGTTCGACTACTGCTGTTGTCACGCTTGCTTCGCGCTCAGTGTACGTGCCTTCCTTGTTGTCACGCTTGCTTCGCGCTCAGTGTACGTGCCTTCCTGCCTGCCTGGATAACCTGCCAGCCGCCGTCTCTCAATCGCAACGCACTTGCCTACCCACACCGGCACGCTGCCGGCGCGCCTCACCTGGTTGGCCTGTCTGATCTGATCATCCCCTTACGGTCATCGCATGTTTTGCGTTGGGTTAGGTAGAAGCTACGTGGCCGATTCCTGCATACGGGCCTTAGCCCGTATGCCATGGGAGGCCATGGTCCCTTTCGAGCACCGGATATGCCTCTGTGACCTCCCACAGGCAGTCACAAATGACGTTGCAGTCTCTTCCTCTCCCATGTCGTGAACCCACCTTTTGCAGGTCAGTTCGGTTCCGCCGTGGATACCTCCTGTCCTATCACCCCACCACTGTCTTTTTAATAGTACCCTCCCCTCTTTTTGTCTTCTTTTTCATTTTTTAGCTGTCCCCTTGGCTTCCCATTCCTGTCCTTTGGCTACGTTTGCTTCTGTCCCTCTGGTGGAGGGCTACGAGGCGGTCATGATGAAGTTATCGTATTTGCTCCGTTCTTCTTTTCCTTCTTGCCCAGCACCCCTTCAGCAGGTGGAGGGCGACAAGATGATCGTGATGAACCCACCCTTTGTTTCGCTGTTCCTACTTGTCCCCCTATTCTGCTCCATTCAGGCAGGGGATCACATGATGATCCTAATCCTCTTAAACCTGGTTGTTCCTGTTATGTATCACCCTCAGGCGGAGGGGTATGAGATGACCATGCCTAACTTGACCTTCTTTTTCCTGACGTTTCTTTTTATTTGTTTCAGGCGGAGGGCTATGAGACGATCATGATGAACAGCAACCCTGAGACGGTCTCCACCGACTACGACACGAGTGACCGGCTCTACTTCGAGCCGCTGACCATCGAGGACGTGCTCAACGTCATCGAGATGGAGCGGCCCGACGGCATTATCGTGCAGTTCGGAGGCCAGACGCCGCTCAAGCTGGCCATCCCCATTGACAACTACCTCAAGGAGGTCAGTGATATTGCTATATCTTCATATTTATACAGTATCTGCTGTCTATAGATACGCACAAACTGCTCAAGCTTGCCATCCCCATCGACAACTACCTCAAGGGGTGGGTGGTGGCTGTGTGGTTTATTATTAAGCGGTTATCTAGGCACTTGGTTGAGAACCATTCTACAGACGCGGGTTAAATTTCAGCCATGCGCACTAAGCAGACCTTTGTATCCGCTTGTGGCTACCCTGGGAGCCTTGCTTTCCCGGTTAGCTTCCTTTTCCGAAGGGGGGGGGGGGGGCTGGTTACAGCATCTTCCTTGTTTTGCATCGTTCTAACAAGGACCCCCATTCACCTGCAACCATTCTGCCTGCGTCCCGTTCCTCAGCACAAGATCCCTGCCGCCAGCGGCCAGGGTCTCGTCCGTATCTGGGGCACCCAGCCGCAGGACATTGACGCCGCGGAGGACCGCGACATCTTCATGGCGATGCTCAACCAGCTGAACATCAAGCAGGCGCCTGGTGGCATCGCCACCAGCGAGGGGGAGGCGCTCGACATTGCGCGCCGCATCGGGTACCCCGTCATGGTGCGACCATCCTACGTGCTGGGCGGCCGCGCGATGGAGATTGTGTACAAGTAAGCAAATGGATCGGGTGGTGTTGGGGGGTCTATGCTTTGGTAGTGCGACATGATGCTTTGCTTTCATACATTTGGGGCGGCCGCGCGATGGAGATTGTGTACTTGTGGCAGGGCGAAGCAGGTGGGTAGCATCAATATGGCGGAATGGTCAGGATGGAGCCGTGCTTGTCGTTGTGCTGGCGGCTGCGCGATGCAGATGGTGCACTAATAAGCGCTGCCTGACCACTTGTTGTCAGGCCAGCAGTGGTGACCCTGGTCCCCTCTGATTGGTCCCTACTTTGGGGGCTTGACACTAGCCCTTTCCCCACCCCCCAAGAGTGATGAGATGGCCCCCCTCTCACCTGGTTACCACTGCTGTTGTCACTCTTCTGTTGCTGCTGTGGTTGCTGCTGTGGTTGTTGGTGACATGGTTGTCGCCACAACCACCGCCCTCCCAGTGACGAGATGGTCAAGCGCTACCTCAAGTTTGCGGTCGCAGTGGACCCTGAGAAGCCCGTCCTCATCGACAAGTTCCTCGACAGCGCGGTGGAGATCGACATTGACTGCTTGGCCGATCAGTACGGCAACGTGGCCATCGGAGGCATCATGGAGCACATCGAGCAGGCTGGCATCCACTCGGGCGACAGCGCGTGCTCCATCCCCACGCAAACAATCGCGGTGAGGCTGCGATACGTAGTATGCGCCAATCATTCATGTAATCATGCTATCGTAGGTAATGAAGGGTGTTTTAGGAATCCCGGCGCAGACGGCCGGGCGAGGGAAAGAGACCACCCTTTTGCATTGCTTCCCATCCGTGCACTTGAGCGTGCTTCTTGGCTAGTTGGATGGCTAGAGTTGGGCTTACTCACATGGCTATAGATGAGCGTGCGTGGTCGGACGGCCGCCGTAGGCCGAATGTGCAGGGCATCCTCATAGGGTCTCATGTAGATAATAATACTCGGAAATGTGCCACTATCTCCTATTCGTGTCCACTGTCTTGTGCCGGCAATGCCCTCCGCATCCATGCCCACCCCCTTCTTGTAGCCACCATGCAGGGCACCATCCATCTGTCCCCGCTATTTCCCTCCCCCATGCCCGCAACAGCCTTTGTACTCCTGCCCCACCCACCCCACCACCACACACCACCACCGCTACCACCCACAGCCCGAGGTGCCGGCCAAGTCATCGTAATTCCTCTATCCCCGGTTTCTCTCCTCCCCCCATTCTCGCAACCTCTTTTGCTGCTCTCCCCTCACCCCAAGGTGCTTACCCGTTTACCCTTCCCCTTCCTCGGATCTCCCTACATGCCCGCGACGCCCTCTGCCCCCCCCCCCCCCCCCCCCCCCCCCCAGCCTGAGGCGCTAGCCAAGCTGCGCGAGTGGACCATCCAGCTTGCCCTCAAGCTCAAGGTGGTGGGCCTGATGAACCTGCAGTTTGCGGTGCGCGGCAAGGACGACGTGTACATCATTGAGGCCAACCCGCGCGCTTCCCGCACGGTCCCGTTCGTCTCCAAGGCGATTGGCCACCCGCTGGCCAAGTACGCGTCGCTGGCCATGGCCGGCAAGTCGCTCAAGGAGGTGCGTGGCGGGTGCAAGGTGTAACGGTGTGGTGCTGTTCTGTGTTTGTGGCCAAGTACGTGTTGCTGCACATCGCAACCCACTATGGCTGTCCCCATCCACTGATGCATGTGGCCATACCTGCTGTCACAACACCGCTCCTGCCCTCGCCCACATATATTCCCCAACCATGCTAAACCATTGCGCATGCTGCGCATGCTGCTACTAGTGCCACTATGCATGCACAGGTCGGCTGTAGGGAGATAATCCCCAAGCACGTGCTCATGCGCGTGGCCATTCCTGCTGTCCCCCGCCCCCCCCCCCCCCCCCCCCGCGCCATTGTGCTGCTATTCGACATCACCCCCCCCCCCCACGCGGCCCCCAACAGGTGGGCTACGAGAAGGAGGTCATCCCCAAGCACGTCGCCATCAAGGAGGCCGTGCTGCCCTTCGACAAGTTCCCCGGCGCCGACACCCTGCTGGGGCCCGAGATGCGCTCCACGGGAGAGGTCATGGGCATCGACACCAGCTTTGCGATGGCGTTTGCCAAGGCGCAGATCGAGGCCAACCAGCGGCTGCCGCTGCAAGGCACCGTCTTCATCTCGATGAAGGATGAGCTGAAGGGCTCGGTCGTCGCGGTGGCCAAGGGGTTCATGGACATGGGCTTCAAGATCCTGGCCACGGGAGGAACCGCCAAGGTGAGCGGCGGGGATATCTCTGTATAGTTCGATTCATAGTTTGTGGGGGGGGGGCAAGCCTGTCGTTTGTTGATTTGGCCTTTTGTTTCTTGAGAGGCTCTTTATGGCAACACATTACATCGTTGAGTGTTTTTTTGCGGTGCGACGGTCACTATGCTTACCACTCATCCCACTACAACCATGGTGAGCCACAAGAGATTTCATTTTCTTCACGACGTCGCCTTGTTTCTGCATCTTAGGGACAAGCGCGCTTGGTCAGCGATGTGCGCGTTTCTTGGCTCGTTTGTCGTTTTTCGTTTGCTTTGGCTCGTTAGTCTCTGTCGGTCGTCACCGTGGCATCTTCGTTGATGGTACGCGCATCATGAAGTCGAATCTGTACGGTTTTTTGACTTACGTCCCTCCCTGTACTCGTTCCACTTCCTCGGTGCATTCTGCATGTACAGGCGCTGGCGATGGGTGGTGTTCCCTCGCAGACTGTCCTCAAGCTGCACGAGGGGCGCCCCAACGTGATGGACGCCATCGTCAACGGGGAGGTGCAGCTGATGCTCATCACGTCCAGCGGTGACGAGAACGACCAGCGCGACGGCCGTGCGCTGCGCCGGCAGGCGCTCGCCTACAAGGTGCGGCAAGGCGCCATGGGAACAACTGAAAATTAGAGCTGACAGGCCATGGAAAATAGAATCGGCCGCGCTGTCAACGTGGGTGTGCGGGCCTGCCACAGACAGTATAACTGATGAAGGGGGGGGTGATGGAGGCTGAAGTGGTCAGCACCGACAGGTGACAGGGATGACAATCGACCGGACAGGGAGACACCTGCAGTGTGTATGACGTCAGGGAGTTCAGTCGATGATGATGATGATGATCTTCTTCTTCTTCTTCTTTCTTTCTTTCTTTTTCTTATTCTTGAAGCAGCCGGTTGCCGTGCCTGGCCCTGTCTCTGCATGGGGTATTTTGGGCATCGTACAGCGCAACGACATCGTAGATCGCGGATGTGGTAGGGCACGTGTGTCCACGGCCTTGATAGGTGACCTCTACATTCAGCACTGGGCTAGCCAGTAGCCTTGTGGAGCAGCATTACATTTGCTCATGCCCCCGTGTTGGCATCATCGTCCCGTTGTGGTTGGTTGTTGCTCATTTCCATGTCCCCACCCAGTTCCCCCCAGTTCCCCACCCGATGCCTTGCTTGTGCCCACGCCTGCCTAACCCCTCCCTCCCCCCCCCCTTGTTTTCTCTTTTCCCTTGGATGTTTGTTCCTTGACACGCCCTTGGTCGTTGCCTTGCACCCCCAGATCCCTCAAGTGTCGACCATCTCGGGCGGCATGGCCACGCTCAAGGCGATCAAGGCGATGCGCGAGAGCCCCGTCAAGATGTTGGCGCTGCAGGACTTCGTGTCCCAGTAAAGGGGCCAACGCATGGCGAAGAGGGCGCTGCATGGCTCGGTTGCCCAGCAAAATGGGTGGTATTTCGTCAGCAAGGGAAGCAAGGGAATATGGTGCCGCAGGACCAAGTAGAAGTGGGCGTGGGCTCGCGGTGGAATTTGGGGGACAGTCGGTTTCTCGCGCCCTGTCTCTCTTGCAGCAGGCAACAGACAGGCAACTGAGGTCATGCTTGGCGTTGTAGATGCGGTGGTCTCGTCGTTGTCCCAGAAACCATTCTCGTCGGCTGGCTGTATTATTCTCAGCCGAGCCGTTGTCCTGTACGAGATCAAAAGTGGTTGATGAGATTGAATCCGTGTGTAAGGGCCTTACCTGAAGGAAGGCTTGAACCGGCACGCTTGGGGTAATGCGGCGGAAGTTTGGCGTGATCGTTCGTGGAACCGAGTTTGACATGAGCAGATACGGCCCCATTTGCTGCCCTGGCCTTGGAAATGTTGTCGGCTTTCTGAAGAACGACGGCCAATGCCTTGCATGTGGGCGAGTGCATGGCCCTGGCGAGCCAGCGATGTGCATCGGGCTCCATCCTGTAGATTACTGTGAATATACTGTTGAGCTCACGGCTGTGCCGAGCACATCCCATGGTAGTTACATACGCAAGTAGGACGAACTTGTGATTTTAGGCCACACTGTCAAGCAATTGTGGCAGTATTGATAACCATTGAATAGTGGCCGGTTTGAGGAAAGAAGTGTGGTGCGTACAGCAAGAAAGCCCTGCATTTTACAATGCCCGAGCGCTCTCCATTCTGTGGACGCCAAACCTTAATGTGTTTAATAGGGTAATCTGGTGTGGTGCGTTTGTGTTGGCCATGCCGTGCATGGACAGAGTAAAAACCCTGGACGTATAAATGTTAAACAAAAGGCCTTACACATGTATCCATGAGATAACCAGCGCATGCACAATTGCAACTAGTAGTAATTTCATTAATTAAGAACATATCTCTGATTAATTAATTAATTAATTAGTCTCGTGCTCCCGTTGGGGAGTCACGGAGCATTAACCCCGATGGATGGATGGATGGGTGCAAACAGTCCTACCGGTCTAAGCTATCTACATCCGCTACCGATGACATCTATCTAACAGCATTCTAACTACAACATCTATCTAGACAGCCTCACGCTGCCCTAGGGGACCTGTCTGGCGTGCCTCCCACGGATATCTCTGATGGCTGCATGTATCCTTGTTATCTCCGATATATGTAACCTTCCCTCGGATGTCCGTGGACATCGGGTTACTCTTAATTTCTTCAGGGTTCTTCTTCTTTTCGGGTTTTTCCTTGTGTTGCATTGAGAATGATAAATTACGGAGGTGAGATTGGCATGCAACATAAGGAAAAACCCGAAAAGAAGAAGAACCCTGAAGAAATAGTAATCTGACACGGGCATCCAAGGATCACGCCAGCTGCACAAGGTACAACTAACTACCTCACCAAACTACGACACGCGGCCACATCGCTGCCGGCCCACCATGCAGGCCTGGAAGGGATCTAGACCGCATGGGTTGCGACAAAGTCGGCCCGGGTGCGGCGGAATAACACATCAGCCACAGGGCGAGTGAGGGCGAGTGACAGGCGCTGCCGCCAATACAAGGACCACGTACGTGCGGGCAGACCACGGGGCGGTCTGACCCTCAAGGTCGAGGCGGTCTTCACGGCGCTGGCAGCACTCGTGAATATACATATTCATTGAGAATGATAGATTACGGAGGTGAGATGGGCGTGAATATACATAATAATAGGTCGTGTACGTTGTGCAAGCTTTTTCATCGATCACCATTTCTTTTTGGCATTTACCGTGCATCGCTCCGGTTGACCTTTACCGTGCATCCCTGCCCTTGTACATGTGATGTGCATCGTGCCCTGAGGATTGACTGGACGGACGCCGAGCACGAGCGGAACAGGTGCCGACAGGAGTACCTGGAGGCCCTGGACGGCCAGGCACACGTTGACGCGCTGGCCCAGGGTGCTCCCAACGCCGCAATTTTTGCGGGCTTTGCGGCCTGCCCCCTGTTGCTGGCGGCCCGGCACCTGCCGGTCATGCCCCGCCGCCGCCCCGGCCCGCTCTACCGCCAGGACCCCAACTGGTCTTGGCCGCCCGGCACCGCCTCGATCAAGCGTAACCGGGACCGGCTGCTGGAACCGGTGCTCAAGGGGCCCCACCCTTGTGCAGGCCTACGCACATGCTCAGGACACAGAGGCGGCCAAGTGCATCGCAGATGCCCGAAGGCCTGCCAAGCTCGCAACCAGGGCAAGGACATGTGGTACCAACTACCACCTCGACCGGCTCGGCGGCAGCGCACCCCGGTGGAGCACACGGGGGCCGGACGGCACGGTGCCGGTCAGCCTTGACCGCTGGTTGGCCCACAATGTCTCCTTGAACGAGGTGGGGCTCGCGCCCCCCCCCCCCCCCCCCGCAGCTTCACCCCGAGACGCCCGCCCGTCTCGGTGTTGCTGGACCCCCCCGGGGCCCGCCGCCTGCGCCCCCCTCCTCGGCCGCGGACTACCAAGTCCCCGCCTTGAAGGAGGGCTGCCTTGCCACCAACGACGTCGTCCACCCCTTCACTTTGGAGGAACTGGATGGCGCCCTTGCTCCCCTGCGGTTCGACGCGGCGGTCGGTGCCGACCACCTTGCTGCTGCCAGAGCTGCTGAAGACCCCTGACCCGGCGGTTAGGCGGGATCTTCTGCTGGCATTCTGCAACCGTGTCCTGCTCTCTGATGAGCCTCTCTGCCTGCTGAGTGGCCGAGACGGCCATCCCGGAGTCATGCTGTACAAGAAGGGCTAGCTCTGCTGCTGACCCCGGTTACAACTATCGAGGTGTCTGCCTCCAGAGCGCCGCGCTGAAGGTCTTCATGCGCATGCAATGCTGCACAGGCTCCGCGCCGTGCGCGGTGGACCCACACCTGGGTGCATGAGTCTCAGATGGGTTTCCGTCGTGGTCGTAACACTGTCATGGCTGTATTTGTCACAGACACGTGTGTAGTACTCCTACACACAGATCTCGAGTGATTTATCTAGTACCAAATCCGAAAGGCTTGCATCACTCCCCGGATAGGAGAACTTTTGCGGATGACTGTAGGTGTAAGTTGGCGATGCCATGGTAACCGGAGACGTCCGTCCTATAGTCAGCAAAATTGATGCGAGAGGTCCCCAGTTCGATTCGATCCGGTCGGATTCATTTGCAGATCGCGTTTTCCGCGTTTTCCGCGGCCTGGCACTGAACGCAAAGGTTTTCACCTTTGCGGAGTGCCTGATCAGAATATACGCTTGGCTGATTTCGATAGTACCGGCTTCGCCCCCTTCTCAAGAAGGTTTCAGCCGTGTTCAGCCCGTCTCACGGTGCGAGACTGAACAAGTCTCGCGTGCAGACACGTGTGTAGTACTCCTACACACAGATCTCGAGTGATTTATCTAGTACCAAATCCGAAAGGCTTGCATCACTCCCCGGATAGGAGAACTTTTGCGGATGACTGTAGGTGTAAGTTGGCGATGCCATGGTAACCGGAGACGTCCGTCCTATAGTCAGCAAAATTGATGCGAGAGGTCCCCAGTTCGATTCCGGTCGGATTCATTTGCAGATCGCGTTTTCCGCGTTTTCCGCGGCCCGGCACTGAACGCAAATTAGGTTTTCACCTTTGCGGAGTGCCTGATCAGAGTATTTGTCGCGCGCCGGTTGATGGAGGAGGTGCGTCGCCTTTGTTGCCCTCATGGTTTGCCGCTGGTCTTCATTTTTGTCGACTATATCAAGGCCTTTGACACGGTCCTCTGGGAGGCTCTTTGGGCCATCCTAGCTCTGGATCGGGTACCCGGCACCAGCGTTTACTGCTGCCATTCGTCGACTGTATGAGGGCTCACAGGCAGTAGTGCGGACTGCGGAAGGCAGGTGCACCCCACCATTCCCCCTTCACCATGGGGTGTGGCCCAAGGTTGTCATCCTGTCCCCATATCTGTTCATTATTGTCGTGGATCACGTCATGCGCCGGGCCGGCACCTGCGCGCTTTCGGGTTCGAGCCCGGCTTGCAATGGACATCCTTAACGAGCACGAGCACGGCGGGGGTGGCACTAGTGGCTATACTGGTCACCTGTCCGACAGTGATTTATGTGGATGACACGTCCTTCATTGCGCGCCCCGAGCACATTCAGACCTGGCTGGGCTGTCTGGGTTTGGAGGCGAGGATGGTGGGGTTGGAGATTAGTGTCAAAACTGCCGGAGCTAGGCGATAGTGATTGGGGCCTCCAATCGCCCGCCGCTGCCGCGACTGCTCGACGGGACGGAGGTCCCGTTCCGTGATCTTTAAACTGTTGGGGAGCATGCTCCCCGACACTGCCGACGATGTGGACATCCGCATCGGCCTGGCCTGGCCGGGGTAGACTTCGTTGGCTGAACACCTACTGGCGCTCGAAGCCGGGGCCTTGGCGAGCACTGCAAGCGCATGCTCTTCAAGGTCCTCGTCCTCATGGTGCTTACGCATGGCGCCGAGGCAAGTGGACACTCACGGACACACTGGCGGCCAAGCTCGACAGCACCGTTTATATAGGATGCTCCGAAAGGTCCTGAATGTAGGGTTTTCTACTAAGCATAGGTCATTGTAGTCTTTGTATCAGGGTATGCCTCGTATTTCGGACGAGATTAGGGCAGCGTACGTAGGATAGCATTTGTAGGACATCTTGCTCGCACCAGTCAGGTCGACGTACCGCCCTTGGTCTGGCCGGCCCCCAGCGGCTTGGCCAACCAGGGCGGCACATCCTGACCTGGCGCCTGGCCCCAAGGACATTCCTAGAAAGCTAGGTAAACCTGCCATTAACTACACCCAGATGTTGCTGGCCGACCTGGTGGTCCCAGCTCAGTTTGAACACCGCATTCACTCCTTCTCTCTTCTTTGGACTGCTATGCAGAACAAGAAGAGGTGGCAGAAGATTGTCCAGGCTCACACGCCAGCCCCTGTGGGCAAGCCCCCTCCCCCCAAGCGGAACTGAAGGGGCCGGCGCTTCGAGTGAGTAGTGTAGTTAGGAAGTTCTAGACTAGATGGCTTAGAGTTAGGATAGTTCGATTACGCGGCTTCGCCACCTCCACCCATCCAGCAATTAAGGAATATGTGCTACATGATCTCCCAAAGGGAGTCGTGTTATAATTTAATTTAATTTATTTTTAATCGTGCCCGCCTGTCGGTGGCCAGCTGGCCAATATTTAAAAAGAACTTCCGGTTCGTAACCGTGATGTACCGCAGATTTCAAAAGAACCTCGAATGGCGTTTGAGATGCCGAATGCGCCCTTTTCCATGTCTGACATGCATGGGAGACGCCAAAAACACTTCTCTGACCGGCAATTCCGTCCAATGCACCCCGCAACCACTCTGAAAACGTCCAACCCCTGGCAGCTGGGCAGAGCGCAGGCAGCGTCGCATTCCCCACCCTTATATTGGTCGCCTTTCTGCTGCTGGCAGCGCTGACCCTCGACCTAGCTTCCTTTTGCCTACTGAGCTTTGCGCGAAACTCAAATGAAATTGGAAACACAAATAGTTTAATTTTTCACCGGCTTTTCGTCGTGCATATACCGGCTCGTCCGAAATTAATCTTCCGCAGCCAATCTGACGGCCAGTTTTCTCACCGCGCACTGACCTCGGCCGGACCTGTCGTCTGGCTGGTCCCGACCGCCCGTTAATTCAGTTTTCAAGACGCCCTCTTTTAATTCCATCCTTCAGCGCTCTGCCGTGGACCTCTGGAATTAACCCTCCCCCTTGACCGAATCCACCTTCCTCCTCGATGGACACCTATAGCTCCAAGAAGCCATCTCACCACAGCACGTGACGCCCCTAGCTGCAGATCGATGTGGCAGCTGTGCATGGGCCGCACGGGCCATGGCGCTGGCTGCTGAGCTCCCCGCACCACCCCCACCGCCACCGCCACCCTCCTCGCCTCCCCCCCCTCCGCCTCCACCGACTGCATCACCGCCCAGCTCCGCGACATCGACCAGCGCCTCCAGGATAACGCCGTCGCCATCGCCATCGGATCAGTGCCTGCAAAACACCGCAGGCACTGATCACCGCCCAGGCGGTGAAGGACATTGCCGCCAAGCCAGCCGTGCCGCTGGCCTCAGTCGGTGGCTGGCGATGCTTCCCCCCCCCAGACCTGGGCGGGCAACCGACATGCACACCACCTCCACCACCTCCACCGTCGCAGCCCAGCTCCAGCGGCAGACGCTTGACCTCCGCGAGGAGGCCGAGCTCGCCAAGCGCAGCCTCAACGTCATCGTCAAGAACTTCGACACATGGAGGAAGGTAAGAATTCCGAGAAGCTTGCACGTGCCTTTTAGAGAGAAATCCTTGGTCGCATGGCCTTACTGGTGAGATCGAGCTGGTCGCCCACCGCCTTCCCCGCGCGCGGAGTAAGGCAGGGGGCGCCCCAGCCGCTCCTTCTCAGTACCTTTAAGAACCCGGCACACAAGATTTCTTAATTTTCTCAGATGCCGCAAGCGGCTTCGAAAGACTCACTTCACCCTTGAGCACGACTAATTGAACCTGGCGCAGCAACAACGGCGACGGGATCGAGCTATGGCCGACCAACCGGCCAGCTCCGGCAGACCAAGGCGGGGCAGCCGGTGTACTGGAAGGGGGCGACCATCTACGTCGGCCACAAGCGCTGGCACGCGACCCCCCCGGCCCCAGCGACTCCAGACGCCCCAGCTTAGGGGAATACAGCAGTAGTAGTGCATTAAAAAGATAGACCGTCGGGCTGCATGGCCATGTACATGTACGCCTCCTACAGGCACTATACCAGCTTATTCAATAGCATTATTTAGCCATGCATGTACATGTGTCGGTGCCGGCCTATGGTGTGCCACACCCCAGATCTGATGCCTAGCTTTATCTAGTTATGCTGCATGTGCCCACGCAGAGAGCTGCTCTCTGATGAGATGCCACGCCCTAGCCATTGTCTAGCCACGATGATCTTCCCCCCTATGTCGGGGCCTTTAGGTAGGTAATTCTGAATACATAGTGGTGTGCAGGTGCACTTTGTGCACCCAGAGCAGGTGTACTTTACTACCCTCCCCTTGCAGGAAGTAGCCCAGAGTGTATTATAGGCCATATACCCCTTCTCAGGGATATGTGCTACATATACTCCCGGCAACGGAGTTATATGCCGGACCCCCGCCGCCGCCAGCGCCCCCTTCCTCGGCCGCTGACTACCAAGTCCCCGCCTTGCAGGAGGGCTGCCTTGCCACTGACGGCGTCGTCCACCCCTTCGATCACTTTGAAGGAATTGGACGGCGCCCTTGTTGCTCGCCTGCGGTACGATGCGGCGGTCGGTGCCGACCACCTTTCTGCTGCCGGAGCTGCTGAAGACCCCTGATCCATGCAGCGGAATTAGGGATCTTCTGCTGGCGTTCTGCAACCGTGTCCTGCTTTCTGATGACTGCCTCCGCCTGCTGAGTGGCAGACGGCCATCCGCGTCATGCTGTACAAGAAGGGCTCTGCTGCTGACCCCGGTAGTAACTACCGGGGTGTCTGCCTCCAGAGCGCCGCGCTGAAGGTCTTCATGCGCATGATGCTGCACAGGCTCCGCGCCGCGCTGGACCCACACCTGGGTGAGTCTCATGCAGATGGGGTTTCGTCGTGGTCGTAACACTGTCATGGCTGTATTTGTCGCGCGCCGGTTGATGGAGGAGGTGCGTCGCCTTTGTTGCCCTCATGGTTTGCAGCTGGTCTTCATTTTTGTCGACTATATCAAGGCCTTTGACACGGTCCTCTGGGAGGCTCTTTGGGCCATCCGGCTAGCTAGCTCTGGACCGAGTGCCACCAGCGTTTATCAGCTGCCATTCGCCGACTGTATGAGGGCTCACAGGCAGTAGTGCGGACTGCGGAAGGCAGGTGCACCCCACCATTCCCCCTTCACCACGGGGTGTGGCAAGGTTGTGTCCTGTCTCCATACCTGTTCATTATTGTCGTGGACCACGTCATGCGCCAGGCACGTGCGCGCTTTACTGCTCTTAAGGAGTTCGAGCCAGGCTTGGACATCCTTAACGAGCGTGGGCACGGCGGGGTAATTAGCACGGGTTACCGCCTGGCTGACCTGATTTATGCGGACGACACCACCCTCATCGCGCGCCCTTAGCACATTCAGACCTGGCTGGATTGTCTGGGCCTGGAGGCGAGGGCGGTGGGGTTGCAGGAGATTATTAGTGTCAAAACTGAGGCGATGGTGATTGGGGCCTCCAGTCGTCCACCGCTGCCGCGCCTGCTCGACGGGACGGAGGTCCCATTCCGCGACCGCTTCAAACTGTTGGGGAGCATGCTCCCTGACACCGCCGACGATGTGGACGTCCGCATTGGCCTGACCTGGGCTAGGCTTCGTTCGCTCAACACCTACTGGTGAGCACTCCAAGGGCCTGGACGAGCACCGCAAGCGCATGCTCTTCAAGGTCCTCGTCCTCACGGTGCTCACGTATGGCGCCGAGGCGTGGATGTTATATTATAGGTTTCAGCTCGCAGTCACATGGAAATAATTAATGATTGTGTGCCGGTACTTAGCCATTTTGTGGTTCGAGGCGTTCGAGTTAATTCAGCGCATTGGGACTTAGCCGTTTTGAGGTTCGGCTGAATTTTGGCTTGTGTGATCCACAACGATTTAAGTTACGCTGTGTGCGTTATGCCTCGTGAGTTACGCCCTAGACTTTGGCTGTGCGGCACTGGTCCGGTACTGAGGTGCGGACTAGGATTCTGGGTACTGCCGGCTGGCGTGACAAGTGGCGAGATACTGGTGTGTGTCGATTGGTCGGTACTCGGCTGGTGTGTTGTAACGGAGATGTGTAACGGAGATGCGTTCCCAGGCTTGCGTCGGTGCCTAGCGCTGCAGGCTAGCCTAGCCGCCTGACAGACGATGATGATCCAAAAGCCAGCATTGTGTTGCGGCGGTCCAACGGTTGTTGCTGCTATGCTGGCAATGGCTATGGTTGCGCTGGTAAATTAAGCTGGGGGCTTGGCTCTGAGTTTGTAACCTGATTACCGTAAAATTATCCTTTAATAAAATTCGAACTCGATTTTAACAGTGGACACTCACGGCGACACTGGCAGCTTTAAGCTAGACCGGGCACGGTAACCAGGATGCTCCGACAGGTCCTGAATGTAGGGTTTCCTCAGCGTAGGTCATTAGAGTCTTTGTATCACGGTATGCCTCGTATTTCGGATGAGATTAGGCAGCGTAGGATCGCATTTGTAGGACATCTTGCTCGCACCAGCTAGGTCGACACCCCCCTTGGTCTAGCCGGTCCCCAGCGGCTCGGCCAACCAGGGCGGCATATTTTTACCTGGCCTGGCCCCACTGAGAACATCAAAGAGACAACCAGCGCAGGCCAGCAATCGGGAGAATCCGGACCATGGTAGCTCGAGCCTGCCGTTATCTTTTCCGCGTTTTCGAGTCGTTCAGGATGATGAAGATGAATGGTGATGGAAATGTGTATCCTTAATGTGCATTGAAATTATCAAAGAGACAACCAGCTTGTGCATTGAAATTATGGCTGGCTTACGTGTGGAGCGACTAGATGACCTAGACGGTGGGGCCGGAAACAGCATGCTTGATCAGGGCGTGTGTTTCTAGCCTAACTGGCCGGGAGTGTCTAGTGGTGAGCACCATTGCAGCGATCGCTCTCCCACCATTTACGAGGAAATACCCGCAAATGGAAAACCACTGAAAAGGTCTAGCTAGTCAGTCATCACGTTAGCCATGCCATGATTCCAAACGTCCAAGAACTGCACACGGTGCAAAGGCAAAAAGCCGGAGGACAGCACTTTCAAATGTGCGGCGGGAACCAAAAGCCCGCGGATGCCAGAAAACATCGTGTTGCGGCAGCGACGCGACGATGTGGACAACGAATTCAGTGCCAAGCTCGGAACGGCCGCAAAGGAGATCTGGCATCACAGGGTTCAGATGTGCGGAGATACTATGCGATCCAGCCGGTCCACGACCTGTTTGTAGAGCTTGTGCCAAGGGGCAGCACCGAACAGATGTGGGTGACGTTGCAAAAAACATCGGACTTGTCGGAGCATAATGGCTCGGTCATAGTCTTTGACCAATAAACGCTGCAAGAGTTCAACAAGAGTCGTGATGAAATCAACACGATAAGAACAAAGACGGGAAAAACGATGTAACTGAGAAAGAACAACACCATATTTTGCTGTGTGGGAAAGGAGACTGTGAATATCGGGGTAACGAATAAAAGGAATTTGCCCACTGAGAACATTCCTATAAAAGAGTAGGGAAACATGCCATGACCTATATACCCAGATGTTGCTGGACGACCTATAGAGTGGTCCCAGCCCAGTTTGAGTACCGCATGATCCCCTCTCTCTCCCTTCTCTGGACTGCCATGCAGGACAAGAAGCGGTGGCAGAAGATTGTCAAGGCTCACACGCCAGCCCCTGTGGGCAAGCCGCCTCCCCCCAAGAGGAGGAGCCGTTTTGATGAGTAGCGTAGATAGGCTTTTCTAGACTAGATATAGCTTAGAGTTAGCTAGGTCGATTACGCGGCTTCCTCCACTCCACCCATCCAACCTGGAATATGTGCTACATGATCTCCCAACGGAGGCATGTTATAATTTAATTTCATTTAATTTATGTTTAACGGAGTTATGTTCCAATTCAATTCAATTCAGGCAATGCAATACCGGCTCGGAAGTTGACATGTGCTACGCAACCGGCCTATAGGAGGAATTAACGTAGGTTCACGCCCACTGAGGCAGCCTCCCGGTTTGTCCGTATATAAGATGGAGGCAGATCACTAGCTTGTAAATTGATAGGTGACCAGTAAGTTCTGAAGGATGCAACCCGCACTGAAGCTGTCCGAACGTTTTGTCCTCATGCACATGGTGCATGCCCCAGGCCGAGGGCCATATTAATTAGTTAATGATTAAGCTCGTGCCCCCGTACGTTAATTGGGGATCGATCAAGTCACTAAGCACCATTTGAAGGGCTTTTAAGATCCGGCCCTGAGTACGTGTGCACTTGACGGGTAGGGGGCAGAGACCCGGCCCCCCCTTTCCTCACGCCACAGGCATGCGCCATGCACAGCTCAGCTTCAGACCCGTCTAACTAAACGATCCGGGGCATCCCCTGTGGGTGCAATACATGCATGCATATGTCCCTTATGAGCATTGCATTGCGATGGAGACGTGCGCCATAACCGTACGTGGACTTTCCGTGATAGGCTCAGGCACGGACATGCATGTGCTACCCTAGACAGGACGGGCCGGCTCGGTCACGCCCAGGTAGCCTCCTCGTTTGTCTGTATGTAAATAATGGATCGAGCTCGATCTATATATATTAAAAATATAATTATACTTACAGCAGAGTGAAATCACTCAAACCAAAGCAAACACCCAGCTATAAACCTATATACAGAGCCATGTCAAAGCTCTATATATATGCCTAGGCAGATGAAGTCCTGATATTAAGTTAGGTGGCAGATCGATGGTTGCACATGTGCGCAGGACAGCCGGCCGGCCCGGCCCCCCTAGCTAGTCGGTGGCCGGGGGCTCCAATTGTGACCAAGATAAGGCAGTCACAGTGATTCGGGCCGGGGCGCCCGCATGTCCTGTAACTAGAAATCAGATAGCTATCTAGACCCCCATCTTATATCCATCCCACTGAGGACCGTTCTGCTCACGTGACGCAGCCTACGAGTTAATTAATGAATTTTAATCATAAATAGATTATCAGAATGTCTTCTATAGTGTTACGTGTTTCGCTGGCCTCGATAATCTGGGCCATATGATCACGAAACCTAGGGCACTGAAAGTCAACCAATCACATGATCAGTCATTCGCCTGGTGCCGCTTTTCTGGGACGCCAGCCAACGGCAGCAACGGCGCCACCCCAGGCAGTGGCGGCAGCACCATGCGTAAGTCGGGGTGCTTGCCCGGGCCTACCACGACGGGCGCGAACCACTCACTCAGCCGGCTTGCCGAACTGCTCCTACCCTCACTGCTAATGCCGGCACTCCCACCTGGGCCCAGCCACTTGCCTAAGGATATATAACTAGGTCCATTTCCTGCACCACCACTACTACTGCTACTGGCACCAGGGCCAGTGATTCCTGGGCCGGACCCTGCTGGTGAGATCGATGGCCCGGAGCCCTCACCCGCCATCATGGCCGCCCCGGCAGCCGACAAGTCTCCCATCCTGTGTGAATGCAAGTTGCTACTGCTCAATTGGCCACCCATCATTCCCACGTTGCCGTAGTAGCGCGCCCGGCCAGAACCCTTGGGCAGGTTCTCTTTCCGCTTGAGGAAGCGGCGCCACAGGTGGCTGGGCATGAGCAGCGCGGGCAGCCGGCGATCCCGGCCGCTTGCACTGCCACGCGGGGAGGGTGCACCGCGCGAAAGCAAGAGGACGGCCGACATGCTGCACGCCCTGTGGAACCGCACACACACGCATGCCGGGACACAAAAGTGGGGTGTGATTTTTTTAAATTTAATTATCTTTTATGTCGTGTGTGTGTGCTGCTTGTTGTGTGCGATAGTGGCAAATGGGAGCGGGCGGAACTGCCATGCCCGGCACAGCAGGAAGCAGCCTACAGCTTTCCAAGGAAGAGGCTCCCTGCCGCATATATTGCCGCTCCTTGCCGCATGGTCCCATCACAGCCCACCAATGCACCCATATCATATCAGTGAAACCTGAAAGTCGCCCTCTATGTAACAACTACTCCCACAACGCATATACCGACCAATCAAATCAATCGGACCTATCGAAAAAAATGAACCAGTCAGAAGCCAACCAAAGCAATGCTGCACTCATAACCAAGCCATTAGCTACTCTATGAACTCCACAAACAACAAAAACAATGCCTGTAGTAACAACCCCGCTCCCACATGCACCAGCGGAGTATGCCCGGTCAACCTACATCTCGCGACAATTACTTGGCCAACTCCCCTCCCTCACCCGCTGAGGCATAACGTCACTCTAAACCTAGCGATAATAATAATTATGCATAGGCGTCGCGAGTAGTATACTAGTGACACTTCTACTATCAGCTACTACCCATCCCCCGCCCCCCCAGCTGAGGTTGCATCCGGTATACAGACTAGCATACAGCAACAGAAGTTATCAAGCTTATTTCCCTCTCTCCCTCACCATCTCAGGGCACGCTCACTCTCCATCCAGCAATACGAACCTGGATTAATTCCTTATTTCCATCTGTCCCTCACCAGCTGAGGATGCAGACCATCTACAGGCTAGCCGTATCGCACCACTTTCGATAAACACACTCCCCTCATGCCCCCACGCACCAGCTGAGTATGCGCACGATTCGCCGCCCCGTGCTGGTGGGCATGCGCTCGTCCAGTGCCGCCATGCCAATGACGACGCCCGACCCAATCGACGCCAGCGCGGCGACGGCGCTGATGACGACCGCGCGGCCGTCCTTGAGTGCGCGCGTCTGCCAGCAGAAGCCATAGTGGTGGGTGGGTGGGCGGGATGATTCATCAATGAAATGTTACATATTGAAAACCGTCTGTTGGCAGCAGTGGTGGCGGTGTTTGTGTGAGTGGGTGGGTGGGTGGGTGGGTGGGTGGGTGGGTGGGTGGGTGGGTGGGTGGGTGGGTGGGTGGGTGGGTGGGTGGGTGGGTGGGTGGGTGGGTGGGTGGGTGGGTGGGTGGGTGGCTGTGGGTGAGTGAGTGGTGGGTGGGTGGGTGGAAGGGTTGAAGGGGGGGGGGGGGGGACGTAGGGGGCGGGATACGTGACCAACAACATAAAACAAAATCATATTGCCAGCAGAAGTGGTGATGTGCGTGTGTTTTTTTTTGGGGGGGGGGAGGAGTTCAAAGGGATAGTTCATATGCTCCATGTATGACAATCACACTTGTTAAGCACAAGTCCATGACAACTATCTGGCTGGCAGCAGCATGCAGGAGGTGAGTCAAGTGGGGAATGAGCAGGGTAATTATGTAAAGACACAAATGAGAAACAGGAAATTCACATTTTATCTCACCCATAACCATATATACAACCTACAACCATTTTATACAACCTTTTATACAACCCATACGCACTTCCTATAACTACTCTATATGACCTGTGCCCCCAGCGGGAGGCCGTGGAACTGTTCCGAGCGGAACTACGCATATAAGTCGAGGTGGGTGGGTTCTCCGTGGGGGGGAGGGGGAGAAAGAGGAGGATGGGAGGAGGATGGGTGGGTAACAGCAGGCAGGCATGATCGCAATAAATTACAATGCGGACATTATACCAGAACAAGGTGAGTGGCGGACAGGGACAGGGGCGGCTTTTGGATGCAAAGGGCAAACACAGCAGGAACGCCAGCTCACCCTAAATACACCAAATCCAAAATGCTCATACAATGACTAAAACCAAGTACTTCAACTCAATCACATTCCCTCATCCTCCCAACTTTCTCCATCCACACTCCCATTATTTCTTAGTAACCCCTTTATAGTAACCCCAAGGTTGCGCCTCTTTTTGGTACATGAACCCCAGGCCTGGACTCACCTGGTAGATGAACCCCAGGCTGGAGAGGCCCACACTGAACATCACGCCGAGGGGCAGCAGGATGGCAGGGAAGCCCTGTGCGTGCAGCAAGAAGCCGGTGCGGCAGGCGGACACGGACAGCCTGGCGGACGGCACACGACGGTAGAGGAGCACATAAACAGCACGCAGCAGGAGTGCGAAACAGGACCAGGGAGGGAGCAGGCGATATGGGCAGGCAACCGGATTCTTGTTTTGTTAGGCATACAGCTGAGCCATCGCTTCCTGTGGTGCAGACACCTAGCCATGCCATGCCATCCATTGGATGTCTAGACATGAGTCAGGCGATCGGGCATGCCTACATGCAACACCTGCGTCACATTCCCACAGCGCATGCATGCCTGCTGGGCGCTCAAACACAACCGTTCTGGTGGGCCACGGGGGTATGCAAGGTATGCCAGGTATGCAAGGTAGACATACAAGGAGGGAGTCTCATGACCCGTGGCCCGTGCCAGCCAAGGCGTCGACACCGGCTCACCCCGCACTGTATGGTGCTGTGCTGTGCTGTCCCACGCTGCAATGCCAAGGGTTAGGCGCCCATGGGGGACCCGCGCGATGCAGCCACCCCCATCCCCGAGACTTACTCGACCATTCTACAAAAAACAGATGCGGTGAAATTGTACAGACAGTGATGATGCACACGCACCAAACAGATGCCCAAAACCGATACACAACCACGGATGCAAGGCGGCCACTGGAAGGCACACGCGGCGCCCCTACCTGGAACACTTGTCATGAACATAACCAACACACACGCGGTGCACATGCCTGAAATAAGAGCAGCACACCTACCCGAAGCATATGCCGGCCTGCATGCCGGCCGCCAACTCGGTGAAGGAGTCGTCTGGGCCGTGGATGATGTGGCTCAGCTGCACAGGAGCGGCGGAAGGGAAGCGAGGGGGTAAGTGACCATGAAAGCGTTGTAGGGAAGGGTGGATTAGGGCGGACAGAAAGGGCGGATGGTGGCGACGGCTCGGTGGACAAAAAGAGTGGATGGTAAGAGCAAACACTGGAAGGGAGAAGTGGATGTGGAAGAGGTGGCATGCAGATGGACAGTTTGTGGGGTACAGGGCAAAGGGGCCATTGTGGGGGTCTCAATTTTGCCTAGAGGTTGTACCCAGGATGTGCAGGATGGCCGCAAATGGTTACTCCCCGTTGCCAACCATGAGACAGCCAGGAGGCTCCCATTCTCACAACGCAGACAGCAGCCCACGATGTATCGAGGTATCCTTACTGGTGTCCTTATTCCTGTTCCTTATGTCTGTCGATGTGATGGTGCTTGGTATCATGATAGCCTTGTATTTCCTGACTTGCATAGGGGTCCCAGCAACCATAGGAGTGCTTCTGGTACAATGTACTACTAGCTATTGATGATGCCATGAATTTCGTATCAGTTCACACACTCGCGCTCACCTGCGCACGCGCTGATGTCAGGGACGGGAAGCCCAACACGGCGGCGCCCCCTCTACCCTTGGAAAGGTGGCGCTGTCGCCGCTGCCTCCGCTGGTACCAGTCGCAGGCTACCTGGGTCGGCCAGCCGGGGATGAGACAAAATGTTCCGCGTTTTCAGAACGAATGGTCTTAGTAAAGATTGACCAACCTCGCCGCTGGAAAACAAGATGTTCTATTCATAGCATGGAAGGCTCCAGGCGGCAGCTCACCATCACGGACGGTCCCTGACCCCTGTCAATTTTTTTTCGCAACTCTTCCTTATTATCCTAATCGTCCTTTTAGTATTAACCATCACTTACATAACAGATGTAATAGGCTCACCATCATGGCCGCCATGTCAGAATTACTGCTTTGTTTGCAACTCAATCCCTTTCCAGGAATGGTATATTGCTCACATAACGTACAGCTATTCTAGGGTCACCATTCGGGCCCCCGAGACTTCCTTCACCTGCCATATGACCTAGAATATCACTATCTGCTCAAGTGTCGAACAACCAGGCTTGCCATGTTCCTTTCCCTGATCTTTCCCATGATCTACTGCTTCCTTGGCGATGCTACAGGACTGGACTCCTTTCACATTCATGTAGTGTATAATGACTGCAGGCTCGCCATGATCATTTATAGCACCCCACCTTCACCAGCACTGTTGATGTATTGCCAGGCTCACCATGATCGTCCCCATCACGGTCACACAGAGCAGCGCAGGGAGCACCTGCAGGGTGCTGCTGCTGTCGTCGACGGGCACCTCCGCAGTCAGGCCAGACCCTGCGCGAAATAAATTAATTCAAAATTTACAGTACAGATGAACGGATGGATGGGAGGATGAATGGGTGAATGGGATGGGGCACGAGCAGCACCACTCCATGAATGAGGCCCACATGTCACACCGTATGTTCATTGGCATGCCATTTTTTAAAAAAACCAAGATTGATGAAAATGGTTAACCATTCATCCGTTGGCATCCTATCCAAGTCTTATTAAAAAAATCCCAAGTATGCATCGATCGGCATCCAAGCCTTGAATAATCAATTATAATGAATCATGCATCCATCTGCATCCTATACAAGTCTTATTTATACTATGACGTACAAACGCGTGATGTACCTAAGTCAGGCGCGTGACGTACGGGAAGCACAGCACCATTACGAGAGCGCAGCAATTGGAAAACATTTAAATAGCTATTCACAGTACTGCAGCCGTTTGCGTTTGTCTGGTTGCAGGGCCACTTGTTTACATACGCGACCACGTCACAACAAACCCCGCGACACCCAGCCGGCACGTTAGCATGCGCACTTGGAGCTTGGCATGTGAAGGTGTGGCTTGCCAAGATGTAGCATGCGAAGGTGTCGCGCTCGACCAGGTTTCGGAACCCACTCAAAAAGACGTATTTTATTAACTTATATAGCCATTAAGTTATATAGCCATCGGCATGCGCTATGCAAAAGCCATTGAATGCAGTGCACACACCAATAATTGTCATCCGGATACATGAGTGAAAAACATTCGTGCACTGATGGACTTGCACTGCACCCAAGCAACCAGCACAGCCCACCCACCACCAGTTCTGGTGTCAAGCCGTAGCTATGATGAGCACAGCCCACCCACTGATGATGCGCGCGCAACACACCAGCGATACATCCATTCGCCCACCCAACGATGATGCCCGCGCACGCGAGGCACACCCCCACCCACCGATGATGCCCGCGCACGCGAGGCACACGCCCACCCAGTCAGCCGCGAACAGCGGCTCGTGCAAGTAGTAGTGGGAGAAGAGTGCCAGCAGCGCCAGGCCGCTGCCGGAGACGGGCTGGACAATGGACACCTGGCGGCCAACAGGGGAGGGGAAGCGCCGCCGACAGGGGAGGGGAAGGGCAGCCGCGACGGGGAGGGAAACAAGGTGCAGATGCAAAGGGAGGGGCAGCCGACACGTGAGGGGAGGGAGCACCGAAGACGGAGCAGCCAGGGTTCAGTCCAAGAAACGGACCACAGGGTGAAGGGTGAGAGGTGAGGGGCGAGACGTGAGGGGTGACAGGTGAGGGGCAAGGCACAAGGGGCCAGAAGGAGCGGAGGAGGGGACGCAAGGGGCAACGGGCAGGCGAGGCTGTGACAGCAACCCACTAGAAGCATGCTGCCAGCCCTGAACGGCGACGGTGAGATGTCGACAAACTGAAGACAAGTAGTGGCAGCAACCATCGTTAAAAAAAAAAATAAAAAATTGCTGCTACAATTATTTTACAAAAATAGAAAAATCTGCTGCTACAAATACTATCATCAACATCGCTGCTAAAGAATGACTGGCGTGTGATGGTGACTACCGGCACAACCGTCCCCCGCGCCTGCAGGACAGCAAGAAAGAAACGAAAATCACTACCAAACAAACAGCAGCGCTGCACTCTCTCCCTTCACTCTCTGTCAGAGATCAACTGTGCTACCGGCCGTGCCCAGCAACTACAGGATGGCGACAATCCAAGGATAGATCCCAACGACAGCCATCCGCGTTGCACCTTATTTGTCACTCTACTCTCAGCCCTCGCTGCCAGCGATACAGCGGCCGAGGTAAGAGAGCAACAAACAATGAAAGGCCATGGCACTGGTACCCTGATGCCCAATCTAGCACGGTCAGAGCCCCTGTGACACAGCAGGAATCATGAGCAGCGCGCCAAGAACGTCAACACTACACACAAGGAACAACAAGAACGGCAACAGCATTCAGCGTTGCATGGTAATTGTCTAACTATTCTACCGACACCCACTATACAAGTAAAACAATGCCAGGCCTCACCGACGCTTGCAACACCGCGCTGATCATCATCAGCGCACACGCATGCCAGCTACTGACAAACCGAACGACCACATACACTGGTCCTCAACTGCTGTGATGGTCAAGCACCGTACTGGTGCAAGCTCTGTACTGAATGCGAGCACTGTACTGGTCGAACATCGTATTAGTGCAAGCACTGTGCTATATGCAAGCACCCACCGGCGCTCGCGACACGGCGCTGATCATCAGCAGCGCACCGCCGATGTCAGCGAGCAGGCCGAGCAGCCAGGTGGCGCTGCCCAGGTACGCCTGGATCACCTGGCAGGGTCGAGGCAGGAGCGCGGGGGACGGAAACGGTTCACACAGGGGATCAAACACCAGGGGATGGAAAGCAGGGGATGGGAAGCAGGGGTAGAACACGCAGGGCTACAAAACGCATGGGTGCAGGACGTGAGGGGGGCAACCGCATGGGTGCAGGATGCGGTGTACAGTATTGGGCACCGGCAGGAATGCAGCCAACAGCAAACAGCAATGGTACAACACAATGAAGCCGTGGCGCAGGTGCTAGAAACATGCCGCTGGGAAAGAGTGAACAGAGAAAAATGCGCAGGTCCGAGTCGTCCTATCATACACTCTTCGTCTGAGTGTAATCATGAGTGTAATCCTATCATATGCACAGGTCTGAACAACCCTAGTCATATCACACGCGGACATGTCAATGGCAGTCAGGAGACAAAGGCCTTAGGGGTGCACGCCAGGGCTATAGGGGTTGCCTTGGTACACACTTGATTCACATGCATGGCACATGAACAACCCTGGCTTTGCGAGGGCATCCTCTTGTCGGGAAGGGGCAGGCTTCCATAGCCCAAGGACCACAAAGTCTTGAGTTAACACTGTGGCGTGGCGACGAGGATTTCAAAGCCCATGATTCCCTAGTCGTAGCATGAACATCAGTATGGGGGACTCGACCACCCTGCCCCTGAATTCTCCCCACACTGTCCCTAGATTCTCCACGGCCAAGCTGGGCCATAAGGAGCACATGCTATGTTTGACATTTTCCACAGGCAAGACTCCTTGACCGCTATGGCCGAGCTTTTGTTTCAGAAACCCTGAGAGCTTGCCAAGGAGCGGCCATGAAACGTGAGTGAACCACTAGGCTGGCATGCATGGCTGTTGCTGCTGCTCAAACGTGCGTAGGACGCTCATAGGGCGAGCATAGGATCCGCAGAGAACGTCACATGACTTGCGTACACACCTTCCTCTCGAAGGCGAGGCGAGGAAGAGAGTTTGTGGCTTTCTTCTGAAGAGCTTTCCCGATGCTGCTTCCGGCAGCGGAAAGCACGGTCAACAGGATGGCTACCCACATTTTCCCCGATTGCAGATGTAACCAGTTTTCTACCTGAGGTGGCAATCCGAACATCGGCTAGCTTAGCCTACCAAGTCACAGCCGCTGAGTACCGGTCTCAAAACGGAGAATGCAGTCTGGATTTATAATCGGGAACATCGTAGCCAGGATGCAGATGTTTCTATCGACACAGGCGACGCCCGAACCTTGATTTTTTTCCAAGTCTTGACATCCACACGCTGATATCCCAAAGGTATGCATGCCGATTCCTGTCACCTTAAGAACTTTCCAAAGGTGGCCATTCATGCGATAATCAGCTTCAGGGTACTGCAATGAAATTGCCACGCAATGGACACAATTGCAACTAAATAGATCCTATACTGTGACATGGAAAAAACACTCTTAACCGCCAAGCATGCTTGCAAGCGTGCAAACAGCTATTACTGCCATTCATCTCGGGAAAATGCTCGCTCTCTACTTTTTTGCAACAGGTTCCATAACCAATACCAAGAGTTGTCAATCTCATGTCATTTCCCAACCCCGCAACAAATTAGATTCGGTGATTAGGCCTTGCCCTGTGTCAATATGATTGTACTCAATAATGACCGAGGTGGCGCGCCGAGGTCCAAAAATCGGCTTCGTGCCAAGTTCGTGCATCCAGTAGAACAAGTAATTTGTTTGACTAGCAGGAATTAGTGTCCGTTCATCATTGCTTGGCGATACCGGAATAGAGTCCGGAATCATACTAATGACCAATCATTCAGTCTCGAGAACACTGCCTGTGTGACGCTGGCGAGCGCACATGCCGCACAAAGCCACAAACAGCTGCAAGCTGCCAGGAAACATATGTTAAGGAAAGTTGTGAGCTGGCAGCATTATGGCATGTTCTGAATCGGCACTCACACGTGTCGCCATGACAGCATTTGCCGGTCCAACCGCTGATGACTAGAATACAAGCCGGCTATGGCGCAGCATGGTTTTGCGGTAGCTTCTGGTTTATCGCCACTTTGGCTAGAAAATGCGATGTAAACTAGCAAATTACCACGTTTCCTCATCAAACGTGTTGAGCTGCTCGCGCAACCGTGGGCAGAAAGGTCTTGCCTGGGATGTTGTAGGCGCAACGTCCATAATCACATGAACTTTGCCGAGTGAACCGTAAGATTCAAAAATTTAAAACTGGCGTCTCTGTTGGAACATTAGCGGGGGTGTAATGGTCAGCTCGCAGAAATTGGCATGTCTGTGTACCTACGCGTACTCCGAAATGTGAGTGATCGCTGACTGGCATCCTGTGCCTGCGCCATGTGGCTTTCCCACCTCCAGCTGAGGGCCACGGAAGGAAACATGTAGCAGTGTGTTTGCGAATAAGGAACCGCTTATTTAAAGCAGTTTTAGAATGATGGGACCATCTTCAAGACGAGTTTCGACGGTGCCACAGCGACGGGCTCAGAAGCGGTCTTTCCTCGGCTGCAACGCGAGCTTGTTGGCTCTGGCAGCTGTCATCGTGACTACTGCAGTTTATATGTTCGGTAAGGAAGATTTAGATATTGGCGATGATCTTTGTCGTGGCTCGTCTGACCCGCTGGTACGGTTTTGGTTTGTTTGAGGTGGCTTAGCCCACGTCAGAGGCTAGCGGGCCATCACGGCGAGCGCGTGGAGTTTACATCTTGCGTGGCCTAGCTATTCTTGCGGGTTTGCCAGTCAGAGCTGGAGCCGGAATCATGCAGCCACTTTCGTTGGTCCTGAAAGCTGCATATTCGTGTGAGAGTCTTTGAAGTTGTGGCGTGGCAACATGGTTTGATGGTGAGAAGGCCATGACACTACTTGTCAATCATTAAAATTTTGGGCTTGTTGACGAAAAAGGTTGGGAAGTTGTGTGCCCGTGATCAGAAGCATTCATCCTGTTTTCCGCAGGGGATGTTCAACCAAGGTGATTACACATTTGCATGAGTAGAGTTGTCTGTGAGGATATGGTTCAGCTGGCTGTCTGGCCATCTCCAGGATGTTGGATGATCTGTAGATAGGCCAACGCGGCACACAAGTTCCTGACGTGTGCCAGATTCAGATAGAAGCGGAGCCATTTGGGTTGAGGGATACATGGTGTGTAAACGTGTGTGGGCTGGCTGTAGGAAATACACTATCCCGCCATGATGATGATGACGATGATCTGGTGCCACGTGTCGTTGGGATGTTAGAATTACATGTTCACTTGGTGATTTTTAGGACTCAAGTATCCTACCCTTGCTTTTGAAGGGCTCGCCCTCGCACACCCGAGTTGCACAAGGCCATCTTAAAACCTATTGGCGACCATTGAAAACCGTCACTTCCACAGTTTCCAACGCCCCCCGCCTTCTAATTGCTGACAGCACGTCTTGCATCAGAACAGGCCCTCACTTTTCAACCCTCGGTTTCCCTGTTGTGTGTATGGGGTTGGAGTTCAGGGGAGTTGTTTTGATGTTTGCTGTGTTGGTGTTGGTGTTAGGGGGTCGCAATGGGGGCGTGTGGGAAGGATGGCGGCCTGGCTGCTGTGGGCTTGTGTGGTGGCCGAGGATGGGGCCTGGCTGTTTTGGGGATTGTTGGGTGGTGGTTGGGGGACTTTTTGCTGTGGTGGTGGTGGTGGTTGGGCCTGCTGTCTGTGGGAACTTTTGTGGTGGTGCTGGTCCAGTCCTATTGCCCAGCTCCTCGCCCTCGCTGCCGCATCAGCGGCGGCCGGAGCCCCTCGTGCGGTCCAGTGGGGTGAGCGCCGCACTGCGCGGCACCAAGGTGTGGAGCGCGCCACCGGTGCGGCAGGAGGGCAGCGACAAGGTGGAGGAGGAGGTGAGGGTAATCCATTATCAAACATCCGAACCGTTGCCTTGTTGGTTTCCGGTGGTGACGTCATGCTCAGCATACATGGAGTCCGGCAGGTTGCGGGACTGTAACCATCCACGTTTTCAAGCTAATTTTGAACTAGTGGAGCTGCCCGCAGAAAACATTCATATTTCTCCTGTTCTATTTTTGGCGCCCTAAGCTCCCCCCCCTCTCCTTTGTTCCTCCCTCTCCCCCTCTCCCCTCTCCCCCTCTCCCCTCTCCCCCTCTCCCCTCTCCCCCTCTCCCCCTCTCCCCCTCTCCCCTCTCCCCCTCTCCCCCTCTCCCCTCTCCCCCTCTCCCCCTCTCCCCTCTCCCCCTCTCCCCCTCTCCCCCTCTCCCCCTCTCCCCTCTCCCCTCTCCCCTCTCCCCCTCTCCCCCCTCTCCCTCTCCCCCTCTCCCCTCTCCCCCTCTCCCCCTCTCCCCTCTCCCCTCTCCCCCTCTCCCCCTCTCCCCTCTCCCCTCTCCCTCTCCCCCTCTCCCCTCTCCCCTCTCCCCCTCTCCCTCTCCCTCTCCCCCTCTCCCCCTCTCCCCCTCTCCCCCTCTCCCCCTCTCCCCCTCTCCCCCTCTCCCCCTCTCCCCTCTCCCCTCTCCCCTCTCCCCCTCTCCCCCTCTCCCTCTCCCCCTCTCCCCCTCTCCCCTCTCCCCTCTCCCCCTCTCCCCCTCTCCCCTCTCCCCCTCTCCCCCTCTCCCCCTCTCCCCTCTCCCCTCTCCCCCTCTCCCCTCTCCCCTCTCCCCCTCTCCCTCTCCCCCTCTCCCCCTCTCCCCCTCTCCCCTCTCCCCTCTCCCCTCTCCCCCTCTCCCCTCTCCCCTCTCCCCTCCCCCCTCCCCCTCTCCCCCCTCCCCCTCCCCCCTCTCCCCTCCCCCCTCCCCCTCTCCCCTCTCCCCCTCTCCCCCTCTCCCCTCTCCCCTCTCCCCCTCTCCCCCTCTCCCCTCTCCCCTCTCCCCCTCTCCCCCTCTCCCCTCTCCCCCTCTCCCCCTCTCCCCCTCTCCCCCTCTCTCCCCTCTCCCCTCTCCCCCTCTCCCCCTCTCCCCCTCTCCCCCTCTCCCCCTCTCCCCCTCTCCCCTCTCCCTCTCCCCCTCTCCCCCTCTCCCCTCTCCCCTCTCCCCCTCTCCCCCTCTCCCCTCTCCCCCTCTCCCCCTCTCCCCTCTCCCCCTCTCCCCCTCTCCCCCTCTCCCCCTCTCCCCCTCTCCCCTCTCCCCTCTCCCCTCTCCCCCTCTCCCCCTCTCCCCTCTCCCCTCTCCCCCTCTCCCCCTCTCCCCTCTCCCCCTCTCCCCCTCTCCCCCTCTCCCCTCTCCTCCCCCTCTCCCCCTCTCCCTCTCCCCTCTCCCCCTCTCCCCCTCTCCCCCTCTCCCCCTCTCCCCCTCTCCCCCTCTCCCCCTCTCCCCCTCTCCCCTCTCCCCCTCTCCCCTCTCCCCCTCTCCCCCTCTCCCCCTCTCCCCCTCTCCCCTCTCCCCTCTCCCCCTCTCCCCTCTCCCCTCTCCCCTCTCCCCCTCTCCCCCTCTCCCCCTCTCCCCCTCTCCCCTCTCCCCCTCTCCCCTCTCCCCTCTCCCCCTCTCCCCCTCTCCCCTCTCCCCTCTCCCCCTCTCCCCCTCTCCCCCTCTCCCCTCTCCCCCTCTCCCCCTCTCCCCCTCTCCCCCTCTCCCCCTCTCCCCTCTCCCCCTCTCCCCCTCTCCCCTCTCCCCCTCTCCCCTCGCCCCCTCGCCCCCTCGCCCCTCGCCCCCTCGCCCCTCGCCCCCTCGCCCCCTCGCCCCCTCCCCCTCGCCCCCTCGCCCCTCGCCCCCTCGCCCCCTCGCCCCCTCGCCCCCTCGCCCCCTCGCCCCCTCGCCCCCTCGCCCCCTCGCCCCCTCGCCCCTCGCCCCCTCGCCCCTCGCCCCCTCGCCCCCTCGCCCCCTCGCCCCCTCCCCTCCCCCTCTCCCCCTCTCCCCCTCTCCCCCTCTCCCCCTCGCCCCCTCGCCCCCTCGCCCCCTCGCCCCCTCGCCCCGTCACCCCCTTTTCCATATTTCAAAATATCCAGTGCCCGCCCCTCCCCCCCGCAGTCGCCCTCCCCTCCTCTCCCCCGTTGACCTTATTTTCAATGCCTTTCCCCTCTTCCCCCCCCCCCCTCCCCCTTTGGCATCTTATCTCTCCCTTTGCGATTTCTTCCCCCAGGATGACGAGGTGTCCGACAGCTACCGGGCGGGCATCATCGAGCGCCTCCTCAAGAGCAGTCAGGGGAGGCACGCGCACCCGATCGGAGGGCTGGGCCTGGGCCTGGACGACGCGGTGGCCGAGATCGCCCGGCTGGAGAAGGTGACAGAGGAGGAGCGCGAGGAGCTGAAGCGACAGAACCAGGAGCTGCTGCAACAGAGGCAGCAGCTGGAGTCGCTGGTGGGAGGTGCGCAGTGGCTGTCAATCTTGTAATATAGCGGTACGGGTTTGTTTTGCCATAGTATATACCAGTAGGAGAGTATTGTGGCAGGTGCCTTATGGCTTCGGTAGAAGTTGTACATTTGTGTATGCGTTTACAACTCTCCAGGTTTCAGGCCTGCTCTGGCTGTCGCATTGACACAATGGTCACTATACTGCCGTATTCAGGCCTGTGCTGGCTGTCTCATTGACACAATGGTCACTATACTGCCGTATTCAGGCCTGTGCTGGCTGTCTCATTCACACAATGGTCACTATACTGCCGTATTCAGGCCTGCGCTGGTTGTCTGATTGATACTCTATCAAGGATACTTTATGACGGTCTTGTCATCGCGAAAATCACCACAGCAACTCAGCTATAGTCGTGGTTTGTTACTGGGAATCGAACTGTGCGGGCAGCGCAGCAGGTACGTGTCGTGCGGTAGGAAGGGATATGGTCGTGCGTGTGGTCTGGGATATGGAAAGTAAAACATTGAGCCTTCGTAAGGTTACTAAGCTGTCAGTAGTAATTACGGACAAGAATGATTTTCATAGAAAGCGTCGATTTGGATGGACTTGATGGAGGATTATTTATTGATGGTTCATGGATTGCGCATGGAAGGATATGGAGGGCTGTTGCTCCTTCATGCAGAGGAATCGTCACCATCGACGGTTAGGCTGCAAGGTATCCCAAGGGAAGTAGGTTTGAAGTAATATACCAGGGGGATGTTAGACTCATTTGATTTTTCCATGCTTTTACATTCATAGCTGCCAGGCCGTCATGCTGCTGATGCCTATCGATAGCTCTATGTTTTTTTGGGAGATTTTTCCACACCCTTCTTTCTCATTTTGGCCAGGCCAAAATTCGCGGCCATTGAACTGCGTGTCTTCACAGGCGGGAGTTGCTCTGTTCACAAAGCCAGTCGCCTCTAAAACGGTTCTTGAGTGGGTTCCCGGATGAGGTGCCAATCATGCAAGCGCTCAGGTTGCCGTTTCGGCAACCAGGCGAGAGCCGTGGGGAGCGGCCCTACACGATGCCTAGCACAGCAGGGGCACCTTCGTAGCAAAAGATGCAAAGAAAGCACTGGGGGGACTTGCGCAGGCAATTGGTTAGGTGCAGCATGGGTCATCGTATGTACAATTTATTTTTTATTATATGTTTTATATCATATGTATTATTTTTTGAAATAATATGTTGTATTTATTTGAGCCCGCGTCTTTTTGGGTGTGTCCTGTGGCTGTTCTTGCCGCTGGCGCCGGTTACTTGCGCGTGTCGTGCAGGCCTCAAGGACCAGACCAATCAGCAGACGCTCGGCTTGCAGGAGCAGATCAAGGTAGGTCCTGACTGCTTTTCTTCTTGCGGTTCTATTCTTGTGTCTTGCCTTCATTTGTGTCTGTTGTATGGCGTCTCATGAGCATGTAGTACACCGAACATGCCTGTACTTGTAAGAGATAAAGCCGCGCAAGTTCCTGCGCACTGGTATCTCTGCAAGGAAAAAAAGGAAGGAGATGGACCTTGCTGGATGCACCCTATCATGCTGGAGTGCTCACCATGGCTGCCAGTGGGCTAATATGCCGAGATTCTCTTTGTTGTTTGGAAATGCCCACTGAGGTCTCGGCGGATGGGGTATCTGTTTCAGTCAAGAACTCATGCGAACAGCACGTTGTTTCCAGTCCGTGTAAAGTGCCCCGTAAATGATGCCACGTGTAAAATGCCGTGACTTACAAGCTTGTCCTGTTGTGTATCGCTACTACTATATACTTAATTTGTCTTGGGGCTCACGGCTCATGTTTCTTCGCATGCTCTTCTCCATCAATTGTCCTGATGATGAGTGTAACATGATGATTGATCGACGCACATCAGTACTGATGTACTGCTGCATATGCCTTATAAGTAGTATGAGTCAGTAAGCCAGCCAGCCAGCCAGCCAGCCAGCCAGCCAGCCAGCCAGCCAGCCAGCCAGCCAGCCAGCCAGCCAGCCAGCCAGCCAGCCAGCCAGCCAGCCAGCCAGCCAGCCAGCCAGCCAGCCAGCCAGCCAGCCAGCCAGCCAGCCAGTCAGTCAGCCAACCATTGATTCATGCTGCGTGGGATCCTTGGAATTTGCCATGTGTCAAGCTAAACATGTTTGCGTGTGTTGGCATTATTTCACCATACCATCATGCCTCGTTGGGGCCTTGAATCCTTGGTCCATGCCAGATGCTGAGTGACGCATTCCAAAAGCAGTCGGAGTTGCTTCAGTCGCTCCAGCAGCAAGGGACGGCCACTGGGTTGGCGCTGCGTGGCCAAGGGGGGGGCGGTGGTGGGGTGCTGCGGGGCCAGACTATCGAGGGGGGCGGGCGCCAGTACTCATTTGGGGGCTCGGTTGATCTGGGCGAGAACTTCAACGATGGTACGTGGGCAGTAAGGGAGATCGTTAACATGGTAGTGACATTAACATGGTAATGCGATCTTTAAGATGGTATGTTTGTATTAATCGCTAATGCAGCGATGATGTGTGTTTTGTATCGACGACTTCAACAACGGTACGCGCTTGTGGCAACCGTTGTAAGTTATGGCATGTGGCTAATACTAACAACTTTAACGATGGTATTTGCACGCAGTTGCCGCTGTATACCATGATAAGTGGGTCGCTATAGAAACATCAACGATTGGTATTTGCACGCAGTTGCCGCTGTATACGATGATAAGTGGGTCGCTATAGAAACCTCAACGATTGGTTGTCCCCGTCGTGCGAGTACCCGCCACAGAGTTAGGCTGGCCAGAAATGATGGCAGCAGCTGCATACCGCCAGTGGCCCTTTGTTAGGACGATGGCAGTAGCTTCAAGCATCCAGTGGCCCTCTGTTAGGATGATGGCAGTAGCTTCATGCATCCAGTGGCCCTTTGTGAGGACGATGGCAGCAGCTTCAAGCATCCAGTGGCCCTTTGTGAGGACGATGGCAGCAGCTTCATGCATCCAGTGGCCCTTTGTTAGGACGATGGCAGCAGCTTCAAGCATCCAGTGGCCCTTCGTGAGGACGATGGCAATAGCTTGTACAGCCAGCAATGGGATACATACATACTGGCATACAGCCCGTCGCCCTTATAGGGTAGCGTGTGTGGTTCACAGCCGGCAGCAGGTTTGTAAGGCTTGTAGGGCAGCGATCGTGGTTGACATGCAACCACTTGCCCCCATGGGAAATGCTGATGGTCCGAACTATCGCCGTGGCCCAAACTGGTGTTGCAGATTGGTTGGCGCCGTTGCTACCTTGCTTTCTTGTTCTTACTACCTTCTCCCTTTCCCCCCTTCCCTTCTCCTTCCCTTTTCCCCTTGCGTTCTTTCCCCCTTGCTTTTCTCCTTCGTGGAAGGGAAGGTTCGGCCAAGGCGTGTGATTCCTCGCTTCCGTTGCATATACTCTCAATGGCATTGCATATGCTCTTGTCCCCGACTCCCCTTATCCACAACAGGGCTGGCCGACTGTCCTTGCTTGATTCCTTGCTTCCCTTATCCATGAGACAAACAGCATCCTTGTTTTTACTTCTCAACGACTCTTCCTTCCTTGCCCCCCTTGCCCCCCGTTCACAACAGGGTCTGGCGACTCTCCTTGCTTGATTCCTTGCTTCCCTAGTATTTACTGGTCAATGTCTCTTTCTTCCTTTTCCCGTTTCCCCCTTTATTGCCTACAGGGTCGGCCGACTGCGCGGACGTGGAGCCGCTCTGCCCCGACTGGTCCGCCCACGGCGAGTGCAAGCGCAACCCGGGCTACATGCTGCGGCAGTGCAAGCAGAGCTGCCGCGTGCCCTGCGGTGGGTGTACCCGGCCACGTGGGCAAAGTGATACACTAGAGCACCGCATCCAGCGCATGACTCGGAAGCGCACAAAATCAAGTGCATAGCACATAGCTCACTACATTAAGCTGTGTGGCCGGTACTGCTGGTGGTCTGGCCCTGACAATAGTTCACATGAAGCTCTCTCATAAGGTGGTGGTGTGGGCCCTTACAGTAGTGCACGTTAAGCTCTGTGGGGCTGGGCACCTGGCAGTGGGGGCTGATGCGTGGGCACGCCCGGTGGGTGGAAGATTGCACGTGCCAGCATAAATGCACCGGCATTGTTGCAAGTGCCAGCATGTGGCCACGTTGGATGTGTTGCCAGTTGCCACCATATGCTGGCGACGTGGCGCGTAGTGGCGCTCTGGGTGGTTGCAAGATAGGAGCATCAATGGTTATACCTGTGTTACACGCGTTCGCATGGTAACTATGGGTGGCGATAGAGAACCGCTACATTCGTTCGATCACGACTAGGGTAAGCTTGGTAACTAGGGGTGGCAATGATCTTGGGCCTCTTGCATATTTTCTGGTTCTCTCGAGGTGGTCAGACACTGTCTCTCATGCCTCTCTTATTCTGGCGTACTCCCGTTCTGCTGTCCTGTGTTGTCATGGAGCCTTTGCCATTGTCCTCGTCCGCGACTAGCCAGCGCTTGGGCACCATGTCGCCGTTTCGGTACTTGCGGGATGCTTCCAGCGCGCGCATTCTCGTTTCGGCAACTCGTTGCTTCCCTGTGCCAGCATACCCCATGGCGCCCGCATCTAACAGTGGACATATATGCCATCCTCCCCACTACATACACTCCCCCACACCACCACACACCACACACCACCCAACCCTTCAATGCAACTCCCTCAACCCTCAACGCCCACCCCCTAAAGCCATCCATACCTGGCCTTCAAACCTCGCAAATGCTTACTTTCCCTCTCCACCGCACATTTCAGCCCTTCCGGTTCCACCAATGCCGCCCCCCACATGCACTTCCCCCCCCCCCCGCCCCCCCTCCCCTCGTGCGCTCCCCCCCCTTTCCCCCCGTTTCCCCCCCTGCACCTCCCACCCCCTCCCCTCCTGCACTCCGCCCCCGTGCACTTTCCACTTCCACCCACTCCCCCCAAAACCTCCCACTTTCCCCCCTCCCAGTGGACTTTGAAAGCCACATGTCGCAGGTGGCGGTCTCGCAGCTGAGCTGGGAGCCTCGCGCGTACAGGGTGGCCAACCTGCTCACGCGTGCCGAGTGTGAGTACCTGAAGGAGCTGGCGAGGCCGCAGCTCAAGCGCGCGCGCGTCACCACCCACGAGGGGGGGGCGGAGGCGGTGGACGCGGTAAGAGCGGGGGTTGTGTTATGGCTTGAGCGGTGGGCAGTTGTGGTTATGGGGTTGGAGGAGTGGATGCATCGATGGCTTTTTCTAGTGCGAGTGGACGGTTGAGGGGGGAGTAAAAGTGGTGGGTGTGGATGGTTGGGAGGTCGGACAAGTGGTGAGTGGACGCAATTATGGGCAGACGCAATAATGGATTCCTGGTGGAGGGGGGGTTGCGGGTGGACACAGTGGGTGGAGGTGTGGGGGCCTTCTGACTGGATCGAACGGGTTTTATGCAGCGAATGGATGCAACTGGCGGGTTCTTTAGTATGCGTGTAAAGATTGTGGTAGGCTGTGATGGGGGGATGCAACTGTGAGTGTTCTAGCATGGCTTGTTCATGATGGGTGGCCGCGTTAGGTCAAGGATAGGCTGTGTGTGGGATGGTGGTGGGATGGAGTGCTGGACGCCAAGCCTACATGGGCTGTGTTTGTGAGGATGGATGTATGCTTCTGTCATGAAGGCTATGTCAACCCACCCTGGATTTGTCTGCCCCTTCTTTTTCTGTCCCTTGCTCTCGCTTACTTTCCCCCACGCGTGAACATCAAATAACCCTTCCCCCCCTCATCGCATCTACACACCTGTCCCCACCCCTCAGGTGACGCAGTCTATGTGTAAGTTAAATGAAATCAATCCCCACCCCTGGATGCCGTGCCCTTTTTGAGTGGGCCATCAGTTTCTCAGAGCCTGAGCATCTTCATGGCGTGTGTGGCCTCCCCCCCCTGTGAGGTATATCTCTTCTCACTCACTTGCGTTACGTTGGGCAGCTGGCCACAAGCTTGAGCATGTTTCTGACAAGCGCATCTGCTCACCCCCTTTCTTCCTTCTCCCTCGATACCCCGTGTCATTTGCACAGGTGCGCACGAGCTTGAGCATGTTTGTGACGGGCATGATGGAGAGCAACCCGGTGGTGATGGCGGTCGACAAGCGGGTGGCGGTGCTCACGCAGATCCCGGCGGAGCATCAGGAGGCGATGCAGGTGAGGGTGGGTGCGTGGTGTGTTGCGGAGGGGAGGGGAGGCGATGCGGGTGAGGATGCATGTGTGGTGCTTTGCCAAGGGGGGGTAGGCGATGCAGGTGTGAGGACGACCTTGTTATGCGTGGGGGCGAGGAAAGGAACGTGCCGGTAAGGAGGAGAACAACGACACAAGATACCTGCCAATGTGCAAGGGAACGCCCGTTCGAGGGGAGGGGAGGCAAAGATCGGTACAAGGGAGGCAGGGCCGGTTAGAGGGTAGGGAAGGGATGGGTGTGGGGATTATTGGTATCGAGATGGATAGGCTTGGAAGCGATGCAGGGCAGGATGTGCCAGGGAGCAGCATTAAAGTGAGCAGGCCTTGCAAGTAACGGTGGGGGTATAAACTAAAGGTGTAAAATAAATACTTGCCCCCCTTCTGAATACTGGCGGTGGATGTATCGGCATCGACCGCTGCCCGCTGGCCATAGGGAGCTGACATGCTGACTCTAATACATGTTCTTGACGCAACCCACGCATGATTGGGTCCCATGGGTGTGCTGTCATGGGTGTGATCTCATGGGTGTGATCGCATGGGCGTTGACTGCAGGTGCTCAAGTATGAGTTTGGGCAGTACTACCACACGCACCGGGACTTCTTCAAGCCGCTTCCGGACATGGGCCCTGGGGACCACCCTGGGACGCCGGGCCAGCAGCGCATCGTCACCGTGTTGATGGTGCGTGGGCGGTGTTCACGTTCCTACCCTAGCAAGGAAAAGCTTGCGTTCCCCTGGCCGTAGATGCTGATGGTGCGTCGCTGGTGTTTTCCTTGCTGCAATAAGGGTGCAAATTGTATGGTGAGGTGAGCTTAGGTAATGTAGGTGAGGGCACGTGATGGCGTTGTCTGTCCCACGTGGAGGGTGATCCTGGCGTGCTCTTTTGTGCTATGAAACAGCAATTTTGTTCACAACTCTTTCCATCCGCTTTAAGGGTGTGTCATACGGCTGATACTTTTGTCCTGCTTGAAGGGTGGCTGTCAGGGTAGGGCAGGGCGGGACAGGTATTCTGGTCGCATGCGCCGACCTAGCTGCAGGCTTCTGTTCAGAGCTCCATTCCCTTGAATCCACATGGCCCCTTGTGGAGGCACTTCAGGAGGCACATAGTAGGGAGTGCAGCTGCTGAACAGAAGCCTACTCGGTCTGCCAATGGTGTGTTTTGCGCCGACTAGCACCATGCTCCCACCCACCCAACCAGCGCCCCCCCCCCCCCCCCGCACCCTGCCCAGGCACCCACACCCACACCGACCCGCTCGCTGACTCTGGTGATTGTGTGCCCTGTGTTTTCTTCCCTATCTCTTGTGCTCTATCTCTTGTGCCCTGTCTCTCGTGCCCTATTTCGTTTCCCTATGCTTGCGCCCTGTCTCTCGTGCCCTCCCTCGTGCGGCCACCCACAGTATCTCTCGGATGTGGCCAAGGGCGGAGAAACCCACTTCCCCTTGGCGGTGCCGATGCCAGGATACAACGAGACCGCGACGTGCGGTGGGGAAGCGCAAAAGGTAGGGGAAGCGAAAAAGGTAGCCCATGTTCAGCGCGCGGCTAGGCTTCGCGGGTACAACCCCTTCCCCTCCCCCTCCCCCATTCACCTACCTCGCTTCCTTGGTTTCTATCCCTTCCTGCCTAGTGTTTGTGGGGGTAACCCCTTGGTAAGGGGTCGCTGTGCCCAGTTCTAGGGGCATTCTGCGCATTGCAGGCAGTACTTGGGGGATGCATTGGTATGCTTGTGTAATGGTACGACGACCATCGCTAGCATGCATGTTGAGCGGGGTATCTTGTTGCGGGGCAGTGACAGGACCGATTGCTGGGTTGCGGATGGTTTACTTGCCATCATTCTCTCTCGGCTTACTACGATCCTTCCTTCTTCTTTTTTTCCCCATGGACCACAAGAGTGAAGCCTTACAGGCTTTTGACAGCGGTGGCTACATGGCGTCCCAAAAGCAGTAGCGCAAGCTTCTTGAGCTCCTCGAAAGGCTGGCGAAGAGGGGTCTAGGCTTTGCAACCCCTTACGCCAAGTTTTACCTCTCTGTTTGTGTCTTAGTCCGGTTGATGCGTCCGCCCATATGCTTGGAAAACATCAATTAAATGCAACTTGCACCGTAGCGGTTGGGCTTTGAGATACCCAAAGTAAGTGTCAACAATGCGGGGCATACACCTTTCATACACCTTTGTTTTGAAGGGGTGACCCTACCCTTTGTGAGGCCAGCTTCCTGTAGCGTAGTCCCCAAAGCAAGCTTATCTAAGTGCCGCAAGAGGTCTCTTATTCCGTTGGCTATGATCTCTCTTTCATTGTAACTAGCTCATTTAAGTACTGCAACATGTTTCTTATCCCCTTGGCTCTGTTCTCTCTTTCATTGTAACTAGCTCATTTAAGTACTGCAACATGTTTCTTATTCCCTCGGCTCTGTTCTCTCTTTCATTGTAACTAGCTCATATAAGTACTGCAACATGTTTCTTATCCCCTTGGCTCTGGTCTCTTCGTTTTAGTTTCCCACCCACGCACTTCGCCGCTTGAATGCGCATGAGGTATCCTCGTCTTCTCGCTTCTGGCCGCGAGCACCTTGGGAGTAAAGCCTTGCACTCTCCTCCCTGCTTCCCCTGCACTGCCCCACCACCTGCAGACGGGCGTGTCGGTCATCCCCAAGATGGGCGATGCCATCATGATCCTCAACCGAAAGGAGGACGAGACGGTGAGTAGAATAAGTTACACTATACATCATAAGTTAAGTGACTTATGATGTATAGTGGGTATGCCTGGCCTGCCTCTGACACATGGCATGCCCCTGGGTTCATATCTAGCCTCGTAAGCTTACTTCTCTTTGCTCGCCTTGGTATGTGCATCGTGCTATGTGTGACCATAGTGACTATTTGTGGTTCTCTCTCCGAACACGGTTAAGATAACAGCAGGCTCGAGCTACCATGGTCCAAATTCTCCATATTTCTCGCCTGTGCTGGTCTCTTTGACAGTAGAGGCATTGTCTCATTGACACTATTTATAGTATTCACAGTATCGGCCTGCGCTGTTTGTCTAATTGATATCTGGTTCTATGCTGGTCTGGGTGGACACAACGTGCACGCCCTGCCATCGCTGACTGTGCTTGAACGTGGGCGGGCCCGCCCGCACTTGCAAGTGCGCAAGAATGGGCCCCAATAGCTCTTCAGTAAATAGTCTTTAGATAGTCTGAATCATCTATAAATAGTTCAACCGGCTACACGGAGGATGGCAGCACTGGCCGTATTAATACGCGAGTAATGATGCCGTGCCCGCTACGTCTACAGATGGACCCGAAGAGCTCGCACGCCGGATGCCCCGTGCTTGCGGGGGAGAAGTGGGTCATCGCCAAGGTATGTACCATTAAGTCAACCTGTTCGGCGGTTACCATATGAGCTAATGATCGTAGAAGTGGTCCATCGCCAAGTTACGCGCCATCTACTCAATGATGATAAATGAGATGTTCATTTTTCTGGTCTTACAGCGGGGATGTTGCAAAGGTATGCGCCATCAATAAGTCGACGCACGCCAGTCATCATCATCATCATCATCATCATCATCATCATCATCATCATCATCATCATCATCATCATCATCATCATCATCATCATCATCATCATCATCATCATCATCATCATCATCATCATCATCATCATCATCATCATCATCATCATCATCATCATCATCATCATCATCATCATCATCATCATCATCATGGCAGAGTGGGTCATCGCCAAGGCATGCACCATTCGTTAGTTCATTCATTTGATTGGTTTTCAATGAACAGACTGACTAATTATGAATAGCTTGATTGATTATCTGTAAATTGATTGAGTGATTGAACCATGCGCCAGTTAGGCACCAGGTAGGCACCATGGTGACTGGGGGAACGCTGGGAGGCGTATCTCTTGAGACTAGAGGAGTAGTTTCCTTGCAAAATTATGGCACGATGCACATGGCTAGGCCTGCCTTTGGAGCCACCCCCCTGGCACTCGCTTCCTGTACACTGTCAACAGATAGAAGACATAAGAAGATATAAGAAGACATAAGAAGATATAAGAAGATATAAGAAGATATAAGAAGATATAAGAAGATATATGAAGCCTCGCAAGGAGGCATTTTGCGCATCTGAATATCTGTTGTGGTCTTGTACCGGTGCCTCGTCCATTTGGGGGGGCTTTGTTTTCTATTTCGTCCGTCCTTCCTTACTTTTTTTTTTCAATGCCCCAATGCATGTAAGTACATATACAGATGGTTTTGCCTCATGTCATCGAGCGTTGTGACCTATAGTGACAGGTTACTACCGTTCTCGTTACTTGTAAATGGTTACTCGCTATTCATGACTTTTGACCTCTGCTCTTATGCCTTGTTGCCCTTGTCACTTGCCACTTGTCACTTGCCACTTGTCACTTGCCACTTGTCACTTGCCACCTGTCATGGGTGACCGTGTCCCTTGTGACGGCGTGCAGTGGATCCGCGACGGTCCCCTGACATCCGCCACCAGCCAAGGTGAGGCGGTCGAGTCGGAGATCGAGGCAACCGAGGTCAACGACGTCGTCTCCTCCCTTTCCCGCGTGACCCCTGGGGCAACCGCCGCAGATGCCGCCACGCTGGCCAGTGGGGCGCTCACGCGGGCTGCCTCTGGCGGAGTCTCTGCTGTAATACCGAGTAAGAAGCATAGTCCTACCCAGTCTGCTGCTCTGCCATCGTCGTCGGCTTCAAAGGAGAAGGCCGTGGAGGCTCGGGCGGCGCCAGCAAAGGGGCCGAGCAAAGGGCCAGGCGCGCGTCCAGGGGCACCTGGGGGGGGGAGTGCGGGGGGCGCTGCCCCGAGTGCGAAGCAGCAGCTGGAGAAGATGGGGTTTGCGCCACGCAAGGAGACGCCCAAGCCTGCGGGTGGGTGGGGATGCTCTCTCTGTGGTATCATCATTCAGCACTTGCATTCGTACGTAGAGTCATAAGTTGTATGTCATGAGCGTTGTATCGCAGGCCGGCAGGTTGGGTGGGGAATAGGGATGACGTGTTGGTTGGATTAATGAGACTTGTTGTGATTGTAAAACGTTTCACGTTCGCGATGGCGGGAACCTGTACAGTGGCTTGTACCTTCCAGACAGACGGCATGGCATAATCCGCACACCAGGGTATTGTGGAAACCCTTTTGCCGCCATCTTGAAGTATTCGTTGCCACAGTAACTTGGTCCATGCCTGTGTGAGCGGACTAGAAGGCTTGGTAGGTGCAGGCCATTCCCAATTCTGAGATGGAGATGCTGTTGGGAATAGTTTCACAACACGTAGTTGCCTCATCGCAGTGGTAGTACTAGTAGTCGAATTTTGCTGGTATACTCCGATGAAATTAGATTGATGGTATACTCCGATGAAATTAGTTTGCTGGTATGCTCCGATGAAATTAGTTTGCTGGTATACTCGGATGAAACTAGACTTTTCGCGATCATTCCGGCCAAGAATGCGTGGAGTGCTGTAAGAGAGCAAGACCTTTCCATGAAAGCAAGACAGAGTGGATATGTGCCAACGTTTCATCAGCGTGGTGCCCCATGCCAACACGCTCCCCATCATCTGGCATGTGCGACCCCCATGATGTCCGTGACTGTCCTTTCCTCCCGATCCCCCAACCCCATCCATGTGTGACACAACCCCCTTGGCTGCATGCCGTCGTTTTCTGTGAGCAGCCAAGGGGGCCACCGCTACCTCCACGGCCACCCCCAACTTTGCGGCGTTGTTCGGCTCTCAAGGCGGCGGGGTGGACTTGGGCGCCGCCGAGGACGACAGCAGCTTCTCCAAGCACGTGGGCGACGATGCACGTGAGTGTTTATGCTGGCGAAAGTGCTATCCGTGTGCTCATGCTTGCACGGATGCCGTGGTGGGGTGCTTATCTGCGCTGCGGTAACGTGCTCGTGTGCTCGTGTTGGTGCTAGCACTGCTCGATTTTCTGTGCGAACGCTTGTGCAGGTGTACGGATGGTGCAGGTATAGGTACGGTAGTCTTGCGTACTGTGCTGGGTGTATGTTTGTGTCTGTGTTTGCTGGTGCTGGTACCGCGGCCGTGTTCTGGCGCTGGTGCTGGTCATGGGAGTTTGGTTATGCGTACGCTGGCACTGTGATCATGTGCTCATGCTGGCAGGTCACACTGGTCTGGTTTTGCCGGTGTGGTTTTGCTGGCGGGCCGACGGAGTGCACTATGCTGGCTGCGTAAATGTCTGTGTGCTGGCCACGTCCGATATGCCTTGGGCCTTGCTGGCACACGATGCAACTGTTCCCACAGCTGGGGAATGATGCAAATGTGCGCACCATGGACCTGGTGGGGTCCCTGTCCATGCTGGGATCTGCGCGTTGTCCCATGCAACCTTTCTCATGCATCCCCATGGGCCACCCCCCCCCCCATTGTATCCTATTTGTCAACACCCGCGCGTAGATTTTTTGTTTGTCGGTATGCTAGTGTCTGCACGGCCTACCCAGAGGCTAGTGTCTGCACGGCCTACCCAGAGGCTAGTGTCTGCATGGCCTACCCAGAGTCTAGTGTCTGCACGGCATACCCAGAGTCTAGTGTCTCTACGGCCTACCCAGAGTCTAGTGTCTGCACAGCATACCCAGAGTCTAGTGTCTGCACGGCATACCCAGAGTCTAGTGTCTGCACGGGGTGGCGCTCCGAGGCTTCCCAGCGGGCTTGTGTTGGTAAGGAACGACTTGTGTCGGTAACGCAATTATGAACGAATTAATCAACGTATGGCCCGCTCCCACCCATGTCTGGCATGTTCATGTGCCCGTTGCGTCTGCTTTCCCTCAGATGCCTCGCTGGACGGTGCCGCGTCGGACAAGGCTGCGTCCGGAGAAGACGACGCAGACGCCAGCAGCGACCAAGAAGCCGACGATGGCTTTGCGGCTCTGTTCGTGCGTCCCAAGGTGCGCGGCCGCCCACGGGGGGGCGTTGGTGCTGTTGCGGATACCAGCAGCGACAGTTCGGAGGCGGTCAACCTGGGCGAGGTCGGCGGGACCAAGGCTGGGCCCGCTGGCCAGGGCGACGATTGGGCCGGGGCGACTGAGGATGAAGAGAGGATCGACCCCGACGAGCTCGGCTCTGTCGATAAAGCGGATGCGCTGGGGGCCGACGCTGCGGAAGAGGACTTTGATGAGCTGCTGGGCAAGGGCAGCGGGCCCGGCCGGCCGCCGCCCCTGGCAGGAACCCGTGCCGGCGTCCCTGGGGAGGAGGAGGAGGAGGTGGTTGTTGTGGGCGAGGCCGTGGGGGGGCCGGGTCAGGAAGGCCGGGTCGTGGAGGTGGGTGCAGAGGATGGGGTTGCAGGGGGGGGGCAGGGCGGGGCGCTCGGGGCGGCACGTGTCGGGGGCACCGGAATGGGTGTGTCTGTGGGTGCGTCAAGCACGGGCACCTTGGTGGAGGAAGATGATTTGTTTGACGGCGTGCACGTGGGTGATGAGGAGGAAGACGAGGGGGGACTGGGGCACGTTTCGGATGGGGAGGGTGATGAGGATGGGTATGGCAAGGGCAAGGGCAAGGTGGGGTCATCATTCTCGAGCACGTATGGGTCATCGTCGTCTTCCTTGTCGGGCCAAAACAAGTGGAGCCTGGGCCAGAAATACGACGAAGATGCGGAACAGAACGACCTCGAGGAGGAGGAAGAGGAGGAGACCAGCGTGGCGCCCGCGTTGGACACCGGTGGGTCCCTGGGCCACGTTGGGGATGAGGACAGTGAGGACGTGGAGGTCGAGGACTTGGGTCATGTGGGCGGTGGCGTGGTCAAGCAGCCTGACCAGGTAATTTATTCGTCCGAGGCGGTCATGGCCAAGTCTGCTCTCACGCAGCTCCCGGCGCGCAAGCCAGGCGCCGGGCTGAGCGCGGGGCTGAGTGCGGCGGCGGGCACGCTGGCACGGTTGACGGGCGGCGTGCACACGGGGGGGGTCTCGGTGGATGAGATCAAGGAGATATTTGTTGACCGGATTCGGGCGATTCGGGACGGGATGGGCAATAACGACGAGGACGATGGGTTGGGGGAGGATGGGGACGTGGGAGAGGGTACGGGTGCTCGGGGTGGCGGGGTCATCACAGTGCATGATGACGATGATGGGCTTGTCGACAGTGGTTCTGGGCTGGACGACAAAGGGACGAGTGATGGCGGGGATGAGGGAGACGAGGAGGGTGGCGGCGAGGTGTTTGATTACCAGGAAGAGGAGACTGGACGGTTTGCGGACATCTGGTAATGCAGGATGTTTTGATGCATGCCTGCAGGACATTGAATGCATTCATGAGAATTGCTCAGCTGATTGCAGTGCCCAACAGCTCTTCTTATATGGCAAACTGTATTTATCTCGAAGCATGAGTATAATCTAGTGGCCATGAGGTCCCAGGCAAGGCTATGTGGTTTGCCTTCCGAAGCGGTAGTGCATTGAGCTGTACATTGAGATGCGAAGGTACCCTGACCACAGGATCGTCCAGTGGCTCAAATATGCATGCTGTTGCCGAAACAGTATTACAATGTGCTACAGATGTGGATGGCCTGAAATTCCCGGATGGGGGAACTGCATATCACACTAGACAAGTATATGCACTAGTCATAAAATGTACTCACTTGACATATTGTCGACATTACTTGCCGACAAGCTTGTGGTTCAAGCTTTTAAGATTGTGGCTCTTTATCTAAGTATATCCACCGGCCTACTCTAGCTAGCTGCGGTGGTAATATTAAGTGAGACAACTATAATCAATTAGTATAATTCGTGCACACAGAACGTCCCGCATTGGAGAGCCGTGGAGCATTGAACCCGTAGGTACTTACTTATTGACCCCGGCCCTGTATGACGATGGTGGAGGTGAACTGATCAACTAGTTTACGGATTGAAGCTATCGAATTATGATCTTGCCAGATCCAAACTATTCATTCATTAATTAATTGATTAGTTAATTAATTAATTAATTAGACTCGTGCTCCCGTTGGGGAGTCACGGTGCATTAACCCCGATGGATGGATGGATGGATGGATGGATGGATGGATGGACGTCAGCCACGAGCCACGAGGTAGCCATGGCTGTCGGAGCTCATAACTTTCACGTTTGAGCACCGAATTCAGCTGTGAATTTCACAATCGCTTCGTCTTTCTAAGACGCACATGCTGATATAATTTTCCGAAGCTATAACGCACTATACGATGAGCAAACGCCCATCGACGCAACGCAGCCTGGCGGCTGCGCTCGGCAATGAAAATACGCCTGCAGCTCCGGCTGCAGCTTCGCCCACCGGCCCAGAAGGCAGCGGCGCCACTAGCCAAGCTCTAGTGATCGTCCAGCCCCCTGCTGCGCCCGCTTCGCCAGCAGCGTCGCCCGAACCCAAGCGCAGTCGCCCTGACGGGCTGCTGGACGAGTACGACTTTGACGCCAGCCAGCCCGGCTTTTTTGACAAGCTCACACCCGATCGCATCCTGGGCTACGTGTTTTTCGGGACGCGTGCCTCTCTTATAGAACTATGCAGGCAGCTTTCCCACCAAGGTCGCCTTGTCGATGCCTCCCTCCAGAGGCGCGATTTCGACAGGGCCGTCCCCAACGCCCGCCGCCCCCACATTCAGCAATTCGCCCTCTTTTCCCTCCTTGGACGCTCCATCGAGGAGCTTTGGCCCCCAAAGCCCCTCACCACCACCTTAACCGAAGCCTCCATCCGCTCACTCCTCAAGGAGGCCCTCGAGCAGCACGTGGCCCCCATCGCTGCAGATGTGGCGGCCATGGGCAGCACGTTGGCTGCCGAGCTCCCCCTCCTCTCCACCATTTCCACCGCCACCTCCACCCTCCTCGCCTCCTCCACCGCCGCCATCCCCTCCTCCGACTCCATCACCGCCCAGCTCCGCGACATCGACCAGCGCCTCAAGGATAATGCAATCGCTATTGAGGTCTTGCAGAACACAGCAGGCCTCACCGCCCAGGCAGTGAAGGACATTGCCGCCAAGCCAGCCCCGGCTGGCCTGGCCGGCGATGCTCCTCCCATCACCACCTGGGCGGACATGCTTAAGCAACATACCACCTCCACCACCTCCGCCGTCGCAGCCCAGCTTCAACGGCAGACGCTTGACCTCCGCGAGGAGGCCGAGCTCGCCAAGCGCAGCCTCAACGCCATACTCAAGAACTTCGACATGGAAGAAGGTGAGAATTCCGAGAAGCTTGCACGTGCGTTTGAGAGCAAAATCCTTGCACGCATGGGCCTCCTTGGTGAGATTAAGCTGACCGCCCACCGCCTCCCCCGCGCGCGGGGTAAGGCAGGGGCGCCTCCGCTTCTTCTCATCTTTGACAGCCCAGCGGACAAGATTTCGTTTCTCAGACGCCGCAAGCGGCTCGCGAACACTCCCTTCACCGTGGACGACGACTTGACCCTGGCGCAGCAACAACGGCGACGGGAGCTATGGCCGACCTACCTCCAGCTCCAGCAGACCAAGGCGGGCCAGCCGGTGTACTGGAAGGGGGCGGCCATCTACGTCGGCCACAAGCCCTGGCACGCGACCCCCTCGACCACCGCGGCCCCAGCGACTCCGGCAGCCCCAGCCTAGGGGAATACAGCAGCAGTAGTGTAGAATAGATAGACATTGGCCTTGTACCTGCCCGCCTACTACAGGCACTATACCAGCTGAGCCTAGCCTTTTCTAGTCATGTACATGTGTGCCTATGATGAGCCACCCTCCAGATGATACCTAGCTTTATTTAATTATGCAGTGCCCATGCAGGGGGTCACTCTCTGCTGAGAAGCCATGCCCTAGCTTTTGTATAGCTGTGCTGATCTTCCCCACCTATGACAGGCTCCCCTTAGCTGGGTGTTGCCTGAAACTCTGGGTGGTGCAGGTGCCCTAGTGCACCTAGAGCAAGTGTTGTTTACATGCCCACCCTTGCAGGAAGTAGCTTAGAATGTATGATAGGCCATATGCCCCTTCTCTGGGCTATAAATTAATTAATTATCAACATCACTCCCTTGGGAGTAGATGTAGCACATAGCCCTGAGAAGGGGCATATGGCTTTTAATACATTCTAGGCTACTTCATGCAAGGGTGGGAATGTAAGCTACCCCTGCTCTAGGTGCACCAGGGCACCCGCACCCTCATGGTCTATCACGCTATGCCCGGGTAAGGGGGGAGCCGCATGCCTGTGAGGGGGAAGATCATCATGGCTATACAAAAACTAGAGCGTGGCATCTCAGCAGAGAGCAGCTCTCTGCATGGGCACAGCATTACTAAATAAAACTAGGCATCGTCTGGAGTGTGGCACATCATAGGCACACATGTACATGATTAAATAAAGCGCGTGGCTTAGCTGGGATAGGGCCTCTAGGAGGCGTACATGTACATGGCCACGGTCTATCTATTCTACACTACTACTGCTGTATTCCCCTAAGCTGGGGCGTCTGGAGTCGCTGGGGCCGCGGGGGTCGCCTGCCAGGGCTTGTGGCCGACGTAGATGGCCGCCCCCTTCCAGTACACCGGCTGCCCCGCCTTGGTCTGCCGGAGCTGGAGGTAGGTCGGCCATAGCTCCCGTCGCCGTTGTTGCTGCGCCAGGGTCAAGTCGTCGTCAAGGGTGAAGAGAGTCTTCTCGAGCCGCTTGCGGCGTCTGAGAAAAGAAATCTTGTCCGCCGGGGTCTTAAAGGTGAGAAGGAGCGGGGGCGGCCCTGCCTTACCCCGCGCGCGGGGAAGGCGGTGGGCGGCCAGCTCGATCTCACCAGTAAGGCCCATGCGATCAAGGATTTCTCGCTCAAAAGCACGCGCAAGCTTCTCGGAATTCTCACCTTCCTCCATCTTGAGATTCTTGACAATGACGTTGAGGCTGCGCTTGGCGAGCTCGGCCTCCTCGCGGAGGTCAAGCGTCTGCCGTTGAAGCTGGGCTGCGACGGCGGAGGTGGTGGAGGTGGTGTGTTGCTTAAGCATGTCCGCCCAGGAGGTGATGGGAGGAGCATCGCCGGTCAGGCCAGCCGGGGCTGGCTTGGCGGCAATCAATGTCCTTCACTGCCTGGGCGGTGAGGCCTGCGGTGTTCTGCAGGACCTCGATAGCGATGGCATTGTTCTTAAGACGCTGGTCGATGTCGAGGAGCTGGGCTTTGATGTCGGCGGTGGAGGTGGAGGTGGCAGTGGAGGTGGAGGTGAGGAGGGTGGAGGTGGAGGTGACGGTGGTGGAAATGTGAGGGAGCTCAGTAGCCAGCGTGCCGCCCATTGCCGCCACATCTGCGGCAAGGGGGGTCACGTGCTGCTGAAAGGCTTCCGTGAGGATGGAGCGGTATGTGGCTGCGGAGATGGTGGGGGCCAAGATCTCGCCGTCAGACTTCGTCAGCAGGGAACAAAGAATCATGTGCTGAAGCTCGGGCCGGGGGTACAAGCCCGTCAGCATCAGTTCGCGGCTCTGTGTAAAATTACGGCCGTCAAATTCCAGTAGGCGACGGATGCTGTGAAAGTAGAGGCACAGCTCAAGAAGCGAGGTGTAGTCCCCGAAGAAAATGCAGTGCATAGCAGCGACCGGAGAAATGTTGTTGAACCAGTCGTGATCGTCGGCATGGAAGGAGTGGTACTTGAAACGCGGTTCGCGTGGAAAGGATGAGCGGCTGCGTTTAGGGTCTGGCGAGGCCGATGGCGAGGCAGGAAGCCCGGGAGGGTGCTGGGCGGCCACCAGTGCGCGACTAGTGTCACCACTGCCTTCCGGCCCTGATGGCGAAGCTGCAGCCGGAGCTGCAGACGTATTTTCATTGCCGAGCGCAGCCGTCAGGCTGCGTTGCGTCGATGGGCGTTTGCTCATCGTATATTGCGTAATAGCGTCGGAAAATTATATCAGCATGTGCGTCTTAGAAAGACGAAGCGATTGTGATATTCACGACTAAATTCGGTGCTCATGCAAACGTGAAAGTTATGAGCGCCGCCGTCAGCCATGGCTACCTCGTGGCTCGTGGCACGTGGCTGTGTGCTCTGGGCTATGTGCTACATATACTCCCAACGGAGTTATGTTACAATTCAATTCAATTCAATTCAATGGATGGACGGACGGACGGACGGACGGACGGACGGACGGACGGACGGACGGACGGACGGACGGACGGACGGACGGACGGACGGACGGACGGACGGACGGACGGACGGACGGACGGACGGACGGACGGACGGACGGACGGACGGACGGACGGACGGACGGACGGACGGACGGACGGACGCACATCACCTAAAATCGCCCTAGGCCCGCCATGTCCTCTACTAGCTGTTCTTTGAAGGTGCGGGCCTTGCGGCGTCTAGCATCACGGGGCCCGGACCACGTCAGGAGGTGCCGGCCAGGCTGAGCTGGGCGCAGTCCCGCGGGGGGGTTACGTGAGGTGTCTACCTGGTGTCTACCTATCCAAACTATGAAAGCACTATTCCTACTTTAGGGGCCCAGGGCGCCTAGCTGAGTTGCCCCGTTGATCGCTGCAGTAATTAATTGACCCGGACCTTCAACATAGCAGTACCGCTATGAAGTGAGACAACTACGTTGACGAAAGGGCAGTGTACGCAGTAGGCAACAGATACGTCCATCCCAACGTAATCACCACATCCTAAGCGTGCATGCGAATGTGCGCTCATGTAGGGAAAACATCCTTAACGCTGAGTTTAAATACCAAACGTACACTCTTGTGTCAGTTTTTCACCATGCATGATGCTCAGTCAGAGTAGGTATCGATCACTACGTATAGATTCACAAAGCAACCACGTCATTCTTACGTACAATTACTGCAAGCCTGCCGTAGACTGATAAGCACCGTCAACCAAGCTTCCATTTTTCAGCATTGCAACCAATCTCGGATGATTGAGGATTATATCAAGGAGACAACCAGCGCAGGCCAGAAATCGGGAGAATCCGGACCATGGTAGCTCGAGCCTGCCGTATTATATCCCCATCTTGCAGGGCTAGGGCATAACACGCATGAATGTATTTTGTGTCTATACATCATGATCATGAGACTGGCATACACAAGTCCGGCTGGGACGTATGCCTGTGTGCATGGCGCGCAAGTACTTAGTGATCTCATCACCTGTACCGGTGAGGCGGCGGCAACGAGATCACAATTATCAACATGTACACTGCGTCACGTGAGCATAATCCTCAATGAAATGGGCACTGGTGGAATGGGATGGGCGCCTATCTAATACTTACTTCTCCTTAGAACCATTATTTCCGCATCTTTGGGGGACTTAATCGTGAGAGCATGAAATGTAGAAACGGCCAACAAAGCGCAGAGCCCTCGCGTCCCTCACCATGCGGTCGGAATTCGCAGGTTAGTTTGGCCGGGCAGGGAAGATCTCGGGGATCTACATGAGTTATGAGGTACGCTACCGTAACTGTGCCGGCACCCGATACCGTCAACGAAATTTGCCCAGCTGATTGCGCTTTACCTAGCCCAGCTCAATCTGGCAACATTTGTGCGGCGTCGACCACCGTCTATGTTTACTAACGCCACTTGACTACGATACGAGATGCGAGAAAGTGGGGTTCGCGATGTCTTCGTTCCGAACCGTCACAAGCTTCACGACCGACGACATTTCATCAAGCCACCCAGATTCCATAGTCGCTCACAAAAAAAGCGACCGATCTGCTGTGTATGCTCAGCTGTGAACTGCTGTGAATGCCCTAAAGAACAAGGCTACAACACGACACGTAAAAGTAATATAGCTGACAGAGGCAGAGACATATCCAGAAAACCCTGCGGCATACCATGCGTGGGTAGGCCCTTGCCCTAGCTAGAAATAGACTTGAAACTGCAAGTCCTCAACAGCCATTGCGACCTCGAATACCCCATCGGCCACCGGTAGTCCAACAAAAGGCAGCAATTCTTGTTGGCAGCCTTAATTGAGTGTTGGCAGCCACGCTCATGAGTGCTCGACTGTGAAGTGTGATGAATGACTGACTGATGAGGAAAAAAAAAAAAAAACATTAACCCCTGATTTACCCTGATTTACACATGAGTTGTACATGGAAAATAACGTGATGATGAGTGCGCGCGCAGGAGAAGCGCGGGAGTCTGTAAGACTTAAACCAGTACAAGACCAGTAAGATACATACAGTAATAAGTCAAACCTCTCTAACTAAAAGTAACGGCAAGGTAATCAGGTATTCACCAGTATGCCTCATGGCGACATCACTCAGGTCCAATGGCTTCCCTGGTCTAATAACGCGCCCTATTAGCCTTTCACCTGTCACCGCCACACGTGTGTGTGCCCACCTTCATTAGGATTCGCTGATACTCATTTCCCCTCTCACCTCTTTGGTCCATAATTGGCGAATAAAATATACCCATTTCCCCGAAAAAAGTAACGGCAAGGGCGTCGTGCGGGGGCTGAGCAAAGAACTGGAGTAATTTTACGGCAAGGGCGGCGCGAGGGTACATACATGATTCTTCGGGCCTCATGCATGATGCATCGTCTTTGAAAATAAAAAGCCCGTGCACTACGGGCCACTGGCCAGGGGCCACCTGGCCAGAGGAGCCAGAGCCCAGAGGCCAGAGCCCTCAACGTACGCAAATGGCAGCATAATTCGGGCATGCAAGTTACCCTGGTATTTATAGGGTCGAGGCATGGGCAGCCATAACTCTTCAATACCGAGCCCGAAGCCGGGAGTTTGGGAAAGACACGGGTATTGAAGTTCACAATTGAGCTGTAATGCAACTTTTACATCGGCAAATGGATCGGCGATAGCGATAGGTAAAGGACGTCCGAGGAATGACAACGTGGCATAGAGGGGATAATCTCAGCTACTTCAGTCCGGGCTCGTCTTGAGTGTATCCAGCTATCACAATGAGGGAGGGCGACTCAGATTTTGAATATGGCGAGGAGGTAAGTCAGGATAAGCGCATTGGCGATGCTTGTGCTAGAGAGGCTGGAAGTGGGATGTAATACTGAACGCTGTCTCGGCGATTAGCGCAGTTGCCCTGTCCAGGTCTTTTATGGGTGAAAGCCCCCCCCATCTTTCCGTACTTTGCCATGCGTACCAGTGGGAATTCTTTCGCGGAAAATCATCTTTTGATATAATAGCTGAAATCCGCTTGCTGGCGGTTCATGTTATAGCAGGCAATGTATCCCTGTCGACCACTCTTGAGGTCTGTGTTGGCTTCCACTAGGCAACAACTGGGGGCGTGGGCGGGAATCGTGGCAGCGCATGCCAGCCGTGCGGTTTCTGTTGATGGATGAAAGGGCTTTCCATCGTAATACTGCTAATCCGAAGTCAGCAACAAGAATCTGCTTTGTTAAAACCGACTCCTGTTGCCGTTTCACTGCACCGCGCCATTTTCTCTTCCTCGCTGTGATCGGAGGACGATATTCCGTCCAGTTCCCCCCCTGACCAAATACGACATCTAGCACCTTACTCCGTAACAAAACCTTAAGCGCTTAAGGTGTTGTGGAGCTTCATATTTAGTTACTGGGTTGTCAATGTCAGAAGATCAAGGGTCACAGAGTTGTGATTTTGAATCTTTCTACAGAGGCAGGCAGGGAAAAGTGGAAGTCTAGCCCATACATATATCTTCCCGCTGCCATCTTGCCTTTCACGAAGTAAAGAACCAAGTATGCCTAGTTTTGCTCATCCAAGCCATCTTGCCATTCTCCGTGTCAGGTGCTAGGTCCCTCTGGCCCTTTATTCTATGGTGGGAGACCCAGGATTGCAGCAGGATAATGCGGATATCGAGAGAAGCGGCTTCTTTGAAACTAATCAAACTACAGTCATTACCGCGTTAAGTTGCGATCGCCGCCTAAAACTTGGCGTCGCAACTTAACGTGTAACGCAACTTAACGCGGGTACGTAACCTTAACGGTATAATTAGGCTAGCAGCCCATCCCCTCCTACTCTGACGGACTCCTATACGGCAATCGACAGCTCTCATCAAGCCCGATCCAGCTGCTGCATCAATATCGCCTCAAGTCCATTTTTCAGGCCAGATATTTTGCGAAAGGTGGGCTGTGAGGTATACAGCGCCAAACTTACCGGTGTCGCAACTTAACGCGGTAACGCAACCTTAAGAAACGCAAGTTAACGCGGTAATGACTGTACTTTGATAGTCCACTTTCCAGGCATGATGCCTATCCGTTGTGCCCCGTAGTAGCCCTGCTCTCTGTCATGCTGTGTTTTCGTCTCCCTGCCCACTCCTCGCTCTCATGTTGAGCCCCGTACATGCGTCGCCATGCTGCGCATCATACCCATTGGAAGGGTGCCAACTGCTAAGAGTCAGTCGCAGGATGTCTGGCAGGGTGTCATGATGTATACGGGAGTATTCCTGTGTACCCATATATTCAGCTCCCCATCAAACGGCAACCCTTACATAATTTCATTATATTTTTACCCTTACTTTGTGACCCTCTATCTCTACATGCCCATCGTTACCTTTGTTTCACCGTCATGAGCTGTGTTCCACCCTCATCCATCACCTGTGCTCCCTGCCTGTGTTTTTCGCCATGCTTGCTGTCTGGGACGGCGGCGACGCAGTATTCGGATGCGGAGGCTTCCAGCCCAGGAGCCGGCTCAGATATCGCCGGGGCCAAGGTGACTAACTAGCACAAACATAAGCATAAGAGATGTGGCCTTGCAAATCATAACAAGGGACCGCTGCCCCCACGCTTCCTGACCCTTTCATGGTCCTCTATGAGATGTTGTCTGATTCACAGGCCCAAAAACCTATGGCCATGTCATGTGGTTGGACGTATGAAGTAATGGGCCCCGTGCATGGAGAGGGCAGGCTCCTGCCTTGTGACGCATGCTGGGCATGGGCCTGTTTGTTCCCCACGTTGAAGTGGCATGCTCGTAAGTTACAGAACTTGATCAAATATCATTGTGCGTGGGAATAGGGATGCAATGCTTTAGATGTATCTGGCACCTGCCCTGGTGGGAGCATTAGCGCGTTGGTGAGCATTCAGTTCCTGGCCGTACCGACTTCCTCATTGTACCGCTTCCTGGCATTGCCCGCGTTTTTTTCCACACTGCCGCTGCGTGCCTCCTCGCTTACTTCCCTGCTGCACTGCACCTCCTGCACTGATGTGCTGGCCCTTGCCCCCTGCTGCATTACCCCTTGCCCTCTTTTGTACCACAGGTTGTCGCTGCTGCACCACCCCCTGAAGATTCCCCTTTTGTGTTCCACCTTGTCCAACCCCCTGCCGCACAACCCTAAGTACCCGTGTGCCCTGCTGCTCTCCGCCTTGTCTGCTGCTACACCACCCCTTGTCCAAACACCCCCCCCCCCCCCCTTACCAGCCCAAGAAGGTGCAGAACCAGCCGCATGATGAGGAGGTGAATTTGAGCGATGGCGAGAGCATCGCCAGTGGGACGGGGCGCGCGGGGGAGATCAGTGGTGACATGAGCAACTATGGACAAGGTGAGGGGCCTGACTGTTGGGGCCAAGGTCAGGGCATGGGCACGTGGGGCCTGATGCAAGTGGGCTGATATTGTCACGTGGCGAGCACGAGCAAGTACGGGCGAGGTGATGGCATGAATACTAGCATATGTGTGCGTTGTGAGGGGACTCGGTAAGGTTTTCAGTATGGGCAATGGGCTGGCATGATAGACTCTGGGCAGGGTGAGGAGTAATCGCTAAATTATGTTGATGGCTGTGGGCAAGGACTATGGGCATGGGGAGGATGTTAGCAACTGTGGCCAAGGTGACTAGCGGCACAGTATGAGCGGGTTGGGGCCATTCGTGATTATGGGCAAGGGTAGGAGTAAACGGTGATAGTGCTGATGATGGTGCTGACAGCCATGAGCAATGTCAGGGCATGAGCAAGCACGGGCAAGGTTGCGGGGTTCGCAATTACAGGTGAAGAGAAGGGTGGCTGCCCTGGGGGATACGTACGGCAAGGGGGCTGCCTTGTGGCGCTAGGATGGCACCGTGGGACATGGCTGATGGCTGATCAGCTGCGGGCCACGCGAAACAGGGGCAAAGCACGTAGGGTCCGATGGGGTTGTTATTTGCAGTGGAGGCATGGGCAAGTCAGGCATCGAGGCCGCTCGTACAAGTGTCAAAACACCAAGCAATCTAGTATGCTTTGGGGGGTATTAGGACAGCTCTCGTGCGTGGTGAACTTGGTTAGTCAGTGCGGCCGGCCGGTTAAGTGATGTGAAGGAAGGGGTCTGGTGGTGGTGGGATGGATGTGAGGGTGCTACAGTGTAGTATATATGCCTGCGTGCTACAGTATACATCATAATACATGCCTGACAATGCTGGGGGATTTCCATCGGTTTCATGGCCTGCATTTGATTCCAGCAGGAACACAGTTCGTGGCGTTTGCCAGCAGGTGGTAATCTGTTGCGTCTCTTTTCTTCGCCTTGTTTCGTCTTTGCAATCTTCAAGGCTTACATTAGCAGCCGACTCCTATCATGCACCCTGGATGCAGTACTGCTGGCAAGTGTAGTTGTTGGTCACCTACACTTGGTCCTACTTCCATGTTTCTTTTCACTTTGGCCGTGTCGGTGTAATCCACCTCATATAATTCATGTTGATTAGGGTGGTCAGAACCATTTAAGGCTTCCGTCTGCACCCTACACCTGCCTGACAAACGTCGTGTACGTCACTACCCGTGTTTGTATCGCTCTGTGGTCGCACAGAGCAAGGGCGGGGCCAAGGGGACTCGCCGCCCGCACCGCCGCACATCAGCGATGGCGAGAACACGGAGGGGGAGGATTATGAGATCCCAGGGGCCAACGACGGCGCGGACAATGTGCGTGCCTCGCTCCCTTGTTGCTCCTGTGGGATGGGTGTTGTGAGGGGTGGGACGGGTCGTGTGAGGAGTGGGATGGGTGTTGTGCGAATGACAGCGTCGTTGCTGTAACGTGTTCCAGCAACACCTGGCAAACGCCCCTGGAGGAAACCCTAGAACCAAGCAAAGCGACACCTCAGCCCACAGCGCTGCTCCCTTGTTGCATGTGCGAGATCAAGCATGGCGGGATCATGCATGTGTCACGTTGCTGGAATGACTGGCCAGAGGGGTCTCGTGCGAGCGGGTAAGGAGCCGTGTCACTATGTGGGTGGGAATTTCCCATGTTCGAACCCCTCAGGGGAGCGGGCCCACTGCTGATGTCCAAATGAACGATGGAAACGAAGCAGCAGGTGGCTGGTTTCCACTCATGGACGTGTTGTGATGCTGCCTGCTGTCATGCCAGGGCGGCGATGGCACGGCCTGCCTTGCCTTCGCCTTGGCCGGGATGGGCCACGCATTGGCCTGCTAATCCGTACAACCACTTGGCTGTCGGCCATGTGATGCGCCCATCAGGTAGATGCAAACGATCCATGACTGCGACGTATTCACATCCATTTGCCCGTCTGCCCATCCCCGCAAATCTCATCCTTTCTCCGCCCCGTGCCCTATCACTTCAGTGCGTCGGGCAGCGGCAAGGTCTCCCACTTGGTCTTATGCATCTTTTACACAAGCACACTGGTTTTCAAGCGGTGCAGAAAAAAGGGGACAAAGCGAGTGAAAAAAACAATTTACACATGGGCTGTGTGTAAATTAACGGTGCATGTGCCCCTCTGCCCAGCCTCACAAGTCACGTTCCTGTGCCCATCCCCACAAATGTTGGCATGCCACCCCCCTCGCTGTTCCCCCATCAGTTCGGTGCGTCGGGCGGCAGCAAGGTATCCCGCTCCGAGATGTCGGAGGCAGAGAACTCGGCCGAGTCCGTTGTGGGCACTGGCGGCACGGGGTACAACCCAGCGGACTTTGAGAAGCTGCAGGTGGGGGCCACAAGGGGGGAGAGGTAGCAGGTTGTTGATGAGGTGAAACGGGGGGGTAGTACGAGGGCTGTATCGGTTTTAGTTTGTATTTGAACTTTTTTCTAGGGTGTCGTGAAAGGGTGTCCACGAGAAGGGGAAAGGGGGGGAGAGGGGGGTGCAGATACAAGGCTGAACACGCGGCAAAAGGGTGCATTGTGGGACCGGACATGGACTAATGTAATCTAAAAATGTATGAAAGATAATGTGAGAGAGATGGTTGTTGTAATACTTAGCGTGGACTAGGGTAATAAAAATAGTTAGCCGGCATAATGAACTTGGCGGTGGAATGGATGGAAAGATGGGGGCATTGCACAGCATTGTGGCAGTCAGGCGTCGTCTACATTCGTGCACATGCGAAACTAGGCTAGTGACCAGCGCGTGCATGTGACAGCGTGCATTTCCAGGTTGCATGTCCCTTGTCCACGTTGTTGGAAGGGCCAGGCAGTGGCAGCTTACGACGTGGAGGTCGTTTTGGGTGTCCAGGGAAGGAGTTTCCCACAACAAGTCTGGTTTCCTGTCGTGGCGCATCATTTGGTTTGGTCACTGCCTCACCTGCCTCCATCCTCCATCACAGCTTGCTCCCTTCCCCTGCTGGACCCCCTTCCCATTCTCCCCCCCCCCCCCCCCGCCAGCGTCCTGCTTACCTGCACGGCAACAAGCTTCTCGGTCTTGTTTGGCAATCACATAAGTATCATGTTTCCAAACCGTTCCCGGCACTGCCGCCATGCACCCGTCCCTGACATGGCCTGCTACCCTGGTACAGGCTTGTTTTCCGGTAACCTTTTTTTTTTTGGCGATTGGATTTGCTAACCCACCGCACCCCACTCACCCCCCCCCCCCTCATCCCCCTCACCCACTCATGCCATTCATTCCCCCCCCCCCCCCCCTTGCCAGGTGTCGGACGAGATCCGCGAGCTGTTCCAGTACGTGGGCCGCTACAAGCCGCACACGATCGAGCTCAACACGAGCCTCAAGCCATTCATCCCCGACTACATCCCCGCGGTGGGCGACATCGACGAGTTCTTAAAGGTGCCCCGACCCGACGGCAAGCCGGACTTCTTGGGGCTCAAGGTGAGCGGCAGCAAGGATCTGGGTGTTGCTCGTCTCTGGGTAGATAAGCTGTAGCCGACGGTCATCTTCGGGTGGGGCCAGACTTGTTGGGGCCCAAGGTGAGCTTTATCAATATCGGGCCAGGGCCGACTTGCTGCGTCTCAAGGTCAAGGTCGTCCGTCACAACACAGGCATGGCTGTAGTCCAGTGTGTGCGTAGTGAGGTCCTACTTGGTGAGCTCTGGTAACGCCTGGGTAGGGTGCGACTTGCTGGGACTCAAGGGGAGCGAAGCCAGTGATAGGCGCAGCTGTACTCGTGCATAGCGGTTGTCCGGTAAGCTCCCATTCTGCAAGCTTTGGTCATCTTTGGGTAGGGCCTGACATGTTGGGCCTCAAGGTGAGCTTCAGTCACCGGTTGCAGTGCTCTCGTCAGGTGCGCGGTTCGCCCCCTTTCGCTGGAGCTTTGGTCACGTGGGCAATCGTCGGCTCTGGGGATCCTGTACTGTCGTAATTCTGTCATCCGCTGTGACATGATCGGAGGCCTCGCAAAGCCGTAGAGTGGGTGGAACCAGGGCCACATGCTTGCTATAGCCATCTTGGGTCAGATCCGAAGTCGAGTGTGGGGCTGAGGTGCACCCTGCATGCCCATCTCTTGCTCCACAGCCCTTTTTATCTCCCGCACCACCTAAATCTTCTCCACTGCTTTTAATCCGTACCAACCTTGTTTGCAGTCCATGATCTCACAGCTACGCGACCTCTCTTGCTTAACCAAAGTACCCTGCCCTGCCACAGGTGTTATTATTTGCTTACCTTTTTGGTAATAAAACGTGTAATCCATTCATTAGCGATGTATCTTTGTATCATGACTTTCCCTGCACTCTCCCTTTTGCTCAACAACCCTCTTATGTAAACAACTGTACATCATCTCTGTGCCTCTACATCAACCCCCCCTCCTGTTCAGGTCCTGGACGAGCCTGCGGCGCAGCAGAGCGATTCGACCGTGCTCAACCTGCAGCTGCGCGCTGTCTCCAAGACGTCCGGCCTGATGCCCGTGATGGTGACCAGCATCGAGAACGCGGACAAGAACCCGAAGAAGATCGCCAACTGGATCCAGTCGATCAACGACCTGCACAAGTCCAAGCCGCGCCAGGAGGTCAACTACTCCAAGACGATGCCCGACATCGAGAAGCTCATGCAAGAGTGGCCACCGGAGATGGAGGAGCTGCTGGCATCCGGCGGCGCGCAGCTCCCAACCGGGGACTTGGACGTCTCGCTGCGCGAGTTTGCCAAGATCGCCTGCGCGCTGCTCGACATCCCCGTGTATGTTGCTCTATTAAATGCTGCAGGTCGTTAGTACCTAATGTTTGTGTGCCATCATGCTCGACATCCCCGTGCTCGACGTCCCCGTGTACCTGATGCATACGATACTTAATGCAAAGCCTTAAGGACCTGGTTTTTATGCGTGACTGATCTGTGCTATGCTTTCATGCTCAGCATCCCCGCTACGTGCCACCACTCTTTACCATATATCCATAGTAGTGTCAATGAGGCAAGTAGTGTGTATGACATCCCCTTGTATGTTGGTGAACTTGTGTGCTATTGCGCGCGTGCCGTTGAATCTTACTTGCATATATGCTCAACATTCCTGTGCGCGTGCCACTTAACTATGCCGGTTATTTGTGCTACACAACCATGTTCAACACTCCCATGTTCGTTCGTTTACTTGTTTGCTACGATTGTGCACTTGCTATGCCTGCGTGCTATCCGTACAAATACTCTTATAAATACTACGTATGTGCAACAGCCCCGTGTACGTGCTATGTGTTATATCTACGTGCTATGAATCTGTACTAAATCCGTTCTACAGATTCACGGCAGGCATGTCTGTTGAAAGGGCTTTGGCGGCTTGAACAGGCAGCCAGATTGGTGCTACGAAATATGTGAACGTTGTGTGAACGCTGGCGCATGGATTTAATAACCAGCTCAGAGGACAATGTAGGCTGTCAGAGGTGAATCTACGTGGGGTTCAGTAAAAGGCACTCCAGGGGCCAATCAAATAGGTTGCAGCCATGCCCACCCAAACTTTCCCAGAGTACGGTTTAGTACTGTTTGCCTTCTTGATACTAAGGTATGGGTCTGTCTTGGATCAGAGTGCACGAGGTGGGGGGATGTCGTCTAGTAGAAGGTCTGCTTGAGGTAGGCATCGTTTTGAACATAAACTAAAAGTTCTGTGACCAGTGAGGATCTTTTTCTCGGCGGTTGGTGGGGGAGGGAGAAGGGGGTCTTTGTGGCTAATGCAGACGTTGCGATTTTGCTTGTTCTCTGCCCTTTGCCAAACGCATGTACCCCCCTGCTGTCTGCAGCTATAACAAGCCCGTCGAGTCGCTCCATGTGCTCTTCATGCTATACCTCGAGTTCAAGAACAACCCGGCCTTCCAACAGCGGCAGTCCGACTGGGGCGCCGGCAGCAGTAGCGCCCCTAATGTGATGACATTTTAAAACCCAACTTGCGAGACGCAAGGCTACTCGCCCTCAAGGCCTGCCATTTGAGATCGATGATAATGTTTGCATCTGTTCATTCTAAAACCCTGGAGAGCCAGCTACGATTTCCAGGCCTTGAATAGAACTTGTTGGGTGTACTTTTGGCCATGTCAGAGGCCGGTAAAGAGTTTTTTCGCAGTTGGGCTGTTTCGAAACGTTAAGTGAGATGCCTTAGGATCAGGAGACTCACACAGCCGCGAAATCATGCCAAAGGTCCTATGTTCGATTCCTTGCTGGTAGCTTCTAGGCTTTCTTACTTTCTGTGTTCCGCGGAATTCAGATATGGGCAGCGTTTTCACGTTTGTTGCTTTCTGACGAAAATGTCAGAGGCCGGCTTTGGGAGTACTTAGTGATCGTGCTAAGTGAGACCATTGATCTAACAGCACTTGCTTGGGAAGGCTGACTTTGGACTGGGGCTCTTACTATGATACCAAGATGTTAAGTCTTTCCTTGCTTATTACCTGCTCTCAAGATATGCCGGGGGTGTGAATCACCATTAAAAATTATAACATGCCTCCGTGGGGAGGTCATGTAGCACATAGTCCATGATGGATGGGGTGGAGGAAGCCGCGTGATCGAACTATACTAACTCTAAGCTATCTAGAAAATCCTAACAACACTACTCATCAAAACGCCGCCTCCGCTTGGGGGGAGGTGGCTTGCCCACAGGGTCGGGCGTGTGCGCCTTGACAATCTTCTTCCACCGCGTCTTGTCCTGCATGACAGTCCAAAGACGGGAGAGAGAGTGGATTGAATTGAATTGAATTGTAACATAACTCCGTTGGGAGTATATGTAGCACATAGCCCTTGAGAGGGGGCATATGGCCTATCATACATCCTAAGCTACTTCCTGCAAGGGTGGGGATATGTAAAGGACCCTTGCTCTAGGTGCACCAGGGCACGTGCATCCCCATCAGTGATCTTCAAGCTATGCCCAGCGAAGGGGGAGCCTGTCATGGGGGGGAAGATCAGCATAGCTATACAAAGAAGCTAGGGCATGGCGTCTCAGCAGAGAGGTACTCCCTGCATGGGCACAACATAACTAAATAAAGCTAGGCATCATCTGGAGTGTGGCTCATCATAGGCACACATGTACATGATTAAATAAAGCGCGTGGCTTAGCTAGGATAGGGCCTCTAGGAGGCGTACATGCACATGGCCACGGTCTATCTATTCTACACTACTACTGCTGTATTCCCCTAAGCTGGGGCGTCTGGAGTCGCTGGGGCCGCGGGCCGGGGTCGCCTGCCAGGGCTTGTGGCCGACGTCAATGGCCGCCCCCTTCCAGTACACCGGCTGCCCCGCCTTGGTCTGCCGGAGCTGGAGGTAGGTCGGCCATAGCTCCCGTCGCCGTTGTTGCTGCGCCAGGGTCAAGTCGTCATCAAGGGTGAAGAGAGTCTTCTCGAGCCGCTTGCGGCGTCTGAGAAAAGAAATCTTGTCCGCCGGGGTCTTAAAGGTGAGAAGGAGCGGGGGCGGCCCTGCCTTACCCCGCGCGCGGGGAAGGCGGTGGGCGTCCACCTCGATCTCACCAGTAAGGCCCATGCGATCAAGGATTTCTCGCTCAAAAGCACGCGCAAGCTTCTCGGAATTCTCACCTTCCTCCATCTTGAGATTCTTGACAATGACGTTGAGGCTGCGCTTGGCGAGCTCGGCCTCCTCGCGGAGGTCAAGCGTCTGCCGTTGAAGCTGGGCTGCGACGGCGGAGGTGGTGGAGGTGGTGTGTTGCTTAAGCATGTCCGCCCAGGTGGTGATGGGAGGAGCATCGCCGGCCAGGCCAGCCGGGGCTGGCTTGGCGGCAATGTCCTTCACCGCCTGGGCGGTGAGGCCTGCGGTGTTCTGCAGAACCTCGATAGCAATGGCGTTGTCCTTAAGACGCTGGTCGATGTCACGGAGCTGGGCGGCCGGTGATGGCGGCGGAGGTGGAGGTGGTGGCGGTGGAGGAGGCGAGGAGGGTGGAGGTGGCGGTGGAGATGGTGGAGGTGATGATATGCTCACGCGGGTCTTATTGCACGGGTCCACAGACCTTGCCGGATCATCTATCGTGTCCGATTGCTGTTGTAGCATGCCTTAGGCATGAAGGAGAAAGAGGGTCTCTGCCCTTTCTTCCTGTTGTGGGCACATACAGGGATTAAATGCACTACGGTGCTCCGTGACTCCCCAACGTACGGGAGCACGAGTTTAATTAACTAATTAATCCTTCAGCGGCGCAAGACTCTGCACGAGTTCTACACCGTAACTAGTCGCTGGATGAGGACCTGACTGGCCCACGCAGCAGTGCTCAGCAGCGTCGCGCGATCTGTGGCCCGCCTTCATGATCCGTCACAAGCGATCCACTGATCCGGAAGCTAGCCCTAAGTCCACTGGCAGGACGGGTCCACAGGTGTATTTTAACAGCAAGCTATGGGTTCCACCTAAACCCTAGCACAGTGTATGGCTCAGCCGCATACTACCGGCTACGTACCTTCAGAACTTGTTCAGCCTACGCACCTGCATGTCTACCGCCCCGCACACTTGAGTCTTCAGTTTCATCGTGCCAGACAATGCCCCCGCCATGTCACCCACGCGTGTACATTTCAGCATTAGTGCACCAACAGTTATGCCAGACTCTCCTTGTGAGTTGTTTCGATTGCAGCTGTGGCTTGCCTCCGGGCATGCATGCATGATCGAAGGAAGACGGGTGTCTCTGCCCCCTTCCCAGTGTGCAACATACAATGTTCAGGGATAAAAAGCACTTAAACGTTGTATTATTGTGCTCCGTGACTCCCCAACCGGAGCTCGTGTTTCATTAATTATACGGACTCGGCGCACAAGCCAAAATGCTAGCTAGGAGGCGTTATCGGACGCTGATCAGAATAATGGCTCTGGCAAAATCTATGCATGGATAATGGTATAGCAGTTCATGTGTGGCCTTAATTGGTACTGGATAGCGGAGGTATGGAGCATGAGGTGCTGGCGCATGGACAGCAGGGTAGTGTTTGCAATGACTGTTCCTTGCAAGTGATCCGCTGGGGGCAACTACAGGCGTGCGCAGTTATTGTAACTGTGGCTAGCTTGCCTTCCTGGCAGTGAGACAGAACTAGGAGTTTTTGCCCCCCTGCTTCATTGTGCTTCAAACAGGGATGAAAGATACCCTGTGCCACGTGACAGTCCCAATGGCGGACTGGAATGTGCCTTTATAGCACACTGACCGACACCTGGCCGGGCACCTCCATGAGAACCTTGCATTATTATGTCGCGTTATGACTTCGATCAACAAACTCGCGACTATTAGTAGCCAGTTTCGCGCAATATTGCAGTACCAATGAGACAGTGACCAGAGCAGGCCAGACATCTGGAAAATCCAGGCCAGCTAGCTCGAGCCTGTATTATCTTATCCGCCTTTGCTGACTCGTTTAAGATTATGGCAATGAATGGAGGTGGAAATGTGTAGCCGTGTACATTAAAATCATCTGGACGCCGGGTTTAGCTAAAAAAACAAGCTCGCGTGATCAGTGCGTTTGTTTCTAACGGCCAGGAGTGTCCAGTTGCTTACTGCTGCGATCGCTCAGAGTAGTTAATCGACATTGCGTCACATTGGTGTGGCGCCAAACAGAAGAGGACGAAGGGATCGATCCAGAGAGTGTCAGGTGCCTTGAAAAACTCGAGCAGCTAAACACAAAAAAGCTTAAATAATCTAGTTCTGAAGCTCATGTACACCATATATACATTAACTTTCCCTTCACTGCGTTCTGCTAGGTATCAGCATAAGTCTTCAAAGTTTGACTCAGTCAGTAGGTACATGTACGTGCATTAGTTGGCAATGAAGATTCCACCTCATCCTGCCTCATCCCTACCTCGCCGGCCTGACGGCCAACAACGCGCTTTTACTGCCCGTTGCAAGGCAGCCGGCCCGGGGATCTCCCGCGAAGCTTCCGAGCCTTGTCCGTTTGCCGGGTGGCGCGCGGAGCCCGCCCCTTGTGCGCCACGTTCACCTTGTGCTCCAATCCCCGACCTCGGTGCGCCCGTTGGTGTCCCCGTGGCCTCAGTGCTGGCATCGAATCGAAGCCCGCGAACCAGTACAAGAGGGCGTGCATAGCTTCGGAGATTAGTCAGAAAACTCTGCCGCACCCTTCGCATTTGCACGTACACATATTTTTCTTTCTCTACAATAAAATTATGGCTCCTAAGCTTAAGGTGACCTACTTCGACATGAAGGGCCGGGCTGAGGTGAGCGACTGCAAGACCTGCGTCTAGCTTTACGAGCCACTGTGGTGGACGCGTGCTGTTTCTCAGCGTGCCCGCATTGGGGACGTATTGCCCTTACCAGGGAAGAAATGTACATTTTCCATCCGATCGGGGGTTCTTATTCGCTAATCAATTTTTTCCCCGTCGCATGTGGGTTATCCTGGTATCGCAGCCCACCCGCGTCGCGCTGACGATCGGCGGCATTCCGTTCGAGGACGAGCGTGTCACCCGCGAGGCCTTCATGGCGATGAAGCCATCCCTGCCATTCGGCTCCCTGCCGTCACTGGAAGTCGACGGCAAGGTCTTCGCTCAGAGCAACGCCATGCTGCGCTATGTCGGGAAACTGACCGGCTTGTATCCCACGGATCCGGTCGAAGCGCTCAAGGTCGACCAGATTCTCGACGGCTTTGAGGTACGCAAGTGTCACTCTCATCACGGCGTTCTTGTCTTCATTGGCTTGTGCACCGGATATTTTGTATGCATGTCGAATTATGAATAGCACCCCATATGTAGCATGGCAACGTACTTCTCTGTGGCATGATGACTGTTTCGGGCAGTGCCAGGATTGTAACGCTTTGCATGAATTGCTACTTTGAATTTGTGTGTCATCACAGGTGTTGATGCGCATGCCTCGTGACATCAGAAGTCAACAGCATGTGTGCATGCCCTCCAGGAGCTGACATCCTAACCTACCCCACCCCCCCACCCCCCACCCCCTGTTTTTTGTACCCCAGGACAACGGCGCGACCATCCGGCCCAGCTACATGGAGAAAGACGAGGCCAAGAAGCTGGAGATGCGCAAGGCCCTGACGGCGCCCGATGGCGGGCTGACCCGCTACACGAGCGCGCTGTCCCGACTGGTAGAGGGGGAGGCGCATGCGGTGGGGGATTCCCTGACGATTGCCGATGTGGCCATCTACTGCAACATCAACCTGCTCAAGAGCGGGTACCTGGACGGCATCCCCAGGGATTGGGTGGACCAGTATGAGCCACTCATGCGTGTGTACAACACGGTCAAGGCGCACCCAGCGGTGGTCGCGTGGGAGGAGGCGCACAAATAGAGGCGAACAGTTTGCCTATGAGTGCACACCAGTAGGTGCAACATATCACCGTACAGGTGGATGGAAATCGCAAGTACAGGCGCATGCCGCGGATGTACATGCTTTGCATACTACAGTATTTTTTTTCATGTATGCTGCGTGAATGTATACATAGGCAGTCCCTGCGAGGAGCGCTTGCAGACCGAGGCGGAGTGCTCGCAGAAGCGCACAAGCGGATGTGCATGGCAGTTCACTTTTGCACACGATGTTGATGTGCACAAGTAGGCACACATGGGCACGCGGATCACCAAGGTCATGGTATACACGTGCGCACCAGGCGATAGTGCGGGCAAGTAGAAGTGGATACTTTACTGTAGCAGAAACAAGCAGTACTTACTGCACGCCTTTCGGGTGATGCGCACAACGTAGGCTGGTTGCGCAGGAATGGTTGCTCCAGGTTAATTAATATGGCCTGTCATGTAGTATAGTTAGCTATCAATCTTGGCAGGACACCCTGATCGATGACCATGGATAGTAAGCTATGTACAGAACATTTAATTTGCTCGATCTGCAATTTTTGTTGTTGTGGGTGCTAGAAGGAACCTTGCCCCTTGTATACTCAGCCTGACAGTTGAGACGGCGCCAAGGCTAATTTGGTACACTAGCTAGTGGCTAAATGTTCCCGATGCAGTTTTCTTATTTATTGATCGACTTTGTAATGCATGTGATATATTCATTGAGAATGTTACGTTCAAAAAAATTCCCAATGCGAACAAACAACACGAGAGAAAAGAGATTAGTGAAGAAACTGGCGACCTAGACAGCAAGGAAAACCCAAAACAACACTACAGCACAACAAGGACTGACACGCATGCGTTTCACCATGGCGTTTCTAGATGGCGAAATTAAATAAAAGGTTTACCTCCAGCGATATCGGTGATTTGAATGGTGCATGGTGCATTGGTGGTACTGCACGACGTTATTGGACGGAGTTCCCGGTCTGGCAAGCGGATTTTGCATCTCACGTTCATGCAGAAACTATATACCGGCCCACGGCTACTATAGACTCTGCTGCCCATTAATTAATTAATTATCAACATCACTCCGTTGGGAGTAGATGTAGCACATAGCCCTGAGAAGGGGCATATGGCTTTTAATACATTCTAGGCTACTTCATGCAAGGGTGGGAATGTAAGCTACCCCTGCTCTAGGTGCACCAAGGCACCTGCACCCTCATGGTCTATCACGCTATGCCCGGGTAAGGGGGGAGCATGCCTGTGAGGGAGGAAGATCATCATGAATGGCTATACAAGAGCTAGGACATGGCTTCTCGACAGAGAGCATCTCTCTGCATGGCATAGCATGGCTAAATTCTTAATGCAACATCCATGGGGGTCCCATTATCAAAGAGACAACCAGCGCAGGCCAGAAATCGGGAGAATCCGGACCATGGTAGCTCGAGCCTGCCGTTATCTTTTCCGCGTTTTCGAGTCGTTCAGGATGATGAAGATGAATGGTGATGGAAATGTGTATCCTTGTGCATTGAAATTATGGCTGGCTTACGTGTGGAGCGACTAGATGACCTAGACAAAGCATGGCTAAAGCTAGACATTATAGACAAAGCATGGCTAAATGCAGGTGTGGCACCACGCACTTCGGTTTACGGTGTGGCGAGCTATGGCTGCCGAGAATGCTCATAACTTTTACATCCGGGCATGAAATTTGGTCGGGTAAATTGCAGTAGATGCGCCTTTTAATGACGAACACGATGATATAATTTTCAGCCGCCATCGCCCAAGATTTAGCGCAATATCATAAAACGTAGCACAGGCAGGGTTCGTAATTTTCCGGAACCGGCTATGGCAGAAACTCCGTCAACCACCTCCCCTTCTCTCTCCGAGAGGGAGGCTTCAGCGCCCAACACGATTACGCAACTAATTGCAGATGCGGAAACCATTGCGACGCAGCCCCAGGCAAACGCGGCCGCCATTACCGCCTCCTCCAAGCGGGTTTGCTACGCCCCAGCCGACGAGATGGAGAGCCAGATCCCCCCGCCATCGTCTTCCAAAGACACCCCCATTGACGACGCCATCGACGACGACGACGACGACGCTAACGACGCTGAGTTCGACCCAGCATCCTTCATGCCTGGCCAGGTTGTCGACGAGCAGCAGTTCTTTTCGCTTACCGCCGAGCAGGCGCGGGCTATCCTGCGCCACCTGCACGACGACGGCAAGGAGATATATTTTCCTTACGCGTCTGGCGGGACCATTCCAGTGAACGACATCGCCGACTTGGACGAGCCACAGCTTCGACTTTCTGTTTTCTTGAGCCACGCGCAGGCCCCTTGCCTCCGGGCACTCTTTGCCGCCTTCGAGGACGCCGATCACGGCACCGCCAACACCCCCGACGCTTCCCCGGAAGCAGCAGACCTGCACAAGCTCAATAAGAAAGTCGCAGCCATGGCTGCCCAACTCGGCACCTTGTCCACCGCTATCCATCAAGACACTGCCGAGCTCCGCTCCTGCATTGCCGAGGTCAAGGCCGCCCTGACCAGCCCGCCCCAACCAGCCGCGCCCGCACCGGCCACCAGCTACGCTAACATGGTCAAACAGACGGACATTGCCAACCTAATGGAGGATGCCGCACGCAGGGGGGCTGCAGCCCACAAGACTGCTATCGAGGAGGACCTGCGCTCACGCAGTATAGTGGTCCGGTATTTCCAGGTCGCACAGCAGCCTGAAACGGACCTGATGCTAGCGCAACGCCTGTACCACAGCCTCATCGTGGGCAGGCTGCAACTGGGCAACGAACGCATCCGCATTGAGTCGGCAGCCTGGATGGCGGGCCAGCCTGGCCCCATCCGGGTGACCTTTGCGATTGTGGCCAGCAAGGTGAAGGTACTCCAGGCCCGCAAGCTCCTAGGCGGAAAGAACGCGCCGAGCCTCGACGACCTCCTCTCACCGGCCCAGCTAGTCATCAAGAATGGTCTGCTGGGCAGCGACGTGGCGACCAAGGCCAAGCAGGATGGCCAGAAGGTCTACGTCCGCCTCGTCCTCGACACCCCCGTGCTATTCATCAACGGCCAGCGCACGGAGGCGCAGGCTCCGAACAAGCGGCACAAGTCGGGCCGTCCCAGGCCCGCCCCAGCTGCGTCATCATCGTCTACGCACGTCCCGGGTATGGATGGCGCCCGGTAAGGGCACACCCTCGCGGCCTCGCGGTACAATAGGCTTTGGGCACAGCCTTTATAAACAAGCCCCTTTCCATCCTCATGTCGCACCGTGCGAGCATGATCAGGATGCAAGGTCGCCAGGCACCAGAGTGAGATCGTACGTTATGCGCGTTATACGGTCACGGTGGAGTATAATGTATAATACGGTATAATACGGTATAATACGGTATTATACGTTTTCGTACGGACACACTCAGAATACTCTGATTTTACACATTTTAAGACACCCACCATCAATCCACATGTTTTTAACACTGTTTTGGACATAATCCAAGGTTGCCCTACCCTCGGCTATACTCTATACGGTGGATATTGTGGACACGATCGATGTATTGCATGTAATACTGAGAATGTAAACGTGCGCATGCATAATTGTGTGTATGTATATATATGTGGCTTTATATTGGTTATGTTTACTTGGGTGCCTTCACTTTGATGCAAGTAATTATATATTTTAATATATATATGTGGCTGTGCATGCACGCAAATACTACAGTAGTATACAATTAATGCATGTAGTATGTTTGAATGGTGCGATGCTATGTGAATATACTGAGCTGCATGTGACTACAGGTGTGTGACTCGTGGTGTGCATTAATTAATTAATTAACTGAATTAATTAATTAATATTAATTAATCTCGTGTCCCCGTTGGGGAACCACGGAGGCTAAACAGGTGGGGATGTGATAAGTAACTCACATATTCTCACCTTCCATACAACAACCTTGTTTTCCAGCAGGCTGAAGAGCATGACAGGCGTCTATGAGCTCGCCAGCTCCTTGCAACGGTGATGCCGCTCCCAGGCAGCTAGGGTCCTTGACTACGCAATATAGAATGTCTACCGTGTGAAAACCTCCATACAGGAAGTGTAGCAAAGCCAGATAACTGCCCGATCAATTCTGGGTAGCTTTAGGAAGCATGGCATACGCAGCGTAAGGAAAACCATTGAAAGCTGCGGAAAATCTGATAGCACAACTGCAACAAGTGGAGAACAAAATAGCAAGAAAAACCCAGAAACGGCGCAAAAAGTTTCATGCCAGGTTCATTAAGAGCGCAAACAGACTGGGCGGTGACATGCGGCAAATCAACGTACCACGGCCGGCATTATTTCCTACCCAGGCGCGCAAGAAAAGCCAGCCAGCCATGGATGGATTAACCGCGGATCGCGCAGGCCTGAACGAAATCATTTTAGAAATGACAGGAAATGGCCGCAGATCGAAGATGCTTAGGTTATTTTCATGGTGTCCGTTACTAAACGGCTCTTGCTGCATCAAAATAACCCACGAATGTCGAGTTCTACCGTCGCAGGCACACATGCTAGATTATTCATCGCGGCCAAATTGACGTTGGATGAGACCCCCGTGCAAATCTGTACCAACAAAGGCAGCGAATTTGCAAATAGTGCAGATCTTGCTATGAAACATCATAATAGAACATCACTTTTAACCATCGGCTTAATTTTTTCGCCTGTCGCCCGCTGGATTAGCCATATTTTAACGGAACGCACGTCGCCATGGCCACCTCCGCACGGTGCGCGCACTGTGCACCACAACGTCAAAATAAGATCGCGTCGAATTGTGAAAGTTCAGACGGGTCAGTACTTAGTAGAGATACGAAATCTGTGGCTTCAAATCGTTGCCCTGTCGTTCTGGCATCCTAGCCGCGCAAAACGTAAAAAAAACGCGGAAAACACGGCATTATACGGTATTATACGTCATTATGCGCTAAAACGTATTACGTATGAAAAATTATACGCTAAAAGCCAGCGTATTACGTATTATACCGTATTATACCGTATTATACGGCGTATGATCTCACTCTGCCAGGCACGCCACGGTCAACCTTCCCGCCAATTTACCAGCTTTACACACCTCCTAGCCCGCCTTGAGCGGGATGAGGCCCAGTCGACACGCCGGCGACCCCAGCCAGGACGGAGACGACGCATATCCGTCCTGAAAGAAAGCCTCCATGCGTTGACAAGCATTAACCCCAATCGCCACCCTCCCCCTCCCCCCCCCACCCCACCCCCACCCCCACCTCCAGCACTACCCTTCTCCACCCCCACCCCCACCCCCACCCCCCCGCTAATAGGGCAACGGCCCATTCTTGGTATTGCTAGTTTTAACGTGCGCACCCTCCCTGCAGATCCTTCTACGAGCGGCGGCACCCCAGCACGCCAACGCGTCGACGAGCTGATCGCCCTGTCAGTGCGCCGACAACAAGATCGCTGTTCTTGGAGTCCAGGAGCACCGACGCACCGTTGACCCTCAGCACGCGGTCAACGGTCTGCTGGTCGACGACCTGCGTGCAGGCTGGCGGTTCCACTATGGTGGCGGCGACGCGCCGGGCCAAGGTGGTGTGGGCCTCTTGTGCTCGCCGGCAGCATCAGAGCAGCTCCAGTCCATCGTGCTGCGGTCCCCGCGTGTGCTAGTGGCCACTTTTTCGGCCACTGAGGGCCATTCACACCACACGCTAACCGTTATCGTGGGATATGCACCACATGCGGGTCGAGCTCAGGCGGAACGTGAGGCCTTCTTCGACGCCCTCAAGGAGGAGGAGGCCAACATCCCAGCTCGGCACTTCCTGGTTATGCTGCTCGACGCCAACGCCACGCTGCCAGTTGGCACTGGGGGCGCTCAGTATTCCCCAACCAACACGACAGCCAACGGTAACACGCCTTTATTTGCGAATCTGCTGGCAGAATCTGCGCTGGTTGCATGCAATGCTTCTTTCGCACGCCCCGCTGAGCAGCTGGCCACCTTTTTTGGGCCGTCGGATCGGGTGGTGTGCCTTGATTATGTCTGCGTACGTCGGGCTCAGCGCCCCTCAGTTGTCGATGCTCGCGTCCTGCAAGATTCTGTCAGCACGGTGGAATCTGATCATCGTCTCGTGCTCGCTCGCATCAGATTGCGGTTTCCTGGGGTGAAACCGTCGCGACAGCTGGCACCTCAGCCAGATCTGAAAGTGCTCCGGATTGTGCTGAAGGATGCCGACAAGATGTCAGCAGAAGAGCAGGCCGCTATGTCGCACAGGGATGATTTCCTGGCCGTATTCGACGCCGGGGGCAGCCGACAGCAGTTACACGCCATTCCGCCGCCGGGGGATATTTCAGTGATCCTCCGTGGTGTCGCCGCCAAGTATCGCCTGGCTGCCCGCACCCTCCCCACCTTGCCTCCGCGTCGGCAGCTTGCTGTCCACCGTCACGCACCGACAGTGGTCGCCGCCAGGCAGATGCTCCGCCGCAACAGAGATCCGCTCGCCAAACCTGGGCTGCAAGCAGCTCTGAGGGCCGCCTACGAGCAGGCTGAGAAGGCAGATGCTCAGCAGATGGTCAAGGACCTGCGCAGCTGCCAGCAGAAGCACGACGGCAAGGGGGCCTGGTTCTGGTACAAGCGCCTCGGGCACCCGGACGGCCTCGGCCGGCCCCACCGCCACGACGTCCCCGGCGCCCCAGCCAAGCGGCTTCGTACCTGGGCCACGGCCACGGCCGAGGTCGTGGGGACAGCTGCGCCGCCCCCACCCCTGCTCCCAGCCGCCGCCGCCCGCCCGGCCGCCCTGGCCGGCCCCGCAGGGCCCCCGGCCCCGCCTAGGTCAGCGGCGGACTACCTAGTCCCCCCGCTGGTCGGCCCACTTGGCGACCCGTCTGACATGCCTCCTTTCACCTCTCGCGAGGTCACGGAGGCGGTCCAGCGCCTGCGTTATGACGCAGCCACCGGCTCTGACGAGATTCCGGCCGCAGTTGTAAAACTTGCAGCCGAATTCGAGGACACAGGTGTTATGCTGCTCTTCCGGGACATCTGCAACCGCCTTCTGCTGTCGTCGCAACCACCTCCAGCGGCCTGGCAACACAGTTTTCGCACGATGCTGTACAAGAACAAGGGGTCGCCTGCCGACCCCGGCAACTACAGAGGGGTGTGCATTCAAAGTGCCCCCCTCAAGCTTCTTATGCGGCTCATCCTGAACCGCCTGCGCACGGCCCTGGACGGTCACCTCAGCGAGACTCAGCACGGCTTCCGTTCAGGTCGCAACACAGTACAGGCGCTCTTCGCTACTCGCCGACTGGTGGAGGAACTGCAACGCCTTCAGCCTGGTGAGTCCCCTTTGCACCTTGTGCTGGTGGACTTCATCAAAGCCTTCGATTCGGTTTTCTGGCCTGCGCTTTGGGACATCCTCGAGTTGTTCCGGATCCCCCGCCCCCTGATTGCTGTCATCCGCAACCTGTATGAAGGGTCCACCACTTCGGTGCGCACTTCTTACGGGACCACGCCCCCATGCCCTTTACAGAAGGGTGTGTGGCAGGGCTGCGTGCTGTCGCCCTACCTGTTCATTATTGTTGTCGAATACGTAATGATTCAGGCGCGCAAGCGATTTGCCCGCATCGTGGGCAGGGAACCAGGAGTGCAGGTTGCTAACAAATTCTGGCATGGCGGTGCGGACACGGAGATTCGGCTAGCAGACATCATTTACGCAGACGACACCACCCTCTTTGAGGACACTGAGCACGTGCAGACATGGCTTGACTGCCTGGCTCTCGAGGCCCGTGCAGTGGGGCTTGAGGTCAGCAAGAAGACAGAGGCCCTGGCGGTTGGGCTCACCACCTCAGCGCCGCCCCTCTATCTCCTAGACGGCTCTCGAGTCCTGTATCGGGACCGCGTTAAGCTGCTGGGCAGCCTGCTCCCTAGCTGCGAGGTGGATGTGGACCACCGCATCTCCCTCGCCTGGCACGCTTTACGCCAGTACCGGGCCCTATGGCGCAAGCCCCTGGGCAAGATCGAGAAACAGGACCTGTTCAAGGTCCTCGTCCTTCCTGTTCTCACGTATGGCGCCGAGACGTGGACCCTCACCGCCGACCTGGCCCGCAAGCTGGACGGCGCGGTCACCAGCATGCTGCGTTCCATTTTCAGAGTAGGATATGCTGCTCATGTCCGCAATGAGGACCTGTACCAGGGCATGCCCTATATCACCAGCACAATTAAGCAACGCCGCCTGCAGCTAGTAGCAGTGTGAGATCATTCGCCGTATAATACGGTATAATACGGTATAATACGGTATAATACGTAATACGCTGGCTTTTAGCGTATAATTTTTCATACGTAATACGTTTTAGCGCATAATGACGTATAATACCGTATAATACCGTATAATGCCGTGTTTTCCGCGTTTTTTTTACGTTTTGCGCGGCTAGGATGCCAGAACGACAGGGCAACGATTTGAAGCTACAGATTTCGTATCTCTACTAAGTACTGACCCGTCTGAACTTTCACAATTCGACGCGATCTTATTTTGACATTGTGGTGCACAGTGCGCGCACCGTGCGGAGGTGGCCATGGCGACGTGCATTCCGTTAAAATATGGCTAATCCGGCGGGCGACAGGCTAAAAAATTAAGCCGATGGTTAAAAGTGATGTTCTATTATGATGTTTCATAGCAAGATCTGCACTATTTGCAAATTCGCTGCCTTTGTTGGTACAGATTTGCACGGGGGTCTCATCCAACGTCAATTTGGCCGCGATGAATAATCTAGCATGTGTGCCTGCGACGGTAGAACTCGACATTCGTGGGTTATTTTGATGCAGCAAGAGCCGTTTAGTAACGGACACCATGAAAATAACCTAAGCATCTTCGATCTGCGGCCATTTCCTGTCATTTCTAAAATGATTTCGTTCAGGCCTGCGCGATCCGCGGTTAATCCATCCATGGCTGGCTGGCTTTTCTTGCGCGCCTGGGTAGGAAATAATGCCGGCCGTGGTACGTTGATTTGCCGCATGTCACCGCCCAGTCTGTTTGCGCTCTTAATGAACCTGGCATGAAACTTTTTGCGCCGTTTCTGGGTTTTTCTTGCTATTTTGTTCTCCACTTGTTGCAGTTGTGCTATCAGATTTTCCGCAGCTTTCAATGGTTTTCCTTACGCTGCGTATGCCATGCTTCCTAAAGCTACCCAGAATTGATCGGGCAGTTATCTGGCTTCGCTACGCTTCCTGTATGGAGGTTTTCACACGGTAGACATTCTATATTGCGTAGTCAAGGACCCTAGCTGCCTGGGAGCGGCATCACCATTGCAAGGAGCTGGCGAGCTCATAGACGCCTGTCATGCTCTTCAGCCTGCTGGAAAACAAGGTTGTTGTATGGAAGGTGAGAATATGTGAGTTACTTATCACATCCCCACCTGTTTAGCCTCCGTGGTCCCCAACGGGGACACGAGATTAATTAATATTAATTAATTAATTCAGTTAATTAATTAATTAATGCACACCACGAGTCACACACCTGTAGTCACATGCAGCTCAGTATATTCACATAGCATCGCACCATGCAAACATACTACATGCATTAATTGTATACTACTGTAGTATTTGCGTGCATGCACAGCCACATATATATATTAAAATATATAATTACTTGCATCAAAGTGAAGGCACCCAAGTAAACATAACCAATATAAAGCCACATATATACACGAGCCACGAGCCGCGAGGTAGCCATGGCTGTCGGAGCTCATAACTTTCACGTTTGAGCACCGAATTCAGCTGTGAATATCACAATCGCTTCGTCTTTCTTAGACGCACATGCTGATATAATTTTCCGAAGCTGTAACGCACTATACGATGAGCAAACGCCTCTCGACGCAACGCAGCCTGGCGGCTGCGCTCAGCAATGAAAATACGTCTGCAGCCCCGGCTGCAGCTTCGCCAACCGGCCCAGAAGGCAGCGGCGCCACTAGCCACGCTCTAGTGGTCGCCCAGCCGCCTGCTGAGCCCGCCTCGCCCGCAGCGTCGCCTGAACCCAAGCGCAGTCGCTCTGCCGAGCCGAGTTGGACAGAGCTCGACTTTGTCGCCGAAGCCAGCCAGCCCGGCTTCCTTGACACGCTTAACCCGGAACGCATCCTGGTCTGCGTGTTTTATGGAACGCACGCCTCGCTTCTTGCACTATGCAAGCAGCTCTTCAACCAAGGTCGCCTCTTTGACCCTCGCTGGGTTCGTCTCGCCTCTTTCGACATCATTCCCAGCCTCCACCGCCCCTTCCTCCAGCAATTCGCTCTCTTTTCCCTCCTTGGACGCTCCATCGGGGAGCTTTGGCCCCCCAAGCCTCTCACCACCACCTTAACCGAATCCTCCCTCCGCTCACTCCTTAAGGAGGTCCTCGAGGAGCACGTGGACCCCATTGCTGCAGATGTGGCGGCCATCGGCGGCACGCTGACTGCCGAGCTTCCCCTCCTTTCCACCGCCACCTCCACCATCTCCACCGCCACCTCCACCCTCCTCGCCTCCTCCACCGCCACCACCTCCACCTCCGACGCCATCACCGCCCAGCTCCGTGACATCGACCAGCGTCTTAAGGACAACGCCATCGCTATCGAGGTTCTGCAGAACACGGCAGGCCTCACCGCCCAGGCGGTGAAGGACATTGCCGCCAAGCCAGCCCCGGCTGGCCTGGCCGGCGATGCTCCTCCCATCACCACCTGGGCGGACATGCTTAAGCAACATACCACCTCCACCACCTCCGCCGTCGCAGCCCAGCTCCAACGGCAGACGCTTGACCTCCGCGAGGAGGCCGAGCTCGCCCAGCGCAGCCTCAACGTCATCGTCAAGAACTTCACCATGGAGGAAGGTGAGACTTCCGAGAAGCTTTTGCGTGCGTTTGAGCGAGAAATCCTTGGTCGCATGGGCCTTATCGGTGAGATCGCGCTGGCCGCCCACCGCCTTCCCCGCGCGCGGGGTAAGGCAGGGCCGCCCCCGCTCCTTCTCACCTTTAAGACCCCGGCGGACAAGATTTCTTTTCTCAGACGCCGCAAGCGGCTCGAGAAGACTCTCTTCACCCTTGATGACGACCTGACCCTGGCGCAGCAACAACGGCGACGGGAGCTATGGCCGATCTACCTCCAGCTCCGGCAGACCAAGGCGGGCCAGCCGGTGTACTGGAAGGGGGCGGCCATCTACGTCGGCCACAAGCCCTGGCAGGCGACCCCCCCCCCCCCGCGGCCCCAGCGACTCCAGACGCCCCAGCTTAGGGGAATACAGCAGTAGTAGTGCAGAATAGATAGACCGTGGCCATGTACATGTACGCCTCCTAGAGGCACTATCCTAGCTAAGCCACGCGCTTTCCTTAATCATGTACATGTGTGCCTATGATGAGCCACACCCCAGATGATGCCTAGCTTTATTTAGTTATGTTGTGCCCATGCAGGGAGTAACTCTCTGCTGAGACGCCATGCCCTAGCTTCTTTGTATAGCTATGCTGCTCTTCCCCCCCATGACAGGCTCCCCCTTCGCTGGGCATAGCTTGAAGATCATGGGATGCAAGTGCCCTGGTGCACCTAGAGCAAGGGTCCTTTACATCCCCACCCTTGCAGGAAGTAGCTTAGGATGTATGATAGGCCATATGCCCCCCTCTCAAGGGCTGTGTGCTACATATACTCCCAACGGAGTTATGTTACAATTCAATTCAATATACACATACACACAATTATGCATGCGCACGTTTACATTCTCAGTATTACATGCAATACATCGATCGTGTCCACAATATCCACCGTATAGAGTATAGCCGAGGGTAGGGCAACCTTGGATTATGTCCAGAACAGTGTTAAAAACATGTGGATTGATGGTGGGTGTCTTAAAATGTGTAAAATCAGAGTATTCTGAGTGTGTCCGTACGAAAACGTATAATACCGTATTATACCGTATTATACCGTATTATACATTATACTCCACCGTGACCGTATAACGCGTATAACGTACGATCTCACTCTGGGCCTAGTAGGGCACCTAGCTCGCACCAACCAGGTAGACACCTCACGTGGCCCCCCCGCAGGACTGCGACCAGCCCAGCCTGGCCGGCACCTCCTGACGTGGGCTGGGCCCAGTGATGTTAGACGCCGCAAGGCCCGCACCTTCAAAGAACAGCTAGTAGAGGACATGGGGGGCCTAGGCCTCTCCGTGATTTGGAAGAAGATGATGGACAAGGCCAAGTGGGCCCAGGTCATAGAGGACAGGGTGGTCCCACGCGGAATGGGGTAGATTTTTGCAAGAAAAAAACGCTAGTTTCAATCGTCCGAAAACCGGACATTGCGCCGAAATTCTTTCCGAAAAATTTGCAGCCGAGCGAATTTTCCGCCGGCCGGAAAGGGTCTCTCTGCAGCTAGACCCTTCGCAAATCGTGCGAAATCGCGCAAAATTTGCTGAAATTTACCAAAACCAGGCCAAAAAAGTGTAAAATCATGCGAAATCTTGAAAATTCCGCTGAAATTGACCAAAGACCGACCAAAAAAGTGCGAATTCATGCAAAAAAGTTCGATTGTAAAAAAATTACGACAAGTAAAAAATGCGTGAATTCATGCGAAAATTTTCAAAGGGTCTCTCTGCAGCTAGACCCTTCGTGTAAAATTATGCGAAATCCTGTGAAATCGTGCGAAATTGTGTGAAGTTGTGCGAAAATCGTGCGAAAATCACGCGAAATTGTGCAAAATTTTGCGGGCGTTCTCAAATCGCCAGAAAAAAATTCAAAACAAAAAGTCGAAAACAGCGTTTTTTTCTTGCAAAATGCGCGAAAAACTACCCCATTCGGCGTGGGACCACCCGACAACGAGCCCCCCCCAGTGGGGAAGCGCCCGCGTGTGCAATCCCACGGGAGGCACGCTAGATAGCTCCCCTAGGGCAGCGTGCGGCTGCCTAGATAGATGTTGTAGTTAGAATGTTGTTAGATAGATGTAGTATGTAGCCACTGTAGATAGACTAGACCGGTAGGAATGTGTGCACCCATCCATCCATCCATCGGGGTTAATGCTCCGTGACTCCCCAACGGGAGCACGAGTCTAATTAATTAATTAATTAATGGCTAAATGTTGAAGGCATCATCCATGGGGGCCATTATGGGCGCACATGCGCGTGGGCCTGCTGCCCATGTGCGGCGTGGGATTCAACTAGTACACTAACTAACTAACGTTCAGAAAAGGGCTCGGGTACACGACGCGGAGCGACGTTGTATCGGTATAGAACTCTCAATTGAGCTTCAAACTTTGAAAAGCTTCGCGCAAAGCTAGGCAAAAGGAAGGTCGCGGGTCCGCGGAACAGCGGAAAGGCAACCTATAAGGGGTCGGGATAAGAAATCGGACTAAAACTACTGAGGCGAGTTTCTATTGGCTTTAACTTGTAGTATTGTACGACAACATAAAGTGAGACAACTATGCCTGGACGCATGGCGATTCAACGCCGTGGAAGGACTAGGGTACGTAGTTGTCTGAGAGGAAAGACGCGAAGGCCGGGGGAGCCGCGTACGTGGCTATCTCTAGGTAGAACGTACTTCATGGAGGGACACAGGGGGTAACAAGATCGAAAGGTTGATAGGGAAAACACACATACACACACATGTACTGCCTGTGAAACCTCATACAGTCGATCGACGAATGGCAGAAATAAACGCTGTAAAATGGCTCGCAGAAAAGGAACCTGGGCGACTATTTGGCGCCACGTGGGTCGTGACGTTGTTTGCTTCCGTCGCAATCTGCATCTACGGTGTTCGTGGGTTGTTTCGAAACCCGGTCGATGCAGATGTTACGGAGAAGTCGGGTATATAAGTGATCCTTTACACATCGGTTCCAAGGAATGAATTTAAACGGCCTGACATGTTGACGGGTCCCGATCGAGGGTCCCCGCTCTTTCAGCTATTCAAATGAGAACTTGAGGATTTGAGAACTGGACTTGAATTGGAATTGAAGTTTCGAAGTTGGGCTCGAGAGAATCGGTACAAAGCTGGTTGTCTCCTTGGTATAAAACTCTATTCCGGGAAGCAACAGTACGTACCATTTCATCACATGCAGGCTAGCAAAAGTGGGCTACGCATCGGTCGGATTGATTGGGGACCCAAATCACTATGGTTGCCAACCTGGGTCACACACGGAGCCCCCGCCGAATTATTTTACTGACTTTCCTGCAATGTTTTGATGATTTATACAGTTAATTAATTGATTAAAATCATAGCTCCGTTGGGAGCATATGTAACACATAGCCCTGAGAGTAACACATAGCTCCTGCAGAACACCGCGGGCCTCACCGCCCAGGCGGTGAAGGACATTGCCGCCAAGCCAGCCTCTGCTGGCCTGGCCGGCGATGCTCCTCCCATCACGACCTGGGCGGACATGCTTAAGCAGCACACCACCTCCACCACCTCCGCCGTCGCAGCCCAGCTCCAGCGGCAGACGCTTGACCTCCGCGAGGAGGCCGAGCTTGCCAAGCGCAGCCTTAACGTCATTGTCAAGAACCTCGACATGGAGGAAGGTGAGAATTCCGCGAAGCTTGCACGTGCGTTTGAGAGAGAAATTCTTAGTCGAGCATGGGCCTTACTGGTGAGATCGACCTGGTCGCCCACCGCCTTCCCCGCGCGCGGGGTAAGGCAGGGCCGCCCCCGCTCCTTCTCACCTTTAAGACCCCGGCGGACAAGATTTCTTTTCTCCGACGCCGCAAGCGGCTCGAGAAGACTCTCTTCACCCTCGACGACGACTTGACCCTGGCGCAGCAACAACGGCGACGGGAGCTATGGCCGACCTACCTCCAGCTCCGGCAGACCAAGGCGGGGCAGCCGGTGTACTGGAAGGGGGCGGCCATCTACGTCGGCCACAAGCCCTGGCAGGCGACCCCCGCGGCCCCAACGACTCCAGACGCCCCAGCTTAGGGGAATACAGCAGTAGTAGTGTAGAATAGATAGACCGTGGCCATGTACATGTACGCCTCCTAGAGGCACTATCCTAGCTAAGCCACGCGCTTTATTAAATCATGTACATGTGTGCCTATGATGTGCCACACTCCAGATGATGCCTAGCTTTATTTAGTTATGTTGTGCCCCTGCAGGGAGTAACTCTCTGCTGAGACGCCATGCCCTAGCCTTTTTGTATAGCTATGCTGATCTTCCCCCCCATGACAGGCTCCCCCCTTCGCTGGGCATAGCTTGAAGATCATGGGGATGCAAGTGCCCTGGTGCACCTAGAGCAAGGGTCTTTTACATCCCCACCCTTGCAGGAAGTAGCTTAGGATGTATGATAGGCCATATGCCCCCTCTCAAGGGCTATGTGCTACATATACTCCCAACGGAGTTATGTTACAATTCAATTCAATTCAATTCAATAGCCCTGAGAAAGGGGCATCTATGGGTTTGTAATACAATCAGGGCTACAACCTGCAGGTGGAGGATGTACAACTATCACCTGCTCTGGGTGCACAAGGTGCATGCACCTGCACCGCAATGATGGTTCATGCCTCCTTAACAAGCACAGGCACCCAGGGGGGGCGTGAGGAGAGGGCCTAGAAGGCCTGCATGACATATGGGGTGGAGGGTATGTGGCTAGGCTATAGCTGGTGTACACATGGCATCTCAGCAGAGAGTAACTCCCTGCATAGGCATCGCATGGCTAAATTCTTAATGCATCATCCATGGGAGGTCCCATTGTAGGCTGGGCGCGGCTAAATACTGACAGCATCATCCATGGGGGCCATTATGGGCGCACATGCGCGTGGGCCACTTGCGCAGGCTAAGCCTATCTTTATACAAGCATTTGTTATTGATGAACAACGTTGCCTCACTAACTGTTTGTCACTCACACAGTTTGAGTGTTTGTTTCTATTAAACATTTCGACCACTTATCCATCAATCACATCCTGGCACCTAGGCTATCACCCACCCTGACTAAGGTGTCAGCATTATCTCAACAGACAAGTTTCTACTTCCCTGCTGTGTGCAAAGGGACACTGTTCTATGAGTGACAGGGCCAGGTAATGCATTGGCTATCAAGCCAAGCACCAGTCCAAGGCACTCCTGCACCAAAGCCACCACTGGTTGTGCAAGGTCCCATATGTTGTGATTGGTGAGTAGCACAGGTCACGAGATGCCAGGGAGACCCTGAAGCCAATCACCACATGATTGTCTTGGTCATAACCAGAAGATAGTGCTGACCGCTGACGGCTTTAAAAAAGCTGGCCGGGCGGAGCAGCAGCCCTGTTCAACCAAGTACATTTCCCCATCTTTGTGTTCCATGGCCCCCCTCGCTACCACAAAAGACCTGCCAGGCAAGGCTGGTAAAATAAAGCCTGTGTAATGCATGCCAGCTGGCTTGGCCGTGCGCTCCCTCACCGCATGGCGCCCTCGTGGTGGCAATTGCTGCGCGTGTGAGGCCAGGGCGGGCAAGCCCTTGCATTGGTTTTCCTCCGTTTATTATTTAGCAATTGCACCCCCCTGGCCCAGGCTTCGATCTATGATATGTGTGTCAAACCTTCTTGTGCTCCCTAAAAATTAGAGCACTGTTGTGTGGGTTTGCTCCCTTCTTTTTGTGTGTGTCACTGTGTAGTGTGTGTCTCTCTGTGCACCCTTGCACTGTTTTTGCCCAATCGGCCACCCTCCTCCCAGAGATCCATCCCATCCTCCGTATGTGCCAGTTCGTCTCCTTGATCTCCCTCCCCTTGCTCCCAGGCAAGCGCGTCCTTGGTCACGTTCTTCCTCCACAAAGCGTCCCATTGGTCTGTGGGTCGAGCGCAGGCGCTGGCGCGCTATACGGTCGACTAGCACACGTTCGTCTCCCACATGCGCACGAGATAGGTCGCGCACATGCGCACGAGATAGGTCGGGCACATGCGCACGAGATAGGTCGCGCACATGCGCACGAGATGGTCTAGCACATGCGCAGGCGGGGCTCCCCAGGGCTCAGCAGCATGCTGGCCAAATTCCAGCCCTGCACATGGGGAAACCCCGAAAACACATGGCACGAACCAGTTTGAAATCAGTAAAAAAGGTTACATGCTGGTCACGCTCCAGCCCTGCATGCGGTAACGAAGAAAGGAGGAAAGAGGTACCGAAGGAATAACTGGGTAGTAATTATATCGCTTTACATGCTGTCGAGTTGCAACCCTGCACATAAGTAAGTGCGTGAGCATGCACTGAAAGCATGCCACGGAGTACCCGATGAGGTACTTTTCTACGCGGATACTTTCCCCGCGAAGGCAAGTGGCGCGACTCACTCGCCCATGTCTGGAGTCGCAGATGGCAACTCCGCGCCATCCGGACTATCCAAGACGACTGTACGCTCGGCCATGATGACGGGTGTGGGGTAAGGTTGCATGCTGACCCCCGATAGCCCAGGGGAATATAAATGCTTCTCCCGGAGCCTGAGCATTTTTAGGGGCATACCCAGGGTTCACCCACAACCCTGCACATAGGGAGGAATAGACAGCCAACATTGCGAGATGACTACCAGCGTTACGTGCTGGTCAAGTTTAACCTGGCACATGCCCATGCAAAAGAACACAACCACATCAGAAGAGCACATGTTATAGGACATATAGGATACATAACGCTGGTTGTCTCCTTGGTAGGATACATCATAGGATATAGTATCTGTTACAAGACACATAGGATACATAACAGGATATAATATCTGTTATAGGACATATAGGATACATCATAGGATATCGTATCTGTTACAAGACACATAGGATACATAACAAGATATAATATCTGTTATAGGACATATAGGATACATAATAGGATATGATATCTGCTCTGGGACACATAGGATACATAATAGGATATAATATCGTGGTGGCAGCAGCATCAAGCCCTCCTAGGCTGGGCAGTGCGGACCCCTTGTACAGCCTCCTGGAACTGCGTATACTGCACTACATGGCGCGTCATGGGTGGCAGCACCAGCAGTCAAAAAAGTATTCATCAAGCATCCCCAACGCTAACAACCGGCACCAACCAATGAAGAATCACGCACCTTTTGCGCGGCGGCTGCCTTGAACTGCGCGTACAGCTTGCGGCTCTCCCTCCTGCCTTCCTCGGTGAGCGCGCGAGGCTCCTCAGGTGCGTCGTCCATGCGCAGGCAGCGCATCACCCACGCGTCCAGCCAGCTGCCGTTACTGCCGTGGACGTCAGCGGGGTGGGCGTGCTCCTCGCCGCCCTGTGAATGAGGCCGGAACCAACAAGGGGTTAAGAAAAACAGCAAGAGTTGACTCAGGCGGGAAGGGAACGGTAGGACAGACAAGATGCGGTAGGACAAGTTTGGAGCACAGCAGAAAGCCCAGCAACCGCAAAAGGCATACATCCAGAAAATGAACCACCTTTAGTTCCAGGATCAGCTGTTGCGGGCCACTAGAAACAACCAGCTGTTGCGGGCCACGGGAACACGCCCACCCGAGAGGTGTCTGCCAACAGTAGGATTGGCAACTGGTAGGTGACATCGTCAGGCAACCGCCTCCGGCACTAAGGACAACACCAAACACACTCCCAGCTGCGAGCCCACACAGTCCAGGAACGTTTAGGATCCACCAACGCCCCTTCATGGGGCACAAGTTTCCAACATGGTCAAATACATCTCACAGTCCATCGGTATTCGAATTCATGACACAAAATACGCACCTTCCTCTCCCTGGCAGCGGCCACGGTCTGGCCTGCATGGTGAGTGCCATTTCGATGGTGCCCCCGGTCCACCGCCAGCACGCCATGCCTGCCCTCGCCACCGACCACCACGCCATCCCCTGTGCCGCCGCCCTCCCTAACTGCCGCCGCCGCCACAGGACCACTCCCGCCTTCCTTCCGCTCCCGCCGCCCGCCGCCCTGCCCCTCCTTGGCGCCTTCCGACCGGCCTTGGTGTGCGTCTGCCGGGCCTGCCACCCCTGTGGTCACTGCTGCTGCACCGCCACTGCCACCAGACTTGGCACTGTTGCTGCTGCCGCCGTTGCCACTCCCGCCCACGCCCCACCGGCGTGCCGCGCGGTAGGTGTCAATCTCCTGCCACGCACAGTGCGCCTGGAAGGATGCGCGCATGATGTCATCGGGCGACGCGCCCTCCTTGAGGACCACGAAGATGCAGTCCCGATCCTTACGATAATGCAGCAAGAAGTTGTCATCGCGGTAAATGTGTGCCGCTCGCCGGAACGCCGACTCGCTCGCAAACGCGTGCTGGACCCTGGCGCCCAACACGATCCTGCCACCTCCGCGAGCATTATGGTGACTCCAAATGGGGACGGGGAGGACCGTCCACGGGACCTCCTCGGTCTCCTTCTCGTTCGCCTCCAGCACGCCCATGATGCGGCCGCCCTCGTCCAGGAACGCGCGCGTGGCCAGCCGCAGCCGGTGCTCATTGAATGTGGGGATGACCACGTTGTACACCTCGTGGTAGCTGCTGTACAGGTAGCAGCCGGTGAGCGCCGCGAACGTGACGTTAGCCGGCAGGCCCCGCTTCATGAACCGCGAGAGGCCGATCCCGAGTGCCATGCCCAGCAGATCCGCCAGGTTACAGATGCTCTCCCCCTTTGCGGTGACCTCTCCGATGTTGTCGTGCGCGGCGAGCGCTTTATAGATCGGCGTACGTGTGGACATGAGCGCCACCGCAGCCAGGTTCTTGGCCACGTTCGCCGCACAGGCAATCGGCAGGAATGCCCCCGGGAAGTGCACCGTGACGAGCTCCATCGAGGCGCCAATGCCCAGCATGAGGTCGCCCCACCAACGGATCTGCTTCAAGTCCGAGTCGAACCGCTTCCCCTGCGCCGCAAACATCATCTTGCCCAGCCGGCCCGACCCGTCCTTGATCACCCAGTTGGCCGCGATCGCCGCCGAGGTCGCGCGTGCCTGCGACGCGCCCACCGCGTGCAGCAGCGAGCGCGTGCAGAAGACTGACATGGCCCCCCCAAAGAAGTACTGCGCGGCGCGGCACAGCATGTAGGGCAGGTACTCGGGCGACACGGAGCCCGGGTAGCCCTCCGGGAGCACCCACGAGCGGGCGAATGAGACTAGCGAGTGGAGGTGGTAGTCCTTCCAACCCATCGGCTCCAGCGAGATGATCTGGCGATCCCGCCGCTTCGCGCCGCTATTTATAGAACCCTCACCGCCCTTCGCCCCGGCCTCCCCCTCGCGAAACTTCCCCCCCACCATCTCTTGGACCCTCTCCACGGCAGCACCCCACGCATCAGCGATCCGTTCCAGCGCCCCCACCCCGTCCTCCTCCACCAATCCCAACCCGCCGCCCCCAGCGCCACCCCCGGCGGCATTGTCACTAGCACCGGCCTCCACGTGCCGGCCCCTCCGCCGGCTCCTCGCCCGGTACTCACGAACGTGGCCGTCCGGCTCCAACTCAAAACAGAGCAGCGCGTCATCGTCATTATTGTTATTATTATTGCTGCTGCTGCTATCGCGGCCGCCATGATTGCCAGATGACTGGGCTGGGGTGGGGTTCCTGGTCGAAGCGGCGGGAGGCGACGCAGGGGCGTTCATATGGGCAGCTTGCATGCCCTGCTTGCGGGGCAGCGCGCTACTGCTGCCACCCGCCACCACCCCACTGGGTTTCCCATTCCCACGATCACTCGTCGTGTTGCTGTTGGAATTGCTGCTGCTGCTGCTGCTGCTGCTGCTGCTGCTGGTGGTGGTGGTGGCGGAGGCTGAGGGCCCTCCCCATCGCGCCCCCCCTTGCACAGCCTGCTCGCGGCTCACAACTTGCGCACCAGCTTGGGCAGAGCTGGCCTGTCGCCCAGATGGGGCGGACGGCGGCGGTGATGGAGATCTTGACGTGGCGTCACGGCCCACCGCCGCGGCAGCGCTGGCTGAAGAGGGTGGGCCGGGGGGGCGTGCGAGAGAACTAACCACAGCGACCTGCGAATCAAGTCTCCCTGGCTGCTTGGTGACCCCCCCACTGCTCTTGCCACCACCGCTGCCACCACCAGAAGGTGTTGACGGTGACAGGGCAGCATCCCCGCCTCCCTCCATCGCTGCCCCACCCCTGCCCGGCAGCAGGTTGCTAACCACCCCCCCTAATACTGGCATACTGGCCACCGCGCGCAGGATCTGCTGCATCGCGTCACCCTGGCCCTGGCCTCCGTCACCGTGATGATGATCATCACCGTGATGATGACTCGGACCATTCGGAACGTGATGGGGGTGAGCATTCCCCTCACCATGCCGGTGGTGTGCTTGCGGCTTCTCTACAGAACCACCTCCCTGCGCCTGGCCCTGCGCATCCACCGCCGCGCCACCTTCCGCCACCGCACTCACCGCCCCATCCCCTACCCCCTTCACCCCCCTCCCCTGGGCTGGGGTCTGGGGTAACACCGGTGGGGGCCCCCAGCCGGCGCCGCTGCCCCTCATCGCCATCGAGGTGGACGCGGCGCCACATAGTTGCCGGGGGAGGGCTGAGTTGACCCCCGACGACCCCGCCCCACCTGCACACTCTGCTGGGTCTTGAGTGCACCCCCCCTGGCGCAGAAAGGCCCCCAGCGCGGCCTCCGCAGCCACGGTGGCTTGCGCCATGAGCAAAGCGGGCCATGCCACCTGGGCCAACAAGAGGGCGCCGCTCGGGTTGTGGCCCTGGACCTGGGCCGTGGCTGTCCGGTGCTCCTTGGCACTTGGGGCCGTTTCCTTGGCGCGCGAAGGGCGCCGGCAACCAATTTCCTTGGCACTTGCACCCGTTTCCTTGGCACTTCCATGTGTGGTTTGCTGGCAACCAGTTTCCGGCTTAGGGGATGCAGCAGCGTGGTCATTAGCATGGCGGTTGGACACTGGATGAGCATCGTCCCTGCCAGTGGTATGCTTGCGTCCGTGTGTGTCTAGGGGCGCCAGCTGTCCCAGAGAGAAAAGGAATTGCGCTCGCAGGTCGTTGTGACCGTCGGGACCGGTGGCAGAATTCTTCTCCCGCGCGTGCAGGGTGCCTGCCAGCACGTTGGAGCCCCATTGGTTGAGGTTGTGCAGGCAAGCCGCCGAGCAACTCACGAGGGCAGCATGCGCGTCGGTTATTGCGGCCGTCGCGTCCGAGCTCATGCTTGCAATTGCCCCCGGGCTGGCCAGCGACCCGGCGTGGATGGCCGCGCAAAGCTCATCCGCAGCGCAAGAAACGGATTCCACCATCAGGTGAGCCGTCTGGGACCGCAGCTCGATGGCTTCGCATTCCCAGCTCTGCATGAGAGGCCAGAACCTCGCCACGCCTGCGCTCGCGCGGCGAAAATGTGGAGATAGACAAGAGTGGCCAAGGCGATAACAAAGGAATTCGAATTTTGATGAAGTCAATGCGCAGTAAACAGGTGGATAGGCTCGTTCATTCTTATGAAAAAATTGAACTCAACAGACATTTGAGCAGGGAAGCAATTGTTCAAGCGTGAACAGCCTAATCCCATAATTAGTACATCAAGGCCTAACAGATAGTGTGCAAGACCACACACATAGCCTAGGCTGCCCGGTGAGACCTGAATTTCAATTCACCAATCTGACAGACGATTAGAACAAAGCATTTCTGACCCTCTTACGCTGAGGCATTACAATATCCTTTGCCTAAACCTCTGACACTACGCGCGGCAATTCACCTGGGCCAGGATTGCAGGCATGATCCATTTTCAAGTCAACTCATGTCCAGCAGAGCTCCGCGTGAAGGCAGCGAGACGCAACCAGAACGTCAACACAGCTGCGAATTCCTAGGCAAGGGCTCGCTGTTCCTGGAGGGAATTCATGGTGTATGTACACGTACCACTGCGTCGGGGCACCTTCCACCATGGTGATGTGAACGCCCCTGTTCCTCTCGGCTCATCATCCGTGCGGGGCACAGGCCCGAATTTGGGTGCTGGCCACGCCTCAGGTGGATCAGCGTAGCACCTCGCGCGCCAGGTTGATCAAGTGCGCCACTTGATCCACACCATCATGCAAATGCTGAGTAGACGTTGGCTGCTGAATCCTGGCGGGAGCGGGGTTCAAGTGCCGTGTCCGGCCGGCCGAAGGGTCCCTCCATTGACCGCGGTTACCTGTGGAACGTTAGTAACTAGCGAAGGGTGGGGGGAATTTGAGCGCAGGTGGGGCGGGAAATGCGAAGATGCGTCATCCTGTATGGATTTTGGCACGTGTGCCATTCAACTTTTTTGGTGGGTAAAAGGCAATATCAAAGATACGAGCTGAACTTGGGAAGGTTCAGGCGAATGCCAGCAAAAGGAGCGGGAATTCCACGTCCTTTCAATTTTCGCGCCATCTGACCCTAGAAAGCGAAATTCGCCGAGGCCGGAGCGAACCACTAATAATGGCGCGTAGCGTGCATGGTTTCAGGGATGAGCCCCTAAAGAAAAGATGAATTATGGGATGTTTATGCATGTTTGCTTCGATTTCGACGGCATATGTCGTCCGGCTCGGGAAGCTTCGCACCCTGTGCATAGATATTAACGTGCAACCGTCACTTCCTTCACAATTTTGCGGGTCTTTTTGGTCATAAGTATGATGAGACAGGCCGACGATTAGACGAAAGGAAGACAATGGACGAGTTGAGGTTGGACCTTAAGCGGAGAATAAAACTATGGGAAAAGGCTTTTATAAACGAACACGGAAGGGCGCCTGGCAGGGATGACGCCAAGAACGACCCCACAATAGGTAACGGATAAAACATTAACCTATACATTTACCGCCAGGACGCCATTCTTCTCCGATTGCGGCTGCCAAACCCTGAAAATCTACACACCTAGAATATCATCGCTTCCAACCTTTTGTTATCCTCCCCCTCCGAAGCCTGCTTCTCTCCACTTCGCTACTTGGCCTCCCCCCGACGCCCCCTCGGCTTTTTCCCGCATTTTTGTTTGTGCACGACTCGCTGGGATGGTGAGCGCGAGCGAATCACTTCGGCGTATTTCCGCAGTTCTGGTTGGCGGGAACTTAAATGTTACAAATTCTGTACTTGTCTATCTAAAGCCCTTGCCGGCAGGTGCCTGGGTCTATCCATTCGAAGCCGTGCCCGGCCTCCGTTGCCGCTCCGCACCGACTCCTAACTTAGCAAGTACCTGTGCACGTTCTGTCCCTCCTTCGCGGTGGCCTCTTTCACAGTGTGCTTCTTGCCGGGCTTCCTACTGCCATTCCTCTTCTCCCCCGCCCCCCCTTTTGTGTTTACTTGTTGCCTCGCCCTTACCACTTGCCACGCCAACACAATATTTGCTTTGCCGGTGGGTCGCAGCTGCGACCATCGCAAAGTTCAAGTCCCTCAACAAGCAGCAGGCCTCCGGCACGTCCCAGGACACCCACAAGGCACGAGGATGCCGGCCTGGGACCAGCCAACTGGTCGAGAATGAGAATCGACGAGCTGACAGCAACCACCCTGCGGAAAGCCAAAACCGAGCACGGCCGGCCGCGCCTTCCCACTCCCTCCTCCAACCTGATATCAACAAGGGGAATGTCAACAAAGAGTCAATGGCGATTCATAACATGGATGCAAAGGGGAACCCCAACAAAGGGCTGAAAGGGCATGTGCACGGTAGCAACAACGACGGCAGCAACCGCCACCACAATAACAGTAACAACAACGAGGAGGAGGCAAATGAGAAGCCCCCCCGAGTGTTGCCTACTGCCAAGCGGTCCCTGCAGGGAGGCCTGTTCCCGCCCTCACAGGATGCGCCTACTCGGGGCAACGCCTCCTGCCCGTTCGTGGTCGATCCGATGAACCCACCCCTTGGCAAACTCGGCTCGGACAACCGGATGAAGGGTCAGTCGGTTGCTCACAACGCCCTTGCTAGCATGGGTGCAGGGTCAGCCCGGCTGGCACAACCCGACTCCACGTCGCCGCCATCACAGCTCCAGTCCCCTCGAGCCCAACAGCCCTCCCCCCTGACCCAGTGCCCCTCGCCCACATCCTCGGACGCCACCCACGTGTCCGCCACGCCGCCACGGCCTGAGCGGCCCGGCGGTGCCGCGCGCGAGTGGGGCAGCAGGGACCCCGGTGCTGCGTTCGGTGCGGGGGTCATGCTTGGGGATCCCCATACCTCACGCACGTCACCGCGTCCGCATGATGCTCTCCACTCACACGCTTTTGCGCCGGCCGGGCTGGGTGGCACTCGGCATGCTGCGGGCGTGGTGCCGCGAGACCTGGGAATGTCCCGCGTGGCATCCGAGGGTGGCGGATTCGGATCAGCACATGCGTGGTACGACGGTGATGCTGCCGGTGGGCACGAGGCGGGCGGCGCAGGGAGGCACGCCACTGGCACGCGGCACGATGGCGTCCACGCGCCGGCAAACGGCAACGCTCCTGCGGTTGGCCCGCAGAGCGTGTCGATGCTGATGCGCGCGTGCATGGGGGGGGTTGACCGCATGGGCATGGGCACTGGGACAGGCATGGGCATGCGCACGGGCACGCATGCCACACATGAGGCAGTTTGGGGGGCGGACGTCCCCGACCTGCCCCGCCAGGTGGCCGCCGCTGGAACTGCGCGAGACTGCAATTATTTCGCGTTCGGTAGCAACAAGGCCGCAGCCCCTTTGGAAGAAGAAGAAGAAGATTGCGCCGGGGCCTCGGGGGGGCAATGTGATGCGCGCAATAGCATGCGCGAAGGTGGGGGTCCCACCTGCGCTGGCGCCGGCGGCAACAGGGGCAAGGGCGCGAGTGGAGGTGGCAGGAGCGGCAGGGCCAGGGGCGGCAGGGACCCTGGCGCCAAGGACGCAGGGTCCTCCCTCGCACGTATCTTGGACGAGGCGAGCCGGGTCGGGTCAGCCCTCCCTGCAGGCACTCAGCTCACGTCAGCCCCCTCGCTGGCCGCCGCGCTGGTCAAAGAGGGGGTGAGAGGGGTGCTGGCGGCGGGGGCGGGGGCAAGGGCTGCCACGAAACAGAGCCAGGCGTTTCAAGTTGGGTCTGGGGGCGTGTTCAACCTCGGTTCTGGAGACGCGTTCCCTCCGATCTGGGGCAACCTGGACAGGGCCGGCCAGGGATATGCGAGGGACCTTCTGAACTCGGGTCTGGACAGCAACGAGGTGGCGGGGGATGGGCTGATTGGGGAGGGGCTGGCGAGCTTGGGGGCGAGTCAGGAGCTTGGGGGCGCGGAGGAGGGCGCGGGAGATGAGCCACCTTTGGATGCCTGCAGGTGCGTTTTGTGATTTTGGGTCACAGCTGATGCATGTCATGATTGTGGGCTATGGCTGGTGCGCATTGTGCTCGATATTTCAGTGCCAGTACTTGTTGTGCATTGTGGTTGGTGGCAGGTACTCGGTCTGTTTCAGGACCGCTGCCGCTATATGGTCTGTATCTGGATCACTGCCAGTTCATGGATAACTGCAGCTGCCTGTATGTGGATCACTGCAGTTAGCTGTGGGTTGCGCACTCCGTTGCTTGTTTGTGTGCCTGATCGCGAGCCCTTGCTGGAGACAGCCTGTATATTGGAGCCTATTATCTACCAAGATAATAAATAGGCTAGTATTATCCTTCATAATACTATAGTCTATTGTATCCTTCATCGGAATGGCGTGCTCAGAGGCTCATTACCTGGATCACATGCCCGAAGCCCGCCCGGCTGCAATAATTAGGTTAGCACAGCCACCAATCGTCTCGCCTCGATCCTAATTCGCCATTTTGCAACGGTAAACCATCTTGTAATTCATTATCGTGCCTGGCAACTTTCCCCCACCGGCTACTGCCCGCAGGCCCCTTTTCCGTGCGGGTCACTTTGTGTCGTCCTCCCAGCCCGTCGGGTCGCAGGTCTTCCGGTCCCTACGCCAACGGGGTGACGCCGCTCCCCCCCAACCACGGGGGGGAGCTGCTCCCCCATCGCATGCCATTGCGCCCCCGAATGCTGGGGAGTCCCCGCCCCAGCTTGCTGGGGAGTCATCATCACCGGCCCAGCTTACGTCGGGGCGAGGCGGCGGCAGCAGCGCCAGCAGCCACAGCGTGGAACCCTCGCAGCAAAGGGAGGACCCCTCGGATCAAAGAGAGCAGGGAGGGGATGGCTCCATGCAAAGGGAGGAGAGGGGGCGCGGTGTGGAGGGGGTGGAGGACGCCATGCGTGCGAGGGGGGCTGGTGGTGCCAGCGTGCGAGAGCCGCCTAGGTTGGTGGGGGATGGGGCGGGCCACGGACTGGTGACAGGGAGGAGTGCTAGACTTGTGTCGGTTTGTGAGCCTGGCTACCGCCATGGCCCCGCCACATTGGATATCCCAAGCGCCAGCAGACCCGTGGCATTTGATACGCCATCCTGTCAAAGGCCATGCACGGGTGATGCACGCGTGTCTATCCCGGACCACCGCGCGGGTGCACGCATGGGGTGGAGCAAGGGCCAAGATGTGCGCGTGCGGCAGCACAAGGACCCGCTTGGCCTGAGAGGGACGGGGCAGGGAACAGGCCTGGGCGGGAGAGACAATGGTCTTGGTGGGCAAGATCAGGACGCGAATGTGCAGGAGGGGGATGGTAGGGCGAGGCCTGCGAACCATGGTGGAGAGGGCGTGCCGGTTGCCAGCAGGGGGCCATCGCTTGTGCCAGGTGCCCGCCTGGATAGCAAACGGAAGAGCACGGCAGCACCGCGGGGGGAGGCGGCGAGGGGCCGGAAACGGCCTGCAACGACTGGCAGCCGGCACGCATCTGCAGGCCCTGAAGGCCAGGGTGGTGAGGTTGCTGCGCAGGGGGATGAAGGCTCCAGGGAGTGCCAGGAGACGGAACAGGGGCGTCGGGGAGTAGGAAGGAGAGGGGGCAGGCCTGCCCATACCGCAGCGGAGGTTGCTTCCGGTCAGGACGAGTTGGTGGCAGATGACAGGGCCAGGTTGGCAGATGCGGGGAGGGCGGTGGCAGCCAATGAGGCAGCGGCGACGATGGTCGATCCGGAAGGTCGGCATAACACTCTGGTCAACGAATCACAGGAGATGGGAGCAGGCGTGGCGGCAGCGGCAGCGAAGAGGATCGGAAAGGCAAGAGCGATCGAAGAGCTCACGGTGGCTGAGCTGAGGCAGCGGTTGCGGGCGGCAGGTCTCTCGGTGACAGGTGCCAAGAGCGCTCTCGTGGAGAGGCTCAAAGGAGGACATGAGATGATGACGAGTGATGGCAAGGGCATGACAAGTCCACTCGGCGGTAGCGCTGGGGGTGGGGCGGCGCCCGACTTGCAGGGACCCAGGGTGCTGCGCAATCGTGGGGTGGCGGGTGGCTCATCACATGGCGACAACCTGCGCGGCGTGGCTGGTCATCCACGGGCTGTTGGTGATGATGACCAAGGGATGGCGCGCCATGGCGGAGGAGGTGTCGTCGAAAAAGAGTCGGGGCGGCTACCTGTCCGGCATGCTCGTGTGACGCGGTCGGTTGCTTCTGTCCCGCGTGGGGATGCCGGTGCGGGCGCCGGGACCCGTGCATGTGCGCGTGGTGGAGGTTACAGTGACCGCGCGAACAAGGGTGATCGGTATGGTGCGGAGAACGGTGACAATGACGGCCGTGGTGGCGGCGCGAGTGAGAATGGTGGTTGCGAGGACATTGAGGGGGAGAGGCGATGGACTGCCCTGGACGTGGAGGGGCAGGGGCATGGTGGCTTCGGCTCTGGGACCGACGGCAGTGAGTCCGAGTATGGTCGGGGTAGCGATGAAGAAGGAGAAGATGGCAGCATCTCTCAAGGATCAACGGAGGACGGATCATCGGACGAGGAGGGGGGTGCCAGCGGGGATGACTCGTCCGATGACTGGGATGAGGCCAATTCCTCGTCTCAAGGAGAGGATGACGGCTCGGATGAGGACTTTGACGCTGGCGACGCCGCACGTAGGGGCGGCCGAGGGGGTAGCGGAAAGGAAAGGGGGACTCACGCCCCTGCAGGTGGGCGCCGTGGCCGGGCCCTGGGCGCGGCACCAAGGGGCAGCACGGGGGCGGCGGCAGCACGTCAGCCTGCCAATGGGAAGCGCAGTTACAGAGGCAGGGATGGTGCTGCTGACGGTGATGATAATGATGACGAGGTGGTGGGCCATGAGGATGCTGGGGAGCATGATGGTGAAGGGGACGAGGGCCCAGCAGTGCCGAGGGCTGTCCGTGGCAAGGGCAAGGGCAAGGCGGTTGCAGGGGCCAGCGCGCGACGCAGTAAGCTGCGGAAGGTGGGCAGTGGCCCTGTCACGAATGGGTCGGCCCCCGCATCGGATGAGGCTGGGCACGGCGAGGGTCAAGACCTAGGGGCCATGCCCTCTGGCTTGGCCAAACCACCACCCTCTAGAAGCCAGCCAAGGAAACGGGGTGCTCACGGGTGGGGCGGCGGCGGCGGTGGTGGTGGCCGTGCCGGTGCCAGCAGAAGCAAGGCGGTAGCCGGGCCTCCTCCCCGGCAGAACTTTGTGAAGCTCAACCTCAAGCGCAAGTACGTCGACCGGGGGGGCACCAACACAGGGAAGGTGGGTGGCTTCCGGCGCGGTGGCAAGCCTGGGTACGGCCGGCCGTTCCGCAAGTACTGGCACCGGGACAAGGGGTTTGGAGCGGGAATGGACCGTGCCGGGTGGGAGAAGAAGCAGGTGATCTGGGAGGAGCTGGAGCGACCGAGCGGGGAGAACCCGCCACCTGGTGTGGGGCCGTACGTGGGCCCTCAAGATGGTACGTGAAAGGTTGGGCGTGGGTCTGTTGGTGCGGCGCATTAGGGCAGGTCAAGGAGACTCTTACTCTCTTAGTACCCAAGTGACGCAGTCATGCGATCTAATTACAGAAAGTTACCATGCTCTCGCCCCCTTCTTCCCTCTTCTATTCCCCCCTTTCTCCCGTCCCCTTCTCCGCCCCTTCTCCGCCAGTTCGCTGGTGGCTGAAGGTGCCCTACAGCTGTTTCTTCCGCCCTTGTGCGAGCATTTTCAGATGCATAGTTCATTTTGTCTTTAACATAATGACCCCAAAACGCAGCTATACTGGTGTGGACCCCTTCCTAGCGCCCTACTTTTACCTGTCTTGCTTGTGACAGAACATGCCGAAGTTGTGCTTTACCTTGCATTTTCAACCACACAATCATACTCCTGATGGCAGCATGAAAACCCTTGTCACTCTGGAGGGTGTACGCAAGCAGTGGCACGCATCTGCTGTCGAATATGTGCCACCAGGATTCGAGCGCAGTTCCAACGGGGTCACCTCGCGCAGCGTTGGGACCGCGAGCATGCACCGTCCGTCCTTCGCCCAATCGACTGTGAAGTGTCGATACTGCGGCATCCGGCTCTTGTTATTCTTTTCACTTCTGCATGTTTCCAGTCACCCTTGCCATCCCTGTCACGTCAGCGTGTTTCCCTATCAGAGTGTGTCAAGAGCCAACCATGGGCGTCACCGCAGTCACGTTTTGTGCACATACCAAGGAAAGGAAACTTGGTTGGGGCTGCCTGCATACCTCTTTGATCAATCCAAGCACCCAGATCGGCTTTGTCTGGGTGCTATTCACCCTATTACCTCATCCTTTTTGCTTTTATTGTTTTCATTGTTCTTCGACACTATGCTACTCTATCTGCCCTATTACCTCATCCTTATTGTTATCATTGTTCTTGTAGTAATTTAAAACTTGGTTTCTCTATCCACCCTCATACCTCATGGTCGTCATTATTCTTCTTGTTGTTGTTATTACTATGCTATGCTATCCACCCTAATACCTCATGGTCGTCATTATTCTTCTTGTTGTTGTTATTACTATCATACTATGCTATGCTATCCACCCTTGAGGCAGACCAGTGTCAGCTGACCCACCATGCACATGAACTGGTGCGTCGCTGTGCGTTAATCAAACCACAGACGCATCCGACGGAGATGAGGATCTGCCCGGTAGCGCTGCCCCACAGCAGCGGGGGGGGGTGGCATCTGCCAACATGCCACCCGGACGGCGGCCAATGAGCATCACCGAGGCGCGCTGGGCCGCCAGCGGTGACGGCTCCGGGTTTAAGATGGTGGCCAAGCACACAGCTGGTCCGCCGTGGAGTGAGGCCGATGCCGCGGAGCTGGCGGGGCTGTGCGATCAGGTGGGTGTCGCCATCACGCCATGCCTTTGTGTGTGCGGTGTGTGTGCCCGTGTGCGTGCACACGCGGCTTAGTTGTGTGTTTGTGTATGTGTGTTGGTTAGCGTGTTTGGTGTGTTTATGTGTACCACTATGTTTTTTTTGTGTGTGTCCTGCATGGGTGAAGGTCAGCACCTGTTATTGCTATCATTTTCCAGTAGAACTGACTGCTAATTTCTCAATGTCATAGTTATCCGGATTCGGGACACCGCATCACCTTCCATCGTGCACGTGAATGCACCCTGGCTGGCCCCAACCCTATCTCTGGCCAACCAGGCGCGCGACGCACCAAGTGAGGAGACGTTACTGCCGGTGCTCCGCAAGCTGTTCGGCTTCCCCTCACTGCGCCAGGGACAGCTGGACATCATGCAGCGGGTGCTGGCAGGGCAATCGACGATGGCCATCCTGCCCACGGGGGGGGGGAAATCGCTCTGCTACCAGGTAAGTCAAAGACATCTGCATCCCTCTGTACGTGTGTTTGCACATCTTAGCTGGTATGTGTTTCCACAACTCGGCATGCTTTCCGCTCTCTCCTCCCATCAACGCCTAACACGTCCTATCCAGTGCCCAGGGATTCGCCACCCAATCCGTGTAGGCCATGCACCGCCATGCTCCTCTTCACCATGTATTGTGGAGCTATAACCTTACGTCAACATAGGGTGACGTCCGCAAGCCAGCAACGTCCAGAGACCAAGTCCCAAAAAATTCTGGGCGTGGGTCGGGTTCTTTCGTTGGCTGCCAGGCATGTCTGCACACGACCATATCCGCATATATGCATGTCCAGATGGCTGCTTCCTGCATCGATTTGCAAGCCTTATGACGATGTCGTTACTCCATGAGCGGGCATGTATCTCCCTTCCCTGGCACCACACCCTGCAGCTGCCCGCGGCGATTCTGCCGGGCGTTACGCTGGTGGTGTCGCCCCTCCTCTCGCTCATGGAGGACCAGCTGCAGCACCTGCCACCAGGGCTCCCTGGGGCCAGTATCACCAGCGCTCAGGTAAGTCAGGCATCGAGGGCAGGTTCATGGAGGATGTTTAGCTTCCCAGGTAAGACTCCTGGTACCTGGCACCTGGCACCTGGCACCTGGCACCTGGCACCTGGCACCTGGCGTGGCCGCCCTTGGTCTTAAGGTAAGTAGCCGTCTCCATTGCTCTTGTTAACAGTCTCCTAGTCTTCCGCCGTCTCCATTCCTCCTACAACAATGAAGGTTGATTTCTTACGACAAGTACCTCGGTCACCTCATCCATGGTCATGGTGGATGACCAATCATCATCACTTCCTCCGAGGCATTGCTCGTGCTGTCCCTCACACAAAACATATCAGAAGCAGTAAAAGAAAACAGAACAAACGAAAGCATCCGCCTCTTGGGCCTCTCTCTTCCTGCTGGTCTTCGGCACATGAGCCCTCTGTCATGACTGTCAGGCGCTCACTTTCTGACAAGAGAAGACAGACTTTTGTTTGCAGCCAGCCATGTAGCTTGCCTCGTACTTCTTGCCAATGGGCCGCTTGACCTTCACAATCGGGGCTGCACCACCTGTGCCTGCCCACCACGCCGCATGCCCACTCCTCAGTGTGTTCCCCATGGCAAGTGCGGAGGGCACGCTCATAGTTCACGCCCACCGTCTTCGTTAATAAGTTTAGGGTTTATAGGGTCTTCATCCTATTCGTTAGGGCCGGTTGGATCCCGATTTCTAACACAGTTTTCCAGCCCGAATGGTTTGCCCTGAATTTCCTGGGTGGGCACGCGCGCCGGGTGTTCTACATGGATATTGGGTGGACCTTGGGCCTTTTGCTCTGTCTGGGTTGCAGACGCCAGCAGAGATGGCGGACGTGATGGACCGGCTGGCGGCCGGCAAGCTCAAGGTAGGGGAGTGTCTATAACTCTGAGCATGCTTTTCGAGTCCTTCCATGTGCACTACGGGAGACCTGTTTCCCTGATGTCGTTTCCTGCTCTGCATTGCTCCGTGGCATGTCATTGAAATTGGTTTTAACTGTGCACCTGAATACGTGCACCCGTTCCTGTGGTCCCTGCATCAATTCTCTTTGCTCCTCTCCCCCCCCTTTACGTCCCCCCCCCGCCCCACCCACCCACCCCTTCGCCCCAGGTGCTCCTGGTCTCCCCCGAGCGCCTGCTGAGCCAGCGCTTCCTGTCCGCCCTCCACCGCCTGCCACGCATCTCCCTCGCTGTCGTGGACGAGGCGCACTGCGTGGCCGAGTGGTGGGTGTCCCCCCCTGTGTGCGTGGCCGAGTGGTGGTGGTCCAATATCATCGCAATATCCGTTGTGGATCTCCTTACTTGGGTTGTCACTGTGTGGTTGTGGCGGAGTAATGGGTGCGTTGAGTCACTCCCGAGCCCGCAAATTGCTCTCCTCGCACTTTAAGCCTTACTACCTGCCATGACACTGTCGTACTGCTTATAGTGACCCTACCTATACAATGTTCTCCTTGTCCTTGACCAGTTGTATAAGCCCCATGGCACTTGCCCCCTGTGTGCTTATGCACCCCTTGCATTCCCCCCCCTACTTCCCCCCTTGTTCTCCCCCCCCCAGGTCGCACAACTTCCGGCCCGTCTACTTCCGTCTGGGCGAAGTGCTGGCACACAGCCTGCAAGTGCGCTGTGTGCTGGCGCTGACCGCCACCGCGACCGTGGGCGTTCAGCACAGCGTGGCCGAGGGGCTGTGCATCCCTGAGGACGGCATCATCTGCCCGGGCGACATGGCGCGCCGCAACCTCAAGCTCTCAGTCGAGGACTGCACGGGGATGGGCAACGAGAGGAGGTGTGTAGTATGCATCCTGTCCTCACCAGTAAAAAGTACATTTCAACTCGTCACTTTGTACTATTACTTGCATTACCTATTGTATTGCTTCTATTGCGTTACCTACTAGCATCACCTCTTGTATAGGCCGTGCCCTGTGGACTATGCAGCATGCAGGCGGAGGGACCACGACAGAAGGCTAGGGTGGCATGGCCGGCAGGTCTATAAACGATAGGAGGCATCTGGTGTACTGACATCTGGACTTGTATTCACAACTATCAGCATCTGCTTGATTTCCATGCTCCTGCCCTGCCGCTCGTGTCATTTACTCGATGCCATGCTGCCAACCTCCAATAGATTCTCGAAGCTTCTCTCGTTGATGAAGTCGCCGCAGTACAGCTGCCACCCGGTCATCATCTACACCAGCTACAAGGTGGGCGTAGTTGTAATAATGACTCGAGTTCTGAGCATGAGTAACCGTGTTTACGCCAGCTACATGGTGGGCTTGGCAGCTTAGCTGTAATCATAGCACCTTGGTGACATCTCTTTGCACTTTGTAATATATATTGCCACCAGCTACAAGGTGGGCTTTGACGCGGTAGTAATAATTGTAGCCTTAGTTCTCTATTGACAAGAGCTACGAGGTGGGACTGATCACACTGGTCTAGTTCTTACAGTCTCTGTCCTAGTGCCTACAGCTAGGATGCGGGCGGTGTATTTGTAATACTGAACAACCCCATACGTACTTGTAATACTAGTCATAGTTGCAATGAAAACACCGACAAAGCAACTGCTATTAGCAATACCACATCTCATCGTCCCTGCCGTGTGGATCGGCTATGAATTGTGATGGCTGCGGGCAGGGTACCATCCCAACTAATCCTGAGTGCTCATCAGTGCTTGTGTGCCACGCGCTACCATGACATGGAGTGCCAAACCAGTAAATGGCCACAGCAGACCAGGCACAGCACACATCACCACAGTACGTTCTCCCATTTCCAGCGCATGGACCCGTGTCATAAGGACTGTCCTGTAGGCGGCTTGCCTGGCCCGTGATCCAGCCTCCCTTGTGCCACTGATGTGTCTCGGTATGAACACCCGCCTTCTGCTGCTGGCAAACACAGTGACCTAGCACACTGCCCAGCGGGTACACTTGCCGTTTAGTGCTCTCCCCTTCAGCTCTCTTCTCCCTCCGGTTCCTGCCTTACCCTATTTCTTGCCTGTCCTCTGGACACTGTGTGATGTTTGCCAGCACCAAGCGGACGACGTCGCGTCCAAGCTCACACAGTGCGGCATCCTGGCCATGGTGCGTGGAGCATCCAGTGTGTTTAGTGCAGTGACAGAGTGTGGCCCGGTATCATGCAAGTAAAGGCACTCATTCATACAAGTGGTAAGTGGCTGATCTCCTGGCCATTATGTCTGGGGTGTGTGCGTGCAAGCGCACAGAAGGTAACCGGGCAAACTAAAAGTCTCCATGGTGCCTTCCTCTATTTGGATGGTGCTCCAAACGCATGACAATTGCTATCAGTGGCCATCGCGTGGTACAGTGTGCTAAGTGCAGAGAATCTAGCCAGCGACTACTAGAAGGGGCCATAGAGCTTGCATGTGGATGGGCACAGAGCGTGACCGGCCATGTAGTTGGCTGGCCATATAATAATTATAACTGGCATGGCTACATAATGGTAAATAATTGGTTGGCCATATATTAATTATAACTGGCCTGGCTACATAATTGTAAATGATTGGCCGGCCATATAATAATTATAACTGGCCTGGCTACATAATTGTAAATGATTGGCCGGCCATAAAATAATTATAATTGGCCTGGCTATATAATCATAAATGATTGGCCGGCCATGTGTCTGGCCATGGTTCGTATCGCGGAGAAGTGTGTTGGGCGTAGCTGGCTAGCATTTCGTGCGCCACGCTGCATGGGCGCCCATGGTGCGGCGTGCAGAACATGGCGGACGAGAAATCTGGAAGAAATTGGACGTGGTGCGGAAAACCTAGTGAGCATGAGTAGCGGTGTCCAGGTTAGCCACCCTTGAATGTCTTTCCCTCGCCTGCCATAACCTCATATGCCTACTGCTTGCTTCCGCCACGCCACCCCTCCTGGGTCCTTCCGCCTCCCTCCTCCTTTCTCCAACATCCAGCCTCCCTCCATTCTCCTTCCTGCTCCGTTCTTCGGTCCTCTACCCCTCAGTCCCCTGCCCTGCCTGTGTCTGCCTCGCATCCTCGCCTCCGCACCCCCGCCCCCCCCCCCCCCCCGTCCTAAAACCATCCAGGCTTATCACGCGGGGTTGGATTCGAAGCAACGCGCGCGCGTGCAGGACGTGTTCTTCCGCAACCGTCTGCGCGTGGTGGGTGCTGCCAACCCGTCTACCAGTAGATGACGGCAGACGATGGAGGGGGGCAGGGGTGGACTGATTAATGATCATGCTGCCGGCACCTGTAGGTTCACAGTGATGGCATGTGCGTGCTGCCTAAACCCGATACCCTATACCGCGATTGTGCTCGCGACCCTGTACGGCCATTCCACTCGCAAACCCATACCGCGATTGCATCCGTGCTACATGGCTCGCACACACAAGAGTCATGATGAACGTCACAGTGGCTGACTGCACCTGGCGGGATGCGTCTTTGGCTCCCCATGGGTGTCTGGACCAGTCCACGTTAGGGGAAAGGAGGGCACGTAGCCTCATGGAGTATCAGTGAGACAAGTCCGGAAACTTACTTCGTTTATGGGAACTTTGTTTGTGGGAACTTACTACTAGTCTGGCTAGACATGAGGACACGGGTTTACTGTCCGCCCAACATCCAAGCCTTGTCAGGTGACAAGGCATCGCAATACGTCGGGTCCTGGACGACTCAGATGTGTGCATCTGGCCTTGCTTTCACACCCCCACACAGTCAGGTACTGGGTGTTATAGTGACAAGGCATCGCAATACGTCGGGTCCTGGACGACTCAGATGTGTGCATGTGGCCTTGCTTTCACACACCCCCACAGACAGGTACTGTGTGGTATAGTGACTTAGTAAACTGGCTTGATAAATTTATTCTTTCAAAAAATGTTGTTTTTGAAACGGGCCTTATGGCGTTTGGTAAGTTTGCCTGACTTGGAAGTGTGTGGAATATCTGCACGGCATGGTTGTCGGCAGGTGGTCGCGACGGTTGCATTTGGCATGGGCCTCGACAAGCTCGACATTGGGGGGGTAAGTGCCGTATGCAAGGGCAGGGCACTACCCTCGTTTCAGGGGGTAAATTCAGGGGCATGCATGTCTGAAAAAGGAGGATATATAATCAAGCACCGGTGGGCTAGGGTACGCATTGATGCAAGGATGGGATAGTTTGGGAGGGGGTGGAAGTAATCCACTTTCGCATAAGGGCAGGCAGCCGTTACGTTGGCAGGTTTAGCCCTTGTTGGCTGCCTCTTGATGTTTGTTCGTTCTGCCCTCATCTCTCTTGTGCTGTGTCCCCCTGTGTCTGCGCGCGTGTCAGTGGGGGTGGAAGGGAGGAGGGGCGTGGGTAGATGTGGGCTGGGCCTGGCATGCGTGTTTTACATCACCACGCAATACCTCCTCGAACCGTTGAGCTTTGAGCTTCGCGAGCTCCTCACAAGCCACTGTGATGGCACCAGCAAGGCAGGTATTCTTGAACATAATTTGCCTGCTCCATCCTTTTCCCTGTTTCTGGCGGGTCTTTTGTAGCACCTAAGCTAACGCTTGTAAGCCAACATCCGCATGTTCCCTGGGCTTGCAACGTGCCCCTGTTGCGGTCCATCCCGTGACGTACGGTGTACAGGTCATCCACTACTGCCTTCCCCGAAGCATCGAAAGCTATGTTCAGGTACGTTCTTGTTTGCATGCAGAGCTGGTGAATCTTACTGTAGTTCTTAATAACCCGAACCCCCTCTGCGTCCCCCCAAAACATTCATTGCAGCTGGTTTGTTTCCAGTCCAGCTACTTCGCACATGAACCTGGGGCCTTTACCCTTGCCGTGTTGCCAGCATAAGCACACTAGGGGGAACTCTGTTCATCGCGTAGAAATTAAGTATAACAGATCTTTTGACGGTTCTCCCTGCAGTTGATGACAACCGGGATTTGACGTCCCCACCATTTAAGCCAAATGAAGTTGTACAAACGCCTGTGAATAGATCGCAAATGCTCCCTGATTCGACAGTGAAAATTAATGTCATGCGCCTGCTTCACCCCCCGGCTGCGGATGCTCGCAGGAGATTGGCCGCGCCGGGCGTGACGGTCGCGAAGCCCATTGCACCATCTTGCTGGACGACGGGGACTTCCTGCGCATGCGCGCGCAGACACACAGGTGAGGGGCATGCGCTCGCATACACACCGGGGAGGAGCCGTCGCACAGGGGAGCAGGGAGAGGAAAGTCAAACATCTGAGGGGCAGACGCACCAGTGAGCGGAACCAGCTGCCAGCGGGCTATGAAAGCAGGAGAGTGGCTTGGCTTGCGATGCGGTAGGAGTGGTCCGCCGGTTCCCTGGGCGCCATGTACGTATCTCACCATGCACGGTTACAATAGCGTGCACATGCAATACGGCTGCACGTGTGCTGGTGGGCGCGCATGGAGCAGCGCAACCGGGGGCATGCAGATGAGGACTGGCCGTCCGGTGGGTCCTGGCCCGTCCATGCGGTCATCCTTTGGCGGGGTAGGCCAGCCAGTTTTTCTCGGGTGCAATCCTCATGGGCCTATCAGATGGTAAATCCCCCTTAATATAGAAATGCCTACTCTTACTGCTAGAATATGACAATTTCTTCTTAACGCAGCTGTGGCCCCCCTCCCCCCTTCTTCCCATTCTCAAGGGAGTGCCAAGGATTTAATACCACCCTAATTGGGCAATGTCATTACACCTGTTTTTGGTTTTCGCGCTGGCATCCTGCATTGGAACTTTCCCTCTTTGGTAACTATCTCGGCACTCCTAGTAATCCCTTCTTATGCTGCCATTGCTGCTTCCTGCACTCCTAGTAATCCCTTCTTATGCTGCCATTGCTGCTTCCTGCACTCCTAGTAATCCCTTCTTATGCTGCCATTGCTGCTTCCTGCACTCCTAGTAATCCCTTCTTATGCTGCCATTGCTGCTTCCTGCCGGGTGTGGTGTCATCATGTCAGCAAAACATGCATACATCACTCCGCCTGCAATGGTCCCTGTCGGCGCCGGTGGCAGTTGCATCTTCCGTACCTACGTTGGCTTAGCGTGGCGTGACAGCCCCCTTTTCCTGCCATTCATGCCATGGCCTGACAGCACCCTTTTCCTGCCACCTGGCATGCCACGCCCCTGTTTCTGCGTCTCTCTTCATGCAATCATGATGTGGCGCCCGCTCGCGATGACATCAGCGATGGCCAGGACAAGGCCACGGTGCTCCGCTTCCTGCAGCGCGTGTACAGCAAGCAGCATCGGTGGGAGGCCGGGATCTCCCTCGCCGGCAACAACTCGCATCCGGCACACCAGGCGCCGGGCAACAAAGGCCAACAGGGGGGTGGTCCCCCGGTGCTGTGTGGTGCCATTCGGGTGGACACAGCGACACGTGACCTGGACATGAAGGAGGAGGTGGGTGCCCCCACTTCGCCATATCTAGAAATTACGTTATAGAAATGGGTGAAAGCTAGGGGGGGGGGTGTTTGGTGCGATGACGCAACGTGGTGTGAGCCAGAGCACGCTGCATGCTGGCATACATAACAGGTTACACCCATGATTTATGCTGGCATACATAACAGGTTACACCCATCCACTTCTAACGCTAACCTACTGACGCTTGGGTTGCACCAGACAACAATAGTTTTTTACAAATAAGTACAGCTTAATAGAGCCAACATGCACTGTAGGGCTCCTAACAAGTGCTAAAGGGGGTCTTTGGGTGGCTGCCACAAAAGTGGACTTATGCCTATTCCCCTGGCCTCTTTTGGACAACTGGTATAACAAGTTCAGGGTGGGTGGGTGGGGGACCAAAAGAGGCTTTGCTGCCATTGCCTCGTCTGCCTAAATGCTAGTCCACAAGGGCCGTCAGGCTGGCGCGGCGCTGGCACTGGCGTTGGTACCGAAATTGCAGCGGTACCGGCGCTGGCGCTGGCGCTGCGCCAGGTCTGCCCCTACCATCCCCCGTCACTTGAGCCACTGCTATTAAAGGTTCGTTTTCACAAATTCGTACAGATTTTCTAAGTCTTTCTACCGCGCGCAGGCGGTAGACCGCACACAGGCGGAACGAACCACTACCGGTCACAGCCGGCGCACCTCCTCCTCCTAGTCTTACGCGGCAAATTCTATTCGGCCGCACCCCAGACTTCCGTAGTCCCGCTATAACGCAGATAGGGTGAGCAAAAGCTCGGATAATCCACTTCTAACGCTAACCTACTGACGCTTGGGTTGCACCAGACAACAATAGTTTTTTACAAATAAGTACAGCTTAATAGAGCCAACATGCACTGTAGGGCTCCTAACAAGTGCTAAAGGGGGTCTTTGGGTGGCTGCCACAAAAGTGGACTTATGCCTATTCCCCACCTTCCCTTCCTGGCCGACTTCGTCAGCAAATCCGGAACGTCGTTTCACATCCGCCACGTCGGTTTGTTGTCAATTCCGGTGATACCGCTGCAATGTCGCCGTCGGTTAGTAGGGCACCCCCCTCTCATGCCAGCTCGTCCCCCGCCTATGCTGCCGCTACCCCCGTCACATCTCATGGCAAGGCGGCAAGGTCCCCAGCGGGGTCGAGCATCTCGTTCCCTCCCACGTGGTATGCAGAGCGTGCATTGGAAAGGCGAAGTTGGGGGGGTATCGTCCCCCCCGACTCCGGTCCGGACTTGAGGATTTCTAACCATGGCGACTGGGCAGGTTGCCCCGCAGGCCAATTGACGCCTCAATTTCCTGCGCTTCCATCCCTTCAGGAAGGCCGCTATCTCATACGTCACTCAGTCTACGAAATCGTAGTGCATTATTTTATGTTATTTTTCCATCTCGCGGCCCCGCGGACCTAGATGCACCCCACTTCTCCAATCTGGGCCGATAGAGGGCCAAATTTCGAGCCGCCGCTCTCCTTGCGCGCGGCTAACATTACTGATTAAATTTCCAGCCCTCCCGCCGCAGCGGCAAGGCCGTTAGCCCGTCTAATAATCGCCCTAGCGAATTAGTCACGTTGGCAGCATATGCCAGCAAATTGCGGACCAAAAGAGGCTTTGCTGCCATTGCCTCGTCTGCCTAAATGCTAGTCCACAAGGGCCGTCAGGCTGGCGCGGCGCTGGCACTGGCGTTGGTACCGAAATTGCAGCGGTACCGGCGCTGGCGCTGGCGCTGCGCCAGGTCTGCCCCTACCATCCCCCGTCACTTGAGCCACTGCTATTAAAGGTAGGGCTGGGACATCCGGGTCATTTCGCGACCCGAACACGAACACGAACACCTGGGGAGAGTACCCGAACCCGAATACCGAACATGTTCGGTACATTTCCAGGTGACCCGAACCCGAACACGAACATGTTCGGTACAGGTTGAAGGTGACCCGAACCCGAACCCGAACATTACCCGAACATTTTACCGAACACGAACAATTCATAACGATACACTTGTGAGTAGGATACGGACACCATCGAGGACAATTGAACTGTCACAAAAGAAAAATGCTAGCTGTCGTCTGAACTTCTGAAACCGATAGAAATAAACCTTCGTACTTTGTTATCTTCTTCATTGGCTGGTACTGAAATGTCGAATGATAAGTGAAAAGTTCTGCGGTTTGGTACTGAAAAATTCGGCTGAAAGCAATAACAACAACCGAAAAGTATGTAAATGTTCGGTACCGGGTCAGAGGCGAACATGTTCGCCCGGTTCCCAGGGTGACCCGAACACGGACACGAACATGTTCGGTAAGTTTCCAGGGCGACCCGAACCCGAACAGCACATGTTCGGCCGAACATTTTAGGCGACCCGAACACCGCACATGTTCGGTATTCGCCCGAACATGTTCGTGTGCGGTATGCGGCGGATGTCCCAGCCCTAATTAAAGGTTCGTTTTCACAAATTCGTACAGATTTTCTAAGTCTTTCTACCGCGCGCAGGCGGTAGACCGCACACAGGCGGAACGAACCACTACCGGTCACAGCCGGCGCACCTCCTCCTCCTAGTCTCACGTGGCAAATTCTATTCGGCCGCACCCCAGACTTCCGTAGTCCCGCTATAACGCAGATAGGGTGAGCAAAAGCTCGGATAATGATTTATGCTGGCATACATAACAGGTTACACCCATTATTTCCGTAACGTGAACCTGAAGCGGCCCTCAGTGAGGCGTTCTTGTCGCAGGATGGTAAAAAATACGCTCATACACCGCGTGGGGAGGGAAAGGGTAACAAGGCAATAATCTGTGCAGGCAAGGGGCATGGCAGCAGGCGTGTGGATAAAATAGGAGGTAGTATTCGTGTCGCTATGTATTAGGCTATACTACTATGGTGTTTAGGGTTTGGAGCTGGATGCCACCTCGTAATGATTGTTGGTATCCCCACAGGCATGACCACGTATTTCTATATTACCCGTCTTTCGCATCATTAATGTTTTTCATGATTGTTTTTGTCTTATCATTTCGCATCAATGCCAATGCTGGCGCTGGTGATAATGATGATGGTTTGTGACCCAGATTAATCCTGGGCGGTCCCTTCTGCACTGGCCCCCCTGGGTTTGCATGGGTTGTGTGCAGGTGATGGCCACGATTCTGGCATACTTGGAGGTGGGCGATGCGCAGGGCCCGCTGGTGCGCATGCTCCCCCGCATGCACATCAACTGCAAGCTGGGTTTCTATGTGAGTACCAAGTACGATGGGGATGCCACCATACACAAGAGATAAGAGACGAGTGACAAACGCAGGGCCCATGAGCTTCAAGCTGGGGTTCTATGTACTATACGGTGAATATATACTACCGTATTAACAAGACACAAGAGACAAGCGACAAACGCAGGGCCCGTCACACGATGCGTATGCATCATGTTCAATCAAGGCATACACGACCGCCTGGAACAGTTTACGAGGATGAGGCGCCCCCTGTTTGTGATAGGATTTCACCACACAGGACATTGATAGGAATCTCCTCTCTTAATAGTAACCGAACATGTACCCACACGACACGTGTGTAGTACTCCTACACACAGATCTCGAGTGATTTATCTAGTACCAAATCCGAAAGGCTTGCATCACTCCCCGGACAGGAGAAATTTTGCGGATGACTGTAGGTGTAAGTTGGCGATGCCATGGTAACCGGAGACGTCCGTCCTATTGTCAGCAAAATTTGGTGCGAGAGGTCCCCAGTTCGATTCAGGTCGGATTCATTTGTAGATCGCGTTTTCCGCGTTTTCCGCGGCCCGGCACTGAACGCAAAGGTTTTCACCTTTGCGGAGTGTCTGATCAGAATGTACCCGTTGATAGGAATCACCTATCACAATAGTAACCGAACATGTACCCATTGATAGGAATCACCTATCACAATAGTAACCGAACATGTACCCATTGATAGGAATCACCTATCACAGTAGTAACGGAACATGTACCCATTGATAGGAATCCCCTATCACAATAGTAACCGAACATGTACCCATTGATAGGAATCACCTATCACAATAGTAACGGAACATGTACCCATTGATAGGAATCCCCTATCACAATAGTAACCGAACATGTACCTTGTGGCAGGTTTGACTTGTGTTAGGGATCCTGATATTAGCTTTTTGACCAATACTTTGAGAGCTTTTTGGAGAATGCATTAGACAAGTTGTGAAGCAAGAGCACAGCAAATGTTTGCCTCCTACCGTCCTATCGTGAAGCAAGAGCACAGCAAATGCTTGCCTCCGACCGTCCTATCGTGAAGCAAGAGCACTGCAAATGTTCGCCTCGTACCGTTCTGTTCTGGAGACGTTTTCTTTTGGGTATCCTCGAGTTTTCTTAGGCTAGTGAAGGCTCCGCAAGGGACCATGAACTGCCCGTTAACGTGGACAACACTGCGTCCCTTTCCTACCCCTTAGCGACGCCCAATAGCTCATTACCGCTCTTGGCCCCAGCAAAAAAAACTGAAGAAGAACCGGTCGCCACATCCAATTTACTACCAGTAATGGCTTACGTTTCCCTCACTCCCATGCACTTGGGTTTTGTACCTGCTGTCCTGCTTTATTTGTCATGGGCGGGCCATTTCCCCCTTTTCTGCGCGGCCCTGCAGGGTGATCCCAGCGCCCTGGCAGCCAAGAACGGCATCATCGCGTCGGCGCTGAAGATGTACGTGGGGCCCACCATCTTTGACTCCTGAGATTGCCAATATGGCACGCAATGGATGTCACGGTGGCTAGCGGAAGCACACGTATCGATATCTCTAATGCTGTCAACTGGTGTCACCATGGATGTCACCATTGATGTCAAGTGGTGGCAGAAGCGCACACGCTGGTGTCAAGTCTTGTTGTCGAGCATACTGTGAGCATGACTTGATCAACACGGTCACTGCAAGGTCACTATACAATCACTACACAGCAAGACACTATACCATGACTCTACATCGGGCTTGTCCTGAACCCTTGCCCTCCGCCCTCAACTTGATTCCTGTACACAGTCAAGGGTGTTGCTTTGAGGTAGTTGCGCAAGGGGTGTCCTGTTACTCGAGAAGCAGCTTGGATCGTGCCCTAAACAAGCAGTCGTCCACTTCCCTATGCAAACCAGCATGCATCCATAGGGCGCATTCTGGCCTGTTGTTTGTAGGCCCCTCTCCTTTCGTTCACGTATCTACCCATCCTGCTATGTATCTAGCCATCATCATGTACACCTCTCCTGCTAGCCCGACGTTCAGCGTGTACTGCTCCCGCTTGGCAAAGGCAGTGCTTGGTTTCCCATTTTCTACCGTGCACACCTCAAGCACAGCGAAACCGAACCTGCACTCCCTGAAGGCCAGGTCTCGTCCACTGCTTCCGTAGCACGCTCACATGGCCACGCCGGCCCTATGCTACCTCGTTATATCCTACTATTACTAATGACAAAAGGTCATGAGCGTTCCTTCTGGTGATGGACATGCTGCCATCCTTCCCATGTTTCTGCAGTCTGCTCGCTGCCGCCTCATCGACATGCTGGAATCCTTCCTATGCGTTGTCCCCTCCCCTGCCCCCCCTTGACACATCTTTGCTCCCGATGACCCCACAACAATCAGTGCCCGCGTCCACGCGGGCGTGTATTCGTTCGACGTGACCCGCGTGTGCGCGGACGCGGGCGTGACGCTGGCCACCTTCCAGGACCAGATGCAAGCGTTGATGGTGAGGGCGTAATGCTGCTGTTTAGGGTGAGGACAGGCAGTCATTGATGGTGAGGGCATAAGGCAGGCGTGGATGGTGAGGGCATAAGGCAGGCGTGGATGGTGAGGACATAAGGCTGGCATTGATGGTCAGGACCAGGTGCAGGTACTCATGGTGAGGACCGGATGCTGGCATTGATGGTGAGGCCGGATTGTTACTCGTTTTCCTTGATCGTGAGGCCATCCCCTTGCCTGTTGCTAGGCCAAGATATGGGGTAAATCGCTGCTGTCATTGCATCCAACTGTCTGTGGGCCTATTCGGTGCATCAGCAAGGCTTCATCCCCACGCGTGCGGAAGCACCGTGTTCGGGCACCACTGGCCGTTGTCTGTCCTTGCTGTTCGCGTCCATCCCGCACGTTTGTGAAGTCAAGAATGTTTGTCAACTTCGTGCCCGTCTCCCAGGCAGCATTGGGTGCTGGTTACGCATGAACGGGTACCACTTGGCATCGTGTCATGCTTTTCTTACGCCATCCATGGATTTCGTTCGTGAATTCTTGCTTGGTTTCGCTTTTTCACGTACGGCTTCGCAAGCTGTTGGTGTCTGCCGCGTTCCGGCTCTTCGTAACATTTCACTGATGTCATCCGGTTCATCGTTTTCCTCTCATTCGCTTCTTGCCACGGGTCCTGGCCAGCAAGCAGGCATACTATGAGCTGGGTGGGCATGAGTGTGATCTACATGTGCCCTGCCATTAATGGATCACATGCCTAACTCCATGCTGCTTCGTGGCGGCTTCTCCTCTCCTTTGGCGGCTCTTCCTTGTCTCGCCCAGGCCGGCAAGCAGGTCTACTACGAGCTGCAGGACTGGGCGATCTGCTTCAGCATCGAAGGGGAGCCGGACGACTTGGGACAGGTGGCATCCCTGCTGCACGAGCGCATGATGGCGCTGGAGAAGTCCCTGGTAGGACGCGCCGCGTATCATTACCGTGGTTAGATCTTTTATGGGCGCCACGGCGCAGCGTATTCATTGAGTATCTGGCGTATCTATTTAGTGTAAGGAGCAATTATCTCTACTCTAGTTTGGCGTATCTATTTAGTATATATAATTATCATATCTACCATCAACCTCACGGAGGTATCAAGTATCAACACAAGGAGCCGTTCGTTTTCTGGCGTTCTAGTGCCACCCTTCCGCTTTCCCTGGGTCGCCAGATGGGCAAAGATATCTTACAAGATTGAACTCACGACAAACTGAATGTTGTCAAATTACTAAATCAGGCGAATGCTCCTGTCTACCTGTGTGCACTTGTCTCACCTTGGCCAGCTGGGCACTCAATTAAGATGTGCACAAAACCGCTCCAATAATTCCTCGTTGTCGCTGCACTTGTACCCCTACCTGTGGCCGCCAGCTGGGAAAAAGAGCGCCATGCACCCATACCACAATGGATGCCCGTATGACTCAACCAGCCCGTTGCTTCTGTCTCCTGCCACCCTGTCGTTTCTCCCCCTCGCCGCCAGCTGGGCAAGCTGAGTGCCATGTACCATGCGGCGCGCAACGCTGTAGCCGCGAGTCTTCAGGGTGACGCGGAGCAACAGTCCCTCTCCCTGCACGCCAGCATCGCGACGTATTTCCGGGCGACCGGCACTGGGGAGGAGATCCCCACGCCAAGCATCGTCACGGACAAGAGGTGGGTGTGGTCGCGCAAAACAGGCAGGTTGCGTGGCCCATCCCATCGCCACCAACAAGTTCTGAGATCCCCACGCCCACCATCGCCACGGACAAGAGGTGGGTGTGGTCGCGCAAAACAGGTAGGTTGCGTGGCCCATCCCATCGCCACCAACAAGTTCTGAGATCCCCACGCCCAGCATCGCCACGGACAAGAAGTGGTTTGTTGTTTTAGCCACCAACAAGGGGTGAGCAATCATCACCCCCAGCAATCATCATCGCCGACAAAAGGTGAGTATAGCAACCAATAATTGCTTTGAGTCGCCCACTGAAAACATCACCGGTAACAAGAGGTGAGTTAACAGTCACAAACAATCAGCAGGTTGACTTGCATCATCACCAATCAGCTGTAGGATCCTTAATGCCAGCATCCTCACGAGGACGTCGCGCGCACCATCATGGGCAAGAGGTGTGTTTTAACGTCCATGCACCAACAAAATGTGGGCCTAGTCACCCACATGACATGAGTTAACTCACCCCAAGAGGTTGAGTGTAATCACCCACGATAGGCAAGCTGCCCACCCCCAGCATCCAGCATGGCTTGCGTTGGACGGTGACTTATGGCCCCATCTGGCGGCACGGAATCTTTGCCTACCCCTCTCTACATGGTCATGTGGTGCTATGGTTCAGTAGTCACGTGTATCCCTCTCTGTGATGTGTGTACTGTATTCTGCCCGTTTTTTTTCTGCCAGTGTTTCTGCGCTCCAAACCTAGTGAGCGCCTTTCAACCATTGTTACTAGCGCACACCGATGGTTCTGTTACTAGCGCACACCGATGGTTCTGTTACTAGCGCACACCGATGGTTCTGTTACTAGCGCACACCGATGGTTCTGTTACTAGCGCACACCGATGGTTCTGTTACTAGCGCACACCGATGGTTCTGTTACTAGCGCACACCGATGGTTCTGTTACTAGCGCACACCGATGGTTCTGTTACTAGCGCACACCGATGGTTCTGTTACTAGCGCACACCGATGGTTCTGTTACTAGCGCATACCGATGGTTCTGTTACTAGCGCACACCGATGGTTCTGTTACTAGCGCACACCGATGGTTCTGTTACTAGCGCACACCGATGGTTCTGTTACTAGCGCACACCGATGGTTCTGTTACTAGCGCACACCGATGGTTCTGTTACTAGCGCACACCGATGGTTCTGTTACTAGCGCACACCGATGGTTCTGTTACTAGCGCACACCGATGGTTCTGTTACTAGCGCACACCGATGGTTCTGTTACTAGCGCACACCGATGCTACCATCAGAAGTACAGTGTCCTCCTTTTCATCCCTTACATGCATACGGGTGCACTAACACGTGCTGCTCCTCCCCTTTGCCCTTGTCCTTGCTTGCTTCCCCGTATGCTTCCTGCATGGGTGCCACCTGTCATGTGGCCCATCCCGTCATTCGCCCCCCCCCTCCCCCCTTGCATCACCATCGTCCGTCACCATCATCTGTCAACTGCTTTCACTTTGCTGCCAACCGTCATGACTGCCATCGGGGATATTTGTGCTCGTCACCGCCGTGGGTTGGCTCCGTGACCGGTTGCGGTCGCAGTGAGCTGCTGCGGGCCGACATCAAGGTGAGCCTTCGTTGTTGACTGGGCTTATCACTATGTGCTAATATACTGAATAATACAACATATTTTTTGTGCTTATTACTAGATACGATGTAGCTCTCCATTACAACATATTTATTGTGCTTATTACTGGACACGATGTAGCTCTCCATTACAACATATTTATTGTGCTTATTACTGGACACGATGTAGCTCTCCATTACAACATATTTATTGTGCTTATTACTAGACACGATGTAGCTCTCCATTACAACATATTTATTGTGCTCATTACTAGACACGATGTAGCTCTCCATTACAACATATTTATTGTGCTTATTACTGGACACGATGTAGCTCTCCATTACAACATATTTATTGTGCTCATTACTAGACACGATGTAGCTCTCCATTACAACATATTTATTGTGCTTATTACTAGACACGATGTAGCTCTCCATTACAACATATTTATTGTGCTCATTACTAGACACGATGTAGCTCTCCATTACAACATATTTATTGTGCTTATTACTGGACACGATGTAGCTCTCCATTACAACATATTTATTGTGCTTATTACTAGACACGATGTAGCTCTCCATTACAACATATTTATTGTGCTCATTACTAGACACGATGTAGCTCTCCATTACAACATATTTATTGTGCTTATTACTGGACACGATGTAGCTCTCCATTACAACATATTTATTGTGCTCATTACTGGACACGATGTAGCTCTCCATTACAACATATTTATTGTGCTTATTACTAGACACGATGTAGCTCTCCATTACAACATATATATTGTGCTTATTACTAGATACGATGTAGCTCTCCATTACAACATATTTATTGTGCTTATTACTAGACACGATGTAGCTCTCCATTACAACATATTTATTGTGCTTATTACTAGACACGATGTAGCTCTCCATTACAACATATTTATTGTGCTTATTACTGGACACGATGTAGCTCTCCATTACAACATATTTATTGTGCTTATTACTAGACACGATGTAGCTCTCCATTACAACATATTTATTGTGCTTATTACTGGACACGATGTAGCTCTCCATTACAACATATTTATTGTGCTCATTACTGGACACGATGTAGCTCTCCATTACAACATATTTATTGTGCTTATTACTAGACACGATGTAGCTCTCCATTACAACATATATATTGTGCTTATTACTAGATACGATGTAGCTCTCCATTACAACATATTTATTGTGCTCATTACTAGACACGATGTAGCTCTCCATTACAACATACTTATTGTGCTTATTACTAGACACGATGTAGCTCTCCATTACAACATATTTATTGTGCTCATTACTGGACACGATGTAGCTCTCCATTACAACATCTTTATTGTGCTTATTACTAGACACGATGTAGCTCTCCATGACGTGCCTCATGCAGGCATGTGCTATTCCATGTATGCTTCAGCTAAGCTGCTGGGAGTCGAAAAGAAACCGCGTGATCCATTAACAGAATAGAGCCATCCACTAGAGTACCGGGGAGCCAACTACTGCTGGGCGCCTGAGCAATCTTAGCAGCTACGTTTCATGTGATGTCTGATTAGCTGGACTTGTGTGTGTGTGTGCATGCGTCTGTGTATGCAAGTTCTTCGACAGTTAGCTGCCAGGACAACAAGGCGCCTCATTTTAAAGCATATCTTAAACATCGCAACTTGCTGACCCCTTCTTAAGGACCCTTGCTTGTTTGGGAGGCTCCTTGCCAGATCCAGGACCTAAGGTTGTTGATCTAGTTCTGTCTACAACTGATGCTGATGATCACGTCCCCGTCCACTTCCATTCGGGCTCACCACGGCTTGGGCCCGCTCACTCCCTGACTCGGTGGCTTCACCGTGCCGCCGTGTCTCCTGAATGCTCAACCCCTCATTTGGGGACATGGTGCGAGGATCGTGCTTGAGCACGGTCAACATAACACGTGCAAGTACACACACTAGGCACAGGAATGCAAATGTATGAGCCCTCTCTGCCTTGAACGTTTAGTCGTATTTACAACTGTCTACTTGCGTTGCAAGCACCTTTCTCCTGTCCGTGTCTGTTTACTCTGGTTGCCTCATACATACAATCATCTCTCTCACCTGCTTCTTTCACGCCTCATTTGCTTCTGGGGTTGCTTCAGGGGTTCTTCCTTATTTCTCACGTCACTTGCGTTTGCTGATCTCACGTCCATACCTAATGATTCTCGATAAGCATATACATCTTGCACCCCCCCGTGCCGTTACTGGCGGCCATCACACGCCACGCCACCCTCCCAGGCCTTCCTCCACCACTGCGCCGCGGACCGCACCCTAAAGAAGCTAACAGGGCGTGCGGTGGCGCGCATCCTGCAGGGTCTCGACAGCCCCGCGTTCCCCTCCAAGCTGTGGCGCAAGAACCCCTTCTGGTAAGACCCACATCCTGCGCCAAGTGGTGGCACGCTGACCTGTTCTGGTCATTCATGCCAAGTACACCCCCGTGTGTAGTTCTCCTACGCATCCACCCCGCGCAGTATATCTTGCAGAACTTCTGAATTACTGGCACCACTGTCCGGTGAAGAGTTTTTTAGTGGTTGGGTTATAGTTCAGGATGCATACGGATCAGGACACCCCTACAGCCGCGCGGCGTACTCTATGCCAGAGGTCCTAGTTGGGTCCCCAGTTTATCTACGCTGAGTTTTCGCGTTTTTTCGCGTATCGGCACACTCGGCAGCGTTTGGTTTATTATGTGCTGCCTGCCTCGACGATGCATGCCAAGTGCCAAGTGCCATTCATTCATTCATTCATTCATTCATTCATTCATTCATTCATTCATTCATTCATTCATTCATTCATTCATTCATTCATTCATTCATTCATTCATTCATTCATTCATTCATTCATTCATTCATTCATTCATTCATTCATTCATTCATCCATCCATCCACCTACCTCCGTTGGCTGTTGGGAGAGTCATGGGGTACCAACTTTTTTGAGTAGGTACCTTTCATCCCCGATTTTTAATGCACAGCAAGAAGGGGGCATGGGACCCCCTCTCGTTGCCTTGAAAGTCAGGCCACAGGTTCAAGTAAAGTGCTCACTGGGAGAGTCTAGCAACTACTATGGGTGCAATAAAGCTTCGACATATAGCAAAAGCATAGCGGATGTCTATATGTTGAAAAATATAATTACTTACATATTATATTATATTATATTATATTATATTATATTATATTGTATTATACGTAGTATTATACTACAGTATTATATTATATTATATTATATTATATTAAATTATATTATATTGTATTATACGTAGTATTATATTATATTATATTATATTATATTATATTATATTATATTATATTATATTATATTATATATATATTATATTATATTATATTATATTATATTATATTATATTATATTATATTATATTATATTATATTATATTATATTATATTATATTATATTATATTATATTATATTATATTATATTATGTTATATTATATTATATTATATTATATTATATTATATTATATTATATTATTTTATTTTATTTTATTTTATTTTATTTTATTTTATTTTATTTTATTTTAATGTCTATATGTGAGCATCTATGTTAAAGTCGTCGGGTAAGTCAACTACCTTTGCTGTGGCTGGCTGAAACGAGATGGAGAGCGCACGAATCCATCCATGCCATCATAACTGATGCTTGAGATCTTTTGGTGCCTGCACTACCCGCCACCTGTCACGCAGGGAGAGGCACATCAACTGCGACTTCCACGCGGTCCGTGAGATGGCTCACGAGGAGCTCATGAGCCGCCTCGCTGCCGCAAAATGAGTCTCCCAATGTGTCTCTGAACGAGCCTCCAATTGAAATCCCCAAGAGAGTCTCCAAATAATTCTCCAAATAAATCTCCAAATGGGTGTCCATAAGAGTCTCAAGAAAATGCTCAAGGGAGGCACCCGAATGGCTCCAATCGAGGCTCAACTTGCAACGCCAGATGAGGCGCCAACTCAGTCTCCAAGGAGGCTGGCCATGAGGCGCAAGCTGAGGCACACGATGGCGAGATCAGCGATCCCCATGGACAGCCCCAGTTGCTCTGTCCATGAAGGCTTTTCGCTTTTCGCCAGTGGGCCTGCAATGCCGGACAGGGTAGCAATACCCTGAATCCTTGAGGGGTGACCTGCGACATACGTTAGGAGCATGCGAGCAGACGGGGGCCCCATGCCTTGTACATAAGCCTCGTCGATGCATCATTATTACTGTTTTTGTCCCTGCCGCCACTGTGGTATGCCTGCACCATGGCTGCACAGGGCACAGCCGGCACCAAATAACGTTGGTAACTTCCTGTGATCGGTTGTCTTCACAGTTCAGATCATAAAAACTCCAACCTTGTGTGTAGCGTCATGCACCACTGGGAGCTAGTCAGGTACAGGATACCTTTGTTATGCATTAATTACTTAATTTACACTAGCTTGTCAAGCATCATCGACGCCCTCCATATACCCCCGCCTCTAACTAATTAATTAATTAATCACGTGCTCCCGTTGGGGAGTCACGGAGCATTAACCCTGATGGAGGGATGGATGGATGGATGGACAGACGGACGGACGGACGGACGGACGGACGGACGGACGGACGGATGGACGGACGGACGGACGGACGGACGGACGGACGGACGGACGGACGGACGGACGGACGGACGGACGGACGGACGGACGGACGGACGGACGGACGGACGGACGGACGGACGGACGGACGGACGGACGGACGGACGGACGGACGGACGGACGGACGGACGGACGGACGGACGGACGGACGGACGGACGGACGGACGGACGGACGGACGGACGGACGGACGGACGGACGGACGGACGGACGGACGGACGGACGGACGGACGGACGGACGGACGGACGGACGGACGGACGGACGGACGGACGGACGGACGGACGGACGGACGGACGGACGGACGGACGGACGGACGGACGGACGGAGGGATGGATGGATGGATGGATGGATGGATGGATGGATGGATGGATGGATGGATGGATGGATGGATGGATGGATGGATGGATGGATGGATGGATGGATGGATGGATGGATGGATGGATGGATGGATGGATGGATGGATGGATGGATGGATGGATGGATGGATGGGTACACGCAATCCTACCGGTCTAATCTATCTACATCAACAAGCAACCTCTATATCTACGGCGCCCTCTACCCTAGGGGTCTTGTCTGGCAGGCTTCCCCCGTTTGCAAACACGCGGGCGCTTCCCCACGGGAGGGGTTTTGTTGTCCTCCTTAATTAGACTCGTGCTCCCGTTGGGGAGTCACGGAGCCCGATGGATGGATGGATGGGTGGGTGCAAACAGTCCTACCGGTCTAAGCTATCTACATTAGGTACCTACGACATCTATCTAACAGCAACTAACTACAACATCTATCTATACAGCATCACGTGGCCCTCTAGGGGAGCTGTCTGGCGTGCCTCCCGTGGGTTTGCACACGCGGGCGCTTCCCCACAGGCAGGGGGAGGCCCGTTGTCCTCTATGACCTGGGCCCACTTGGCCTTGTCCATCATCTTCTTCCAAATCACGGAGAGGCCTAGGCCCCCATGCAAGTCCTCTACTAGCTGTTCTTTGAAGGTGCGGGCCTTGCGGCGCCTAACATCAGGGGGCCCGGCCCACGTCAGGATCGAGGTGCCGGCCAGGCTGAGCTGGGTGCTCCCGTTGGGGAGTCACGGAGCATTAACCCCGATGGATGGATGGGTGGGTGCAAACAGTCCTACCGGTCTAAGCTACCTATCTACATTGATCAGCTACCTACGACATCTATCTAACAGCAACTAACTACAACATCTATCTATACAGCATCACGTGGCCCTAGGGGAGCTGTCTGGCGTGCCTCCCGCGTGGGTTTGCACACGCGGGCGCTTCCCCACAGCTAGCTAGGGGGAGGCTCGTTGTCCTCTATTAATTAATTAATAAAACACGTGCTCCCGTTGGGGAGTCACGGAGCACCGAATTAAGTGCTTTTAATCCCTGTGCGTGCACTATACAGGAGAAAGGGCAGAGACCCCCAGTCTCCTTCATGCCAAAGGCATGCCACAGCTGCATTCGGGCGCGCTAGCTAAAGGACAGGCTAACGATCCGGCAAACTGTGGGTGCAATAAGACCCATGTAAGCGTGGCATAACAAGTAGCGTGGGCAAGTAATCTGAACATTAATTAATTAATTAATTAATTAATTAATTAATTAATTAATTAGACTCGTGCTCCCGTTGGGGAGTCACGGAGCATTAACCCCGATGGATGGATGGATGGATGGGTGCAAACATTCCTACCGGTCTAATCTATCTACATTGGCGACATACTACATCTATCTAACAGCATGCTAACTATCTAGGCAGCCGCACGCTGCCCTAGGGGGAGCTATCTAGCGTGCCTCCCGCGGGATTGCACACGCGGGCGCTTCCCCACTGGGGGGGGCTCGTTGTCCTCTATGACCTGGGCCCACTTGGCCTTGTCCATCATCTTCTTCCAAATCACGGAGAGGCCTAGGCCCCCCATGTCCTCTACTAGCTGTTCTTTAATTGAAGGTGCAGGCCTTGCGGCGTCTAACATCACTGGGCCCAGCCCACGTCAGGAGGTGCCGGCCAGGCTGGGCTGGTCGCAGTCCTGCGGGGGGGCCACGTGAGGTGTCTACCTGGTTGGTTTGAGCTAGGTGACCTACTAGCTGCTGGCGGCGTTGCTTGGGGATCCGGAACAACTCGAGGATGTCCCAAAGCGCAGGCCAGAAAACCGAATCGAAGCCGCTTTGATGAAGTCCACCAGCACAAGGTGCAAAGGGGACTCACCAGGCTGAAGGCGTTGCAGTTCCTCCACCAGTCGGCGAGTAGCGAAGAGCGCATGTACTGTGTTGCGACCTGAACGGAAGCCGTGCTGAGTCTCGCTGAGGTGACCGTCCAGGGCCGTGCGCAGGCGGTTCAGGATGAGCCGCATAAGAAGCTTGAGGGGGGCGCTTTGAATGCACACCCCTCTGTAGTTGCCGGGGTCGGCAGGCGACCCCTTGTTCTTGTACAGCATCGTGCGAAAACTGCGTTGCCAGGCCGCTGGAGGTGGTTGCGACGACAGCAGAAGGCGGTTGCAGATGTCCCGGAATCTGAACATAGCCAGGGCGTAGCATGGCTGTACTAGCTAGGACTAGGCTAAGGCTATGGCTGGTTGTGTACCGTGCGTTTGCGGCACGTCTGACACTAGGTATGTTGGCACAGCTATAGGCAAACAGTCTAACTAAGCATGGCTGCGCCTTATAGCGGCAGTGACTCCAATGGTTACAAGCTAGGGCTATTGCTATTCTATAGCCCGCTGGGGGCGTCCACATCTTGTGGTTGATCATCAGGTCCCCGCCCGGGGGCTCCAGTACACCTTGGGCTTCTGGGGGTCCTGCTTATGGCGGAGGTATTCCGGCCACAGGTCGCGTCGCTGCTGTTGCATGCTGAGCGGGGCCGGGTCAGGTCGTCATGCATCCAGCGTCCAGGTGAGGTCGTGCAACCTAGCTCTTGCGACGAGAGAGGAACCGCTGCTTATCCTCAGCAGGGGAGGGGAAGGTGAGCAGGACTGGTGGGGGAGCCGCCTTGTCCCGTGAGTGGGGAAGGCGGTGGCACCCACGCAGTTCTACGGTCTACCTCACCTTACCAGGCCCATGAGGGTAAGAAGCTCAGTACGTTCTTGAGCTCGTCAGCAAGGGAGGTTGACGTCTCACTAGCTGCATGGCTGCTAGCTGGGGGAAGCGACTGTAGCACCTCTCGGCACGCGCGGCTCGAGCGCGGTCGGTGACCTCCCGTTGCTGGGCCTGGCGGTGCATGGTCCTCCAGCTCCTGGAGCTTCGTGGCGATGGCGTCGGTGGTGGAGGCGGTCGCTGACCGCAGCAGGTCCGCGTAGGACAGCGGCGCCGGGAGGTCACCAGCATCCTGCCGGGGCGGCTGGGATGCAATGGTGGCCGTCTGCTCCCGCCGCTATCTTGGGGACCTGTGTGGCCAGGCCCTCGGTGTGGGCGCCACTGGGCGGTGATGGCCTCAATTGCTTCTTCGAGTGAGCACGCCGCACTTGCCCTCCACCTGGTTAAGGCGAGAGACACATGCAAGTGCAGCATGCGTTTCCGAAGCTTGCGCCGCGGTGTGCAGCGTCGTGAACTGGGGCTGGAGCTTGTGGACGACCTTGGTTTCCACATTGGAGACCCGGGCCTCCACCGTGTTGAGCGTCGTGTTCAGAGATGTCAGCTTCTCGGCCAGCGGGCAGGTCACGTGCTAGCTCCTCCACCAGCACTGCGCGGATGTCATCCTTGCAGAGGGAGGGAGCCGATGGGGCTGCCGGCTGTGCGGGGGCTGGGGTGCGGAGCGCTCGACAGATGTCGCCGAGGCTGATCGAGCTGGTAGTGGCTGGTCAAGATAAACAGGCGTTGGCTTGGTTCGTCAAAGTTGTAGAGCCAGAACGTGTCGCGGTAGTCGATAGCCACCCCCCCCTTCTGGGGCACGAAGAGCTTCAGTTCCTGTGCGAGGAACTGGAGGACCTCGACGCATTCCGGCGGCCGGCGACAGCTGCTGCCACTTAATTGATCGATGAGGGAGAACGCCCTCTCGCCGGGCAAGTAGTGGCTCCATTTGTGGCGGACGTGCCATGGTTTCTTGGGCTCAGGCGAGGCGCTTGGCGATGGGTCTGCTGGCGATGGGTTGGCGAGCCCAGGCGGCTGCCAGGCAAGAACGATGGCGAGAGGGTTGGGCTGGGAGCCGGTAAGCTCCTTTTCCAAACCCCGTTTTGCTTTTGGGGTCGTCATAGCTGCTTGTCACGTGATAACGTACTTTGGCAATACTGCATGCGTTGCAGCCGTAATCGATTATACTGGCGTGTACGTCTGAATAAAGCGCATGGAATGCAAGTGGTCTGACCGAATTTGGGGCTCAGACGCAAAAGATCTGAGCTCCGCCGTCAGCCATACCGCCGTCAGCCATTTTCGTCAGTTGTTCCATGCATCAGTTGTTCCATTCCTCTATGACCTGGGCCCACTTGGCCGGCCTTGTCCATCATCTTGTTCCAATTAAATCATGGAGAGGACTAGCCCCCTCACTGCGGACATGAGCACTGAGCGTATCCTACACGAAATTTAAATGGACCGCAGCATGTTGGTGACCGCGCCGTCCAGCTTTCTGGCAAGGTCGGCTGTGAGGGTGAGAGGGTCCATGTACGTCTCGGCCCCGTACGTCGGTAAGAACAGGGAGGACCAGGACCTTGAAGAGGTCCTGTTTCGATCTCTACCTTGCCTAGGGGCTTGCTGCAGGGCCCTGTATTGGCGTAAAGCGTGCCAGGTGAGGGAGATACGGTGGTCCACATCGTCCTCGCAGCTGGGGAGTAAGCTACCCAGCAACTTGACGCGGTCCCGGTACTGGACTCGAGAGCCATCGAGCTAGGAGACCAGTTGAGAACCGGGTTGGTCTGTACGCCGCACTTTTGCGATAAAATGCGGGATAAAGCATATTATGGGCCTCGACGTATTTTACGCGTATTTTACGTCTGACCACGCGGTTTGGACTTAGAATTTTTCGGGGGTACCAGCGGGCAGCGGGCACTGGCGCGGTGCCCAGGTTCTGGGCGCGGCGCGCTCACTGCACATTTGAGATTTTTACTACTAGAAGTAGATGCGTACAGTTCTTTTCATAAAGCGCAAGCCTTGCAAAATGTTTGGCCGGTAGGAGACAGCTAGGACTAGGTACATAACGCATAAATAACCGTGTGCCAGCAAATGCCAGCTGTGCTACTGACGGTGTAATGCAATATAGCGACGACGAGGCCAGTGCGACTGTGCGACAGTGTGCAGCCATTTTCGATTTGCAGCCATGAAGAAGAAAGGGCCTGAATGGGATTTCGTTCTCGAGAAGAAAGAAGCAGTCACAGATGCTGTTACTAACAAAACGCAGTTTATGTCGAATAAGTTCTGCTCATTTTGCAACAAGAAGTTCTCATACGGGGCGCGGGCAATCAGCGTATTCCGAGTCCGTGCACACTTTGCCGGAATCGCAGGGGAAGGGATGTTACCCTGCGACAAATTTCTACCGAATATCCGGAGCAGGTTTCTCAGGATGTATAACAACAAGTCGCAGCAGTCAGACGCCAAGAAGCAGCACAATTTGAACAGGGCAATGGCGGAGATGGGAGGGGCTGCGCCGGCTGACTTGTCGTCGGTTCCCAGCAAAGGCCAGCTGAGCATCACCAAATGGCTGGTTCCCGTCGACGAGAAAGGTGTCCAGCTGCTGGCTGCCGAATTTTTTATCGAGAACGGCATTGCCTTCAATGCGGCTGAGAGCGCCTCTTTCAAGCAGATGGTGGCCGGCATGATCCAGTACAAAGGAGGGCACGTCACCCGGCCTCCTTCTCGGAAGTTGTGTCTCATGTCCTCTCATGCATTATATAGTGGATGGCTTTCCTTACAATCAATTAATTAATTGAATCCTTACTATTCCCGTTGCAGCATGCTCCCCCCCTGCATTTAACAAATCATAATCAGATAGGATTGCAGGGCATAAATGGAAGATGTTAATAAATAAGCATATACACCAAATTTCAGTTGTAATAACTGCATGACCATCATCAAGGAGCGTGCTAATTGGGTGACTGACAATTGGACCACAAAAACTGTCGCGCATTTTACCACCGCGTATTTTATACCCCCCACGTATAATACGCGTATTTTAAGTCCACGTATTATACCCCGCACACGTATTTTCCAACCTGGGTTGAGAAAAGAGGTCCGGCGGCGGCTGAGTGAGCCGGCCCAACCGCCAGCGCAGGGCCTCGGTCTTCTTAATTGCTGACCTCAGTCGAGCCCCACGGCCGCTCGGGCCTCGATGGCTCGCGAGGCAGTCAAGCCACGTCTGCACATGCCCAGTGTCTTCGAAGACGGTGGTGTCTTCCGCATAGATGATTTCCGCTAGCCGAATCTTCGTGTCCGCTCCGCCATGCCAGAAATGGTTGGCGACCTTCACCCCTGGTTCCCTACCCACAATGCGAGCAAACCGCTTGCGCGCCTCTACAAAAATGAATCATTACGCCACCGCATCCACTCCCTCTCCCTTCTTTGGTCTGCCATGCAGAACAAGAAGCGGTGGCAGAAGATTGTCCAGGCTCACACGCCAGCCCCTGTGGGCAAGCCACCCCCCCCCAAGAGGAAGGGGCGTTTTGCTGAGTAGTGTAGAACTTTAGGCTTGTCTAGACTATTGAGATAGCTTATATCGAGTTAGGATTAGTTCGATTACGCGGCCTCTCCCACCTCCACCCACCCAAGGAATATGTGCTACATGATCTCCCAACGGAGGCATGTTATAATTTAATTTAATTTTAATGGCTGCCCTAGCTGGCGGCAGTGACTACCGATGATTACAAGGACTATTCTAGGCCACAGGGGGCGTCCACATCTTGTGGTTGATCATCCTGAAGGTCCCCGGGCCCTGGACTAGTACACATTGGGCCCCTGGGGATCCTGCTTGTGGCGGAGGTATTCTGGCCACACCTGGGTCGCGTCGCTGCTGCTGCTGAGCGGGGGTCAGGTCGTCATCCAGCGTCCAGGGGAGGTCGTGCAACCTCTTGCGACGAGAAAGGTCCAACCGCTGCTTGTCCTCAGGGGAGGGGAAGGTAAGCAGGACTGGTGCATCTCGTCCGGCCACCTCTAAGATAGAGCTCTGCATGCATGCAACCGTACTTTGCATGCAAGGATCGCCTAGCAGTCATCATATGGCCGAGCGCATCGTCGTACGTCTTGGATAGTCCGGATGACGCGGAGTTGCTATCTGCAACTCCAGTCCTGGGCGAGTGCGCGAGTCGCGCCACTTGCCTTCGCGGGTGAATTATCCGCATAGAAGAGTACCTGCCTCATTGGGTATATACTCCGTGGCATGCATGCCTTCAGTGCATGTTCATGGACTTACTTACTTATAGCCTAGCAGCCTGCAGGCCAACGCGCAGGGGAATGGCTAACTTGATTGTGGATTGATCGGTGGACCAGACTTGGGGGGTGGATGTGGACCGCGGCATAAGCTTTAGCTTGTCCATGGAGCTGACAACCATATTTGTACTTAGCTCTGTAATTGATGAGCACAACGTGCTCCGTAATTACCGCCAACCTAGTGGTGTATTTCAAGGAGACAGCCAGCGCATGCCAGAAATATTTGTCCGTATAAACATCAAGGAGACAACATGGTAACGTATAAACATGGTTGCTTGATTTGTAGTTCATCGCATTAATTTTCGTCACATTTATAGGTTCTTTCATTAAAACACTAATGTATTGTAATGGTTAAAATTGCCTAAACATCTCTGCAACTGGGTTTCATAGGCTAAACTTCGGTGTCCCCGATTGGCCAGCTCAGTGTGCGACACTCAATGAGCTTTTCGAAAGGGATCATGGCCTTTGATAAGTGGATAACAAGTTTTTCACCTGAATTGCTAGGAAGCCCGCACGACCGACGCACCCACACGCGAAGGGTATGACCTTGCTTTGTGAGCCGGATTATAATTCCGCAGGCGGTCACCCTTCATGGGCCGGCACCGAAAGCAATACAAATCATAACCAGCATTGGCTACGTTGCTAGCTTGGGGAAGACTTGCATGCATGTATGCTGGCATCCTATAAGGCGAGCAGCCAGAATTGCCCAACAGCTTCCAGGAAGTAAGAAGTTGATGGCAATTGTTGCTCGTACAAAGAGCACGTCCACCTTCATGGGTGGAGGTAAAACAAAAACCGCAACCCTCCGCGGTTTCCCTGCAAGGATATTGGCGTGCCGATGCCATACTGGTCGCAAGATGGCTCACCTAGCACGCTCCTTGAAATGCACACCATTCAGACACACAAAGAGCAACGGGAAGCGCCACCGCCAAACACGCATCATAGACTGCACACAAGGTAGGATGCACAGCGAAATATATACAGGTGGAAAAATCCACGAGCACATACCGCTACTTATGTACGTCAGGCATAGCTACTTACTGGCGACGTACAGAAAAAAACTGGCGGACAGCCCCCCAAAAGACAGAGGTTTACCTACCATTATCGCAAAAAGGTCGGCAGAAAGAGCTTTCCTACTGCTATCCTTTATGGCCAAATATGCAAATACCATGACAATCTGTGAAAGCCTAACGAGAAGTGTGAAACTGCTCTGAACGAAGCCAAATTGCACTGTGCCGTGACTTGCACGCCATGATTGTGATGAATTTGATGTCCTGGTGATGTCTGGTGTTTGTGTCTAAACAGTGGACGCTTCGGCATTATTTGGTGCGGCAGCCTAAGCATGGCGACGTGATGATGAAAATTGGCCGACGGGCCACGGCCGGCCCGCCCGAAGGCATTCACGGAGAAAAGTCTTGCTAGAACGGGGCGCGGCGCTCGAGGCTAGACGTGACGCGAAAGCGATTGCAAGTTGCAAGGTCAAGCTGACTGTGCATTGTTGATCCAGGCTCCAATGCAATCAATGATGCATCCGGCAGGCGGCAAGGGCAGGCTGTCTCGGCTCAGCTGTTGACTGTTGAGCATCCATGTTGCACCTGCTGCATCTTGTACCGACACTTTCCGTAGACCTGTCGATTTTCTCGTGGACATCGTTGCGCACTTTTCTGGCCACGTTGGCTTGCCCAGAACGGCACAAGACGGCGGCTAGCTGGAGCACCGGAATGCCGCAGCTGGACGATAGGGGACATGAAGCGACAGGCCGCTAGTCCTTGACTAGGTAACAGCTAAGATACCTGACAGTACGAGCCGGATGCAGCAATCGGGCATCCAAACTAAAACGCCGTAGGCTTGAAAGGGTCTCCATTGCGCGCTGCCTTGGCTGCTGGCCTCTCGGAAACGGCCTGCTCGCACGCAGCGGCACGTTGTGGATTACAACAGATTGACAAGGGCAACCCTTCGGCGGAGGCTGAGCCGGCTGTCCCCGCTTGCCAGTTGTTCCACAGGAGGCCTCCAAAGCGAGCCCGAATTATTGAAGCCTGTTGGCGAGTCTGAATTGGGTAGAGTAAGGGTAAGCAATCGCCACTTTCGTATGTTTCGGCGCTTGAATTTCGCGTGCAATTTGTGAGTGCGATGATGAGGGTGAGCCGGCTCTGATGTGATCGATCAGATGAAATGCTGCTAGTTTGGGCGCTGAAAAAGTTCTCAGATTGCGCATTTTGGACTAGTTCGGACCAAATTTAGCAAATGTAGCACTAATGCGCCAAGGACGAGGTTGACGTTGCGCGGAAACCGGGCATTCACCATTGTATCGGAGTTCAGGCTGGGATCCATGCGGCTAGACGTTCACTGCCGCGGTCATAACTGTCTGACGTTGATTCGTCCTCGCCACTTGCGCCCCTTGATATGCTGTTGGTCCGACGCAACGGTATGGCAGGTGACCTCCTGCGTCGAACATGGCAACGGCCATCTCCTCGAGCCTCGTAATCCGTGCCCAGCACTGTAGCACGGCTGTCCTGTCCGCCGTGCCAAGGCGCGCCTCGCCCGCGGTCGCCGCTTTGGCGCACAACCGTGCCCACATTTGTCAGCCATCAACCGCCTTCGTGCAACGCCGTGGAGTCTCCTTGTACAATCGGTGTAATGTGGTGAAGCAGCCGCGTCGCACCGCGTTCACAACCGTCGCGGAAGCCGCAAAACACCACGACGGCCATCCTCATGGTAGGACATGCGCGAATTCACGTGCAGCCTGAGCCGTTTGCCATTGGAGGTCAATGCATTGAATAGCAAGACATGGCTCCGTTGCCTAGTATGGATACGATAAATGGGATATCGACGTAAATGGATAGATGACGACGATTACATGATTAAGGATCAGGGCCTGGGGCTTGTTAAGTCACATACTACAAAACTGATTACGTCACGCTAGCACCTTGCACTCACCTGGCCACCACAGCCAGATGAACCATTTTATGTGCTACTACGGGCATTCAGCTGTCCGTATACTATGTGACAAAGGTCCAGCAATCAATTTGAAAGGTAACAGTACTCGTCGTGAGGAAGCCAGCGCCGTACATGCCAGCGTCGGTGCCATCACCACCCGCACTCCCGCCAGCAACGTCCGTAATGTCCCGGCGGCATGGCACACCTCTTGCCTTGTCTATGCTGTCACCTTTCACCCCCCTAATACCACATGGCCCCACCCTGTATCATCCACCTGCTGCCATCCGCCCCCCCATCCCCCCCCCCCCCACACACACCACCACCACACACACACATCCACCCACCCACCCACCCACCCACCCACCCACCCACCCACCCACCCACCCACCCACCCACCCACCCACCCACCCACCCACCCACCCACCCACCCACCCACCCACCCACCCACCCACCCACCCACCCACCCACCCACCCACCCACCCACCCACCCACCCACGTCGCAGACACGGGCACGCTCGTCCTCGTGCGCCATGGCGAATCCCTCTGGAACGAGCGCAACCTGTTCACCGGGTGCGTTGACGTGCCACTGAGCGAGAAGGGCATCGAGGAGGCGCTCGCCGCTGGCCAGCGCATCAGCGAGATCCCCATCGACATGATCTTTGTCTCCGCGCTCATGCGCGCGCAGATGACCGCCATGATCGCCATGACGCAGCACAGGCTGCGCAAGGTGTGTGTGTGTGGCGAGCATGCTGCGTGATGGGGGGAGGGTTGGGTTGGGTGGGTGGGTGGGTGGGTGGGTGGGTGGGGTGGGTGGGGGTGGGTGGGTGGGGTGGGGGTGGGGGTGGGGGTGGGGGGGGGGGGTGGGTGGGGGGGGGGGGATGGTGGTGGGGGGGGGGGTGGGGGGGGGGTGGGGGGGGGGGGGGGGATGGTGGTGGGGGGGGGGGGTGGGGGGGGGGGGGGGGGGGGTTGGGGGGGGGGGGTTGGGGGGGGGTAAGGGACTCGGTGCTCGAAGTGGGGGGCAAGATAGGCTGCGCACGGTAGGCAGTGTAGGTGTGGCCTCACAAAGGGTGTTTCGGGCGGGTGGGGATGTTGCCGTGTAGCGCATGGATGGGACATGGATGGGACATGGATGGGACATGGATGGGCGAAGAGCACGGTTGTGGGGGGACTGCGCAAGGAGGTGGGGCGAGCAGTGGGTGGCAGAGGGATGGGCTGCATCGGTGGAACAGGAAGCGGGGGGGGAGGGAGGGGGAGAGCGATGAACATGCAAATTGGGGGCTTTGAGATGGTAATTTGTGGGTAAACTTTTAAGCGAATGGGCGCGTATTGTGGTCCGTATTGTGGACTTGGCAGTGTATCATGGTCAGGCGTGCTTACACACGTGCATGGATTGGCGACTTCCGTGTCTTGTGTGACTTGTGGGTCTGTTGGCTTGTAGACCTCAACCTGTCCGGCTTGGTTATTTTTCGATCGATGGGGACATGTGACCCATGTGCCCTGTGCCCTGTGTTTGTGGTACATGCCTGCCGAGACAGTACAGATGCGTGGGTGATGACGCCATGTGTTGTGGGTAATGGCACGAGGCACGAGGCATACGGATGTGCCGCCTGGTTTGTTGCGCATGCGAGGCTTATAAACAACCTTATTGCACGTTGTGTTTACCCTGCGTGCCCTCACTCCCCCCCCTGGCTCCTATTAACTTGACCCCACTTGGCCCCGCTGGCCCTCAATTCGCCCTGTTTGCCTCGATCTTCCCCGCCATCCCCCCATCCCCCCATCCCCCCATCCCTCTTTCCCACCTTCCCACCTTCCCACTTCTCCTCTCACCCCATACCAATGATCCGCCCCCCCCCCAGGTCCCTGTGGTGATGCCGGACGAGGCGGCGAGTGACCGCGAGAAAGGGTGGAGCCGCATCTTCAGCGACGACACGGTGGCGGACAGCATCCCCGTGTATAAGGCGTGGCAGTTGAACGAGCGCATGTACGGCGAGCTGCAGGGGCTCAATAAGAAGGAGACGGCCGACAAGTATGGGATGGACCAGGTGAGGCAACGATTTGACTCCCATGGCATGGGCCAGGTGAGGCAATAATCACGACAATAATGGGGATGGACCAGGTGAGGGCACGAGACAATGATAAGACAAGTGGGGATGGATCAGGTGAGGGGGTCGGCGGAAACACTAAAATGAGAGGATGCAGCAAATACGGCATGCACCAGGTGAAGCAATTATGACTTTTGCGGCATGGCCCAGATGAGCAACGACTTGAAACTTACCTTTCTGATGCACACGCTCGGCCCCCTAGCCATGGGGAGAGTTTAGATTACTTTTCAGTTTCAGACCACGACAGGGCCGAGGGGCAGGGCAGTGATGGGACAAGGGAGGGGGGGCATGGGCGAGTTGCGGGGGGTGGTGATGCTTCACGCTTGCTGCTGGTAGTGCTGTTGTGAGGGTGGGTACGAGACAAAAACTGCAGCTTTCACATGGTGGTGATGACAAGCCCTCTTCCCGGCCTCCCAATAATGTAACATGCATGTTAGATCATGGAATGCTGCTTGAGGGTGGCCACGAATGGTCTTACCCAAAATACCGCCACCCATGCCACCATGTGATGCCGTCTACGTATGCTACATAAATTAGGTATAAGTAATTAATTAATGCCACCACGATACTTCGGATTTGTTGGAGGCAATCAGCTCCCCTGTGGCTTGCCCTTTCTCACCTGACCTCCTCCCTGACACGCGTCCTTCTTCCCCCCCCTTCTTCCCCCCCACCCCCACCCCCAACCACCACAATGGCCCTTCCCTTGGCCCCCCCATGCCCACCCACCCACGCACGCATGCACACACACACACACACACACCGCACCACGATGGCCGCAGGTCGTGCTCTGGCGGCGTAGCTTCTCGGTGCCCCCACCCAACGGGGAGAGCCTCGAGGTCTGCGCGCAGCGGGCGGTCAAGTACTACCGGGAAATGGTGAGGGCAGGGGGGGAGAGAAGAGGAACGGGCGATTTTCATCTCCAAGGGGGCAGAAATGTAAGGGAGGAGGGAAGATTGTCAGGTCGAGCGCTACCAGGAAGATGGTTGGGAGCGGGGGGGGGGGGGGGGGGGGCGGAGGGGCATCTGGGGCTGATACAACTATCGTGGCTGTTTCATTGATGCACGTGCTGAAGTGGCTTATTATCATTCTGATCCCAGGATAGACTCCCCAGTGCTAGTGTCAACCTAATGCTAGTGTTGATGACACCCCAGGCCCTGCCCACATCACACCCAGTGCCTGATACCACCATCCCTGCTCTCTCATCGTGCCATCGTGCCTGGGTTCCTCAACTGCCAGCTGTCGTCGTCCCTCGTCTGTTTCGCGCCTTGTGTCTTCCTGTGTTGCCCCTTGCCACGTCGCTTGCGCCTCCCCTCCCAAAGACTGTTTCCCCCTCCACCTCCACCAGACCACGGCCTTTTTTCTGCTTGTGAAGTTTCTCCTGTCCCTCCGGGTTGTTTAGTTTTTTCTGTTCCGCTCACTCACCCCTCTTCTTGAGGTGGTTCTCTTCCTGTTGAGGCACTATTCCCCTTGTTAAACGACTTGTTAAGCTTGGTGACTCGGTTGTTTTTTTTTGTTTCTCTGCTTCGTTATTCCACTCGCGCTCGTCTCTTTGTCGTGCCCCAGATCGAGCCGCTGCTGCAGAAGGGCAACAACGTGATGATCTCCGCGCACGGCAACTCGCTGCGCGCCATCATCATGTACCTGGACAACCTCACGCAGGAGGAGGTGGGTCATGCGCGGTCATAACCACGCACAGGAGCGGGTGGATGGTGAATCTTTACTACCATGTGTGAGTCATGTCTCATTATATGTGAGTCATGTACCTGGACAACCTCACAGAGGAAAGGTGAGTTGTGAACTGTTACGATGGTAGGCAGGAGGTTGGTAAAACAAGAGCAAGGTAGGAAGAGGCGTAGTGTTCGTGTTCTATCAATGAGACAACCATTGATCTGTGTTGGTGGTGGCCGTCAGCCGTATTCCTGCATAAGGTCACGCCAGGAATACCATGCTTCAATGGATGGGTACCATCACGCGCGAGCTGGTGGGTCATGCATCTTGAAGACTGTACGCAACAAATGGCCAGTAGACCTGACGGGAAGAGGTGGGTCATGCATCTTTGCAGGAATGGGTCGAGTATCAATCAGTTAGTCGGCCCCGTTTGGGATTTGAAAGACAAGGGGTCCGTTACATGAGGCGGTGATACAGGGCCATAGAGATGTTGCGTGGGTGGTGCCGCTGCTTAGATCAGCCTCATCGTCAGCCACGGTAGCAGACGAGCGGATGAAAGGGAGATCCTGCCCTTTTCTAACTCCCCACCACCACCACCACCACCACCACCACCACCACAGACGCCCCTAACCTACCTCCCACTGATACCCGTTCACCCTTCCCATCCACCGAGCCAGGTCCTAGAACTGGAGCTGTCCACTGGCATCCCTATGGTGTACGAGCTGGCGAATGGCAAGTACAACAACCGCGGTAGCCCGCTGCAGCCGGGCGCCGTCGGCGTCTTCGCCATCTCCGAGGTAGGCTCTGCGCGTGGTGGCCACACCCCTCAATAGTAACTGTTGCTGTCTAAACCATCCAGAGACAAGCAGGGCCACGCGTGTTCTCTTGAGGTAAGCAGGGCAGCACGTGCTTGTCGTGCCATGCATCATCATCGTTGTGGTCTAAACCAGAGGTAACCAGGGCTGCACACAGTTCATGTTGTTCATCTCAGAGAGTAGTTACCGCCCATGCTGGCCATGCCAAACGCATACTCCTATCATCTTGCTCTTTCCACAAACTTGGCCAAGATTGGCTGCTGTCTGTATGTCCGAGGGCTGACAAGCACAACTCTGCCGTGCGGGCTCGCATGACTTAGAAGTGTGGGACAGAAGAAAGAACAAATTTCACATGTTGCCAGGATGACAAGTTTCAAGCCCGAGGGCTGGCCGTCCAGCATGCTGTTACGTCCCCAGATTTACACATGCCTTACCTTGGTAGGCGGGGGCATGTCTTGATATAGTATACGTCCGACAGTGTACGGAGGCATGTCTTGCTAAAGTACACTTCATACACTGTGCATGGAGGCAGATGTCTGCAGACTGGGGACAGGCATGATGGAAGGGTGTGTGAAAGACCCAGGATCCATTGACGAACATTTGATTTCTAGAGAGACCAAAGACCGTGGGCGCTTGTTGTCTTTTGCCTGTCTAATACGTCCTCTCCCCTTGCCTGTTGGCAACCTTGTTCCGGTCCCCATGTGCTCCTGCTGCCCCGCGTCACCCCAGAAAATCGCCAAGTGGAAGATCGCCACGGAGCAGGCCATCAAGAAGAAGGTCAAGAAGTGAGCGGCGACAACATGTTTTCTGACACAAGGCACCAACGCCGGGGGAGCAAGAGAAGCTCGGGCCTCTTCCGCCCGCCTTTTCCTGATTGTGTGGCCGCTGAGCTGGGTGAGGCATGCCGCCAGCAGCAGCTGACCGGGTTACGCCAGGAGAGCTGGCCACGTTGGCTTGGGAATTTGGTCGAGTGTTTGCAGGGATGCTGATGAGTACATGCCAAGGGAGATGCGCGTTAGTCCATGATGACGTGAGACAAACTCTCTCACGCTATGGTCACAGTGACACGACCGCTAACGACTTATGCGCGAGCCGATGGTCCGCAACGGGATGGCCAGCAGTCCAGCACTGACCGTTGCAGGGGATGGGCCATCAGTGCAGGGCTTGGTTCGTGCATTGGTGTGAGAATTTCTAGTCGCACTGGTGTGCTATACTGGTGTGCTCAATGCCTTTCGAGAGGGCAGCCAGAGAAGAGGCTTTTGGGAGTGCGAGAGGGGTGTCTACATACGTACAACTGTGGAAGCGGGAAGTCTGGATGCGTATGCAGAGAGGCGGGTGCTGGCTGTATAGGATGTTGATGCACGGGGGTTCCAGCACTTGGCTTTTACGGCTCCCTGCAGAGGGTATGAACACCCACATAGGGAGCATTATTATTTGCCTTCCATGGCATAATGGCATGTGGGACAGCCGGCTCTGCATGGCTCACAATGACAACGATCGTGACCTGTGATATGTAGCGAAGAATTCAGAAGCTTTTGTAGTCATCAGCAACACGTTAGCTTGGGTGATTAGCTTTGACAAGGTGGTCTGCTAGAGGCCGTCACGCATCCAATCTCAAGGAGACAACCAGCGCAGGTCAGAAATCGGGAGAAATCCAATCTGATTACATTAAGTGAGACAACTATGCCATGGCCGCAGGTAAGCATTATCCATAAACTTGAAGACTCTAGGAGGTTTCATAACGCAGGCACCATATTTTTTCTGATCCTGGCAGCGAGAAGAGGCAAGGATGCGCCCCCACAAATTAATCGTCCTTTTTTAATTTTTTGTCAATGAATATTTAAAACATTTTGGAAGCAACAGTGGTTGCCTTTCTGCATGCAGCAATTTGTGTTTAACTGTTGTCTCCTTTATAACTGGCCGCATCATAACATGCATCCCGCTCAGCCTAGCTGGCAGGCACCTCCTTACGTGGGCCGGGCCCCGCCATGCTCGACGCCGCAAGGCCCACACCTTGAAAGAACAGCTAGTAGAGGACATGGGGGCCCTAGGCCTCTTTGTGATTTGGAACAAGATGATTGAATTGAATTGAATTGTAACATAACTCCGTTGGGAGAATATGTAGCACATATCCCTGAGAAGGGGCATATGGCCTATGATACATTCTAGGCTACTTCCTGCAAGGTTGGGAATGTAAACAACACTTGCTCTAGGTGCACCAGGGCACCTGCACCCTCATGATCTATCACGCTATGCCCAGCTAAGGGGGAGCATGTCATGGGGGGGAAGATCATCATGGCTATACAAGAGCTAGGGCATGGCTTCTCGACAGAGAGCATCTCTCTGCAATTCTTATAATGTAATGCAACATCCATTAAATTAAATTAAATTAAATTATAACATGCCTCCGTGGGGAGGTCATGTAGCACATATGTCATGATGGATGGGGTGGAGGAAGCCGCGTGATCGAACGATCCTAATGCTATCTAGAAAATCCTAACTACACTACTCATCAAAACGCCTCCTCCGCTTGGGGGGAGGTGGCTTGCCCACAGGGTCGGGCGTGTGCGCCTTAACAATCTTCTTCCACCTCGTCTTGTCCTGCATGGCGGTCCAAAGACGGGAGAGAGAGTGGATGCGGTGCTCAAACTGGGCTGGGACCACTAGGTCGTCCAGCAACATCTGAACGTAGTTGGTGACAGGTTTCCCTACCCTTTTGGGAATGTCCGCGGGGCCAGGCCAGGTCAGAATGTGCCGCCCTGGCTGTCCAAGCCGCTGGGGGCCGGCCAGACCAAGGGTGGTGTCGACCTGGCTGGTGCGAGCAAGGTGGCCTACAAATGCTATCCTACGCTGCCTAATGTCGTCCGAAACACGGGGCATGCCATGATACAAAGACTCTGATGACGGACGCTCGGAAAAACCTACGTTAAGGACCTGCCGGAGCATCCTGTAAACGGTGCCGTCGAGCCGAGCTGCCAGTTTGGGTGGGAGGGTCCACGCCTCGGCGCCATACGTGAGCACCGTGAGGACGAGGACCTTGAAGAGCATGCGCTTGCGGTGCCCGTCCAGGCCCTTCGAGCGCCAGTAAGGTGTGAGCGAACGGAGCTTGGCCCAGGCAAGGCCGATGCGGGTGTCCACATCGTCGGCGGTGTCAGGAAGCCAGCTCCCCAGCAGCTTGAAGCGGTCGCGGAACGGGACCTCCGTCCCGTCGAGCAGGCGCGGCAGCGGTGGTTTACTGGATGCCCCTATCACCATCGCCTCAGTTTTGACACTAATCGACCAACCCCACCGCCCTCGATCGCCTCCAGGCCCAGGCAGTCCAGCCAGGTCTGAATGTGCGCGGGGCTCTCGATGAGGGTGGTATCATCCGCATAAATCAGGTCGGCAAGGCGGTAACCAGGTCTAACCCCGCCGTGCTCTTTCTCGTTAAGGATGTCCAAGCCTGGCTCGAACCCCTTAAGAGCAGTAAAGCGCGCACGTGCCCGACGCATGACGTGATCCACGACAATAATGAACAGGTATGGGGACAGGACACAACCTTGCCACACCCCGTGGTGAAGGGGGAATGGTGGAGTGGTGCCCTCCGCAGTCCGCACTACTGCCTGTGAGCCCTCATACAGTCGGCGAATGGCAGCAATAAACGCAGGTGGTACCCGATCCAGAGCTAGGATGGCCCAAAGAGCCTCCCAGAGAACCGTGTCAAAGGCCTTGATATAGTCAACAAAAATGAAGACCAGCGGCAAACTGTCAGGGGGAAGTCGACGCACCTCCTCCATCAACCGGCGCGCGACAAACACAGCCATGACAGTGTTACGACCACGACGGAAACCCATCTGAACTCACCCAGGTGTGGGTCCAGCGCGGCGCGGAGCCTGTGCAGCATCATGCGCATGAAGACCTTCAGCGCGGCGCTCTGGAGGCAGACACCCCGGTAGTTGCCGGGGTCAGCAGCAGAGCCCTTCTTGTACAGCATGACGCGGATGGCCGTCTGCCACTCAGCAGGCGGAGGCTCGTCAGAGAGCAGGACACGGTTGCAGAACGCCAGCAGAAGATCCTTAACCGCCAGATCAGGGGTCTTCAGCAGCTCAGCAGAAAGGTGGTCGGCACCGACCGGCGCGTCGTACCGCAGGCGAGCAAGGGCGCCGTCCAATTCCTTCAAAGTGAAGGGGGGGACGACGTCGGCAGTGGCAAGGCAGCCCTCCTGCAAGGCGGGGACTAATGGTAGTCCGCGGCCGAGGAGGGGGGCGCTGGCGGCGGCGGGGGTCCGGCGACCCCGAGGCGGGCGGCCGTCTCGGGGTGCAGCGGCGGGGGGGGGCGCGAGCCCCACCGGCCACCGGTCAAGGAAACATTGTGGGCCAACCAGCGGTCAAGGCTGACCGGCGCCGTGCCGTCCCCCGTGTGCTCCACCGGGGTGCGCTGCCGCCGGCCGCCGAGCCGGTCGAGGTGGTACCACATGTCCTTGCCCTGGTTGCGGGCCTTGCAGGCATTGGCATCCGCGATGCACTGGGCCGCCTCCGCGTCCTGAGCATGCTCGTAGGCCTCCACAAGGGCGGCCTTGAGCAATGGTTTCTGCAGCGGGTCCCGGTTACGCTTGAGGCGGTGCCGGGCGGCCAACTACCTTGGGGTCCTGGCGGTAGAGCGGGCCGGGGCGGCGGCGGGGCATGACCGGCAGGTGCCGGGCCGCCAGCAACGGGGCACGGGCCGCAAAGCCCGCAAAAACGGCTGCGTTGGGGGCACCCTTGTCCAGCTCGTCGACGTCCGCCCGGGCGTCCAGGGCCGACAGGTACTCCCGTCGGCACCGGTTCCGCTCGTGCTCGGCGTCCGTCCAGTCCTCAGGATCTCCCTTGACCGGACGTAGAGCAGACCAGTCAGGGCGGACCAGTGCGGCGCGGCGCGCGGGGACGTGGAACCGGAGCCGAAGGGTCGCGCGCACCAACCGGTGGTCAGAGCACACCGTGGGCGTGTCAAACACTCGGGCGTCCAGAACCGAGGTGCACCTGGGCTGCCGTACCACCACGTAGTCCAGACAGGCCTGACGGCCGTTAGGGCCACGAAAAGTGACCAAGTCCGGTGAGGGACGTTGGAATTGGCAGTTGACAGCAACCATCCCGCTATCCCGCAAAAAGGCAGAGAAAAGGGGAGTGTTGGCGTTAGCTTCCGTGTCAGCAGGCGCAAAGCGGCTGCCAGCAGTGCCCACGGGGAGCGTAGCATTGGCGTCGAGCAGCATAACCAAAAAGTGGCGGGCCGGAGTGACCCTCTCAAGGTCATGCAAAGATTCGAAGAACTCCTCACGGGCCGAATCAGGTAGACCACTGTGGGGTGCGTAGCCCACCCCCACCGTGAGGTGGTGTTTAGACCGCCCCTCGACAGAGGTGAAATGTGCTACCATAAGGCGTGGGGTGATTAGAAACTGAAGCGTGCTGAGGCTAGCAACTGCCAGCGGCGAACACAAAAGACCAACACCACCTTGGCCAGGCGTACCGCTGCCAGCGAAGCAACATCCATGGGGGTCCCATTATAGGCATTAAATTAAATTAAATTAAATTAAATTATAACATGCCTCCGTTGGGAGATCATGTAGCACATATTCCATGATAGATGGGGGGAGTGGAGGTCTGGAGGAAGCCGTGTAATCGAACTAAGGTTAACCCGTGTTTTTTTACAACGCGATACATCGCGTTGTAGGGTTAGAACGCGATGTATCGCGATGTAATCTGACACGTGGCAAACCTATTAAACATGCGATTTTTGGTCTGAAACTTTCAACACTGTAGGTCAGAAACATCTCATAGAATTCAAGAAAAAATCCTGGTATTTTTGGGGTTTTTTTGTGACAGCTACAAACAAATATGTACCACTGAAATCAGGCATTTTCGCGGGACGAAGGTGAAGACGACGGCGATGGCGGCAGGTAGATCTCGCCAGTTTTCGCGCGAATTTCAGTGGCTGTTGGGTGGCACGACCATGATGATGCGTTCAAAGGTTGCCTAATTAGGTTTCTACGAGTTTGTTGCGGTACTGGGGCAAAGGAAACGTAGTTTTTTCCAGTTTCTCACCCAACTTTCATGCGGAAACCCTGGAAACCGGCATACATATTATTACGTCAAGACTCGGGTCTGCTGCGGCACCATTAAATTAAATTAAATTATAAATTATAACATGCCTCCGTGGGGAGGTCATGTAGCACATATTTCATGATGGATGGGGTGGAGGAAGCCGCGTGATCGAACTATCCTAACTCTATCTAGAAAATCCTACCTACACTACTCATCAAAACGCCTCCTCCGCTTGGGGGGAGGTGGCTTGCCCACAGGGTCGGGCGTGTGCGCCTTGACAATCTTCTTCCACCGCGTCTTGTCCTGCATGGCAGTCCAAAGACGGGAGAGAGAGTGGATGCGGTGCTCAAACTGGGCTGGGACCACTAGGTCGTCCAGCAACATCTGAACGTAGTTGGTGACAGGTTTCCCTACCCTTTTGGGAATGTCAGGTCCGCGGGGCCAGGCCAGGTCAGAATGCACAACACCTTGAAATGGCCTTTTTTTTACATAAATTATGGCCCATGGGAAGTTTATTGTCAGATTGACCTAGGATTGGATCCCACCACTCCCCAGGATGTGTCTGGCTAGTGGTGGATTAGTTGAGTCAAAATGTTAAGTTTACATGGTACTCCTTGCTTAAGTTAACTCCAGATCCAAGGCCAAAACTGGCCACCTAAACCACTTGCACTTGCATAGAAACAATAGTTGATCTCAGATTATGCTGTAACTTTGCAGTGGTGATGAATAATAGTTGTTCTGACCTTGTACAAAGTTCTACGCCATTTGGAGCCCTAGTTGGTGACAAATGCTAGCAAAATTTTGCTAGCATTTGTCATTAATGGCCATTTTAAATCAATATTTAACCCAAATAATGTCAGAATGCCACCAAAACTTATTGCCATCATGCCAGCACCTGAAGCAAGGTCTCAACAAGTCATGAGCAAAAATTCAGATCATGCAGAGCCCAAAATGGTGACATTTGCCAGCAATTGTCACCAATTTTGGCTTTTTTACTCACAATTTTAACAACATTAACCACCAAAACATTCTCCAAGCTGGGGCACATCATTTTAATCAGACTTTGCAGGCAACTCAAGAATGACTAGTACAAACAGTGTGCAAAACCTTGGTGCATGTGAATGCCTGAGTGGTGACCATTGCTAGCAGAATCCATCATGTAAGGTAGGCATATATTGCCAGTTACTATGCCACAAAGCTGTGATGTGCAGTCGGCATGTCCATATGTATACCCCATGACACCATGCCTCTAAACTACTTGGCGCATTGCAAAATGGGAAGGAAAGGTGAATAATACATGCCACATCACTAACACAGCCATTTGAATGCTACCAACACGCACCATGCATGACATACACTACGTGTACAGTAATACATGTCGAGAACATGCCGAGCGAGCATATCCGGCAAGGTGCAGTGACCCCCACGCTGGCACATGTCACCTGGCATCCACGTATGCTCACATGATATGGCATTGGCATATCCCATGTCTCCATCTCTTGCACTTTGTGCGCACCAAGCCACCCATGCAGTCGCCCACCCATGCAGCCACCTGGCCACCCACCCACACAACTGCTCACACACTCGCGCGCCCGTCAGCACCCAGACAGCCACCTGTCCTCCCACCCAGTGACCCACCCACCAAGCCAGCCGCGCACGTGCTTACCCAACTTATACCACCATGCGTGCACCTAGGCACTCAACCACCTACCAACCCACTTGGACATCCACCCACCCACCAAGGCACCTGCGCAACCCACACACCAACTAGGTAATAATAAGCAGGCATTCCCCCATCCAATGAGCCAACCACCCAACCACCCAACCACCTAAACACCCAGCCATGCAGCTGGCCCCATATGCACCCGTCCGGCCACTCACAGTTGACCCACCCACGCACCTACCCACTCAACCACTCACTGCCCCCACACCCTTATACCCACTGACCCACCCACTGACCCACCCACACATGCATTTTCTCAGCCAGCACCCCGGCACCTACCTCACCCCAGACCTGCACAGCCCTTCACCCGCGATAGGTGAGTCGGTCCCAACCACAAAACCATCCACGCATCCATATCTGTGCGGCCACCCGTCCATCACCCGTCCCTTCGCCCACCCACCCACATCTAGTCATCTACACATCCACCAGCCACCAACCACCAATGGCCCACCCACCAACCCCCCCCCAACCCCCCCCCTAACCAACCAACCACCAACCCACCACCCTCAAAAACGTGCAGTTGTTTCACTCATGCATCCAACAACCCACCCACTTCAAAGTCCCCAAAGCCTATCATCACCCAGCCACCTGGGCATCTGCCAATAACCGACCGCCCTTGTACTCATCCACCCACCATGACCAGCCAGCCACCCAGGCACCCACCCACCCTCTCCAACTGCCTGTGCTCCCACCTACGCAGCCAGCCATGTACCAAGGCATCCACCTATCAGCCACCCACCTGCCATTGAACCCACCCAGGCCTAGGCATTCCTTGAAGCATCTATAGCCCAAGCCTCCCACCCAAGGCTCTCTGGGCAATCAAACAACCAAACAACCAATCACCCAGCTATACAACCACCTAACCACCTAACCACTCAACAACACAATCACCGAACTACCCAACACCCAAACCAGCCAGGCATGTGCCCGCCTCGCATGCCCTCACCATTGCAACACCCCATACACGCCCCGCTCACCTAGCCAGCCACACACCCAGCCAGTCTCCTGCTCAACTCACGCATGAAGGCAATATCAGCCATGCATGGCCTCACCTTGCATCACTTGCATTGCCTGGGTAAATTGCATGAGACAGATTCCATCTCATTGTCAGCAACTGAAAACTGCTCTTTCTTCACAGTGATGAATAAGCAACAACGTTGGAAACGTTCTCTCATCCCTCTTTAAAACAGTCCTTAAATCAGAAAGACAAGGGCAACTCTCTGGACAAGGTGGCAATAACCACTGCACCATGCTCTTGAGAAAGCCTTAACCCCTCATTGGTCCCATTTCAAGCCGAAAAATCGGCTGCAAAATGCTAAATTTGCAAACCACCCCACAGCCAACCTACCAACATCCAAGGGCTGTCCTTGGGGGTCAAGCATGTCCATGAGTTGCCCTTCGGGGTGAGCTATCACAACCTAACATATCTGCAGGGTAGGCCATAGAAAACTACCGCCAAAGTTAGGGGGGTCGAGACGCGCGTTTTCATTTTTGGTAGAATGTGCATTTTGAATTATGTTATAAGACCTAGGCACCTACCACTTCAGGGATGATAAACAGTTAGTTGCTGAACAGTTTGAGCCATTGGGGTCATCATTTGCCGGGTGGGTATACCAGCAGTTACACCCAGTACAGCCCATAGGGGTACCGTTGGTAAAAAGCAACCAAGGGGGTAGGGGTGGGCATACTACCTACTAATACCTACTAATATGGCCCCCAACCATGCCATACAATACATTTCCCCTCCACAATGATGGGGAAACATAACTGCATCATCACACTGCCCTTACATGGCACCTATGTGCAGGTGCCACCTTGTCCATGCACGTAGGTGACGTGGTACGGATACCCTACGCAAGGCATACATTATAGGAGGCAGCCACCAGTTGACATACTAGTGACGTTGAGCCTATTTCAGCCTGCCCTAGCAAGGATAAACTAGGCCTAAGCTGCTATAGCTTGCCAGGTGATGGCCAGCACACCTGGTGGCACATGCTGTCAATGGGAAGCTTTTACTCACCAGTTACGTGCTTGATGATGCCACAGAGACCAGCCATTGAACTGCCTCACAATCATGCAATATGTGTATGGGAAATGTATAACAAACATATATGGAGGTATTCAAACCCATACAGCATCTAAAACTTATCACCATCACACTGTGGCAGGTCAACTGACTGAGGGAAGCATCTAAGAAGGGTGTTTTAGAAAGGGGCCAGGCCAGGGTCAAGAAAGAGCATGAATAATGCAAAAAGAATGTGCTACACAAGCTAGAACATATATATAAACGTCAAAAATCGATAGGAAAACGATGCTGAAGCTTTACCAGGCATGGATGGCGTTACCTTGGCCCAGGCGGTGGCCGCAAAATGGCGCATTTCGGCACACCAAAGTTGTGCAGCATGGTCGCTAGATTCGGCGATTTCTTGCCACCCTTGCACGTTTACGACTACTATGTATCATAATAACTACAAAGAAACCAATATATCCTTTAAAATACGCCGTAAAGGTATTGCTATCAACGTTTCTATCGTCCGGCCTGATCGCAGTTTTTTCCAGCAAGAACGCTGCCGACACCTATCAAATGGCATTCCCGCGAACCAAAAATTGGCCTGTGTGATCTTTAGGACGTATAAAATCAATTTCCTAAGTTTGGCCAGAAAATTCGAACGCAAACGTAAATTCCATGCGTGGGCGCAAGCCGCCATGGCCAGGTCGTCGTTTTCCGGAATGCACGTTTTACGTGAAAAAGTACCCTGACCCCTTGTACTTTGACCGGCCAGAACACCTCTATAACTTTGTCAGAAGTATGCGAACCCTAGTACCATGCTGTGAGGAAAGTTATAAACTTTCGATCTTCTCAGCTAAACGTTTCCTAATTCTCAATAGTTTTCGCGCAATTTGGTCCCCCGCGGAGCAGCCGATGCATCGGCTGCAAGTCGATTTTTGGCGGAAAATCGGCTGCAAGACCAATGAGGGGTTAACAATCCAGCTTTCTACCCTTTTAGAAGCTGCCTTGCGTTAGCAACGATTCTGGGCCCTCTGGCTCGCTCACCTCGCTTAATCTGCGCTTCTTTATGGCTGCCGGGATATGCGAAGCTTGGGCCGAGCGTGTCGTGGCGAGGTCGTCTGCCCGACTCATCACATCTCGAAACCGCACAGCCGACTAATAAAAACGATGCCCCCCTTTGCCTTTTGTATCTGGCGTCAAAAGAACAATGAACTCGCTTGGAAAACACTGTCGCAAAGAGCTTCCTACAGGCATTATAAGCAATTTTCGCAGCTTTCACCGCACTTACTGCACATCCGGAAGACCATTAGCGGCCTTAGCGCGGAATCTTGGGCACGCCATATCTTCTGCTGGCTCATTGCCGCAGGCTGGCAGTATAGTAAGGTCGGGCATAGCCTAAAGAGCTGATTATCTGACGACAAAAATATGCATTGCATGAAGCAAGAAACAGACGGATTTTGCACCCCCGTATTTATTCACGCCAATGCCGGACAATTAAAAGCGAAACTCAAAAAACGAAAACACTAACGTTTTCGGGAATATTATAACGAACAAGCTGAGCTATCGTGCCGGGATTTTCGTTTCCTCCCGTATCCAGGACCTTGAGACACGTACCACCGAGAAATCCGGGTTTCGCGAAAAAACTGGTCCGCTGTGAAAAAAGCTTTTTATCCCGTTCAATGCCCGCGTCGCAATAACAGCGTATATAAGTCCAAAATTATTCCATGGATTGACCGTGATGTAAGCTTCGTTTTGACACCTCGGGCGGCTGCAATGACGCAAGTTTCAGAACGCTAGCTCATGCTCGACCGCCATGGGTGTTTTCGTCGTTTTCGTCAGTCGTGGCGCGGGAAAAATCTAGATCTCGGACGAATTCCGGACAATAATTTATGTAAAAATTTGGCGGGGCTCGCGGTGTTGTGTGTGCCGCCCTGGCTGTCCAAGCCGCTGGGGGCCGGCCAGACCAAGGGTGGTGTCGACCTGGCTGGTGCGGGCAAGGTGGCCTACAAATGCTATCCTACGCTGCCTAATCTCGTCCGAAACACGAGGCATGCCATGATACAAAGACTCTGATGACGGACGCTCGGAAAAACCTACGTTAACCCTTAAACTGTCATAACTGGAACCACGAGAACGGACTGAGTTTGGGTATCTTTGTGCGCCTGGCAGTAACTAGCCAAATAACATTTTCTGGCCCACCCTTGGAACCAAGCATGCTTTTATATCAAATAATGTTTAGGAAATTTGGTTGGTCACATATCCATGCCCTACACCTGCTAAAAATAGCACCCCCCTCAGGGGGGTACACTGCCCACGGGGTTCGAGACACGCATAATGCATTATGGACCATTTCTTCAAATCTGCTGGCCCTGGCCCTTTGAGAGGAGTTAAATATATTCACAGGCATGCCCAAAATGCATTGGCAACATGACATGTCACAAAACTGTGAACGCTAGCTACCAAATGGCCGAAGCCAGCTGGCACCGTTATAACGGTGCCAGCTGGCAGGGGTACAAATGGTAGCTTAACAACACAAAACTTTATTCCAGTTGGCATAAAACATCAAGGGATGCCCAAATGGGCATAATGCACCATACCCAGGTGATAAAACAAGAGACCATGCCATATATAACACATGCCAACATGCCACAAGGGGCCAAAATGGCACTAGCGCGCGCGGTAGCGCATGACTAGCCAAGGGTGTAGCTAACTGTCAAGGCTACCTGGCTATATATGCCAAACTACGCCGGATTGCGCCTCTGGGTGCGCAGGTACTGCCTCCTACGAGGCCCTGTCAGCTGGGTGCCAGCTGCCAGCGTGCGGGTCGTGCGGCCATTGGCCTCAGCCCACGCGCGGCCAGCCGGGCTGCGGGCTGACAGGGGCTGCATGGCACGTTGGCGGCGGTCGTCGTCGTCGAGGCCAGCCACTGGCCCTGCGTGGAACACGTTCCAGCACGTGCCCGTACACAGTGCCTGGTTACAGTCCTTGCACCAGAAGTTGGTGCGCTTGCGCTCGGGGATCGTGGCGCACACCACGCACTGCGCCGACTCCGTCCACGGGATGCGCTCGGGCCTGAGGTGGGTGCCGCTGAACCGCCCGTCCAGCCCAGGCTGGTGGCCCCCCAGGATGCTATCCATGTCCAGCCGGGCGCCATGCCACTGGTTGTTCACTAGCTGCTGTGCGAGCAAGCTGAGGAACCCCACGTGGGAGAGGCAGTCGGGGCGGTTGGCGCGGGTGAGGTCTGCAGGATGTAGGCGTTGACGACTGAGTTGGCCAGGTGCCCTGTGGCGGCCCGGTGCCACCACACCCGGGAGACGAGGGCCTTCTGCAGGTCGTAGTTGCTGGCCAGCTGGTCAAACTTGTCGACCGCCTTGTAGCAGCTCCAATACGCGGGGATGAGGGACGGGGCAGTCACCATCACGCGCTGGTCACGGCCACCGTGGCGGCTGACCATCGCCTCCTCCAAGGGGATGCCCTTGCCCAGCACCCACACGAGCTTGCGGTCCTGCCAGGCGCACAGGGTCAGCCCATCCTTGTTGACAGCCCATGCGTAGTCCCCCTGGGCTGGCCTGCGGGGCATGCGGGCCTTGACCTGGGCGACGGGGATGCCACGGCGGTTGGGGAGCACTGTGCCCACCACGCGGTGGCCCATGCGGTGGCATGTCTCAATCACCTCACGCCCGGTGTAGAACCGGTCCATGGCCATGTGGACCCCGTGTGGCAGCGTGCTGGCGAGCTCACTCACCACGTGGAAGGTGTGATTGACCTGGGGCAGCTTGTCGTACGTGTTAGCATGGTAGAGGTAGCCGGTGGGCCAGTCGTTCAGGCAATACTGCTTCACGTGGAAGGGGGCAGGCTTGCTTGGGTTGAAGCACCTGATCGGGCACAACTTGTGCCTGGACGCGATGCTTCTCTCGTCGATGGCGGCCGCGCTGCCCGGGATGAAGTACCTCTTGTATGCCTTGTTCAAGATGTCCTCCAGCCACAAGAACTGCCACAGTCGCCACTCGCGTGTCTGCGTGTTGGCAGGGCGCTGGGCAGAGTCCTGGAAGTGCAAGAAGCGTGTAATCTGCTGGAAGCGGCGCAAGGGCATCACGTTCTGCAGGTTGGCAGCATGAGCAGCACCGAGTGGCTGGCCAGAAAAATAATCCTCCCGGGCAGGCATGCCCACGAGTGACATGGTCAGGAGGATGCCAAGCCACTTGCCCAGCTCGTTCATGGAAAGAGGCGACCACTCCCGTGCCCCAGCAGATGCCGAGCGCTGCTTCTCCTCGGCATAGCGGTTTGTCTCGGTCACAATCCGCTCCAGCACGAGGGCAGGCTGCCAAAACAGCAGGAACAAGTCGAGAGGAGAAAACCTGTGAGGAACACCTGGGATGTTCTGATACATCGCCGTGCGCTCACGGTCAAACGGCGCACCATGCGGAACTCGGGGCAGCTCTGCAGGATCCGGCTTGCCAGTGCCGAACACCCACTCATCCCCGCCATCGTCGCCACCATCCGGAGCATCATACCCCGCATCTTCCGACTCAGCATCGCTGTCCGCAAGCTCGGGAACGATGTCGTCGTCATCAGAAGAGTCGCTGGGCTCGGAGTCGGGCTGATCCGGAGGGGGCAGCCGCTGCAGACGCCTCCTTGCAGCAGGCGCGATGGCAGGCGTCCTCCTCGGGTTGCCTGCACGACGCTTGGCACGTTTCTTGGGCGGGGAGGAGGAAATATCCTCGCTATCCTGCTCATCATCGCTGTCGGGCTCCGATGAAGACTCCGGGGCATCTGAGTCGTCATCTGCGCTCCCAGCCCCCTGCCCATCGTCGCCTGCATCCCCTCCCTCCTCCACCTCATCCTCCGCAGGCCTAGAGACATCTCCTATCTTCTGCCACTTAAAAATCTCGTCTTTCGTCAACTTATACCTTAATGGATCGCCGGGAAACTTGCACCATGCTGCATTTTGGCCGCGTACCAACTCCGCTACCCTGCTGTCTACGCGGTGGCGCGCATGATTTACACCGAATTCCTGCACTGCCCATGCCTCCCCGAAGTAGGCCGGAGGCAATGCCACCTTGATTCCAAGTTTCAGTCGAAATGTGGCCAGCAGCTGGCCAGTAGGCGACGCCATGTCTGTCGAGGTCAAACGTCGTTTCGTCGTCGTGCACGTCTTTTTGCAAAAAACGCAGATTTTTTTCCCGCCGAAAGTACCTCAGGACCAGGGTACCCCCCTGGGTTTGCCAGATCAGTACTCCCTGGCCAAGTGTCCAAAGTACGGTCTGAATAGACCCACGCATAGAGTACGTCTAGATCTATCGATTGGGCCAGGTTTGACCGTTGAATTATTTTTGGCGCGGCGCCTGGTTCTGCCACAAACTCAGTCCGTTAGAGTGGCGCGAGATCAACTGGCGCCACGAAAACGGACTCAGTACAGTTTAAGGGTTAAGGACCTGCCGGAGCATCCTGTAAACGGTGCCGTCGAGCCGAGCTGCCAGTTTGGGTGGGAGGGTCCACGCCTCGGCGCCATACGTGAGCACCGTGAGGACGAGGACCTTGAAGAGCATGCGCTTGCGGTGCCCGTCCAGGCCCTTTGAGCGCCAGTAAGGTGTGAGCGAACGGAGCTTGGCCCAGGCAAGGCCGATGCGAGTGTCCACATCGTCGGCGGTGTCAGGAAGCCAGCTCCCCAACAGCTTGAAGCGGTCGCGGAACGGGACCTCCGTCCCGTCGAGCAGGCGCGGCAGCGGTGGTTTACTGGATGCCCCTATCACCATCGCCTCAGTTTTGACACTAATCTCCAGCCCCACCGCCCGCGCCTCCAGGCCCAGGCATGCAGTCCAGCCAGGTCTGAATGTGCTCGGGACTCTCGATGAGGGTGGTATCATCCGCATAAATCGATCAGGTCGGCAAGGCGGTAACCGGGTCTAACCCCGCCGTGCTCTTTCACGTTAAGGGGACGTGGCGCGCCGAATATTTTCCGCGCGAAAAAATTCGCGGTACCAGCCGTACCGTGAAAAGTGGGTGCACCGTGCGCGCACCCCTTGCGGAAGTGGTCATGGCGACTGCGTTTAGGTGAAACTAGCAATGTAGGGCTAGAGAAATGCAAAAAAAATGCTCGAATGTTGAAGAAGATGATTTCATGATGTTGGGTTGTGGCGGCAAGTAGCTGGTTTACAATATCGCTGCTTTCTTTTACTGCCATCGGCATGGGGGTTAAACTGCATTTTTTGGTCGCGCGGAATAAAATAGAGTTCGTGATAGCGGCAGTAATTCGCAGTTTTGGTGGCCTTTTTGACCGTCAAGGATGCATTAATATCGGTAGCATTGAATTCCAAACCGAACTGGTGCTTTTTGCTACATTTTCGGCCATTGTCGGTAAGTAATTCTTCAGGCCTGCGCAGTGCATGTCGGAATCTTCCATGGAAGAACGGCCGTTGTTGCGCGCCTGGGCGAGGGATCTGCGAGGGCAAGGTATAGATTTGTCGCGAATGTTATGTGCTATCAGTTCTTTCTTCTATGAGCTCATCGTTCGAAGGTTTTTGCGTTCTGTTTGGGCCGTTTCTGCCAGCTAGCTCGCCGTTGCTTGCCGAATACCTGGCAGCTTTAGATTGTTTTCGTTGATGTCGTGGTTAGGGCCGCTTCAGTCGAAGCCTATAGCTTCTCGGGAAGGTTTAAGGCATTTCATAAAACGTGTTCTGGCAAGGATGGTGTGCGTATGGACGCTTCTTGTTGTGTTAGAGTGACGCACCCTCTCTTCGCAGCGGCATCACAGCGCTCATGCGCTGGAGGGCCGCCAATGGTTTCTTTCCATTTTATCGTGCAGGGGAGGAAGTGTTTTATTGACGATCATGTTGGAGATATTGCATTTGTGTGACTGCATGTAGATAGCTGCCACCATTGGTTTATTTGAGCTTTCCCTTGATATGATGATGTGAAAAGACTGCAATGTGCTGAGCCAACCATGGTTGACATGGTTGACTGCATGCCATCGTTGTATGCCATGATCTCCTTGGTTCCTTGCCCTCCATAGTTCCAGTTTGTTGCCCATCTCAGGTAGGGCAGTGAAGGAGTTGTTGCTGTGTTGATTAGCTTGGTTGGCATAAACCTTACACTCTAACCTGGGAGAAACATAGAAAATGCTGGTTAGGCATTTTAGTGCCATCATCATTATTGCTATTCACATGCTTATATGTCTGGCCATGCTCGAGGGACGGTGAAGGTGTATGAGGTGTGTGGCCACCCCTTTGTACTTCATAACATATTAAGCATGTATTTGATGCATGTTGGATGGCATGTAAAGTGTGATTGTGTTAACTTGGTTACTGAGTGGTCCTTAGCGCCTGTCAGGTGGTCGTCTAGGAAACCCATCAGTGCGTGTCACAGTGACCCCAAACCTTGAGCATGTGTCGTCATCAGTGTGCAAGAGTTATTTATATGTGCTTTTGGTCATAGATTTGCTGAGTTCTAATCATGAAGTTTACAAGGTAACCTTGGGTTGACTAATGTGTATGCTCTCTTGGCATGTATGCCTAACGATCGTGTTGCTATGCTTAGGCTGGCAAGGTTGGCCATGCCGAGGGCAGGTGAGGGCAGATGAGGTGCCTAGCTGTTTGCTTATGTATTGTGATCGAGTAGGGCATGCTTTCAGGCTTTTTGGATGGAAAACATCATGCCTAACTGGCCTTGTACAAAGAAAAACCTCCTTTAGCTTATGTTCAGGTTTTAGCACGTTTAACTTTATAACTTGAGCTAGACTTGTCGGAATGACCTGGGACTTGGAAGACAGTTGTCCCCCTGTTAGACGGATTTTCGCTGCAGAAAAAAGTATTTTTTTGACGTGTTTATAAAAAGTTATTCCCAATGTCCGGTAAAAAAAGGGTCGTTTTGCGGGGAAATTAATAACTGTTCGAGGTTTTGCCCTTTCCATGATGTAAATAGCTCAGCGAGCTACAAACTCAGGGAACTAAAAACGCTGCAGGCAGTTTTGCAAATAAATGTGTGCATTGGCTGGGGCATACCCAGCCCTAATTAGCGTCTTTTGCTATTTATAGCGCATTATTGGTGTATATATGGGGGTAGTACCCCCAACAAGTGCATGGACAACTCACTAGAGATGTTATTTAGTGCCCCCAATCATAACTTAGCGTTGTGCAAATGAATTTCAAGTGATATTAGCATAGGTCAATTTTTAAGGGTTTTGGGGTGCCACCTCCCCTTAAGGATGTCCAAGCCTGCTGGCTCGAACCCCTTAAGAGCAGTAAAGCGCGCACGTGCCCGGCGCATGACGTGATCCACGACAATAATGAACAGGTATGGGGACAGGACACAACCTTGCCACACCCCGTGGTGAAGGGGGAATGGTGGAGTGGTGCCCTCCGCAGTCCGCACTACTGCCTGTTGTGAGGCCTCATACAGTCGGCGAATGGCAGCAATAAACGCAGGCGGTACCAGTTAACGTTTTTATGAACGCAATATGTAAGGATATGGTTGCAATGCAGCAATGTGTGAATATGGTTGGAAACAGAGCTTTGTTAAATTGTATAGGCTTTCAGCACTCGGGCACGTGAGTGCTTGTACACGAGTTTGCCAAGTCAAGGCAACACACGTGAGGCGGGCTCGCAAGAGATCTGCCCAAATGGCACTGGTCTATTCTTTATATACTTGTGCACTGTGCTTGCTAGTCCTGAGCAGCCCAGAAGGCCTGCTCAGTAATAACACTCCCGGTACAGTATTCACTACCTGTACAGCGCCCAGCTCCTATACAGTAGGTCTGCTATACAGGCACAGTGACCACAGAGCACAGTCCACAGTGACTATTGCATCTGCACCTAGAAGTCCAGGACAAAGCCTGCGGTACCAACAGACCACAGGTTACGGTTCCTATTTCCTGCGTACGACGTATTAATCCAATACCGTCGTAGGTACAGCACCTAATTCCTGTCAGCCCAGGAATTACTGTCGACCCCATATGTCGTCGGCAAATATTCACGTCCGACTTAGAAGAACAGCCGGCTCGCGCTCGCGCGCGACCGGGAAGTCGGAACGCCATAACTTTCTTGATACTTGTCGGAATGAACTCGTTCCGGTGCCGCTGGAATCGCAGAGATATGCCGAATCAGGATCACGCCAATGCGCTTGGCGTTAACTCCAATCCTTTCTTTTCTTGAGCTGTAGCAGCTCACACAAGTCTACATACAAACACACACAATGGGTACTGGACATCCTCCCCGACTACAAGTCACAACCCGCTGGGCATGACAGTCAGCTTGGATTCCTTATTATATGTACATAGCACCCATACTGGCTCAGGAGCACAAACAAATTACAATGAGTCCCTATCCCTTCACGGGAGGCTCGTTGTGTTACCCATGTACAAGAGGTTGGCCAACTGTGGCAGCCCATAGGTGTTCAGCTAAGAACTTGAGAAGTATGTACAACCTTCAGGACCTTAGGCGAAACCCCACAGATCACCCACAACAGCTCATCAGAAAACATTGCTGACCCCCAGACGGGAGTCGGCGCCGGTCTGCTGCCCCTTATCGAACCAGACACAACATCTACGCGAAGCACATGCAAAACACAAGCTCCTATACTCGTTCCAACCGTGGAAAATCAGGGGACCTGTCGCCACCTCACCAGCATGGTGGATGGGTCAGCCAGTCCGTGAAACTCCGCCTTAAGACGGCACCAGGGAATCGAACCCCGCCCACAAACCACAGATCTGGGGAAACCTCAGACTGAGATGAAAACCCCAGATAGACATCTCTCCATCAGAGACAATGTCAGACATTCCCACACCAGAGACATGTCTCACCCCTCAAGGTGTGCTCAGGATTATGTACAATCAAGCTCCCAGCCTGATATCCAGAGACTTAAGCACCCAGCTCTCAGCTTTTAGACAGATAGACCGACTTGACAGTCAGCATTCATGAGCTTCCTCAGTACATTGTACTGGGCTGGGGCCTTGTGTGGCAGCTTTGTCAATGCATCAGCAGGGTTCTCCTCGCCAGGGATATGCTTCAAGTCAACCAAACTGGCCAACTCCTTCAGCAACAAATAATCCAGGTCCCGGCTTCTGGCCAGCTGCTTGTGAACAAACTGGACCATACCCATGCTGTCTGTTAGCAACAACGTCTCCATCTGCAAGGTCCAAGGGGTAACTGAAGCCAGCTCCAGCATTAACTCCTTTATGTACAGGCTGGACTGGATCCCCTCGCATATGGCCCTGCATTCTGCCACATCTGAACTGATACAGACCCTCTTCTGCAGTCTGCTGTACCAGCTGAACAAACTTGCCCTGCTCTGATAAAAAGCAAACAGAGCAGCAGATCTCCCCCTGACCTTGGTAACCTGGCGAGCATCCATGGAACTGTCAACAAAGATCTCCAAGGTGATAGGCTGGGCAAAGTCAATCCCAGACAAAATCAGATCAGGGGTACTCTCCACCAACCGGGCTATGACTCGAGGCTTCTCATCCTCAAGCACCTCATCAGGCATTCTGCTATGGACCATCAAAGACGGACCACAGATGCTGGCAAACCAGGCCCACATGCCTCTCAACTCAGGTCCTGCAGCCTGGGTGATCTTCTCTGGCAAGGCCTTCACAATGGTCTGTTTATAATCTCCTCCAGCCTGAAGCCTGATACTCCACTCCCCGTCCCTCCTGAACAGGGTAGCCTGCATTCCACAGAACACTACAGGCTTGTTGGGCTCCTGCCACAGCTCCTTGCCCAGTGAAAACTTGCCACTGATGACAGGAATAAACTTCTTCAGCCAGGTCGTGGGGGCTAGCAAATGCAGATCATCTCCATGCAAACTAGCATACACTGGCAGACCCTCCCATTGGGCCAGCAGCAAACAGGGATCAACTGAAGACACTCTCAAGCCACACTCACTGATCAGAGCTTCCTGCAGCGTGAGTCTCCAGATGATTGGGCTCGACCTGAGTCCTTCCAGGCCCTTCAGAATAACCAGGAATTGTTGATGCAGCTCCAGCTTCCAGATGGCAGGCACCTCAACACAGTAAGGCTCATCCTGCTTCCACACCCTCCTGGCCACTTCTGGATCAGATTTTAAAAATGCCCTCTTGAAGTCCAGCAGCACTGATGACATAGCTGCTCCCCTGTTCAGCAACCCCACGTAGAGACATAGCAAAATTCTCCATGTGTCGTGTAGCATCCCTGGCGTGTATAGCTCCTCTCCTGGCAGACTCCCCGTGCCGTGATACTCATTCAGGACAGGCCTGACATGGGGCACTGATACCTCATCCACAACCTTCCTCTTCAGCACAAATCTCAAAGCAAGCTTCCTTGATGCTGGGGGACGTCTGTCTGTTGGTGCAGCACACTCAAACTGCAACCACTCCTCCAATGCCTTGGAGAAGGCGAGCTTCCAAGCCTCAAACAAAGTAGGCGAGCTCATCTCTTGGACCAGCTGGTCATATGTCAAAGGAGAGTGTGCAGCAAGGCTCCTGTGAGTTATGCCAATACTGCTGGGGTGCAACACAGCTGGAATCACCAAACTGGCCGCTGGGGGCACCTCCCCTTCATCCCATTTTACACCCTTGACCGGCTTGGCCCTGCACCTGACTGGAAATGTTGTCCTGAAATTTTCTAGGGGAATCATCCCCCAGCCATCTCTTCTCAGAGCTGTAGCTCTGATAGAAATCCCAGGATTGCCCAGAAAATTCTGACCCAAAATCACAGGGCCATCATAGTCCTCTAGGACAAGGAAGGTCACATCCACACCCATGACAGGGGCAGTAACCTCTCCCAACACCCTTAGATGCGTCCTACCACTGAAATCAGACACCCAGGGGCAACTTGGTTCTCCGACCAGCAGTTCTCCTGTATGCTGAGGTCCCATGACAGAAACCTGTGCATTGGTATCTATCTCCATGGCAGCTACCTCAGGTTCATCCAACTGGACAAGCTTGGACACCTTAGGCTCCTTCTTGGCTCTTTGCAAAGCCTGTACAATATCTGATAGACGCACACCCCTAGGCCTGGTGTCGGGCCGTTCCGGAGGTGCAGCCTGTCCGCCTGCTTGCCCAACCACCGTATGTGAAGGTACCCCAGGGGCCGGGCCAGGGTCACCCTGAGGGCTCGATACAGCTGTAGCACCCTGATCAGGAAGCTCCACGTCACCCCCGCCTTGTACACCAGCGGGCACCTGGAAGAGGTCTCCTTGATTACCTCCCCGGGGACGGATCTTTGACCAGGACAGACGGTGCACTGCTTGGGAGCCATCAATGGCCACCCAGCACTTATGGCCAGCGGCTTCTACTCGGGTCACCACCCCATCATGCCAGCTGCCACGTTTCCCTGGAAAGCTTGGTTCCTTCCACACAACAACCTGTTGTCCAACGTTAGGTTCTAGGACACTCCAGCCCTTGTCTTTCTGCCTCAGCTTGAGGAACTTGGCCTCTAGCTTCTCCTTCCATGCCTGCTCAGCATCAGCTGGCAGCATCCTGGTATGCAGCATAAGAGGATTGATGGCAATGTCACCAAAGAACATGGGAGTCCTCAGGTTCAGCCTATCCTCCACAGAACGTAGCCATGCAGATGTCACAATGGCAGATGACGTCCTTGGAATCCTCTCCACCAGCAGCACAGTCTTGATCTCTTGGATGGCTCTCTCCACCACCCCTTGCTGGCCGTGGCTCTCCCTGGGTGTAATCAGCAACTCTGGAAACTCTGGCAGGTTCTCACAGCACTCAAACTGAATGTCACACTGCAACAACTCCAACCCAGGGTACCTGCTCCTTGTCAACTTCAGAGCAGCAATCAATGTAGGCTTCTCCATGTCAGGCAGGATCTCTAGGGTCTTGTACTTGGTATATCTGTCCACTGCCACCAGCAGCTTCAAACCCCTGATTCTCTGAATATCTACCTGCACATGGCCTGGCTGCAAAATAGGAGTCCTGGCATGAGACTGCTTGGGCTTTCTAGCAACTAGCCTGCACTTGCAAGCTTGAGCAACCTGTTGGCAGATGGAGTACAACTCACTTCCTCCCAGCCGTCTAGCAACTTGCAAAGACTGAGCTGCATGGCCAAACATGGTATGCAACCTTGAGGCAATGTCATACAAGAGAGAAAATTTTATTGTCATTATTAGCACTCAAGGTATGTACAGATCCCTTATGTACAGGAGGCACCAGGGTCGTGCCTGTCAGACTGTCTCCAGCCCTATCCTCATCCTGACCATCCTGTGCCAGTCCTGCACGGTCAGAATGCTTCTGAGATCCACCTGGGTCCACATCACCAGGTCCTACCTCAGGCTCAGCACCGCCATGGCGGGCACGTTGGCGAGTAACCACTGCAGCTACAGCTGGCATACTCTCTGTGGTAACCAAGCTTGCCCCATCGTGTCCAATAGGCTCTTTCACTAGAGCATGGGGCTGCCCCTCACTGCCGTCACTAGCAGCTACATTACACACCCCTGGGGGCACCCTCCAGGGTTCAGGGATGTGTGCAGGCTCAAGTCAATGATCAGCAGCCTTGCCCTTGCCCTTATCCTGGGATGGACCAGCCTTGTCCTTGCTGCCACCCTGAGCTGGCTTGCTCTGACCTTCCTGCCTCAGGTACGAGGGACACTCATTCCTGAAGTGACCCTTCCCCTGGCAGAAATAACATTCCACCTGACTGATGTCCCGTGAGGTCCCACTGCTGGGCCCAGCCTTGGGAGGACCACCCACCCTCTTGAAGTCAAACTGGGACTGTGGATGTCCCGACTTCGGCGGGGTCCCCCGTCCAGCCCTTCTGTCACGCCCCCTCCTGGACCTTCCTCGACCCCTTGAAGAGGTCTCAGGCCCTCTCGAGGACGCTGGGCCCCCGTGGCCCGATCCCCTCATGGACTTAACCGGGTTCAGCGGCCTCCTCATCCCCTGACGAGGGCGCTTACCACCCACGTACTTGCCGCTGAAACACTCATACAACTGGTCCGTCATGGCTGCCCAGCCATGGACCTGTCGCATGTGGATGGTCACATTATCCATGGTGACCGGATCCAGCTGCAGCGACTTGAGAAAGTCGCCCATGGCCATCCGATCTGCGACGAAGAAGCCCTTGGCCATGGCGTCCTCCCTCAGCTTGACGAAGTCTTCAAAGGCGTGGACCACTAGCTGCCCCTTGATGGGCTTGTAGTCCAGGTATTCTTGCTTCAGGTGGGACCCATCTATGGTCCTCTTGTCACTCAGGAACGACCTGAGTCGCGTCATAAACGCCGCCCAGGTGTCCCCCGCCGCGTGTCGCTCCCGAACAAACTTGAACAGCCGCCTCGCCGACTGCCTTATGTAGGCACTAGACGCCAGGATGCGAAGCTTGTCACCGGTGTATATCTCCGTGTACAAGTTCATGTCCTCTAACATCCTCTCAGCATCCCGGGGCTGCCAATTGTCCTTGATGGACTGAAACTGGCCTAGCACCGCGTACCCCTCAGCCACGGTCGGTCGCTTAGGCGCCGCTTGATCTGCGGCTGGCGCGTTCTGACCGCCCTGCGATCCTTGGCTCTGATTATCTGGCACGCAGCCTGGTCTCCCAGCGCCTGGCCGTCCCCGCGTCCATCGCGTCCACCGCGTCCATCGCGTCCATCGTCCATCCATCCCAGCGCCGCGCCGGCAAAGCCCATAAAGCGCTTGTTGGTCAATAGCTCCCTCACTCCATGATGGCCTCTGTTCAGATCTGCTACAGCCAGCCAAGTGGCCAAGCAGCAATTAAAGCAATATAAGCTACTGAACAAGAAAGGAAAGTGCCAAGTGTTACCACTCAGGCAAGACCACCACGGTCCCCAGGCGCGTCCTGGTTCTCCTTGTCGCTGTCGTCGTCGCTGTCGCTCACCACAATCAGCTCTGGCACCCTGCTACCCGCTGCGCCGTCGTCGACCCGCTGTCGGCCCGCGATGACAGAATCGTCACCGTTGGTATAGTAGACAGGTGACAACCCGTCGTTGGCACCCCGCGGATTGTATCTTGGCACCTCGTGGTCGCCAAGTGCCTCGTCGCCTAGCCCAGCGACCCCCTGCTCCCACCTCAAGGTCACTATCGTACCAAGAGGGCAAACTCTTCCCAACGCGTCACACGAACGCGAAGGGGTTGGGGCAGTTCCTGAAAAGGAACCTTGCTCGCTCCGGAAACCTGCCGACTCGTGCCGCACGCTGTCCTCCGGTGATGGCTTCCGCTGTCGCCCCGACCTCTGCAAGCCGCCTGTAGCGCTCCGCTCCGCGTCGTTCACGCCTAACTGGTCCCGCTGCAACACCCTCGTCGCCGATTACGCCTGCGAAAGTACGTGGTACACCCGCACCCGCTGCTGTCGGCACGAACTCGTGTCGCACTGCGCCAGCTGCCTCCGCAGCCTCTCCTCGCCTTGCCGCCAACTCCGCCGCACCCGCTCAGCTACTGCGTAATCACCGTCTGGATGCCGACCAAACCGTGAAGCTCCTGCTCGAGGTCGTCGATGCTCCGGTGCTCCGGAATGACGATGGTTTGGACGTGCCGCAGAATTCGCTCCCAATCTTCGACCTGGTCGTCGACGAATTGCACGAAGCTGCGATTAACAGGCGGACGATCTGCAAGCAATAAAGATAGATCTCGAACGACACGACGCAATTCAGGCGAAATCGAACCCCCAGCAGACTGCCGAAACCGGAAATCCTGCTGCCGTTGTTCTTCCTGCACCATTCACCACCGGACGAGCTTCTCGCGTCGTCAACGCTGCACACCGCAACAGCAACGACCCTCCTGGCCGTTCCGCTGAGACTGGTTGTAATTTGAGTTAACGTTTTATGAACGCAATGTGAAGGATATGGTTGCAATGCAGCAATGTGTGAATATGGTTGGAAACGGAGCTTTGTTAAATTGGATAATGTTACAGCGCTCACACACTTGAGGCTTGTACACGCGCTTGCCAAGTCAAGGCAACACACGTGAGGCGGGCTCGCAAGAGATGCCCAATGGCACTGGCCTATTCTTTATATACTTGTGCACTGTGCTTGCTAGTCCTGAGCAGCCTAGGAGGCCTGCTCAGTAATAACACTCCCGGTACAGTATTCACTACCTGTACAGCGCCCAGCTCCTATACAGTAGGTCTGCTATACAGGCACAGTGACCACAGAGCACAGTCCACAGTGACTATTGCATCTGCACCTATAGAAGTCCAGGACAAAGCCTGCGGTACCAACAGACCACAGGTTACGGTTCCTATTTCCTGCGTACGACGTATTAATCCAATACCGTCGTAGGTTCAGCACCTAATTCCTGTCAGCCCAGGAATTACTGTCGACCCCATATGTCGTCGGCAAATATTCACGTCCGACTTAGACGAACAGCCGGCTCGCGCTCGCGCGCGACCGGGAAGTCGGAACGCCATAACTTTCTTGATACTTGTCGGAATGAACTCGTTCCGGTGCCGCTGGAATCGCAGAGATATGCCGAATCAGGTACACGCCAATGCGCTTGGCGTTAACTGTACCCGAGCTAGGATGGCCCAGAGAGCCTCCTGCAGAGAACCGTGTCAAAGGCCTTGATATAGTCAACGAAAATGAAGACCAGCGGCAAACTGTCAGGCCGGGGGAAGTCGACGCACCTCCTCCATCAACCGGCGCGCGACAAACACAGCCATGACAGTGTTACGACCACGACGGAAACCCATCTGAGACTCACCCAGGTGTGGATCCAGCGCGGCGCGGAGCCTGTGCAGCATCATGCGCATGAAGACCTTCAGCGCGGCGCTCTGGAGGCAGACACCCCGGTAGTTGCCGGGGTCAGCAGCAGAGCCCTTCTTGTACAGCATGACGCGGATGGCCGTCTGCCACTCAGCAGGCGGAGGCTCGTCAGAGAGCAGGACACGGTTGCAGAACGCCAGCAGAAGATCCTTAACCGCCAGGTCAGGGGTCTTCAGCAGCTCAGCAGAAAGGTGGTCGGCACCGACCGCCGCGTCGTACCGCAGGCGAGCAAGGGCGCCGTCCAATTCCTTCAAAGTGAAGGGGGGGACGACGTCGGCAGTGGCAAGGCAGCCCTCATGCAAGGCGCGGGGACTTGGTAGTACGCGGCCGAGGAGGGGGGCGCTGGCGGCGGCGGGGGTCCGGCAACCCCGAGGCGGGCGTCCGTCTCGGGTACGTGCAGCGGCGGGGGGGGGGCGCGAGCCCCACCGGTCAAGGAAACATTGTGGGCCAACCAGCGGTCAAGGCTCCATGCTTGGTATTTCCATGGTGTTTCGACTTCTTAACACATGTTTATTCATTCCTAACGCCCGGACTCTCGGCTAAACCGAGATTTGTGCAGACTTTTATTGGGTAGCTCCGGGCATGATGGTGCCTCTCGGCCAGCCCCTGCTGGCCCTGCCGGCGATGCTCCTCCCATCCCGACCTGGGCGGACATGCTTAAGCAATGACGCCACCTCCACCACCTCCGCCGTCGCCGCCCAGCTTAAGCAGCAGACGCTGGACCTCCGCGAGGAGGCCGAGCTCGCCAAGCGCAGCCTTAACGTCATAGTCAAGCACTTCGACCCGCTGCAGGACGAGACCTCCGAGACCCTTGCCCTGGCGTTTGAGAACAAAATCCTCAGGATGTCCCCATGGCTATCACTGGTAAGGGCAAGCCGCGGGGGGTGACCCGCCTTCCCCGCTCGCGGGGTAAGGCCGGCCCCTCCCCCTTGCTCCTCACCTTTGACACCATGGCGGATAAGATGGAGTTCCTCAAGTGTCGCAAGCGGCTTGGGGGGACCGCCTACACGCTGGACGACGACTTGACCTTGACGCAGCAACAACGGCGACGGGAGTTATGGCCGACCTACCTCCAGCTTCGGCAGACGGCGGGGCAGAAGCCGGTCTACTGGAAGGGGGCGGAGTCACATCTACGTCGCCCACAAGCCCTGGCAGGCGACCCCTGCCGCCCCAGCCACCCCAGCCACCCCAGCCTAGGGAATATATAGCAGTAGTGTAGACTAGAAAGCTTAGTGACGTGGCCATGTATGCCTAGTAACGTGATGGGCCCACACCCGCCCTTGCAATAGCCATAGCAATTTCGAGTCATTCTTTGCCCATGCAGGGAGTTACTCCCTGCTGAGAGGCCATGTGTACCCTAGCTATAGCCTAGCCACATACCTTCCACCCCATATGTCATGCAGGCCTTCTAGGCCCTCTCCTCAAGCCCCCCCTGGGTGCCTGTGCTTGTTTAGGAGGCATGAACCATCATGGAGGTGCAGGTGCACCTAGTGCACCCAGAGCAGGTGATATAGTTGTACATCCTACACCTGCAGGTTGTCGCCCTGATTGTATTACAAACCCATAGATGCCCCTTAAATTCTCAGGGCTATGTGTTACATGTGCTCCCCACGGAGCTATGATTTTAATTAATTAATTAATGATGGTGCCTGCAAATAGCGTAAGGCGTGACCGTGGCTATTGCTACGGTATGCTGTATTTTCCTGGAAATGGCCTCTGCCACCGGCTCAATAGTGCTTGCAGGCGTAACTCTATATCGTGTTTCTACCTAGTTTCTGCCAGTTTTCCACTTATTTCTGCCTCGACCTCTGCCCAGCCTCTCTAAGACCGCCATCCTACTCGACGTTGCTTGCATGTCAGCCATAGCAGGTTGCAGGCCATGCATGTCAGCTGCCAGTTTGGGTGTGATTGTCCACGCCTCGGCGCCATACGTGAGCACCGTGAGGGCGAGGACCTTGAAGAGCATCGGCGCTTGCGGTGCTCGCCCAGGCCCTTGGAGCGCCAGTAGGTGTTGAGCGCGAACGGAGCCTGGCCCAGGCCAGGCTGATGCGGGTGACAGTCCACATCGTCTGCAGTGTCAGGATCGAGCCAACTCCGCAACAGTTTGAAGCAATCGCGGAACGGGACCTCCGTCCCGTCGAGCAGGCGCGGTAGCGGTGGTGTACTGGAGGCCCAATCACCATCGCCTCAGTTTTGACACTAATTGACCAACCCCACCGCCCTCGATCGCCTCCAGGCCCAGACAGTCCAGCCAGGTCTGAATGTGCTCGGGGCTCGCGATGCTCAAGGGTGGTGTCATCCGCATAAATCAGGTCGGCCAGGCCCGGCAACCAGGTTTAACCCCGCCGTGTTCTTTCTCGTCAAGGATGTCCAAGCCTGGCTCGAACCCCTTAAAAGCAGTAAAGCGCGCACGTGCCCGGCGCATGACGTGATCCACGACAATAATGAACAGGTATGGGGACAGGACACAACTTGCCACACGGTCCCCGTGGTGAAGGGGGAATCATGGGGTGGTGCCTTCCGCAGTCCGCACTACTGCCTGTGAGCCCTCATACAGTCGGCGAATGGCAGCAATAAAAACAGGTGGTACCCGATCCAGAGCTAGGATGGCCCAAAGAGCCTCCCAAAGAACCGTGTCAAAGGCCTTGATACAGTCAACAAAAATGAAGACCAGCGGCAAACTGTCATGGGGGGATGGCGACGCACCTCCTGACTCCTCCATCATGCAACCGGCGCGCGACAAACACAGCCATGACAGTGTTACGACCCCGACGGAAACCCATATGAGACTCACCCAGGTGTGGGTCCAGCGCGGCGCGGAGCCTGTGCAGCATCAATGATGTGCATGAAGACCTTCAGCGCGGCGCTCTGGAGGCAGACACCCCGGTAGTTACCGGGGTCAGCAGCAGAGCCCTTCTTGTACAGCATGACGCGGATGGCCGTCTGCCACTCAGCAGGCGGAGGCTCCGGCGTCAGAGAGCAGGACACGGTTGCAGAACGCCAGCAGAAGATCCTTAACCGCCGGATCAGGGGTCTTCAGCATGCAGCTCAGCAGAAAGGTGCATGGTCGGCACCGACCGCCGCATCGTACCGCAGGCGAGCAAGGGCGCCGTCCAATTCCTTCATGCAAAGTGCATAAAGGGGTGGACGACGTCGTCGGTGGCAAGGCAGCCCGAGGTCCTGCAAGGCGGGGACTTGGTTATCCGCGGCCGAAGGAGGGGGGCGCTGGCGGCGGCGGGGGTCCGGCAACCCCGAGGCGGGCGGCCGTCTCGGGGTGAAGCGGCGGGGGCCGGGGGCCGGGCCGCGAGCCCCACCGCCGGTCAAGGAAACATTGTGGGCCAACCAGCGGTCAAGGCTGACCGGCGCCGTGCCGTCCCCCGGCCGTGTGCTCCACCGGGGTCCGGGGTGCGCTGCTGCCGGCCGCCGAGCCGGTCGAGGTGGTACCATGTGCATGTCCTTGCCCTGCATGGTTGCGAGCCTGGCAGGCCTTGGCATCCGCGATGCACCAGTGGGCCGCCTCCGCGTCCTGAGCGTGCTCGTAGGCCTCCACGAGGGCGGCCTTGAGCGCTGGTTGCTGCAGCGGGTCCCGGTTACGCTAATTGAGGCACTGCCGGGCGGCCAAGACCTTGGTGGGGTCCTGGCGGTAGAGCGGGCCGAGGCGGCGGCGGGGCATGGCCGGCAGGTGCCGGGCCGCCAGCAACGGGGCACGGGCCGCAAAGCCCGCAAAAATGGCGGCGTTGGGGGCACCCGTGTCCAGCTGGAGCTCACGATCGTCAACGTCTGCCCGCGGGCGCCCAGGGCCGACAGGTACTCCCGTCGGCACCGGTTCCGCTCGTGCTCGGCGTCCGTCCAGTCCTCAGGATCTCCCCGGACCGGGCGTACGTAGAGCAGACCAGTCAGGGCGGACCACTGGGGCGCGGCGCTCGGGCACGTGGAACCGGAGCCGAATGGTCGCGCGCACCAACCGGTCAGTCAGAGCACACCGTGGGCGTGTCAACACTCGGGTGCATGTCCAGAACCGAGGTGCACCTGGGCTGCCGTACCACCACGTAGTCCAAACAGGCCTGACGGCCGTTAGGGCCACGAAAAGTGACCAAGTCCTGTGAGGGACGTTGGAAGTGGCAGTGGACAGCAACCATCCCGCTATCCCGCAAAAAGGCAGAAAACAGGGGAGTGTTGTCGTTAGCAGCCGTGCCGGCAGGCGCAAAGCGACCATGCCAGCAGTGCCCATGCACGGGGAGCGTGGCATTGGCGTCGAGCAGTGCTCATAATAACCAAAAAGTGGCGGGCCGGGGTGACCCCCTCAAGGCTATGCAAGGACTCGAAGAACTCCTGGCGTTCCGACTCAGGTAGACCACTATGGGGTGCATAGCCCACCCCCACCGTGAGGTGGTGTTTAGACCGCCCCTCGACGGAGGTAAAATGGGCTACCAGAAGGCGTGGGGTGAGAAACTTAAGCGTGCCGAGGCAGCCTAGCAACTGCCAGCGGCGAACACAAAAGACCAACACCACCTTGGCCTGGCGTACCGGCCGCTGCCAGCGAAGTAAAACCGCCAGCCACCCGCTAGACGATCAGTGAGTCACCATCATGGCATGATGCCAAGTGGCACCGTGCGGCGATGTTCCTGAACGCCTAGAATAGATACACGATGCATGGGCTATGCAAAAGGCGACGAGCTCCTCTACCCGACAGCTATGGCCGTCTGCTTGAGTAATGTGCGTGCATTGAAGGTGGCAAGGGCCAAGGATGCCGGCTGCTGGCTCACCAGCCTGGGGAGAACGGCGATGGATGATGGGGGTGGATGCGGCGGGGGGCGGAGGTGGGGGTGGAACGGGGGGAAGGGAAGCGGAGGAAATAGTGGTTTTCATCGCATTTATTTTGTCCTGCAGACGTAGGATGCGAGCCTGCCGCCTGCTCTGGGTATTCGGGGATGCTTGCGCAACGCAGAGGCGTAGAAAATCTAGCATGCGTTGGGTGTTGCTATGATCTGGCTGCTGAGAGCTGTCGTTCTAGCCCGAGATACTGGCACCGGCCACCATGTGTCTCAGTCGACTGTGAGGTCGATGCATGGTAGTGGAACGGGGGACTATTTAGAGGCTGTCCCCGAAGCCTGTTAGCCACGAGCCGACGAGGAAGGTTGTCTACCTACTGGCACCAACAGAGGCAGTGCTCACCCTTCTGGCTAGACACCTGACGAGACTCCGCTCCGGGGGTGAACACCTTTAATAATCTGCTTCCCATCAAAGAATGCTGTGCACAAAGGAGCCATCCTGTCAGAAGCAGACGCAACCCTTGGTCTCGAGCGCTTACCCTTGGTCTCGAGCTTCTTGGTCTCCTGGACGATGGTGCTGTTCCACACCGCGCTCCTCGCCTTCAGTTGAGCCGGCGTGTAGTCCTTGTCGAGGCTGAAGTCACCGTGCTGGAGCAGACGACGTGCTCCCAGCACGAGGCGTTTGTCGTGCATGGAGGCCATGGTGACGACGACCAGGCCCAGAGGGCCTGGCAGCCGAATGGCTCGTTCAATGACAACACGGTTCTGGAGCTGCAGCTTCCCCAGAAACGCTGGGCCTCGCAGCTCCTCGGCAAGTGAGTGTGCTGTCTCATGTGCTGCCGCGCCTTGCGGGAAGCTTTTGATTACCATATTGCGTTGGCGTTGCTGCACTGCATTCTGGGTGACCGCAGCGGCAGCGGCAGACTTGGCCGCCTGTTGAACAATGGTGGTCAACTGCTTGCCGGTAACGTCGGCAAACGTGGTAGTTTTCAGGCGGGGGCTGCCAGGGCTGTCTTCAGCTCCAGCAATTGTGCTGTCGCAGCTGCAGACGCCTCCGTCAGGACCTTAATGTCGCCCTGCACGGTCGTAAAAGACTGTGCGAGGTGCTGCAGCTGCACGGTAACATCGGTTGCGGGTGCGGGCCTGGCGATGGTCGTCGCCGGCAGCTCGACAAGTTCAGGGCAGCACGAAATAAGACAGTCAAGGCGGCACTGTTCAACAGACCACTGAGGCCATTCATCCGAAGCAGCCTCCATAACCTGGCCGCTGCGAGGGTTGCGAATCGGGGCGTTGTGTTCGTTGTGGAGCTTCAGCACGTTTAGCACTTCGGCGTTGCTGAAGCCTAGGAAGTCAGCGATGTCGTCCAGGCTCAAACGCTTGTCTGGCATGTAGAATGAGGAAGAAATGGAGTCCGGCAAGGAGGTTGCAGCATCTATCGGAGTTGCTTCCGAAGTCTTGGGCCGCTTGTGAGCGGCGCTCCCGGCGGCGACATTGCTGTCATTGGCGACTTTGTTTGCAGCAATCTGGGCATTGATCAATAAATTCGGCAGCAAGAGCTGAAGACGATGCGGGGACCTCCATGGCTACGTTTAATAGCACCTAGACGAGGGCAGGGGGCGCAGGCACACGGCTCACGTGCGTGGTGCCGCCATAACGTGCAGAAAAATAGCGATATCTGCTGGGCAGGCCGCTGGCGATAACTTGCGAAATCCTGGGCGATGGCTGCCAAAAATTAGATCAGCGTGTTCGTCATCAAAAGGCGAGTCTGTTGCAATTTACCTGACCAAATTTCATGCCCGGAGTCAAAAGTTATGAGCATTCTCGGCATCCATAGCTCGGCACACCGTAGACGACTTTTGCCTATACATGACATATATAGCATGTTCGACTAGTGCATCACACGAATACAACAAAATAAATTGTTGTGAAGAACTGAACGAAACAACGAGCTGTATGGCACATTGCTCGTCCTTCCATACTGCACAAGCCTAACCTGCCGCTACATTCAAAATCAACCAATCACAACACTGGACGAATTAATCCGACAAGCTAAACTTTGGCGCTATAACTTTAAGATGTGCCGAATAGACACAAATAGACAAAGGGAATAACGTAAGCCATGCCAGGCACCGCCTGGCTTCCTCGCAGGTAAATCTGGTGTCGCTCGTTGAAGTCCTGACATACCACAACCGGTCCTGGTGCCTTGCCAACTTGCTGTGTACCAGCCTTCGACAACTACCCCAGGGATGGACGTCAAGGAAGGTCAGATCCGCTGAAAAGTTCCAACAGAAAACACAGCAGACTTGTACGGAAGTGCACAAATCCGCGGCGCCAGCCAAAGGCAAGCGGTACAGGGAACCGTAGATGTACGGACGTAAATGTTACGCCGGAAATCTGACAAGACCACACGTAAATCAGTGCAGAATGGGACGGCGCGCGACATGCTTGCTACTATCACAACTCATGTCACGTTAACCGTCGAGACAAAGCACCCGGCCCTCTGACCTCTCCATCGCATCAAGGACCGCGGGGGTTGATCGGTCACACCCCCGGACATCCAGGTGGTGAGCTCACCAATGGGACCGCGTGTAATCAATCAATCAATCAATCAATCAATCAATCAATCAATCAATCAATCAATCAATCAATCAATCAATCAATCAATCAATCAATCAATCAATCAATCAATCAATCAATCAATCAATCAATCAATCAATCAATCAATCAATCAATCAATCAATCAATCAATCAATCAATCAATCAATCAATCAATCAATCAATCAATCAATCAATCAATCAATCAATCAATCAATCAATCAATCAATCAATCAATCAATCAATCAATCAATCAATCAATCAATCAATCAATCAATCAATCAATCAATCAATCAATCAATCAATCAATCAATCAATCAATCAATCAATCAATCAATCAATCAATCAATCAATCAATCAATCAATCAATCAATCAATCAATCAATCAATCAATCCAGCTGGCACAGGATGCCGCCTGAGCGTTGATACCACCGGCGACCTGCAACACTGCCGCTCCCCAATTCCAGTCTCTGTAACCGTGGACAATGGCGGGCCACCAATTCGACAATCTCGTACGTAATCATGGCATTGCCCGACAGATCCAACACCCGCAGCTCACGCCCTCCTTTCTGGATCAGCCTCGCCACGTCCTGGTCCCCAAGTTTGCAGCACCGCGCCGTCAGCTCACGCAATCGCGGGAAGAAACCGCCAACACCCGCTAACGCCCCCGCAACTGCGCCATCCGTGCACGGGGATGACACGTCCAGCCGAACCAACTTCTGGCATCCCGATGTGAGCGCCGCCCATAGGCTGCTGGCATTGATATGGCATTTAGCCATCTCTAAGGCACGAAGCTCAGGACAGACTCCCGCCGCAAGCGCAAGTAAGAATCTGTCGCCCGCGACGCCCGAACCACTGACGCTCAGCTCCTCCAGCCCTTTGCAACTCTCTGCTACGCGGCAAATGCCGGCATCTGTCACCAACGGGCACTCCTCGACCGCCAACTCCCGCAGACGCGGGCAGCTACCAGATATGCGCCCGATTCCAGCGTCTGTCACCTCATGGCAGTGACTCACATTTAAGTACTCCAGCCCCGGGCATCCCATTGCCACCCGCGCCATGCCGGTATCTGTAAGTGAATCGCAATAGTGCACATTCAAATGCTCCAGCCGTGGACACACGTCCGCCACTGCGCTGAGGCCATCATCCGTCACGTTGGTAGCCGATAGGTTGAGGTAGCGTAGGCCCCTACACCTCCCCGCCAGTGCGGCTGCGCCCTCGTCCGTCACCGTGTAGAATCCCATGGCGTCTAACCACGTGAGCCGGGGGCAACCAGCCGCGATCTTTGTTAAACTGACATCCGTGACTCCACCCCAGTCGCCCTCCCACAGGAGCTCCAGTCGCTCGAGTTCTGAGCAGTGCTGCGCGACCATAGAGATGCCTCGTTCCGTGACCGGCTCGGAGATGGCCAGGCGGCGCAAGCGTGGGCACCCGTGCGCCAGCGCGGTGATTCCGTCGTCGGTCACGGGGGTCTGGTCAACGTCCACGTGCTCAAGCAAAGGGCAGTTGCGACTTATAGAGACTAGGTGCTCATCCCTGAACTGGTGACAATCCGAGACGGAGAGCCGCCTTAACCCTGGGCCGCATGCCTCCACCACCGCTTGCACGCTCGCGCCGTTGACGTTGCAGCCGGAGACATCAAGGGACGTCAGCACACGTCGCGCCGAACCCGACCGCGCAAGTGCCAGCAAGCCAGCGTCGGTTACGTCGCTGCACCCGGCCACGTCCAGGTACGTCAGCCCCTGGTACCTCAACGCGACATCTTGCAGGGGCAGCACGCCGGCGCTGATTTCATAATCTGAATAAATTCTGTAGGCGGAGGGCCAATTGAGGGTCCACAGGTGAAACCTTCGCGTCGACCAGGGCACCTCGCGATCCGCTCTTGAGGCCATGCTTAGTGCTGTTAGCCGCGGGCACTTGGCCAACAGCCAGGGCAGCGTGGTCGTGCCCGGGGTGCAGCCATCCCCCGCCACGTCCTCCCCAAACAGCTCGGTCAGGGAGAGGAAAGATTCGTCAACGGCGGCTAGGAAGGTGCGGCACGTGCACCGCACTCGCACGCGGTCCGGGATGGGGAGGGCCCCCATGATGTGGGCGCCCACGCCAGGGATCGCCATGATCCCTTCCAGGGACGCCGCTTGGGAGGAACTGTTGAGCATCCTGTCCCAGATGCTGGCGTGAAGGAGTGAGGCGCCCTCTGCGTTTGTGGGGGGGACCACGCAGGCAAAGTTCCTGGTCCCGGCAAAGGTTAATCATGACCAACCAAAGGCATGACTGCATAACACGCGAACACTGAGACCGAGACCTAAGAAGTAACTCTCCCACGCAAGCATACCCCCCCCCCCCCCCCCCAACAGCTAACTAAAGATTGGGTGATGATGACAGATGGTAAATGCTCTACAGAATGCTTGACACAAGATGAGACCCTACAAGGCCGGCCAGTGTTTTACCATGCCTCCAATGGCGACAAAATCAGGGTCAGAAAAACATTTCTGCCCCTGTTGGCAGCATTGTTATGATGGTGAGGAAGACCAGACGAAATGAGACTGGGAGATGTTGAAAATATAAACGGAGGGGATGAGCTTGAAAAAAGCGTTGAAAAAAAATACACCGAGTGAAAGAGGTTGGGAAAAGCATCGAGTGAATGAGGTTTTAAAAAGCACCAAGGCATGAATGAGGTTGGAAAAAGGAACTGAGTTATGGACCCCCAGCCGCAGATTTGTCCCGCTCTGGAAAGGTTACGCTGCGCAAGAGAGAGACAGGCCTACCGCCGCGCTCCCGCCAGCAGCAACGAAGGGCAAATCAATTTTTATTGGAATGACATTTAAGTACGAAACCCTGACAGAGCCCTGCCCTCCCCCGCAAAAAACCTCACAGGTGCAACGTAACCTGCAGAATGCAATACACCACATCACCAGCAAGGGTTGCAGAGCCAAGTGTGCACGCGCCTGGCACAATCAACTGGCTGGCAAACATACTACGTTTGCCTAGTGTCAAACGTACGACCAAAAAACGAGGCGGAATGGCAAAAAAAAGAGGCGGAATCGCAGCATTAAAACCGAGGAAAGCCAAGCTTTGAGGCTGAGGAAAAAGGGCGCGACACCCCCAGGGACAAATACGACAAAGATGGAGTCATACACGCCGATCTATACAAACTGGAATGCGGCTATGCGGAGATACTGGCTTATAGGCAACGCGCAGCACAAGGGCTGGGACCCTGGCCACACCCAAACACCCCCAGCCCCCTGGAAAATTTTCATATGTCCATGGGGAAACATGGGGTCTTCACTGACATGCACAAAATGACTTACTCCAAGGTAGAGTGGCTACCTTGGGCAAGTGCACCTCCTTTCTAGTCGGTTAACCCTCCATAAACTTTACCTATCGGAAACATGGGGTCTTCACTGACATGCACAAAATGACTTACTCCAAGGTAGAGTGGCTACCTTGGGCAAGTGCACCTCCTTTCTAGTCGGTTAACCCTCCATAAATTTTACCTATCGGAAACTTTTGGGAAACGTTTGGATAGTAAAAATAAATCCATTTACATGGAAAAGCCGCGACAAAGCAGGTGGGTGGTTCGACCGGTGGCTGGTGGCTCGGTGGCTAGCTGGCTGGGTGGCTGGCTGGCTGCCGGCTGGGTGGGTGGGTGGGTTGGGGGTTGGGGGGGGGGGCGGGGGAGGCGGGCGGGCGGGCGGGCGGGCGGGCGGGCGGGGGGGGGGGGAGGGGGGTGGGCGTTTGGGTGGGCGGGTGGGTGGGTGGGTGGGTGGGTGGGTGGGTGGGTGGGTGGGTGGGTGGGTGGGTGGGTGGGTGGGTGGGTGGGTGGGTGGGTGGGTGGGTGGGTCGGTGGGTGGGTGGAATGAAGGTATCGGACAGCAATTGCGTCAAAGTGACTGTGTCAAAGTGTAAGGGTAGAACTGGATGCCGTGTGGAAAATCAAACACCGGTATACGGGCAACGTCAACGGCAAATAAATTGCAAACCACACATCAATACCCGGAAACTAATTATGATATAAGACCAAAAGCATGGGCAAAAATAATTCAAAGCCAGTACCAATGCGCGTATAAGCTTTAGTTTAATGCAAGGAAAAACAAGACGCAATTCTACTAATTAGCACGCGTTACTCCTTAACATGCAAAGCCTGTAAGCAAAAAACCTGAAAGCGAGCGACTTCCTTACCCGATGCGAGGAGAAGCCTACTGTAGCTCGTGCTGCCTTAGGCAGGACGCTCAATCAGGACGCTACGACCACCAAGACGTCTGAAGTAGGGAGGTCTGATGAGACGCTCCGACCGCGCAACCCGCTATGGCGACTGCATTAGGACGGCATGAAGCTGAGGCGTTGCTCAAACTCTTCTTATGCTTGTCACAATGTATGTATCGGCATGTATCGGCATGAAGGGTAGTTTTGCTCATACCCTGATATTTATGTCCAAACGTGCTTTGGCATAGCTATAGCTTGATGTTCTGCGTTTTACAGTTTACAATAACTGACGCTGTTGTACGAGAGGAAGTCCTACCATTCAAAGTTTCAAACGGACTGAGTTTGTGGCAGAACCAGGCGCCGCGCCAAAAATAATTCAACGGTCAGATCTGGCGGGAACGACAGATCTAGACGTCAGCTTTTCGTAGCCCTATTCAGACCGTACTTTGGACATCTGGCCAGGGAGATATGGTCGAGCAAAGTAGGGAGGGTACCACGGTCAAACAGGACCGACGTGAATGAAAATAATTGACATCCGCGGCTATGGCGGCACAGACAACTGACTGGTATGAGAGCATGGCTTGGCATATCGAACTGAAATTTTGCAGGCATGATCCTTGATTCCTAAAAAGGTTATATGCGTGCCCAGGCAACGTTTGGATGTGCGCCAATAGGTCTCGAGGTTCTGTTCGGTGCAGCAAATCGTTTCAGCGGCCAGGCGGCGACAGTGCCTATGCTACCTGTTGCTCGGCAGCAAACGTCCATGTATTTGCGCGCGGATAGACTTGTTACGTTATTCTTGACATGTTTTATTAGCGCTGACGGCCTGGAAAGGTTCGAGGCTACGTCCGTGAGGTGGGAGTGCTGGCTCCCGCACAGCAGGTAATCTGCGGTTTCGACCTGGTACGTATTAGCCTGTTAGCGTGTATATATTACCGTACCAAGTTGTTCTATTGTTTACAAACTAATCGTAGACATGTAATCGAGGGTTTTTGCTTGTCCTTTTGTTGCTTTAGTGCTTGTACGCGTTCGTTTGTGATGGTTGGGGAATAGCACTACGTCACGCAGATTTTGGACCAGATTTGATTGCTATTAGCTGAGGCTTCAACGAAATCAGTGAATTAGCGTTTGTTATAGTTGGTAAATATCGTAGGCTTGATAACACGATGCTTTTCCCTGCTCAAACATCGCGAGACAAGTGGTTTTCTGGCCAGCGCTAGGCATTACTTCTTGGTTTGCTGGCCGAAGTCCGCCTTCTTCTTGTGCGTCCATAGTGCATGCAAGAGACATGGATGGCCAAGGCCTGCTTGCATGGAAGCATACCAAGTTAGTTCTTTTGTTTTTTCTGTCATTGCCAACCATTGGAGTTGCTTTATAGTGTGTTCAGATGCATTGGTAATGTAGCTCTTAGAAAAAGATGGCGAGAAAGATGGCGAGCTGCGGCCGCTTTACTGCTAATGACTTTCGCATGATGGGCCTCGCAGGGGGTGTCAGAGCTCTGTTAAACCTGCAGACACAGGCTTCCACCCATGCGCCATGCTCACAAAGCCGGCCCCCCAACAGCAAAGACGATCTGAAGGCAGTCGTCCAAGCTGCGATGGAGGAGCACATGGCACCATTGGCTGCCCAGCTTGCAGGACTGACAGCGCCTGACGGCCCCCTCACTGCCCAGTCACAGCCAAGGTCAACAATATTGAAGCCAAAGTCGCGCTAAAAATCCAGCCCCAGTTTGCCGCCACGCACGAACACATTGCCGCCAAGGTTTCCGAGGCCACAGCCACTGCATGTGACCGCCCGCCTTAACCAGCTAGGTGGAAGGCATGGAGTTGGCCAAGGCATTGTTAAGCTTGAGGCAGTCGCCACCCAGGTTGACGCCCTTGCCAAGCAGGTCCCCGAGATAGCTGAGCGAACAGCCACCATCGCTGCCCAACCGACTGGGAGGGCCAGCGATGGCCTTTCGCCTCACTCCTGGGCGGACCTGCTCAAGAGCCAGGCAACCTCTACCGCTGCCATCACCACCAAGCTCGAGGAGCTGCAAAGGCAAGCGCAGTGAGGCCGCCGACCGCGACAGTCGCCGCTGCCAAGTCATCCTCAGGCGCTTCGACACGAAGCGGGGGGAGACCCCAGACTCCCTTCGCAACGCGCTCAAGGACCCTAGCTCTTCGCGCGCATGGAGCTGCAAGGTACTAGTATGACACTGCCGGGTGCCCGGACCGCCTGCATGCCCCGTTCACGGGACAAGCTGGGCCCCCCGCTAGTGGTCCTCACCTTCAGCGACATGGACGCGAAAGCCAAGTTCCTTGCTCGCCGCAAGAAGCTGGAGAACTCCCCGCGGTCGGTTGACGATGACCTGACGCCGGCCCAGCAGCAGCAACGCCTTTGATCGGTGGCCTGACTACATCCGCCACAAGGCCAGCCCCGAGAAGCCCCCGGTGTACTGGCGGGGCGGGGACCTTTATGTCAACAACAAACCGTGGCAGCCCCCCCGGGCTCCCCCGGGATAGAGAAGATGGCATGTTAGTGATGGCATTAGCTCTGCAATTTGATCCGCAGTATGTGTAGATGGGCGATTTGGAATCAGTGGTATGTGATGACATTAGCTCTCAGTTATAGTTTACTTGCTCAGCCATGGCTCCTGGCGGTCATTCGCTTGCGCCTCAGCCTACGTCTGTCGTCTTGACACAGCCTTACCGCATCCGCTTCGCCTTAGCCTACCTTTTTGCTGTACATGCACCCACATGCCGGTTGGGCCTGCACCCAGATGCATATGGAGAGAGCCCAGTGTGGCCTGCTGGCCTCTTGCGGCAGTGAGAGAAGCTTGGGCGCCCTTGATCCCTCGCAGAGATTCTATGAGTGGCGTTTGCTCGCCAAATGTGGCCGTATCGCGCGAGTTTTAGCAAATTGTGGCGTTATCACCTCGAAATGACCGCTCTCGATACGCCACAAAGTGGCGGTGCTGTGCTACTTGGCAAATGCTTGATGCCACATAATGGCCGTGCATCATCCAATGCAAGTACCTAGTGATGCCACACTTGGCCGTATCAAGATGAGTTCCCGCCGGCTGTCCGCCACAACTCACAAGTCTCCCCGGCCTGCATGCATTTGTAGTAGTGCCAGGCTGTATACTGTAGGAAGTTACTGGCTATAGTGGCTAGGGTACGGCCGCTGATACGTTTTAACGCCTTTTCCACTTCAGTTTTGTTGATATTATTTCACGTGACAAACTTGTAGGCGAATGAAAAGCTGCAATAACAAGCAATAAAAGCTGCAGCCGGGCTGCTATACTGCATGGCAATTCAATTATTAAGTGTATTGATATATGACAACGAATTGTCTCCTTGATATGACAACGAAGCTACAGCTGTACTGTAACGCACCGACGGAAGCACATATTTTTAGGTTAATTTTGACGAAGGTAAAGAATGCAGTGTAGGGCTGGTACTGGAAACACGTACTTAGTCCAGCCGGCATGCCGACCATGTCTAGCTCCTGAAGGCGAGAGTACCAAGATCAAAAGGCGAACAGTAGGGTTGCCTGGAGCTAGTCTCGGACGATGAGAAGAACCTTGCACATGGCGCGGCACCGTTAAATACCATGTGCAAGTACATGTGCAAGCTTAATTTGTGGCCAGCGCATGCGGGGACGCCGGCCGCGTTTAGCTTGACACGAGTGGTGGGGCACTCTGGCCCACATTGTGTGTAAGGGTGCCCCTTTTTGCACCAAGTCTCCGGGTGATCTGCAGGAGCGTCTCATGAAGGTCTATTTTGGCAAGTCCAGGTGAAGCGGAATGCAAAGAAGAAGTTGGATGCTAAAGTTCAGGCTGCTGCCACTTCCAGCGCAGGCTCGGTGCTGGTTCTTCCAGCCAGCCTCGCCAGCTTGTCCAAACTTTGATTTCGAATGCTTTCTGGCCATGAAGCAGTCCGATGTCCTCCAGGCCCAGGCGTCCTTTTTCTATGAAAACGCCATCCCTTTTCACGCCGCATAGATATCATGCAGTATAGTTCATTGCTGTCACGCATTATGAATTACAAGCGAAATGCAATGATGCCGGACACTCCCCCAGTTGATCCCCGGTATTGACATCCCCCCGCCTCTTCCATGAACACCCCGTACATTCAGTTGATGGCAGCATTATTGTTCGCCATATTGTGAACCCCCTTCATAAATACTTGGCGTATTTGCAGTATTTTTGGGCCTCCGTACATACCCCGTATGGAAGCATGGACAAACACGGGCGCCATGGATGGCGCCACAGCTTCGACTTTCTGTATTCTTGAGCCACGCGCCGCAGGCCCCAAGCCTCCAGGCACTCATTGCCGCCAACACAGACGCCCAGCAAGGCCCCGCCAACACTCCTAGTGCTTCCCCGGAAGCTGACCTGCATGCAACAGCTCAACCAGACAGTCGCGCGCGGCCATGCATGGCCGCCCAGCTCGACGACCTGTCGTCTACTCTGCGCCAAGACACCTCCGCGCTAGGTGCGCACCGGTTCATGTAGTGCATGGTATGGCCGACGTGAAGGCATGCAGCCCTGGCCACCTCACCCCAGCCGGCAGCCCAACAGCCTCCCAGCTAGCTATGCAACCATGGTGAAGCAGGCTGACATACTGCTAACATGATGGCATACGCTGCCCGGAGGGGGCCACCGGCCCACAAGACCACAATTGAAGAAGATCACCGCTCACGCAGCATTGTGGTACGCTTCTTCAGCCCTGTAGGGGGTCCCCAGGAAACGGACACCATGCTTGCCCACCGCCCGCATAGGGAACTCATCGTAGATTTGCTTCACCTGGGCCATGAACGCATTCGCATTGAGTCGGCAGCATGGATGGCAGGCCAAACTGGCCCCATCCGGGTGACCTTCACAAGCGTCGCCTGCAAGGTGAAGGTCCTTCAGGCCCGCAAGCTTCTGGGTGTATTTGGCAAACCCAGCATCGACAACCTGCTCTCGCTCACAGCGCGTCATCAAGAATGGCCTGCTGGCATGCAAGCGAGGCAGCGGTTCAGGCCAAGGCACGAGGAGTTCGCACTTACGTCCGCGTTGTCAACGACACCCCCGTTCTTTTCATCAACGGGCAGCGCACGGACATGCAAGCTCCCAACAAGCGACACATGCAAGCCACGTCCCAAGCCGGCCCCTGCATGCTGCATCGTCATCGTCAACGCACGTCCCCGGCATGGAGGGCGCCTGGTACTTGGGCACACCCTCGCGGCCTCGCGGTACAATAGGCTTTGGGCACAGCCTTAATTTAAATTAATAAACAGGCCCCTTTCCATCTCCGATTCGGTTTTCTGGCCTGCGCTTTGGGACATCCTCGAGCTGTTCCGGATCCCCCGCCCCCTGATTGCTGTCATCCGCAACCTGTATGAAGGGTCCACCACTTCGGTGCGCACTTCTTATGGGACCACGCCACCATGCCCTTTACAGAAGGGTGCGTGGCAGGGCTGCGTGCTGTCGCCCTACCTCTTCATTATTGTGGTCGAATACGTAATGATTCAGGCGCGCAAGCGATTTGCCCGCATCGTGGGTCGGGAACCAGGGGTGCAGGTTGCTAACAAATTCTGGTATGGCGGAGCGGACACGGAGATTCGGCTGGCAGACATCATCTACGCAGACGACACCACCCTCTTCGAGGACACTGGGCACGTGCAGACATGGCTTGACTGCCTGGCTATCGAGGCTCGGGCAGTGGGGCTTGAGGTCAGCAAGAAGACAGAGGCCCTGGCGGTTGGGCTCACCCACTCACCGCCACCCCTCTATCTCCTCGACGGCTCTCAAGTCCTGTATCGGGACCGCGTCAAGCTGCTAGCTGGGCAGCCTGCTCCCCAGCTGCGAGGTCGATGTGGACCATCGCATCTCCCTCGCCTGGCACGCTTTACGCCAGTACCGGGCCCTGTGGCGCAAGCGGCCTGGGCAAGATCGAGAAACAGGACCTGTTCAAGGTCCTCGTCCTTCCTGTTCTCACGTATGGGGCCGAGACGTGGACCCTCACCGCCGACCTGGCCCGCAAGCTGGACGGCGCGGTCACCAACATGCTGCGTTCCATTTTCAGTCTAGTAGGATATGCTGCTCATGTCCGCAATGAGGACCTTTACCAGGGCATGCCATATATCACCAGCACCATTAAGCAACGCCGCCTGCAGCTAGTAGGGCACCTAGCTCGCACCAACCAGGTAGACACCTCACGTGGCCCCCCCGCAGGACTGCGACCAGCCCAGCCTGGCCGGCACCTCCTGACGTGGGCTGGGCCCAGTGATGTTAGACGCCGCAAGGCCCGCACCTTCAAGGAACAGCTAGTAGAGGACATGGGGGGCCTAGGCCTCTCCGTGATTTGGAAGAAGATGATGGACAAGGCCAAGTGGGCCCAGGTCATAGAGGACAACGAGCCCCCCCCAGTGGGGAAGCGCCCGCGTGTGCAATCCCGCGGGAGGCACGCTAGATAGCTCCCCCTAGGGCAGCGTGCGGCTGCCTAGATAGATGTTGTAGTTAGAATGTTGTTAGATATCGATGTAGTATGTAGCCAATGTAGATAGATTAGACCGGTAGGAATGTGTGCACCCATCCATCCATCCATCGGGGTTAACGCTCCGTGACTCCCCAACGGGAGCACGAGTCTAATTAATTAATTAATTAAGCAGCGGCGCCTGCAGCTAGTAGGGCACCTAGCTCGCACCAACCAGGTAGACACCTCACGTGGCCCCCCCGCAGGACTGCGACCAGCTCAGCCTGGCCGGCACCTCCTGACGTGGGCCGGCCCCCCTGATGTTAGACGCCGCAAGGCCCGCACCTTCAAAGAACAGCTAGTAGAGGACATGGGGGGCCTAGGCCTCTCCGTGATTTGGAAGAAGATGATGGACAAGGCCACGTGGGCCCAGGTCATAGAGGACAACGAGCCCCCCCCTGTGGGGAAGCGCCCGCGTGTGCAAACCCGTGGGAGGCACGCGCCAGACAGCTCCCCTAGGGCATCGTTAGGCTGTCTAGATAGATGTTGTAGTTAGAATGCTGCTAGATAGATGTCGTAGGGAGCTAATGTAGATAGATTAGACCGGTAGGACTGTTTGCACCCATCCGTCCATCCATCCATCCATCGGGGTTAATGCTCCGTGACTCCCCAACGGGAGCACGAGTCTAATTAATTAATTAATTAATTTCCATCTCCATGTCGCACCGTGCGAGCATGATCGGGATGCAAGGTCGCCAGGCACGCGCCACGGTCTTGAAACCCTCTCGCCAATTTTCCAGCCTCACTCGCCTCTTGGCCCGCCTTGAGCGGGACAAGGCTCATGCAGTCGACACGCCAGTGACCCCAGCCAGGACGGAGAGGACGCATATCTGCCCTGAAAGAAAGACTGGAGCCATGCGTTGAAAAGTCTTAACTCCAATCGCCACCCTCCCCCCCCCCCCCGCCCCCCCCCCACCTCCAGCACTACCCTTCTCCACCCCCCCCCCCCCGCTCATCCATCCATCGGGGTTAATGCTCCGTGACTCCCCAACGGGAGCACGCGTTTAATTAATTAAATTATTAATGAGGGATAGGGGGCAGAGTTTTGCACACTCAGGGATTAAATTAGCACTTAGGTTCTCCGTGACTCCCCAACGTGAGCATGTGAATTAATTGATTAATTAATTAATGCAAACTAGCATCTGGGACACACCCAGCCCGGCTGGGCTCGGCCTGCCGCATCAGTTCAACAGTTGTCTTGCTTAATGCAACCAGCACATGCGGGTGACTGTACAAGATCCAGGGCATATCTCCGCGCATGGCCCTTGCGTACTTTCTTGTGAAAAGGTCATGGTCCCATTATCTTTATTATCTTACTGTCATAAATATGGGCAGGGGCTGGCGCTGACGAGGTACTCACATGACATCCAGCAAACCATGCATGGATGGGAATCGGGCGCCACAAGGTACGACAGACCAACAAAAAAAAACTGTCATGATGATGCTACTTCTGGATGACGTGCCCCCAGCCACGCGAGCGCATCGGATCTGGTATGCACGAAGCCAGCCATATGTTCCCCAGCCACCCAGTGGCCAACGAGGGACCCTGAAAATAGAATACACAGCAGCGAGATGAGGCCCTGGTAAGCGAGGCGAGGGGTTGGATTCCGCTTTTCGAGATTCGCCACAGGGTCCGGGTCTGCTGCAAGAACTGTGGTGTCAGCGTCGACAGCTAAGACCTATATGCATGGTAGCTAGCATCCGATCTACGGAGGACGAGGGATGCGCAGCGCACCAGCGCCGACATTGAAGTGTTAGTATTACAGCAACCCCCGCACAGGGTCGTGCTCCTCCCCCGAGCAGGGTGCTATTTTGGCTGGAGCCGCTTTCTTTCCAACTCCAGCACCTTCTTTACCCGCTGGAGTAACGAGGCGCTGCCGCCCGAGCAGTTGTCGGGCAGGTAGGGGGACGTGATGCACACTTCATCGAGCACGATGATGTCCGCCTTGCGCCAGCGAACAGGAAGGGTTTTCGAGAGAGCATCAAAGATGCGCTGGGCTTCCTCAGTTACCCCAATGCCCACTCGCTGGGCTGCCTCCTCAGCGAGCTTCACGGCCGCTTCTTCCCTAATGCGGCACTGCTGACGATCGACATAGGGAAGGCGGGCAGCGGCTGTTCCCGCGCCCTGAGGAGGCGGGCCGCTAATCACCTGCACACTTTGAACAAAACTAGTCTGTAGCAGCCGCAGAGACCTGGCATTCGCTGGCCCGGACGCCGGGCCTTGCAGCACAACGCAATTGGATGCCTCGTCAAAGGCAAAGATTTCGCCCTCGAAAGACTCGCCCAGTGTCGTCTGGATGCTAACGCAACAGCCCAGGACCCAGTCAAAGGTCGAAGCTGGCGTAGCAGTCTCACAAGCCGACGACCCCTGCCCTTCCATTGGTGTAGTTTACGCTGCTACCTGAGGCGGGCTTACCCATTGCAGGGTGACTTAACAATCAGCGACCTCATATCCGTTGTAGGCGCGTTGCAAGGCATTTTAAAAAGGCAATCCCAGCCTTCGTGCCTTACGGGTCATGCTGCTGGTAATCCGGCATCCTTATCTAAAAAAACAATGCCATTAAAAACAGCGAAATTATACCAATTTAACATCCGTGACCCCATGCCACCTCGGGCCCAGACGCAGCAGTTGAGTTGAGTTTATTCCCGCGCCGGTTGGTCCGGCAGGGGACGCAGCAGTGAGGAGCAAATCGGAGCCCGATTCCCCAACTGATAGGCTTCACCTTTGCCAGCTAGTGCCCAACCATCGCGATTCCCGCAAGCTGCAACTTTGGCGCTCGCGGTGGCCTTCGCTGACATGAAGCAAAGCTACCTTGGTTTGGCATGGCGTTGGGCGTCCATGTTGGAACAAATCAGCTCCTTCCCTTCGGGGAGTTTCGAAAATCTGGGTGCATCTTCGTGACATCCGCTTAGTACCTTTGTCTGTGGTGTCATGCTGTTTTTAGGGCCCTCGGCCGTTTCCAAATCTCTGCTACCCATGTGGCGTGGGAAATAACAAAAAGTCAACAACAACAACAACAACCTGACATCTGAGCAAACTAGTAATAACAACAACTGCTCCAGATGACCACATCTGCTCTGTATTCCCGTTTCACCCCCGTTTACTTAATTCAGCCCAGTTGGCCCACGCACTTTGTTGTTGAATCCTGTATTCGCAGCACCGTATCATTTCAGCCCCTCTGCCGTACCCAGATTGCTTTCGTATCCTTCATCAGGTTCAGTTATGAAAGCTCATGTCAGGGACGTTGTCAGTACGGCAGCATCGAGCCGAGGGGTTGGGAATTTGGAGGGCATGGGCAAAAACCAGAACTGGCTTTGTTTGTTGCCGGCGCTGGCGGCGCGGCGTGCGCCCGTTCGGTCAAATTCGTTGTTCCCCAATCCCCAAATTCCCCATGCGCGGCCGCGGTAACCGGATGTATTCCGACTTCCGAGTTTCCACTTTCCGACGCCTGCCACAAGCCCTGCGTTTGGCAGCATTTTCCTGTTGTCAATTTGAGCATGCCGGCCCGCGGCCAAGTTGACACCAAAAAAAGAATGCGCGGGTAAGCTTGCTTCTACTGTCGTTGATCGCCAACGTTGTCGCTGGAAGCATCAAGGACGCGAACCCGGGGAGGTGGGACTAGACACTAAAAAGTATGCCAGTCGAGCTGCCAGACAATCGGTAAAGCTGAAGCTTCCTACACAACAAGCAGTCGTGCCATTTGCCAGACAGGCAGGAAAGCCGAGTTTTATTCGTCTGATAGCCGTGACGATGAAATTGTTATTTTCCCGGCATTGCCATTCTCGACTTTGAAAAAGCTCTGGTGCTCTTTATGTATTAGCTGTGCGGTATTTCTTCAGAGTGTCATCGGAACTTGCGCCTGCACTGCAACAATGGCGAAATCGCGGTTTATGCGCAGTCCCAGGGAGTACTTCCTCCTTCTAGGACTTGCATATCTTGCTGCAATTAATGTCGCCCAGTTTGCCGGTGCATCCATGGTTGTTGAACTAGATCAGGTGTCCTTCCCGAAAATCGTGGCAAAGCATAAAAAACCCATATACGTGGAATTTTACGCTCCAGGTGAGCACCCCGTCTCATGGCACGTGTTCTCTTCACTTACATGCAAGTTTCAAAATGTATGTCTTAGTGCGTCGTCTGTGCTCGGTATTTGGCCCCCCATCTTACTGTCACCTGTTGCCCCATCTTACTGTCGGGGTGACGTGTCACGCTTGACGCTCATGTGCATGGCCGGATTCTTCTCTCGGGGTGCTCCAGATTGCGGCCATTGCCAGCAGATGGAGCGCGTTTTGGAAGAGGTCGCGGAGGAGCTGACTGGGCTGGTCACGGTAGTCAAGGTGGACGCCAGGAGCTCCCACAACATCAACAGGGAATACGGTGTCCGCCAAACGCCGACGTTACTACTATTCAAGTGCGTCCTTGAGTACACGATTTCGAAGGGCCGCCACTTTGTGTTCTATTGTCGTCTGGCGTGTTGCAGTGGGCAGTTTGACTGGTGTCGTGGATGTTAATACCATCAGCGTCACCGTCACCAGTGCCCCCCACGTCCCCACCCCCTATGCCTGCCCCCAACTGCCCGCTTCTGGAAGACTACCCATGGTTTGCCGTGTTCGCATAGGCCGTCCTTGACCCAGTATGGGCAAATTACCTAATACTTCTACCTCCTTTCCTGGCCCTTTTGCACGGGACCATGCGACGGGTCAGGAGCATTCGTAAATGTCTCAACAACCTCCCAAGTAACGTGTGTCATTGAATACCTATCATCATCTCATCAGTATCAACTACCTGTCATTCCCCACGCGATAGGTAGCTATTCCATGTTTTCTCTCCTGTGTTTCTCCCATGTTGCCTTTAATTTTCTTCGCCGCACCATATGTAATGCAATTATTAGGGCTGTCAGGACTATCCAGAACACTATCATGATAATTTCATTTCACCCATCACAAACTTATCCCGCATGCTATCTTCACGCACCATCGCCTGGAGGAAATGGGTCGGTATAGTAACCTCTTATGCCATCAACCCAAAACACCACCTGCAGGAACGGGTCGATCGTGGAAGAGTCGCGCGAGGACCTCCACGGGTTGCGCGCCGCCCCCTACATTGTCCAGTACCTGCGGCGCTACGTCGGGTCCAGCGTGGCCAAAGTGTCCACCCGAGAGGAGCTGGATGAGCTCGCGCAGGAGCATGGGGTGGCCGTCGTGGGCCTGTTTGACGACAGCGAGGGCAGCCGTGACAAGTACAAGGTGTTCAGGGAGGTCGCGGACAAGCAGCGGCGGCTGGCCAAGTTTGCGGCGGTCACGGACTCGTCGGCCACCATCTCGGTCGCCGAGTTGTAGGTTCGGGGATGGAAGGGGGTCAACCCCAAACGGATATACACGGTGGTGAGGTAGAAGAGATTTAAGGGCAGGGGGGGGGGCTCGGGGCTCGGGGTGGTGTGGGGGGGAAGAGTCTTACGCTGGAGGGGGAGGGGGGTGAGGGGGTGGGGAACCCTGTACGTTGTACGACGTGGGGTGGGGTGGGGTGGGGTGGAGCTGTATGGTTGTACATTGGGGTGGCAGGCGAAGATCTCAGGGGTTGGGATGGGGGAGATGGATTGGGGGCAGAGGGGGGGGGGAGGGCTTTGCAGGGTGGGGTGGGGTGTTGGTGAGGAAATTGGGGGGTCGTTGCATGATCCAGTCAATCATTGACCCATCTAGTTGGTTCATTTATCAGAATTGTTGCCTCCTTGAGGCCACCACCTGGCCTGCATCCAGAAACCGCTGCATCCAGAAATCGGAGTATCTTCCCCACTTTCTTTGCGTCCCACAAGCACACGAATGCGGGCCGAACCTTCCATGCCATACGCTCGCCGACCCACGCGGGTATTCGCCCTTCCCTTCTCAGCAGTGACAGGTGCTGCTACTCGTTTCTTCTGGTCGCTTGCGGTGGCCCTTTGTTGCGCTGGCTGCTGCCTCTCGCTCTCCTCTCTGCTCTATCTGTGGTGTCCTCCTCACGCCCCTCCTCACGCCCCTCATCTTGCCCCTCTCACACCCCTCATCACACGGGTCATGCCCCCCGTTTGCTTCTTGTTGCGGCCCTTTGTCTTTGCGTGTTGCTGTGGCATTTTGCCTTGGCGCCCACTCTTCTCTCTCTTTGCGTTGTTGACTGTCCATTCTCCTTGCGGCATGGACCGCTGCTGCCCATCGCCCTCATTGGGCTGACCCTGTCACCACCCGCCCGCAGCCACGAACTCGACACGCTGCCGACCGCGTTCGTCCTCAAGCGGCACAACGTAGTCGTGCCCTTCCAGGGTCCCTGGGAGGGCGCCGCGCTGGACGCGTGGGTGAAGGACCAGGCGTTCCCCCTAGTGGGCAACTTCAGCGTGCTGACCTACTTTCGGTACATGAAGCGCGAGCTGCCGATGATGCACCTTTTCTACGACCAGAATGACGAGGAGGGGCTCACGGCCGCGTTGGAGGAGGTGAGGGGATAAAAGGAGGTGTAGGGCGTGAAAAGGTACCGGGTTAGGCACGTTAGGGGGTAATGGGCTACATGACCGTGCTGGAGGATGTAAAGGGGTTGTAGAGGCTAGGGAATAAAGGATGTAGTGGACTATGTTACCGCCCTCCACAAGGTAATGGGGTTGTGTGTTGGATGAGGTAGCGGGGACACAGGGGTTGGGCATGGGTGGAGGGGAATCATGCATGGCTGCACCGGACGAGGTTATGGGGGCAAAGGGCTTGAGGAGTACCAGGAAGCTTTCCCATCTTCCCCTGAGCCATCCTCGCTCCCCCCCCTATGGTTTCACAAGGCAAGAGATAATGTTTGCCCCTGCTCGCATCTTGCCCTCGCCTTGCTTCACCTCATTTCATCCCCCCCTGAACGGCCTCTTACCCTTGCCCTTCGTCTCCTTCTTCTATCCCCCCCCATGCCTATCCCCCCTCTATGCTTGCTCGTTCTCGCCCTCTCCCTCAGCGTTTTTTCTTCACCTCCGCTTCCTTAAGCCCTTCCCTTTCTTAAACCTTCCCCTCTCCTTTCGTAATCCGTCGATTCTTTCCTTGTCGTCCTTTGTTACCGTCTCCTAATTTCTTTTCTGTCCCCCCTTTGCTCCTTGCCCTCCCTTCATTTCCTTCTCCTCTCTTCTTTTCTTCGCCCCCTCACTTTTTCTTCCCTCTGTTCCTTGGTCTTTGGCTCCACCCCCCCCTTCCGCTTCCAGGTGGAGCGTGCGGCGGTGGAACTGGAGGGCAACTTCAGCGTGGTCACTGTAGAGAAGAAAGCGTCCGAAGAAGACGCGCGCTTGCTGCTGCGCAACACGGGGCTTTCCTTCTTCCGCATGCCGGCTGTGTCCATACGCACAGTGGACAAGGTGCGCGGATGGGTGAACCCACCAGAGTTTTATCATAGTACACAGTTATGGTACCCAATTTTAGGACCCAATCTCAGTACCCAATTATAGGACCCAATTACAGTACCCCGATTTTAGTAGCCAATTACAATACCCAATTATATGGGCCCCTCCTTGTTGGCGTGTATACGTGTACCCAAGGGTGGGCATGGGTGTTGTTGTTTTATTCATGATAGCAAAATAGATCCTTTTGTCGATGCTTGACTTCAACGCATGATAATGATCTTAACGCTGACCGGAACGCATCCTATTGTCTACCTTATTGTTGTTGTTGTTGTTGTTGTTGTTGTTGTTGTTGTTGTTGTTGTTTTTGCGCACCGCGCCGATGTGTTCTTTCGCCCATTTTCCTTGTTGGTTCGACCGTGGCCATCCTTACCATGTTCCTGGGTCCCTGGTGATTTGCACTCGCTCGTCGGGGTGTCCCCTCATCTACAGAAGCACTCGTACGCGTTCAACCAGCTGATCGACATCAAGGCCGACCGCATCGTGGAGGTGAGGACCTAGAAAACGCTATGTAAATGTAACTCGAAGTTGGTGCGATATAGCTTGTGAGGACCTCGTCGTGGAGGTGAGGAGCTGGAGAACTTGACATTGATTGCACTTATAGTTGCGCTAGCGTATCATGTTGGGTGACTGCATCGCGGAGTCGAGAGGGTAAGAAGGGATGTTGATGATGATGTGATGTGGCTTGTAAGGCGGACCGCATGGTGGAGCTGAGATCAGAAACATGTTATGTATGAAGGTTGTCATTGAGGAATTTTATGAAATGTCATTGATGAAATGTCAGCTTACTATGTTGGGTGACTGCATCATGGAGGTGATGAGCTAGAAACATGATGTTGGTGAAGTGAAGCAAGAAAGTGCTAGTGATGAAGGATGTGATATAGCCTGGCTAGCGTGGAGCATGATGAGAGCCTGTACCTCGGGTGCGCGCGGCACCGGCGTGGGCACCCAGCGGACTAACCATCCTTCCCCACGAACTTGGATCGATCCACAGTGCCACTGCCTACCTCACCCCCACCCCTTGCCCCTGTTCGCGTGTTTACTATATATACATGGTTACTATTCACACTACTAAGTGGTTACTAGTCATACTACTAAATGGTTTCTGTTTGTACTACTAATTGGTTACTATTCACACCACTAGTTGGTTCATACTACGAAATGGTTGCTATTCACATTACTAAATGGTTACTAATATAGTTGCCACGGTACCTCATCACTAACATGCAACACTACCCACGCTGGTACCTACTTTCCTCATCACATCACCTGTGCCCCATCACCCGTGCCTCGTCACCACCCCCAGTTTGCCAAGAGCTTCCGTGACAAGAAGGGCATTGAGGCATCGGCCAAGTGCCTCGTGAGCAACAACAAGCAGCGCGCCGCCGACTACACGCCCGAGGAGCTCGCGCGCTACGAGGAGTTCGCGATTTCGGAGAAAGAGCGCTTTTCCTTCATGGACGACGAAGTGCGGGAGGTGGACGAGAGCGCGTTCCGCGGCACGATCGCCAAGACCCAAAAGGACGTGCTCATCCTCTACACGGCCCGATGTGAGTACAGTCGGGATGTCATTCTCGCGATTTGACTGAGGGGGTGTTGTTTGGGTGTTTTGATGGGATTGGCTACATGACGTGATGAGAGGCGTGGGCTGATATTTTGTGGAAGAGGAAGGAGTGGTGGGTCTGTGAGGGGGATATTGTAGCGTGTATCGCCAAGTGACTTTATCCGCCAGACATTAAGCCCCGAGAAGCCCCAAGTGTACTGGCGGGGCGGGGACTTTTATGTCAACAACAACTGTGGAAGCCCCCGCTCGGGCTCCCCCGGTATAGAGCAAGCTAGTTGTCTAGATGGGGGCAATTGGAATGGGCCAGCTTAGGCAGTATAGCACGTCTTGGCATAATAAAGCATATCAGCTCAGCATAGTCACTTAGCTCTAGTTGTTTAGATTCTATGTGATGGCATTTTCAGCCATGGCTCAAATAACATCACCATTGAATAATCGCCACCACCACCAGGGTGCGCACACTCGCTCCACCTTGAGGACACGCTGCACAAGCTGGTTCGCGCGGGCGAGTTCAAGGACCTGATCGATGCGGGGGAGCTGATGCTGCTTAAAGTGGATGTTGTGCTGACCGCGCCGCCAGACAACAGCCACATCGCGACCGTGCCGCAGGTGGGTGCCTGCTATAAGTAGGGGCTCGCAGTTTTCAAGGTAGATGCTGGCACCACTCAATGGGTCGCATCGCCACCGCGCCGCACGGGGGTGGCGCACTGGCAGGATGGATGTGTTGCCAATATGCAGTATGTGTTATTATTAGGCAGGATGCTGTGCTATAGATAGGGGTTGCATGGCGAGGCGATTGTGCTAGTGGGTGCGCACTAGACATGGAGTTCAGGCCATCAAAGCTGGTGCGATGCATCAACCCACAGACAGTATGAGGGGTTGCATCACGAAGCAGTACAAGGGGACGGCCCTGGCACTATGCGTGCACCGGGCGTCCAGCACCTAGTAGTGAAACACAAGGCATTCTGTGTGGATGAAACAAGTGCACGGTGGGGGGAGGGGGGAGGGGGGCTTGCAATAGTATTGTGCTCTTGCAGGGATGACACCATGTGTGACGCCTGGATGTCAACCAGCCTAAATGCATGCACTGTTAGCAGTATGTTTAAAGCTGAGTGCATGCAGTAATCACAGTTATGTCGTGGCTTTCTTACGTGCATGCCTGGGAATCCTGATAGTTGCATGGATGTCATGGCGTATACATCACGCAGGCATGGACGTGATCACACATCACCCAATCACAGATGACTGCGTGTGCGGTGCAACACGCTCGATGTCTGGGTTCCATAGCGTGGCGTGCATGCGAGGTGGTGATTTGATGGTGGGGAGATGGTAGGGATCCTCTGGCGCGGCAGCCGAGTGCCTGACAGCCATGCGTGTGTGCCAGTTTCCCTCTTTCCTTTACGTCGTGCTGCCTTGGCATCCATTAGCAACCGGCCCTTGCCCCTCCCACCCCACCACCCCCACCACCCCGTCCACGCATGCCCTGCCCCACCACACCCACGCTACACATCAAGTACATCTCGGCGCTTACCTGGCCATTTACTGATTGTTAATCAACTGGTTACCAACCACCTCCACCCCCAACAACAGCAACACCATACCCACACGACACAGATCAAGCTTATCTCGGCGCTAACTTGGTAATCGTCACCAACTGTTTCTTGCCCCACCCCCACCCCCACCCTTACCACCCCCACCCCCCACCAACACCCCACCCCCACGCCGCAGATCAAGTACATCTCGGCGCGCTACAAAGAGTTCCCCAACTGGTTTGCGGCGCTCGGGTACGACCCCGAGTCGGTCGTGCGCTTCGTACGCTCCTACCACAGGTGAGGGGGGGGGGGGAGGGATATTAATTAATTAATGAAGAACATTACTCCGTTGGGAGCTTATGTAACACATAGCCCTGAGAGGGGGCATATGGTTTGTAATACATTCTGAGCTACAACCTGCAGGTGGGGGGATGTAAACCGCCACCTACTCTGGGTGCACAAGGTGCACCTGCACCACCATGTTGTATCATACCTAAAAGGCCTGGCATGGGGTGGAAGGTTGTTATGGCTAGGCTATGGCTAGGACATGGCATCTCAGCAGAGTGCAACTCTCTCCATGGGCAAAGCATGACTAAGTAATGCTAGGCATCATCTGGTGTGGAGCCCATCAAAGGCAGACATGTACATGGCTAAATAATGGGGAGGGATATCAAGGAGATAACCAGCGCAGGCCAGAAATCGGGAGAATCCGGACCATGGTAGCTCGAGCCTGCCGTTATCTTGTCCGCGTTTTCGAGTCGTGCAGGATGATGAATATGAATGGAGATGGAAATGTGTAGCCTTGTGCATTGAAATTATGGCTGGCTTACGTGTAGAGCGACTAGATGACCTAGACGATGGGGCCGGAAACAGCTTGCTTGATCAGGGGGTGTGTTTCGAGCCTAACTGGCCGGGAGTGTCTAGTGGTGAGCACCATTGCTGCGATCGCTCTCCCACCATTTACGAGGAAATACCCGCAAATGGAAAACCACTGAAAAGGTCTAGCTAGTCAGTCATTACGTTAGCCATGCCATGATTCCAAACGTCCAAGAACTGCACACGGTGCAAAGGCAAAAATCCGGAGGACAGCACTTTCAAATGTGTGGCGGGAACCAAAAGCCCGCGTATGCCAGAAAACATCGTGTTGCTGCAGCGACGCGACGATGTGGACAACGAATCCAGTGCCAAGCTCGGAACGTCCGCAAAGGAGATCTGGCATCACAGGGTTCAGATGTGCGGAGATACTATGCGATCCAGCCGGTCCACGACCTGTTTGTAGAGCTATGGTCAATTATAATAAACTTTGCGGGGGGACGGTTGGGTGGGAGGGGGGGAGAAGGTGGTGGGTGAGACATCGAGAGAGAGAGCGGAGTGGCAACGGGGGGTGGAGTGGATGAGGAGGTGAAAAGATGGAGTGGCTGTCTCCTTGAGATGGAGGATTGAGAGCTTCTTGAGATGGAGGGTTGAGAGGTTCGAGGATGCGGGGGTGCTTAGCTTGAATGGGGTGACTGGGAAGGATAGCTTCGTGTACAGCCCCTGCTTGTTTGTCTTTTCCCTCATGATAACATGTCCCCCATGTTAACAAACTCTAAAGCCTTTCATGCTACCTCGTTCCTAACACAGCCGATCTCTAGGTCCCCACTCAGCTGGTTGAGCATTAACCTTGCAGCAATCTCTTATACCCTATTAGTAATGATTAGTGATATGATGATTGTTCCATGGATATCATAATACCCCCCCCCCCATCTTTGTTTGCTGTCCATCCATTTGTAAGTAGTTCCCAAGCTAGGCTAGTAATCTTTTTGCTGCATCGCTTGCAGCTTCAGGAGTCCGCCAAGGGTGTCACTGACACATGCACCCGCTTGTGTGCATTCCTATCGAACCGTGCGTCCTCTTGTTGGATCCCGTTTTTGTTCCCTGCAGTATGCGCTTTGTGGAGATCCCTGGTGACGGTCCCAGCCCGTTCACGGTGAAGAAACAGAAGGAAGCAGAAATGCAGGCCCTCCTTTCAGCCAGTCAAGACATGATTTGATGGCCTTGTACATACTAGACTCACGCTAGATGGCCTTCGTGATTGTCTGACTGGGTGGTGGAGTGCTGGAAGGTGTACATTTTTGTACTGACTGGAGCCTGGCGTACACTTGTTTGCTATCGAGTGAGATTTTTATTTTTTTCATGGGCATGAAACGCAGTGTTCATTATGATGCCAAGAACCCGCGACGCATGTTTCCCAATATGAAAGAAGATTGTAAATCATCATCAAACAGTGTTATTCCTTTCAGAAAAAAATCAGTACTTACTAGCTAATATTCGATATCCACTTGTCATGCTGGTGACTTGCATGGGTCTTCTCATAAAACACCACCAGCTCCAGGCACTAGCAACTTTGCAAAATAGAAAACTCACCCCGCCTTGCTTTATTTTGATGAACTCTTAGCATGGTCAGAGAAACATTTCATAGATCTACCTCTCAACGGATTCACGTCCCTTGCCTTTACCAATGAGACAACCAGTGCAGGCCAGAAATCTGGAGATTGGGGACCAGGGTAGCTCGAGCCTGCCGCTATCTTATCCGCGTTTTCGAGCTTTTATGATCCCAATGACAGTGTATGGGACACAATTGCGCTGTCTAGATGCAATGCAGTCGGCCATGGAAAAGCCACGGGACATAGCTGGGATGCGTGAGCCCTTTAGGCTGGCAGTGACAGCCTCTCGTTGTTCTTCCAGCTGTGGCAGGGAAAGAGAAGTGTGTGCGAAATAAAACAAAACAGACATTGCCTCATTTAGCACACCGTGCGCAGATGGCGAGTGCACAGATGGGATGCACCATCATGCTGTGTGCAAAAGAAACCCCGAGGCAAATGAAGGTCCGACAGGCAGCGAACTTCCTCAGCTAAAAAATGTCCTAAGATCCACCCCAAGCAGAAAAAGCACAAGCATGAATGAAAAGATGTGGCAAGACTGAAATAACCCAAGGTATATGTGGGCAAGCGCATGGCCCACATGGACAGCCAAACCCGTGCCATAGCTGTGCAACTCAAGCACCCGATCCTCTAGTGCTGACCTGGTGGAACAATTACAGGCACATGGGCAAAAACGAACGGGCGGCTGGGGTACGCAGACGGGCTGGTGAGGTAACAAATAGCCAGATGGGTGGGTGGGTGGGTGGGTGGGTGGGTGGGCGGGCAGGCGGGCGGGCGGGCGGGCGGGCGGGCGGGCGGGCGGGCGGGCGGGCGGGCGGCGGCGGGCGGGCGGGCGGGCGGGCGGGCGGGCGGCGGGCGGGCGGGCGGGCGGGCGGGCGGGCGGGCGGGCGGGCGGGCGGGCGGCGGGCGGCGGCGGGCGGGCGGGCGGGCGGGCGGGCGGGCGGGCGGGCGGGCGGGCGGGCGGGCGGGCGGGGGCGCGGGCGGGCGGGCGGGCGGGCGGGCGGGCGGCGGGCGGGCGGGCGGGCGGGCGGGCGGCGGCGGGCGGCGGGCGGCGGGCGGGCGGGCGGGCGGGCGGCGGGCGGGCGGGCGGGCGGGCGGGCGGGCGGCGGGCGGGCGGGCGGGCGGCGGGCGGGCGGCGGGCGGCGGGCGGGCGGGCGGGTGGATGGGTGGGTGGGTGGGTGGGTGGGTGTATGGGTGGGTGGGCATGCGGGTTGGCGGGTAACTAGAATTTGGGAACCAACCACCCTGGATTAAACATGTTGACTTCGCAAAGCCTAGAACTCTAACTGCACAGATAAGCGATAAGAGAATTCACAAGCAGCGTGCGAGCCAAGGTGCCCACACCGAAACCGACATGGACTGCAAGTGATGGCAGAGAAAGCATACTGTGGCAAGACTTCGTGAGGCACACAAGATGCTTTCTAAAGACCGCACCACCGGACGGTGGTTGGAAACCTAAAAGGGGCTCGATGATCCAGCTGAATGCGCAGGAAGCACAGCGCAGGAAACATGCGCACATGCCCGTACCTGCGCACGTAATAGTAGAAGAAGTCGCAGTAGATGAGGGTCTGTACGGTTCCCGCGATCCAGACTGTGGGCCCAAACGGGGCCACGGAGAGGGCACGGGGGGATGGGAAATGCCAAGCAGGGGGGGCAAATAGGTTAGTTTGCTGGGACCGGTGGAACAGGTTTGTCCCAATCAACAGATGCTTGTGCGCATCTGCGACAAGGGCAAGGGTCAATGCAGTGGTCTTAATGGCCTTAACCCCTAGCCCCTACACATTGAGGAGGATGGGAAGAACGCATGGAGAATAGGCTAGCAGGGGAAGAACAACATCGACATGATTGACCGACCACTCTTGTAATCCAGCAGCTATGTTTTTGGTTCAACAAATAGTGGGCACGCGCACCGATTGATTAACTGCTTGTAGGCTAGAAGTCACTTACTCATGCCCACGCATGCACTTCCTTATGCCCACTTGTTATGCCAACTCTTACCTACTCCATGCCTACTCCACGCACTCTGTTATGCCCACCCACCGATCCACTGTTTGTAGTGCGTCTCGGTGAGGTAACGGAAGATCCAGTTGAGCAGGTAGATCGCACGGTACGCCCTGAGACCGCAGAAAAACAGGGGTGCACGAACAAGGAATGTGGCAGGGATGCATCAAATTAGTCATGAAAGGATGTGGAAGGGGGCTACTGCGCGTGAAAGCCTTAAGTACGGCGCAGGCTGGTGCCAAGGGGAGCTTGCCCACTATCAACCCCATGAGGTGGCAGCCTGGGAAACAATGGGCGCTGCACAACACTGGGATGAGCCGCAATGGGCAGTGGGCAAGAACCTCTTCTAAAAACACCACGTTCTGCTGTGGACTTGACGGCCATCATTCGACCTCACTTGGCATCCTTCAATTCACTGCCACCAAATACTTGACATACACACCCACAGGAATGTGTGTGGATCCCCCATATGCAGCGCCCGCATGCGAAGCACCGTGAGAGGCAGTAGATTGACAGCTGGCGCACAACGTGAGGCATGTCCCACATGGTAGTTGCCGAACCGCTCGCATCGCATCCATGGATTGGCAATGACAGCCTCTCCGCATGGGTCCACAAAACCGGGGGGGTTCCTGGCGCGTCTACACAACAACTGAGAGCGATTGCTTCCCCGACGCTCCCTGAGAACATTCCTCACTGAGAACTGTGCTCACCGGATAAACAACAAGCATAGAGCGCTCACCCGCGCAATGACCACCTGGGCTTACAGCAACCGAGTGCGGTGTTCAGCCCAGTGCCCGCTTGAATATCAGCCGCATGCAGCACGCGCACACCCAGATGCATGTGTGTGCACAGCCAAAAAGCCCGCCCATAGCGCCTGCACAACACTGAAGGTAGGCAGCTTACCCGAGCAGCAACCACTGAGCTAACAATCATTGGTTTCGATAGGGCACTCACCAGAGCATAAAGACGTGGTTTGTTGAATGCGATTCAATGTGTATTTATCAACTCATTCAAGGGCAAGAGGGTCTACCCACCCGAGCATGAAGACGTAGTTGCCCGTGAGGTTGTCCACGTTGCGCGTGCGCTGCAGCAGCACCAGCTGGGGCAGGATGGCCACCGCTTCCAGGTATAAGGAGAAGGTCCACAGGACCTGACACATGGTGACAAGCGCAAGGCACACATAGAGTACATGGTTAACATGGACGGTAAGAGAAGCAGGTGCATGGACAACTCCACAGGGCCTGCGTGATCAACGCCAAAGATGGGAGGAGACATCTTCTGAAAGGACACCAATCCGGAATTTTGAACAAGGATCTGCATGGCATGAGGAATAGAGCAAGGCGCATGAAGATAAAGATTTCAAGACACGAAACAAGAAAATGGAAAACATCCACAAAACCTTCCTTTATAAAAGTTTCTTTAACGTTATCTACAATTCTACTTCATGGGAGTGCGGGGGATCGTTTTAAGATAGAAAAAACTTGTTACGAGGCGGCAAAATGGCAAGGGGATGGATCACGGGACTAAGGGTTGGGGTGTTGCCAGGGCATGCACACAGGGGACATGGTTGCATCCGGGGCGTTGCGCAAACACATGCGTGCAGCAAGCGTTACTTTTGGCGCACATATAACAGGGCATCAAGAACGAGCTGGGCTTGATCCCAACTAGAGAGGTCTGCAAGGCAGCATTGACAAAATATCTGTGATACTCCCTGCCGTACTACGAGTATGGGGGGTGGGTGGGGGGAGCAAGTATGCTACGATTTGGCGATCGTAGTGTTGATTATGTGCGATCGGCTATCCCATCCAGTATCCACGGTTCCTAAACAATAAAATGGAGTCATGGAATAGCGATCCAACAAATGGAGTCACCCTAGTGGAAGGAAGATTCATTTTTTGTAACGGAAAAAAGGGAAAGAAAACGGTGTACTCGTGAGTAACTAAAGAATTTTACAAAGGAGGGCCGGGGTATGACATCCCTGGTGTTGTCATGGCACCGGGTGCCTCCATTAAAAAAAAAAAAGGGAGCACGAATGCACCCACAGGTTGCGGGCCGTAAGTGGTTCATCTCCTACAGCGAAATCTATGAATGGCAGCAAATCTAGACAGCACCCACGATCAGGTTTTCATGCCGGAAATCGGGGACACCTGATTTGAATCCCAATGACGACTTGGGGATTTGGCCAGTTCTAGCATGACTACCAGGGCTGGCTTCTGCAAGATACGGCAATGAAAGGCTTTGGAAGAGCCTGGTTCCTCCACCATTTTCTTTGGGCGCAACAGGATATTGTTGACCTCGCCACACGTATAACTGCAGGGTTATACCTAGCAATTTGGAAATAGCTAATTTTTTCCGCGTACTGTGGAAAGGAAAAGCGAAGCACTCAGGGCAAGCAACAAACAAACTATGATGGAAAACGACACGTTAACGTGCAGAGACTCATGTTCTTCAATTCTGTAAGCCTGCAGTAACATGAAGGTCGTGAGGGTCATTGCCAAGTTAAGGCTTTGCCTGCCAATCCGAGTGAAGTTCATGGTAATAATTTAATCACTGCCTTTTCATCCAGACCCGCCACTACTCTTTTTGACAAATGCGGTTAGAAGCAAGGCGGCCTTACCTCCACCACGGTGAACTCGTGGTTGAAGATGCAAGCGATCACAGCCGCTGGAACGATCAGGAAGACGACGCGGAAAGTGTCCTGTTCCTTGTCGTACGTTTGGGAGACGACCCTATGCCTCCTCATTAGCCAGATGATTGTGAACGCCGTAACAAGAAAGATTATTTTCATCGACGTATTGTACACGGAGACGAAGTTCTTGAAGATATCCAGGTAACGAGTAACGAACACCAGCGCGTACAGCTCCTGAGTCTTCAGCGAGACACCTGCGCATTCGGTGTTCGTCATCAGCCATTACCAAACATCACAGGTGTTATAGAGCACAATCAGTCAACCTAGCTCCTAAGGTCACACCAAGAAAGATGCAGACATGTACGGCGGTACCGCTGTAGCGGTCCGCATTCTGCTCTACTTCCTGGCTAGTAGGTCATACACGGCGTAACACCTACCTGCACATGACTTGGTGGCATTAATCTTCAACAGGAGCAAGATAATGCTCGCAAGGTGGGTCATATCCCCGGCAAACCGAATGGGATTCATGGCGCTCGCGTTTAGAATAAACGGCGATTGCCTAGAACTAAAAGAAGCCCCTGCAAGCCCACGCCCTCCCCAGTAGATAGGGCAGAGAAAGTTCGAGGCAAAACTACAACGCTTAAGCAGTCGACTCTGTTTCAAATGCAACGCTGTGCTACCAATGCCTGCCCTTGTTTTCCCTTCTAGTGGCGACCAGCATGCGCTATGGAGTCATCGTTTTTCCCCAATCATTCGCTCAGTCCAACTCGATGGTGCACAGCTGGGCAGCTGGGCTCGCATCATGGCCGGTTGGCTGGCTGGTACTGCTACAGTACCACTAGCGCAACCGAGCACTTGGCTGGGGTATACCTTTCAGTACAAGTTTACCATGGCATGTCCAGGTCGCCTGCCTGAATACACACAGAACCTGGAAAGTGAGTGGAAACTGAGCCCTTTGCGGGAGTTTGACACGGATGTTGCCAATCAGGGGCTACCCTGGCCTTATATTGGAATAGTCATGCCACCAAGATTCCGTACAATAGTCAGGCACTGCTCAGTGTTCACAGGAGCTTACAGGTCAGGTTGAGTTGTTGTGTCAGGTACGACAACCTCGCCAAACAGCCAACAGGCGGCAACAGCCTTGCCAAGCAGGCAATTAGTGGCAATAACTTCGAACGACAGCATAATGACGAAGTGCCTAACAAGCGTAAAGCTCATTTTTTCTGCATGTGGCAAACTGGCAAAATAACAAAAATGCCAGATAAATAATGGCGACGAGCGGAGTTGAAAAATTGCCAGAAAGTAAGAATCCGCGCGCAGGTTGTTGAAGTATCGCCATTTTATCACTCTACGGCGTGAAGACCATGCCCGATGTTAGCGTCGTGGCAAAAATACATAATTGAGGACTGACTACATCCTTTGTGAAAAAAGACACTACCAGCCTTGGCGGCACTTAATTATGATAGGGGGGTGTGGGTGGGTTGGGGCAACATCGTGAAGTCAGGCTGTAGTTGGAAGCGTGGACATTTTGCACGCTTTGGAAACCGCATTCGACGATTTTTTTCCCCTGCCTGGGTTGAGATGCTTTGGGAGCGGGACAGAATTCAGGGTGACGGTTTTTATCGTACGCCTCTCCCGCGCTAGTCCATGGTAATGAACTAAAACCGACAATGGACTTGACCGCTGAATTGCGGCAAGAAGAGGCGACAGAATCGTGCTTTGGTGCTAGACAGTTTCTTTTGAGGTGCCTGGTGCGGCACTTCCTGTCCGAGACCTTTATCAGGGTTTGTTATTCTGATCTAAGCAACCTAATCTCGCTGTTTAGTTTCGGACCGCGAGGACTGAAAGCGGATGGAATCTCTTGCATCACTCGCAGCTGAAGAGGCCGCTCTGTCCGGCCGCCAAGGTAACGTGGCCCTTGACGCCGTGTTCCGCTTGTTGAGTAAGGTATATGTCCTCTGCAACGGTGTACCTCGGTAGCTAAAACTAGAAACTTCGTGACTGACCCCCGCGTTCCTGCCTGTTCAGTGCGTGATAGTGTGTGATAGTGTGTGGTAGTGTGTGGTAGTGTGAGTGTGTGCCTTTAAATTTTTTTCGTGGTGTGGTGTGGTGCGTGTGTGTGTGGTGGGTGTTTGGGGGTGTGAGTGTGTGTCATAGTGAGTGTGTCAAGTCCGTCCGGCGACATCGTGCAGGGGGGGAGGGGTGATAAGCTTTGAACCGGGACTTTTGGACGCCGACGCCCGAGCAGGGGCTCGCGGGGGGGGAAGGTGATAAACTTCTCCCCAAAAGGCTGTACTTCTCTTTCAAAGTGGGGCGCCCGCACACAGAGACGCTCAGACACTCTCAGGGGCTGCCCAGGGTCCCAGGGGAGTACGGCAGGGTGCGCCGGGCCGTACACCCTGGAGTACGGACAGGGTGTGTCAGGAACTGGACACGTGGCGCGACCTGCTCGGGCGCCTGCCAGCCCCGGGCGCGCTCTGACAAAGGGTGGGGGCGAGGGGTCGGTCACGAAGTTTCTAGAAGGGTGATAACTAGGCTCCCATTTAACTGCACCGATCCATTCTGCAAGCCCCGCAAGACTTTTGCCATTGAGAACCTTCTTTGTAATGGCCTCGTTCATAATGGCGCGGCGCAGTGAATGTTTGGGATGAGGAGCCTGAGATATTAGAGGTAAGCTGAACTTAAACCAGGGGGCACCTGGCGGGTACGAAATGCAGCATGGAGGGAGAAAACTACCAGTGCAACCCTTGTTTACCCACAGGCTTGATTGCCTTTGTTCCATTTTACAGACGCTGATACACGATGAGCTGTCATCCCACGTGTTGCCTGCCTTTTGTCAGGAAATGCTTCCCCGCTGTTGCGTGTGCAAGGGGAAGGGACTCGATTAGTCTGTCTCACCAGCAACAAATGCAAGGAATCACCACCGTGTACCGAATCAGGCACGCTGGCACTGCCCAGTATCACCTCAGTGGCAAGCCCGCCTTGGTTGGGGATCTGCCAGCATGCTCTCTTTAGGCTGCCAGTCCGCACGCCGACTGCAGCCAACCACACTCATCCACGCCAAGCCTGTATTCTGCCCGCCACCACCACCACCGCCACCTGCCGCCACCACCCTTGCCTGCCGCCACCACCAGGGTGCGCCCTGCGATGGCTCTGGAACCTGCTGGGTGCACGCCAGTCCCAGGGCCAGCTCCCTGGCGTGCTGTCCTGGGACGCGGCCACGCAGGCCGACGCGTGGGCCACCATCAGGGGCAAGGAGGAGTTGGGGTTCCACGCGCGCGCCAGCAGAAGCGGGGCACCTGGGGCACGAACCACAGGTAGAGGTGGCCCTGTGGTGGCCATGTACCCGTGCCATGAGGTAGGAGGTTCTTTGTGGTGATCATTCATGCCAGCAGGTAGGCGTTGTCTTGTTGTGGCCGTATAGGCGTGCCACCACTTCGGAGGTTCCATGCGTCGGCCAACAGGATACGGGCCAGAGTATGTCGACTAGCATAGGGGCGGCATCATGACCATTCATGCCAACAGAGATGAGTCCCGCAAATTTGGCGGCCATCCATCGGTATTCCATGCCAGCAAACAGGGCCTCTGTATTCCATGGCAGCAAACAGGGCCTCTGTGTTCCATGCCAGCAAACAGGGCCTCTTGTAGTAGGCGTGCAGAAATACGCTGTGCCCGCTCACCCGCCTTCCCCTCCCCTCCCCCCTCCCCCTTCCCCCCCCCCTCCCCCTTCCCCCCCTTCCCCCCCCCCCCACACACATGCATTTCTCTCACTTGCTCACCCAACTGCACATGCCTTGTTGCCTACCCATAGAGTCGGTGGCTTCCTCGCTTTGCCTACTCCATTGCACCCCACCTCTCCGCACTCGCCCATCACGTCCAGATTCAAAGGGTGCTCTCAATTCTACCTCATCTTCGCCATGCTTGCGTACGAATAGACAGCATTTTCATGATCCGAGGGGCTTGCCTTGGGAGGCCGTTGTAGTATGCATGTACCTCCTGCACGCCATGCTTGTGCGGATGTTGGAACCGTGACATGCGATGACTCATCGGCCATCACACCACCCGCCCCATCACCACCACCACAGCGGGCCGTGCCTCCGCCTCCGCACCGTTGGCCCAGGGAGGTGCGCTGAGGCCCAGACAGCCGCCATTGTCATCGCCACAAACAGAGGGGGGGGCTACAGCGGATGCCAGCCAGCCAGGCGCGCTTGCTCGTACGTGTGCTGGTGCTTGTCACATGGAACGGACGTCAGCATGAGCTTTCTTTGTTGAAGTTGCCTTTGTTCCAGCATGGGCCTTTTTGTGGAAGCTCCTCGTGGCCGTTTGGACGGTGTGGCCTGTGTGCATTTATCTGCTGCTGATCACGGCAAGCCTGCCATCCCTGCTCTGCCATCATCTCTTTTCTGGCATCCGCGGTGGATACGCCATGATCTTCTGGCATCCGCGGTGGATACGCCATGATCTTCTGGCATCCGCGGTGGATACGCCATGATCTTCTGGCATCCGCGGTGGATACGCCATGATCTTCTGGCATCCGCGGTGGATACGCCATGATCTTCTGGCATCCGCGGTGGATACGCCATGATCTTCTGGCATCCGCGGTGGATATGCCATGATCTTCTGAGTAGCACCATGGCCGTGTGTGTGGGCCATGACGTGGGTGGGGTCTCATGGCCTTACTGTGTGACATGACATCCACACGGTCGGGTGGCATCGCAGACACTTGTGATTGCCGTTGGCACGGCTACGGTCCGCTGCACCCTGAGGTCCTGCGTGGCGCTGACTTGATGCTCCCGTTCCGTGTATATTGGGGCCATCCGACACGTCTGTGCCATACTTCACTCAAGTAAAATCCTCCTGCCCACAATTCCTCCTGTCGCTGCTGTTGAATCGTGGGAGCCCGTCTCCAGCAGGCTCCCATTGTAGACTACCCATTGTCATCTAGTACTTTGGTCCCAGCTTTCCACCATGGGGACACTCTTTGCTTGGCTTTCCACTATTTTGCCGTTTCCTGGCCGCCCATTGGTCCACATCACACCCTCTCTCCTCATTTCTTACGCCTCCACCCCTACTCCCCAATTCCCCTGGCCCTGGCCCCCCACGCCCTGTCCTGTGTGGTCACATTCACCAATCACACACACAGGGGATGGGCTGGAGCTGGCCACCCTGCAGGCGGCGCTGGACGCCGGCGTGTGGGTGGTTGCCTGCGAGCGGCTTCGCCGGTCCATCCTAGGACTGCCGCAAACCCCCGTGGCAGATGGCGGTGTGGGTATCGGGGACGTGCAGGCGGCGGCGGGGGGCCATGGGAGCAACGCGGGGAGCGGCCCGGGGGGGCAAGGCTTTGGGGGCCAAGGGCAGGGTGGGCAAGTCTCGGTGGAGGAGACGGCGCTGGAGAAGATCGGCATGGCGCGGTGGGTGGCGCCCCACGGCTGGGGCAATGCATGGCTGGTTCACTACACTGGTTCACTATACTGGTTCACTATACTGTTTCGCTCTACTAGTATACTATAATACAGGTACAAACTGCTGCTGGTACACCCAGGTGGCGCTGGAGAAGATCGGCATGGCGCAGCAGGCGGTGTGGCGCGCTATATGCATATATCTACCCTTGCGTGTTGATTTTGGCAACACTGCATTGTAGCTGTGCCTGTCCAGGGTTGTCTGTTGCTTGATTACTCCTCATGCGTCTGCTCTGCCGTCTGTTGTCTATCCTTGTTCATCGACATATTCTCAGCTCTCCTCATCACATGCAAGAGGCAAGACGTTACTGTGTGTCCATGCTGGTTATGCCAGTTTATGCTAGTTTACGCCAGTTTACGCCAGTTTATGCCAGTTTATGCCAGTTTATGCCAGTTTTATACTTACGATCTCTATCACTATGCGGCCATTTGCTTGACCGTGTGTGGCCTTGTTTTGTACATTGGTGGCCACCAAAATGAGCCGGGCCTCATGTGACCAACTCCCCGCAAGCGTGACCATTCGTGACCCCCATTGACTGCTTGCCTTTTGTTTCAATAACATCTATTTTAAGATAAATTGCTTCTGTCTCCATGCCCTTCCGTTCCACGGACCCCCCAGTCCCCGCTGGCTTTAACCCGTGCCTGCATCCTCGAAACCAACTAGGCTTTGCCACGGTGACCCCGAGCTGACTGGGCCGAGCTCGAATCTTCCATGTGCATCCTTTTTTTTCCAGCATGGTGCCCTGCCCCTGCCCCCCTAAGTCAATGATGCAATCCCTGTTGCCCTCGCTAAAACCCGTCTCTTCCCCACCCTTTTTTTTATTCCCCACAAAATTACCCGTTTATGTTCCCGCGAAGCTTTCGTGTGCATGTGTGCTCCTGTCCATGCCTTTGTATCAACACTTTTTGCCACGGCTGGACAGGCGCAAGGGCATCCTTAAGGCAGACCTAGCGCGGCAGCTCAACCTGAACCTGCAGAGAACCGAAGACTTGCTGACCCGGCTGCAAGCGCAAGGGTGCATAACTAGAAATAGGGGGACGCCGGTGACGGTGGCGGCAGGCAGCGCCAGCCATGCGGGCCAGGGCGCCACGTCGGACGGTGACGTCATCATGCTGGCATCCCTGGCCAGGTGGGTCCTGCTACCATTAATGGGTTACCACCATCCCTGCACGTGATCCTTGGTCGTAAATGGGAGGCGGCTGGATCCTCACGGTCTGCTTGGTGGTGTTCATGCCGTACGCACGTACAGATTCAGCTATATTTGATAATCATCTTCTGATTGTACTAGTGACGTGTCTCCCCTGAGAAAGCTGCAGAGTGCTTTCAATTTATCTGCACAGTGTGATTGCTTCTGGTGCTTGGGGATGGCCCAGATCGTGCTTTGAGCTCGCATTGGGGAACCGCCGAGACTTGATGGGCACAAAGCTTCAAAGTGAGCTCAATCTCCGATGCTGGTGGAGATGGCAAGCCAGGTTAATTAGCATGTCGCAGCATGTTTGCATACTACTTTGCTTCGCTATTCAACATCGCAGGTCCCCTATGTAATCAGTCTCCAGGAGTCTCAACGAAAGCATGGCGTGTTCCGTCCTCCCTACCATTCAAGCGTGTGGCCTTTTTCTCCTGTCATACACCTATTGTAACCTGCATGCATCTCGATCTCATTCGCCCACTCGTCGATTGGATCGTACCCTTGCTGTTTCCCCACTCGTCATCGTACTCCTGACTGCAGCAAGGAGACCCCGGATGGAAGAGGTCAGCTGCCTGCCCCTTCCCCGCAGCAAGCGCCAGCTTTACCCGCTCCAGTGCTACTGGCGCCGGATGCAAGCAGCAGGGCATCCCCTGCCACAACGCCTGCTGCGACTGGGAATGACGCCAAGTTGCTGGCAGATATCTGCCAGCGGCTGGAGGCGGAACCAGGGATGGTGAGTGCGCGTGGACATGCATGTCCCTGGTGCGACTCTTGTGGTCATCAGCGGAGGAGTCACTCGCTGCTTTTCAATGAAACAGGGAGTTGTTGTGAAATAATTTGCAAGTTTCCTGTTTTCTTCGGTTGACATCATGGTTGGCAGGGCAATGCTCCGGGTTAGGTCGCACCGTGGGGCAGATGGTAGTGTACCTCAGGTTGAATGTAGGTAGTGGTGTGCCTGGTCCAGGGGAGTGCCAGTAAGAAAGAATCAGCAAAAACAGGAATAAGCTTCGAGGACTACCAAAGACAGAAGCTGGCGTGTACGCCTAGCGGTCTTTCTTCTCTCTCAATCAACCTATGACGTTTTTCTCCTGCAGGAGCTATGTTTCCCCGCTTCCCTATAGCGGCACAAGGCAATCCGTTCTCAGCTGGGTGCATTCTGATCTCAGTCTAAAGGTTTACTGCACGTTGTGCTTGAAGCTAGGGGGGTCTCTGGCATTGGTTAGCAGTGCCACGACCGGTGTGTTATGCAGTTATAAGGGGCTCGACATCAGCTAGAACCACGATTATAGTGGTCCATGGTGGGATCAACGATAGGCGCGGCTCAGGATAGGCGCTGGGTTACAACTAGAGGGAAGCTGTATGGCTCTGATGATGGAACCCAGGCGTGGACAAGTCCCAGTGCCGATGGTGTTTGGAATTTTATGGTCTTTTATTGACACACTTTTTGTTGGCTTGCTGAGTCGTGGTGTTGATGAGGATTGTTGGCATGCAAAAGGATTGTGTTGAAATATTTCTTGGTGGCTCCCTGGCGGTCCTGGCTGCCGTGGTCCGCAGTCTCTCCCTGAGCCGGTTGTGCGCAAGCAGCTGGGCTTTCACACGATGAGCATGCAAGGCCAGTGGACGCGGGTGAGTGCGCCAGCATGGCGCCATTGTCACTGCCATTGCATATCTTATCACTTGGTGCCATTTGTTACATATATTGCCACTAGGCCATCCTTGCATATCTTATCACTTGTTGCCATATGTTACATATATTGCCACTAGGCCATCCTTGCATATTTTTCAGTGGATCGCAGTAACTAAATGGCATAGACTGAAAGATTGTTGAAAAATCAAGGGTACCATTTGTAATGTGTAGATTTGGTGCGCTGACATGGCAGCTCTTGAGCCCTCGCACTGCCACGTTTTAGCCCTCCCTACCCCGCCGACAGCATGGCACTGGAGCACTGGTGTCACTGTCACAATTCGTGGCTGATGCATCGTTGAGGCAGCCATTCTCCGCGGGACTCCCGCCATTTGCACCTATGTAAATACTCGGGCCAGTGTGCGGGAGAGGGACAGGAGGTGGAGGTGGGGGACCTGGGGTTTAGAGGGTCTGTCAATTTTCTTATTCGCTGCGGATGCGGCCCGTTTTTAGCATCAAATATGTATCAGTTGTGGTAATGGTAGTATGGCCGATAGAGGAAATGTGCCATACAATATTGTGCCAGCACTGTATGTATGTATAGACGTGCGACTACGGCGAACGAGCCATGCTACTACCCTGAGATCGGGTTGCCAGGGAATGTGGCGGAAGTCATTTTCTGTTTGCCGTGCCCGCACAGACTCCCCGCAAGGCTGAGGCCAGCATAACAGATGGCGCAGGGATCACGCTGCTATGGACAGATATATTGATGCAGCAGACAGGCAGCGAGCTGGTGTCTGATTCCACTTTTTATAGCTGCAGCTGAGCGGTCCTTACCATATCTGTGGTTGTGACCCCGACGCCAGCCCCTCACGTTGTCATTTGCCCCTGCCAACGTGCCAGCGGTGTTTGCCCCATCCATGTAGTGTACGTGTTAATCAACTAATTGTTCATCGGTACCCACTTATTCGCCTGCATACCTCGTGCGCGACGCCAGATCAAGAACCGTCTCAAGATGACGGGGCTGGTGGAGTTTGCCAAGGGAGAGCAGGTGGGTCCCCCACTAATCTGGCAATGCTGCTGGCATCCGTCTCCTTGTGCTGCACGGTGTCTCGTCTGAACATGTATTGTTGATCTCTTTTCCCTGCAATGTTTTGATGATTTACGTGAGTATTCGTCATTGATGTGATATCTATTTTTACATGGTTAGAAGAGGTTTTCTTGCAAGTGATTGTTGTGTGGCTGTGGGACTAGCACATGCACCGTACGTGCAGCAGGGGCATGTTGATGTCAGTCCTGGTGTTGAGCTGAGCACTCCTGGTGTTGGCATCCGAGCACTCCTGGTGTTGACGTTCGAGCACCGCTGGTGTGGACATCCGAGCACTTTCTATGCCAGCAAGATTATCCGGGGTGGCATTGAAGCGAGGCTTGACTAAGGTCAGATGCTGTAGTGCTGCATCGTTTCTGCTGGTTGGGGGGGTCAGGCTGGTGGACATCTCAGCCAGCGCTGGCTAAGCACGTGATAAGCACTGCATTGTGGCGACATCACGGTGGTGGTTGTGAGCCGCATCATGCTTGGAGGTCACTTGTTTTGGCCACGGAGCTACCCTAGCCCCTAGCCCCAATCACCTATGTGACATCCCCCAGCTAAACTCTACGCCACGGTGATACTGCTGCGCTCTTTGTCTCTGTACCAATCTCCTCGGATACAGGGGGTCACTATGATGCACCGGCGGAAAGCAGCCAGCCCCCCCCCCCGCACCCTCCAGCGCTGACACAACTATCCCGTCCGATCTCACCACCGTTCGACCATCCTTGGACCCGGCGGTGCCAAGTGATGATGCTGGCGCCGGCTCCACGGCGGCCGAGATCCGTTCCGGGATCCTGCGCCCCCCCCCGGCTCTCCCCACCCAGGGTCTCCTGGGCACGCCTCCAGGGAGCTTGGCATCCCGTGACAGCGTGAGCCCCTTATTAGGGACAGGGGGTAGTGGAGATCTGGGGGCGGGCTTAAGAGTGGAGTCAAGCGTGGCGGCGGGGTGGGCGAGCACAGGGAGGGGCGATGAGGGGCAACCACCGTGTTTGGATGGTGGGGGGGTCCGGGTTGGCGGCGGGATCAGCCGTGATGGTGGATTCATGGCCCTCCTGCTGTCGGGGGAAGATGACGCCCTGCCTGTGGCCCCCCCTGAGAAGACTTTTGATCAGTCGGGGGGTGCATCCTCCCACGCAGGCGACATGGCGCCAAGTGCGGGCGGTAATGCTGACGTTGGCAGCCCTGGCGCCTCCAAGACCGAGCGCAAGCCCAGGAGGCAGCCTTCAGCGAGATCAGGAGCGACCTCCGCCAAGCACCGTAAAGGTTCGGCAGGGAAAGGGGCGGCGCGTGCGCACACCTCGCTGGCGTCCCGTGCTGAGGTGGTGTCTCGCCATGCCACGATCGCCACCCATCGAGACGCGAGCCAACGGGGGCAGGAACCCAGGGGCATGCCCCAGGGTCAGGCAACGCAGGCCATGCCGGCCGTGAAGAAAGAGCTGCCAGATGTGGGTGAGGGAGAGGTGGGTTTGTGTACTGCGGATTCGAGGGCGTTGGAGCCTCGCGCGCCAGTCTGGGCAGAGAAGGCAGCTATCGGGGCCGCGACCGATGCAGCGACCAAGGAAACCGTCGTTGCCGCCACCGAGGCAGCGGCGGAGCTGTCCCGCAAGCGTGACAAGAAGCGCTTGAAAGGATTGGAGACCGAGAGAGGAAAGGTCGTTGACAAGGAAGCCGCTGGGGCGCGGGGGAAAGAGATGGGTCCCCAGCTGGCAGCGTCTGATGAGCTGCCAGGGAACATCAGGGTCCCTTCTCTCGGGGAGCCGAGATCTCAACAGCTCGCGGTGCCAAGGGAGCACGTTTCCCATGGGGCCGCAGGATCACGGGACTTGGCAGCGGCGGCGGCGATCGGTTTTACTGCGCAGGTTGACACAAGCTCTCGAGACCCTGCTGTGGGTGACATGCCCATGTCCATGGAGAGCATGCGTGGCCCACTTGGCCTTGGCCATCCAGCATCGGAGGTTGTGGCCCCTCTGGTATCAACTGATGGCTTGGCCCCTGGGGGGATGCTTGGTGACGCGAATGCCACTCCTGGAGTGAATGCCACTCCTGGAGTGAATGCCACTACCAGTGTGAATGCCACTACCAGTGTGAATGCCACTCCCAGTGTGAATGCCACTACCAGTGTGAATGCCACTACCAGTGTGAATGCCACTACCAGTGTGAATGCCACTACCAGTGTGAATGCCACTACCAGTGTGAATGCCACCGCTTCTCTTGCCACCGACACGTGGACGGGCGGTGATGATGCTGAAGAGAATGGGAGGACGGGCATGCAACACAGTACTTTGCCCGATGTGCGGAACGGGATGGAAGTGGATAGTGGCGGTGCTCCTTACCTACCTTCTGCTGGCGTCGGCCACACGACGGGTGCTGCCGGTGGCATGGCCGTGGAAGACATCGATGGATCCCTGCGTGCATCGACCCCGCAGCCACCATCCGCTCGCAATGTGCCACAGCCGCTAGCTCATCCGTCAGTGCCACCGCCACCGGCCACTCTATCTGTTCCACGGTCCTCAGCCGCTTCATCGTTGCCACAGCAGTCTGGCACGGTATCGTTGCGGGGGACAGCAGCGTCCGCACAGGGCCCCAAGCCACACAAGAGGCATGCATCGGGCGAGGGCATAGGGTGTGGCCCGACGGCGGGGGCGGTCGTGGTGGGGGTGACCCGGCTGCCCCCGCTGGCTGACTCGGATGCCAGCTTGCGAGAGTTCCTGGGCCACGTCCCGGCATCATTTAAGAAGCGGTCGGAGATCATCCTGGAGCACCTGAGGGTGGGTGTCCTTCGAGTTTAGCATGAGTATATGGGGTGGCAGTTAGGGGGGCAATACCTATCCAAGATACTCAAGGGCCGGGGGGGGAGGGGGAGCAGGGGGGGGTTAAAGGGGGGGGTAGGATGTGCTCGAAACGAGGTCAGCACATACATAGGCGTGCAGGGGGTGGAAGTGCCTCTTCTAGCACCTCCAGGTGGGTGCCGCGGCTTGATAGCGGCTGCAGAGTAGGCAGGTCTGGTGGGTGGGTGGGTGTCCAAGGCATCCCTGGGTGGGACTGTGCCATAATTTCAACAGCGGTCATAGGTATTTCTATGCCCTTCTGTTTGGGCGGCCAAGGCCATGGAATGCCATCTCTCCCTTAAGTTTTCTGTTGTTTTCTCCGTTCATGGTACCCGCCTCGGCATCATTCTGATTGTCACCCTGCAAGCCCCACTCTGCGTCATGTTTGCCACCACCGTTGCCCTATGTGTGTGTGTGTGCCTTCGTCATTACGGCAATCTCGTGGCGAATACCTTTCGCTCGTTGAGCATTCTCCCATGACGCCCTCGACATCCATTCTCTGCCCCCACGGCTTTTTCGGCCCCACTTTGCTTGCTCTGCCACGCTTGACGTGTCGTGCCCCACTTTGCTTGCTCTGCCGCGCTTGACGTGTTGAGCCCCACTTTGCTTGTTCTTCCACACTTGACGTGTTGTGCCCCACTTTGCTTGCTCTGCCACGCTTGACGTGTTGAGCCCCACTTTGCTTGTTCTTCCACACTTGACGTGTTCTGCCCCACTTTGCTTGCTCTGCCGCGCTTGACGTGTTCTGCCCCACTTTGCTTGTTCTTCCACACTTGACGTGTTGTGCCCCACTTTGCTTGCTCTGCCACGCTTGACGTGTTGTGCCCCACTTTGCTTGCTCTGCCGCGCTTGACGTGTTGTGCCCCACTTTGCTTGTTCTTCCGCGCTTGACGTGTTCTGCCCCACTTTGCTTGTTCTTCCGCGCTTGACGAGTTCTGCCCCACTTTGCTTGCTCTGCCGCGCTTGACGTGTTGAGCCCCACTTTGCTGGCTCTGCCGCGCTTGACGTGTTGTGCCCCACTTTGCTTGTTCTTCCGCGCTTGACGTGTTCTGCCCCACTTTGCTTGCTCTGCCACACTTGACGTGTTGTGCCCCACTTTGCTTGTTCTTCCGCGCTTGACGTGTTCTGCCCCACTTTGCTTGTTCTTCCGCGCTTGACGTGTTCTGCCCCACTTTGCTTGCTCTGCCACGCTTGACGTGTTCTGCCCCACTTTGCTTGCTCTGCCGCGCTTGACGTGTTGAGCCCCACTTTGCTTGCTCTGCCGCGCTTGACGTGTTCTGCCCCACTTTGCTTGCTCTGCCACGCTTGACGTGTTCTGCCCCACTTTGCTTGCTCTGCCACGCTTGACGTGTTGTGCCCCACTTTGCTTGTTCTTCCGCGCTTGACGTGTTCTGCCCCACTTTGCTTGCTCTGCCACGCTTGACGTGTTGAGCCCCACTTTGCTTGCTCTGCCGCGCTTGACGTGTTCTGCCCCACTTTGCTTGCTCTGCCACGCTTGACGTGTTCTGCCCCACTTTGCTTGCTCTGCCCCCACGGCTTTTTCGGCCCCACTTTGCTTGCTCTGCCGCGCTTGACGTGTTGTGCCCCACTTTGCTTGTTCTTCCGCGCTTGACGTGTTGAGCCCCACTTTGCTTGCTCTGCCGCGCTTGACGTGTTCTGCCCCACTTTGCTTGCTCTGCCACGCTTGACGTGTTGTGCCCCACTTTGCTTGCTCTGCCGCGCTTGACGTGTTGTGCCCCACTTTGCTTGCTCTGCCGCGCTTGACGTGTTGTGCCCCACTTTGCTCGCTCTGCCGCGCTTGACGTGTTGTGCCCCACTTTGCTTGTTCTTCCGCGCTTGACGTGTTCTGCCCCACTTTGCTTGCTCTGCCACGCTTGACGTGTTGAGCCCCACTTTGCTTGTTCTTCCACACTTGACGTGTTGTGCCCCACTTTGCTTGCTCTGCCACGCTTGACGTGTTGAGCCCCACTTTGCTTGTTCTTCCACACTTGACGTGTTCTGCCCCACTTTGCTTGCTCTGCCACGCTTGACGTGTTTGGCCCCACTTTGCTTGCTCTGCCACGCTTGACGAGTTCTGCCCCACTTTGCTTGCTCTGCCACGCTTGACGTGTTGTGACCCACTTTGCTTGCTCTGCCGCGCTTGACGTGTTGTGCCCCACTTGGCTTGCTCTGCCACGCTTGACGTGTTGTGCCCCACTTTGCTTGTTCTTCCGCGCTTGACGTGTTCTGCCCCACTTTGCTTGCTCTGCCACGCTTGACGTGTTGAGCCCCACTTTGCTTGCTCTGCCGCGCTTGACGTGTTCTGCCCCACTTTGCTTGCTCTGCCACGCTTGACGTGTTCTGCCCCACTTTGCTTGCTCTGCCCCCACGGCTTTTTCGGCCCCACTTTGCTTGCTCTGCCGCGCTTGACGTGTTGTGCCCCACTTTGCTTGTTCTTCCGCGCTTGACGTGTTGAGCCCCACTTTGCTTGCTCTGCCGCGCTTGACGTGTTCTGCCCCACTTTGCTTGCTCTGCCACGCTTGACGTGTTGTGCCCCACTTTGCTTGCTCTGCCGCGCTTGACGTGTTCTGCCCCACTTTGCTTGCTCTGCCACGCTTGACGTGTTGTGCCCCACTTTGCTTGTTCTTCCGCGCTTGACGTGTTCTGCCCCACTTTGCTTGCTCTGCCGCGCTTGACGTGTTCTGCCCCACTTTGCTTGCTCTGCCGCGCTTGACGTGTTCTGCCCCACTTTGCTTGCTCTGCCACGCTTGACGTGTTGTGCCCCACTTTGCTTGCTCTGCCGCGCTTGACGTGTTGTGCCCCACTTTGCTTGCTCTGCCGCGCTTGACGTGTTGTGCCCCACTTGGCTTGCTCTGCCGCGCTTGACGTGTTCTGCCCCACTTTGCTTGCTCTGCCACGCTTGACGTGTTGTGCCCCACTTTGCTTGTTCTTCCGCGCTTGACGAGTTCTGCCCCACTTTGCTTGCTCTGCCACGCTTGACGTGTTGTGCCCCACTTTGCTTGCTCTTCCGCGCTTGACGTGTTGTGCCCCACTTTGCTTGCTCTGCCGCGCTTGACGTGTTCTGCCCCACTTTGCTTGCTCTGCCGCGCTTGACGTGTTCTGCCCCACTTTGCTTGCTCTGCCACGCTTGACGTGTTGAGCCCCACTTTGCTTGTTCTTCCACACTTGACGTGTTGTGCCCCACTTTGCTTGCTCTGCCGCGCTTGAGGTGTTCTGCCCCACTTTGCTTGTTCTTCCACACTTGACGTGTTCTGCCCCACTTTGCTTGCTCTGCCACGCTTGACGTGTTCTGCCCCACTTTGCTTGTTCTTCCACACTTGACGTGTTGTGCCCCACTTTGCTTGCTCTGCCACGCTTGACGTGTTGTGCCCCACTTTGCTTGCTCTGCCGCGCTTGACGTGTTCTGCCCCACTTTGCTTGTTCTTCCACACTTGACGTGTTCTGCCCCACTTTGCTTGCTCTGCCGCGCTTGACGTGTTCTGCCCCACTTTGCTTGTTCTTCCACACTTGACGTGTTGTGCCCCACTTTGCTTGCTCTGCCACGCTTGACGTGTTGTGCCCCACTTTGCTTGCTCTGCCGCGCTTGACGTGTTGTGCCCCACTTTGCTTGTTCTTCCGCGCTTGACGTGTTCTGCCCCACTTTGCTTGTTCTTCCGCGCTTGACGTGTTCTGCCCCACTTTGCTTGCTCTGCCGCGCTTGACGTGTTCTGCCCCACTTTGCTTGCTCTGCCGCGCTTGACTTGTTGTGCCCCACTTTGCTTGCTCTGCCGCGCTTGACGTGTTGAGCCCCACTTTGCTTGCTCTGCCGCGCTTGACGTGTTCTGCCCCACTTTGCTTGCTCTGCCGCGCTTGACGTGTTCTGCCCCACTTTGCTTGTTCTTCCGCGCTTGACGTGTTCTGCCCCACTTTGCTTGCTCTGCCGCGCTTGACGTGTTGAGCCCCACTTTGCTTGCTCTGCCGCGCTTGACGTGTTGTGCCCCACTTTGCTTGTTCTTCCGCGCTTGACGTGTTCTGCCCCACTTTGCTTGTTCTTCCGCGCTTGACGTGTTCTGCCCCACTTTGCTTGTTCTTCCGCGCTTGACGTGTTCTGCCCCACTTTGCTTGCTCTGCCACGCTTGACGTGTTCTGCCCCACTTTGCTTGCTCTGCCCCCACGGCTTTTTCGGCCCCACTTTGCTTGCTCTGCCGCGCTTGACGTGTTGTGCCCCACTTTGCTTGTTCTTCCACACTTGACGTGTTCTGCCCCACTTTGCTTGCTCTGCCGCGCTTGACGTGTTGTGCCCCACTTTGCTTGCTCTGCCGCGCTTGACGTGTTGTGCCCCACTTTGCTTGTTCTTCCACACTTGACGTGTTCTGCCCCACTTTGCTTGCTCTGCCGCGCTTGACGTGTTCTGCCCCACTTTGCTTGCTCTGCCGCGCTTGACTTGTTGTGCCCCACTTTGCTTGCTCTGCCGCGCTTGACGTGTTGAGCCCCACTTTGCTTGCTCTGCCGCGCTTGACGTGTTGTGCCCCACTTTGCTTGCTCTGCCACGCTTGACGTGTTGTGCCCCACTTTGCTTGCTCTGCCGCGCTTGACGTGTTGAGCCCCACTTTGCTTGTTCTTCCACACTTGACGTGTTGTGCCCCACTTTGCTTGCTCTGCCACGCTTGACGTGTTGTGCCCCACTTTGCTTGTTCTTCCGCGCTTGACGTGTTCGGCCCCACTTTGCTTGCTCTGCCACGCTTGACGTGTTGTGCCCCACTTTGCTTGTTCTGCCGCGCTTGACGTGTTGTGCCCCACTTTGCTTGCTCTGCCGCGCTTGACGTGTTCTGCCCCACTTTGCTTGCTCTGCCGCGCTTGACGTGTTGTGCCCCACTTTGCTTGTTCTTCCGCGCTTGACGTGTTGAGCCCCACTTTGCTTGCTCTGCCACGCTTGACGTGTTCTGCCCCACTTTGCTGGCTCTGCCACACTTGACGTGTTCTGCCCCACTTTGCTTGCTCTGCCACGCTTGACGTGTTGTGCCCCACTTTGCTTGTTCTGCCGCGCTTGACGTGTTGTGCCCCACTTTGCTTGCTCTGCCGCGCTTGACGTGTTCTGCCCCACTTTGCTTGCTCTGCCGCGCTTGACGTGTTGTGCCCCACTTTGCTTGCTCTGCCACGCTTGACGTGTTGTGCCCCACTTTGCTTGCTCTGCCACGCTTGACTTGTTGTGCCCCACTTTGCTTGCTCTGCCACGCTTGACGTGTTCGGCCCCACTTTGCTTGCTCTGCCGCGCTTGACGTGTTGTGCCCCACTTTGCTTGCTCTGCCGCGCTTGACGTGTTGTGCCCCACTTGGCTTGCTCTGCCACGCTTGACGTGTTCTGCCCCACTTTGCTGGCTCTGCCGCGCTTGACGTGTTCGGCCCCACTTTGCTGGCTCTGCCGCGCTTGACGTGTTGTGCCCCACTTTGCTTGCTCTGCCACGCTTGACGTGTTGAGCCCCACTTTGCTTGCTCTGCCACGCTTGACGTGTTGAGCCCCACTTTGCTTGCTCTGCCGCGCTTGACGTGTTGAGCCCCACTTTGCTTGCTCTGCCACGCTTGACGTGTTCTGCCCCACTTTGCTTGTTCTTCCACACTTGACGTGTTGTGCCCCACTTTGCTTGCTCTGCCACGCTTGACGTGTTGTGCCCCACTTTGCTTGCTCTGCCGCGCTTGACGTGTTGTGCCCCACTTTGCTTGTTCTTCCGCGCTTGACGTGTTCTGCCCCACTTTGCTTGTTCTTCCGCGCTTGACGAGTTCTGCCCCACTTTGCTTGCTCTGCCGCGCTTGACGTGTTGAGCCCCACTTTGCTGGCTCTGCCGCGCTTGACGTGTTGTGCCCCACTTTGCTTGTTCTTCCGCGCTTGACGTGTTCTGCCCCACTTTGCTTGCTCTGCCACACTTGACGTGTTGTGCCCCACTTTGCTTGTTCTTCCGCGCTTGACGTGTTCTGCCCCACTTTGCTTGTTCTTCCGCGCTTGACGTGTTCTGCCCCACTTTGCTTGCTCTGCCACGCTTGACGTGTTCTGCCCCACTTTGCTTGCTCTGCCGCGCTTGACGTGTTGAGCCCCACTTTGCTTGCTCTGCCGCGCTTGACGTGTTCTGCCCCACTTTGCTTGCTCTGCCACGCTTGACGTGTTCTGCCCCACTTTGCTTGCTCTGCCACGCTTGACGTGTTGTGCCCCACTTTGCTTGTTCTTCCGCGCTTGACGTGTTCTGCCCCACTTTGCTTGCTCTGCCACGCTTGACGTGTTGAGCCCCACTTTGCTTGCTCTGCCGCGCTTGACGTGTTCTGCCCCACTTTGCTTGCTCTGCCACGCTTGACGTGTTCTGCCCCACTTTGCTTGCTCTGCCCCCACGGCTTTTTCGGCCCCACTTTGCTTGCTCTGCCGCGCTTGACGTGTTGTGCCCCACTTTGCTTGTTCTTCCGCGCTTGACGTGTTGAGCCCCACTTTGCTTGCTCTGCCGCGCTTGACGTGTTCTGCCCCACTTTGCTTGCTCTGCCACGCTTGACGTGTTGTGCCCCACTTTGCTTGCTCTGCCGCGCTTGACGTGTTGTGCCCCACTTTGCTTGCTCTGCCGCGCTTGACGTGTTGTGCCCCACTTTGCTCGCTCTGCCGCGCTTGACGTGTTGTGCCCCACTTTGCTTGTTCTTCCGCGCTTGACGTGTTCTGCCCCACTTTGCTTGCTCTGCCACGCTTGACGTGTTGAGCCCCACTTTGCTTGTTCTTCCACACTTGACGTGTTGTGCCCCACTTTGCTTGCTCTGCCACGCTTGACGTGTTGAGCCCCACTTTGCTTGTTCTTCCACACTTGACGTGTTCTGCCCCACTTTGCTTGCTCTGCCACGCTTGACGTGTTTGGCCCCACTTTGCTTGCTCTGCCACGCTTGACGAGTTCTGCCCCACTTTGGTTGCTCTGCCACGCTTGACGTGTTGTGACCCACTTTGCTTGCTCTGCCGCGCTTGACGTGTTGTGCCCCACTTGGCTTGCTCTGCCACGCTTGACGTGTTGTGCCCCACTTTGCTTGTTCTTCCGCGCTTGACGTGTTCTGCCCCACTTTGCTTGCTCTGCCACGCTTGACGTGTTGAGCCCCACTTTGCTTGCTCTGCCGCGCTTGACGTGTTCTGCCCCACTTTGCTTGCTCTGCCACGCTTGACGTGTTCTGCCCCACTTTGCTTGCTCTGCCCCCACGGCTTTTTCGGCCCCACTTTGCTTGCTCTGCCGCGCTTGACGTGTTGTGCCCCACTTTGCTTGTTCTTCCGCGCTTGACGTGTTGAGCCCCACTTTGCTTGCTCTGCCGCGCTTGACGTGTTCTGCCCCACTTTGCTTGCTCTGCCACGCTTGACGTGTTGTGCCCCACTTTGCTTGCTCTGCCGCGCTTGACGTGTTCTGCCCCACTTTGCTTGCTCTGCCACGCTTGACGTGTTGTGCCCCACTTTGCTTGTTCTTCCGCGCTTGACGTGTTCTGCCCCACTTTGCTTGCTCTGCCGCGCTTGACGTGTTCTGCCCCACTTTGCTTGCTCTGCCGCGCTTGACGTGTTCTGCCCCACTTTGCTTGCTCTGCCACGCTTGACGTGTTGTGCCCCACTTTGCTTGCTCTGCCGCGCTTGACGTGTTGTGCCCCACTTTGCTTGCTCTGCCGCGCTTGACGTGTTGTGCCCCACTTGGCTTGCTCTGCCGCGCTTGACGTGTTCTGCCCCACTTTGCTTGCTCTGCCACGCTTGACGTGTTGTGCCCCACTTTGCTTGTTCTTCCGCGCTTGACGAGTTCTGCCCCACTTTGCTTGCTCTGCCACGCTTGACGTGTTGTGCCCCACTTTGCTTGCTCTTCCGCGCTTGACGTGTTGTGCCCCACTTTGCTTGCTCTGCCGCGCTTGACGTGTTCTGCCCCACTTTGCTTGCTCTGCCACGCTTGACGTGTTCTGCCCCACTTTGCTTGCTCTGCCACGCTTGACGTGTTGAGCCCCACTTTGCTTGTTCTTCCACACTTGACGTGTTGTGCCCCACTTTGCTTGCTCTGCCGCGCTTGACGTGTTCTGCCCCACTTTGCTTGTTCTTCCACACTTGACGTGTTCTGCCCCACTTTGCTTGCTCTGCCACGCTTGACGTGTTCTGCCCCACTTTGCTTGTTCTTCCACACTTGACGTGTTGTGCCCCACTTTGCTTGCTCTGCCACGCTTGACGTGTTGTGCCCCACTTTGCTTGCTCTGCCGCGCTTGACGTGTTCTGCCCCACTTTGCTTGTTCTTCCACACTTGACGTGTTCTGCCCCACTTTGCTTGCTCTGCCGCGCTTGACGTGTTCTGCCCCACTTTGCTTGTTCTTCCACACTTGACGTGTTGTGCCCCACTTTGCTTGCTCTGCCACGCTTGACGTGTTGTGCCCCACTTTGCTTGCTCTGCCGCGCTTGACGTGTTGTGCCCCACTTTGCTTGTTCTTCCGCGCTTGACGTGTTCTGCCCCACTTTGCTTGTTCTTCCGCGCTTGACGTGTTCTGCCCCACTTTGCTTGCTCTGCCGCGCTTGACGTGTTCTGCCCCACTTTGCTTGCTCTGCCGCGCTTGACTTGTTGTGCCCCACTTTGCTTGCTCTGCCGCGCTTGACGTGTTGAGCCCCACTTTGCTTGCTCTGCCGCGCTTGACGTGTTCTGCCCCACTTTGCTTGCTCTGCCGCGCTTGACGTGTTCTGCCCCACTTTGCTTGTTCTTCCGCGCTTGACGTGTTCTGCCCCACTTTGCTTGCTCTGCCGCGCTTGACGTGTTGAGCCCCACTTTGCTTGCTCTGCCGCGCTTGACGTGTTGTGCCCCACTTTGCTTGTTCTTCCGCGCTTGACGTGTTCTGCCCCACTTTGCTTGTTCTTCCGCGCTTGACGTGTTCTGCCCCACTTTGCTTGTTCTTCCGCGCTTGACGTGTTCTGCCCCACTTTGCTTGCTCTGCCACGCTTGACGTGTTCTGCCCCACTTTGCTTGCTCTGCCCCCACGGCTTTTTCGGCCCCACTTTGCTTGCTCTGCCGCGCTTGACGTGTTGTGCCCCACTTTGCTTGTTCTTCCACACTTGACGTGTTCTGCCCCACTTTGCTTGCTCTGCCGCGCTTGACGTGTTGTGCCCCACTTTGCTTGCTCTGCCGCGCTTGACGTGTTGTGCCCCACTTTGCTTGTTCTTCCACACTTGACGTGTTCTGCCCCACTTTGCTTGCTCTGCCGCGCTTGACGTGTTGTGCCCCACTTTGCTTGCTCTGCCGCGCTTGACTTGTTGTGCCCCACTTTGCTTGCTCTGCCGCGCTTGACGTGTTGAGCCCCACTTTGCTTGCTCTGCCGCGCTTGACGTGTTGTGCCCCACTTTGCTTGCTCTGCCACGCTTGACGTGTTGTGCCCCACTTTGCTTGCTCTGCCGCGCTTGACGTGTTGAGCCCCACTTTGCTTGTTCTTCCACACTTGACGTGTTGTGCCCCACTTTGCTTGCTCTGCCACGCTTGACGTGTTGTGCCCCACTTTGCTTGTTCTTCCGCGCTTGACGTGTTCGGCCCCACTTTGCTTGCTCTGCCACGCTTGACGTGTTGTGCCCCACTTTGCTTGTTCTGCCGCGCTTGACGTGTTGTGCCCCACTTTGCTTGCTCTGCCGCGCTTGACGTGTTCTGCCCCACTTTGCTTGCTCTGCCGCGCTTGACGTGTTGTGCCCCACTTTGCTTGTTCTTCCGCGCTTGACGTGTTGAGCCCCACTTTGCTTGCTCTGCCACGCTTGACGTGTTCTGCCCCACTTTGCTGGCTCTGCCACACTTGACGTGTTCTGCCCCACTTTGCTTGCTCTGCCACGCTTGACGTGTTGTGCCCCACTTTGCTTGTTCTGCCGCGCTTGACGTGTTGTGCCCCACTTTGCTTGCTCTGCCGCGCTTGACGTGTTCTGCCCCACTTTGCTTGCTCTGCCGCGCTTGACGTGTTGTGCCCCACTTTGCTTGCTCTGCCACGCTTGACGTGTTGTGCCCCACTTTGCTTGCTCTGCCACGCTTGACTTGTTGTGCCCCACTTTGCTTGCTCTGCCACGCTTGACGTGTTCGGCCCCACTTTGCTTGCTCTGCCGCGCTTGACGTGTTGTGCCCCACTTTGCTTGCTCTGCCGCGCTTGACGTGTTGTGCCCCACTTGGCTTGCTCTGCCACGCTTGACGTGTTCTGCCCCACTTTGCTGGCTCTGCCGCGCTTGACGTGTTCGGCCCCACTTTGCTGGCTCTGCCGCGCTTGACGTGTTGTGCCCCACTTTGCTTGCTCTGCCACGCTTGACGTGTTGAGCCCCACTTTGCTTGCTCTGCCACGCTTGACGTGTTGAGCCCCACTTTGCTTGTTCTGCCGCGCTTGACGTGTTGTGCCCCACTTTGCTTGCTCTGCCGCGCTTGACGTGTTGAGCCCCACTTTGCTTGCTCTGCCACGCTTGACGTGTTGAGCCACCATATTCTGCCCCGTTCCGTGGCCTTTCTTTATCCAATGTGGGCCCCTTATTCTTGATCCAATGTGGGCCCCTTATTCTTGATCCAATGTGGGCCCCTTATTCTTGATCCAATGTGGGCCCCTTATTCTTGATCCAATGTGGGCCCCTTATTCTTGATCCAATGTGGGCCCCTTATTCTTGATCCAATGTGGGCCCCTCATTCTTGATCCAATGTGGGCCCTTTATTCTTGATCCAATGTGGGCCCCTTATTCTTGATCCAATGTGGGCCCTTTATTCTTGATCCAATGTGGGCCCCTTATTCTTGATCCAATGTGGGCCCCTTATTCTTGATCCAATGTGGGCCCCTTATTCTTGATCCAATGTGGGCCCCTTATTCTTGATCCAATGTGGGCCCTTATTCTTGATCCAATGTGGGCCCCTTATTCTTGATCCAATGTGGGCCCCTTATTCTTGATCCAATGTGGGCCCCTTATTCTTGATCCAATGTGGGCCCCTTATTCTTGATCCAATGTGGGCCCCTTATTCTTGATCCAATGTGGGCCCCTTATTCTTGATCCAATGTGGGCCCCTTATTCTTGATCCAATGTGGGCCCCTCATTCTTGATCGAATATGGACCCCTTATTCTGCCCCCCTCAACTCATCCACCCCCCTCGTGCTGCCTCTGAATTCCGACCCCTCTTATTCCCTCCACCGGGCGTCATGAACGAATTGATCTTTCCACCCTATGTTTCCTACCCCACCACACCAGGACCAATCCTTCCTCCTGTTGCGTGCCATGTCCAGCTCCCTGCGTGTGCGCCTGATGGCGGCCGGTCTGCCCCTCCTGACCGAACGCATCGCGAAAGAGCGCGTGGTAGCGGTGGTGGAGAGCACCGGGATGGCGTTTCGCCTCCAGGTGACGTTGCAGATGCCAGATCAACGGGGGGGCAGGGCCGCCCGTGCGACAGCAAATGGGGGGAAGCCAGGGGGAGGCCGTGCTGTCGGGGGGGGGGCTGGTGGTAATGAGGCCGCCTCTGCTGCTGGTGCCATTTCTGGCTCTGACGCAGCCGTGGCTGGCATTGCTGCCATCAGCGCTGCTGCTGCTGGTGGCAGTGCTGCTGCTGCGGCCACTGCCGCTGCCAGCGCTGGCTCTGCTGCTGCTGCTGGCACGGCTGCTGGTGCGACAACAGGCAGAGCTCACGCAACCACAGGAGCAGCTGTCCACGCAGCCCCTCCTGTGTCCACGGCTACTGCAGGGATGAGGGGAGCGGACCATGGGGCCCCAGGCGAGCGTACCCCCGAGGATGACTGGATGCCTCTCTGCGTGTTGGTGCATCACCGCGTGGACTTGGGAGATCCGGACCTGCTGGCGTCGCTGTCGCGCGCCTTTCGACTGCTCAAGCCGCAGAAGGCCACGGGGTTTGTCGTGCCGGAGCCGGCGTACCGAGGCCTGCAGGATGTGGGGGGGATCCACCGACTGGTGCGTGTTCTGGGTAGAATGGGAGTATGGTTCGGTAGTAAATTGGACGGCAGTATGTGGGGGGATGCACCAGCTGGTGCGTGGATTGGGTTAGCTGGAACAGGATCATCATCATCATCATGTCTTGAGAAGCTGGTCTTTAGGATGGGGGGGCAGGCATTCGGCCGCTGAGTTAACTTCGTGTGTGGTGCCCTCTACGTTGTGAGAGTGCCTGTTATCAGAGTAGGTACCTTGAAGTGGTGGTAGTTCTATCGCTAGGACGACGATGCAATTAAAGGAATACCAACCTCAGGCAGGTGCCACCTTGGGAGGTAGAGGGAAACTATCCTGTGGGGAGGCTGCCTGAACTGGACATGGAGGCTAGCATGACTCGCCACACACTTCACTCTTTGTGTAGCTCAAACGTTGGTATGGCTATTGTTATTATTACTATTATTTTTCTATTAGTATTGGTATTATTATTGGTATTTTGTGCAGCTCAAATGTTGTTATGGTTCAGCATTAACTCGCGGTGTTATGCCAGGATTGTGATGGGTTGGTCGCCTTGCATCTTCTTCTGGTGGGTTGCCTGGTTTAGGCCCTGGCACCCCGTTTACTGCTGCCCTTAAGCTGAATGGTTACGTGCATTTTCATTCTAGCCTGATTTCCATTTGGAAATATGGAGGCTGATTGGGTCCAAATGAAGCGATAGCTTTTTAAAGGGAATCCAGGCATTAGTACACAGACCATCTTTAGTCACTTTCTTTGTGAGTTTGTAATGTTTATTTTGGTGTGCGGCAGGGGTTGTGGGGTGATGGACTAACGCTTTTTGAGACATCTGCCCGTAGGCAACCCACAATCGTGGGTGGTCACTGTTCCTACATGGTCATTGTTGCTACATGGTAAATTTCTGTGCTACATATATAGTGTATGGTCCCGCTGAGTGGCACCGTCCCTAGCCATTTTAGTGTCTTCTGTTCGTGTTATCTTGTTGATTAAGCTCGTGTATCCACACACAGAAAACTTGAGTAGTAGCAGAGTAGTAATGACCCTAGCAATTCCTGACCTGGTTTCTCCAGCACTGTGGCACTAGGGCTTTAGAACCCCTGTGCCATTTTCAATGCTTAGTTGGCTCCTGCCTCCTCACGTTCATCCCACGAGGCGCATGTGCTGGTGTCTGTGGCCCCATCACCATCCCTGGCAGGTATCTGACCCTGTACGGAAGAAGAGGAAAAACTACTACAAGCGCAAGCGCATGGTGCCCGCAGGCCTTGGGGATGCCGACCCTCATTTGAGTGCGGCATGCCACGGGGACGCGGTGAGGACGGCGGGGCCACATGGTGCATGTGGGGGTGGTCAATATGGGCGTATGCATCTTGGGGTGTCAACCGGAAGAAATGGATGGGTTTGCGAAATGCGTTGGATTGACCTGCGTGGTCTGACTGGCCGTAGGGGGGTGTCGATAAGGGCATCAGGACATAAGGGCATGTCTGTCAGGGGGGCTGCTGGCTGCCTGCCTGGCACGTGCACGTTTGGCGACCCTCTTGCGGCGATCCGCTGTGTATGCACATGCTGCCCTTTGCCATGAAGCGCAGGGCATGGTGCTTGTAGTCTGGGCCCACGTGGTGCGGCTGGGCTATGTGTGGCATGGGCACATGCGGCTGGGCTATGTGTGGCATGGGCACATGGTATGGGTGTGCCAACTTGGTCACGCTTCCCTGACTCACATTGTGTTACCCACCTCGACCTCTGCAGAGGCATGTTTGTGGCCGGTTACACCACGGCAGGTTGTGCTGATCGCCAGCCGCGTATATTCCAGTGTGGCCGAATTATTGAGTACATTCATACTCAATTTAGGCCACTGTGCCGTTTGGCCACCGCTTGGCTTTCGCGGGGAGGGGGGAAGGGGAGGGGAGGGCCACACATGACCATTTGCTTGTCTGTCGCCTTGGGCAGTCTTGATACATGACACTTGCGCTTCTCATGGTTTGACGTGGTTCTTCCATGCTCGTCCTGTCATCTGGCTCAAGATACCCCAGGGCACCCTCCAAGCAGCGGCACGGCCCACGAAAAGGTACCTGGTGTACGCCGCGCATGTAGATGCATACTTGTCGCGCGCCGCTGAGCGCAGATGCATACACAAGCACTGGTGATCGTGGCAAATGCCATGAAGCAGACGTAGTAACTTCCTTCCTTTAGGCACTGCACATAGGACCTGCCCTGGGTAAACTGCCGCGGACCAGAACAATTGGGATGGCACAGGGTTGAGGAGTTCTCGTGCGTGGAACAAGAAGAATGATGGCGCAGGGTTGAGGAGTTCTCGTGCGTGGAACAAGAAGAGTGATGGCACAGGGTTGAGGAGTTCTCGTGCGTGGAACAAGAAGAATGATGGCACAGGGTTGAGGAGTTCTCGTGCGTGGAACAAGAAGAGTGATGGCACAGGGTTGAGGAGTTCTCGTGCGTGGAACAAGAAGAGTGATGGCACAGGGTTGAGGAGTTCTCGTGCGTGGAACAAGAAGAGTGATGGCACAGGGTTGAGGAGTTCTCGTGCGTGGAACAAGAAGAGTGATGGCGCAGGGTTGAGGAGTTCTCGTGCGTGGAACAAGAAGAGTGATGGCGCAGGGTTGAGGAGTTCTCGTGAGCGGAACAAGAAGAGTGATGGCACAGGGTTGAGGAGTTCTCGTGAGTGGAACAAGAAGAGTGATGGCGCAGGGTTGAGGAGTTCTCGTGCGTGGAACAAGAAGAGTGATGGCACAGGGTTGAGGAGTTCTCGTGCGTGGAACAAGGAGAATGATGGCGCAGGGTTGAGGAGTTCTCGTGCGTGGAACAAGAAGAGTGATGGCACAGGGTTGAGGAGTTCTCGTGCGTGGAACAAGAAGAGTGATGGCACAGGGTTGAGGAGTTCTCGTGCGCGGAACAAGAAGAGTGATGGCACAGGGTTGAGGAGTTCTCGTGCGTGGAACAAGAAGAGTGATGGCGCAGGGTTGAGGAGTTCTCGTGCGTGGAACAAGAAGAGTGATGGCACAGGGTTGAGGAGTTCTCGTGCGTGGAACAAGAAGAGTGATGGCACAGGGTTGAGGAGTTCTCGTGCGTGGAACAAGGAGAATGATGGCGCAGGGTTGAGGAGTTCTCGTGCGTGGAACAAGAAGAATGATGGCACAGGGTTGAGGAATTCTCGTGCGTGGAACAAGAAGAGTGATGGCACAGGGTTGAGGAGTTCTCGTGCGTGGAACAAGGAGAATGATGGCGCAGGGTTGAGGAGTTCTCGTGCGTGGAACAAGAAGAATGATGGCACAGGGTTGAGGAGTTCTCGTGTGTGGAACAAGAAGAATGATGGCACAGGGTTGAGGAGTTCTCGTGAGCGGAACAAGAAGAGTGATGGCACAGGGTTGAGGAGTTCTCGTGTGTGGAACAAGAAGAGTGATGGCACAGGGTTGAGGAGTTCTCGTGAGCGGAACAAGAAGAGTGATGGCACAGGGTTGAGGAGTTCTCGTGCGTGGAACAAGAAGAATGATGGCACAGGGTTGAGGAATTCTCGTGCGTGGAACAAGAAGAGTGATGGCACAGGGTTGAGGAGTTCTCGTGCGTGGAACAAGAAGAATGATGGCGCAGGGTTGAGGAGTTCTCGTGCGTGGAACAAGAAGAGTGATGGCACAGGGTTGAGGAGTTCTCGTGCGTGGAACAAGAAGAATGATGGCGCAGGGTTGAGGAGTTCTCGTGCGTGGAACAAGAAGAGTGATGGCGCAGGGTTGAGGAGTTCTCGTGCGTGGAACAAGGAGAATGATGGCGCAGGGTTGAGGAGTTCTCGTGAGCGGAACAAGAAGAGTGATGGCACAGGGTTGAGGAGTTCTCGTGAGCGGAACAAGAAGAGTGATGGCACAGGGTTGAGGAGTTCTCGTGTGTGGAACAAGAAGAATGATGGCACAGGGTTGAGGAGTTCTCGTGCGTGGAACAAGAAGAGTGATGGCACAGGGTTGAGGAGTTCTCGTGCGTGGAACAAGAAGAGTGATGGCACAGGGTTGAGGAGTTCTCGTGCGTGGAACAAGAAGAGTGATGGCGCAGGGTTGAGGAGTTCTCGTGCGTGGAACAAGAAGAGTGATGGCACAGGGTTGAGGAGTTCTCGTGCGTGGAACAAGAAGAGTGATGGCACAGGGTTGAGGAGTTCTCGTGCGTGGAACAAGGAGAATGATGGCGCAGGGTTGAGGAGTTCTCGTGCGTGGAACAAGAAGAATGATGGCACAGGGTTGAGGAGTTCTCGTGCGTGGAACAAGAAGAATGATGGCGCAGGGTTGAGGAGTTCTCGTGCGTGGAACAAGAAGAGTGATGGCGCAGGGTTGAGGAGTTCTCGTGCGTGGAACAAGAAGAGTGATGGCGCAGGGTTGAGGAGTTCTCGTGCGTGGAACAAGAAGAGTGATGGCGCAGGGTTGGGGAGTTCTCGTGCGTGGAACAAGAAGAGTGATGGCACAGGGTTGAGGAGTTCTCGTGCGTGGAACAAGAAGAGTGATGGCACAGGGTTGAGGAGTTCTCGTGCGTGGAACAAGAAGAGTGATGGCACAGGGTTGAGGAGTTCTCGTGCGTGGAACAAGAAGAATGATGGCACAGGGTTGAGGAGTTCTCGTGCGTGGAACAAGAAGAGTGATGGCACAGGGTTGAGGAGTTCTCGTGCGTGGAACAAGAAGAATGATGGCACAGGGTTGAGGAGTTCTCGTGCGTGGAACAAGAAGAGTGATGGCGCAGGGTTGAGGAGTTCTCGTGCGTGGAACAAGAAGAGTGATGGCACAGGGTTGAGGAGTTCTCGTGCGTGGAACAAGAAGAGTGATGGCACAGGGTTGAGGAGTTCTCGTGCGTGGAACAAGAAGAATGATGGCACAGGGTTGAGGAGTTCTCGTGCGTGGAACAAGAAGAGTGATGGCACAGGGTTGAGGAGTTCTCGTGCGTGGAACAAGAAGAATGATGGCACAGGGTTGAGGAGTTCTCGTGCGTGGAACAAGAAGAGTGATGGCACAGGGTTGAGGAGTTCTCGTGCGTGGAACAAGAAGAGTGATGGCACAGGGTTGAGGAGTTCTCGTGCGCGGAACAAGAAGAGTGATGGCACAGGGTTGAGGAGTTCTCGTGAGTGGAACAAGGAGAGTGATGGCACAGGGTTGAGGAGTTCTCGTGAGCGGAACAAGAAGAATGATGGCACAGGGTTGAGGAGTTCTCGTGCGTGGAACAAGAAGAGTGATGGCACAGGGTTGAGGAGTTCTCGTGCGCGGAACAAGAAGAGTGATGGCACAGGGTTGAGGAGTTCTCGTGCGTGGAACAAGAAGAGTGATGGCACAGGGTTGAGGAGTTCTCGTGTGTGGAACAAGAAGAGTGATGGCACAGGGTTGAGGAGTTCTCGTGCGTGGAACAAGGAGAATGATGGCACAGGGTTGAGGAGTTCTCGTGCGTGGAACAAGAAGAGTGATGGCACAGGGTTGAGGAGTTCTCGTGTGTGGAACAAGAAGAGTGATGGCACAGGGTTGAGGAGTTCTCGTGCGTGGAACAAGGAGAATGATGGCACAGGGTTGAGGAGTTCTCGTGCGTGGAACAAGAAGAGTGATGGCACAGGGTTGAGGAGTTCTCGTGCGTGGAACAAGAAGAGTGATGGCACAGGGTTGAGGAGTTCTCGTGCGTGGAACAAGAAGAGTGATGGCACAGGGTTGAGGAGTTCTCGTGCGTGGAACAAGAAGAATGATGGCACAGGGTTGAGGAGTTCTCGTGCGTGGAACAAGAAGAGTGATGGCACAGGGTTGAGGAGTTCTCGTGCGTGGAACAAGAAGAGTGATTGCACAGGGTTGAGGAGTTCTCGTGCGTGGAACAAGAAGAATGATGGCACAGGGTTGAGGAGTTCTCGTGCGTGGAACAAGAAGAGTGATGGCACAGGGTTGAGGAATTCTCGTGAGGAGTTCTCGTGCGTGGAACAAGAAGAGTGATGGCACAGGGTTGAGGAGTTCTCGTGCGTGGAACAAGAAGAATGATGGCGCAGGGTTGAGGAGTTCTCGTGCGTGGAACAAGAAGAGTGATGGCACAGGGTTGAGGAGTTCTCGTGCGTGGAACAAGAAGAGTGATGGCACAGGGTTGAGGAGTTCTCGTGCGTGGAACAAGAAGAATGATGGCGCAGGGTTGAGGAGTTCTCGTGCGTGGAACAAGAAGAGTGATGGCACAGGGTTGAGGAGTTCTCGTGCGTGGAACAAGAAGAATGATGGCGCAGGGTTGAGGAGTTCTCGTGCGTGGAACAAGAAGAGTGATGGCACAGGGTTGAGGAATTCTCGTGCGCGGAACAAGAAGAATGATGGCACAGGGTTGAGGAGTTCTCGTGCGTGGAACAAGAAGAGTGATGGCACAGGGTTGAGGAATTCTCGTGCGTGGAACAAGGAGAATGATGGCACAGGGTTGAGGAGTTCTCGTGCGTGGAACAAGAAGAGTGATGGCGCAGGGTTGAGGAGTTCTCGTGTGTGGAACAAGAAGAGTGATGGCACAGGGTTGAGGAGTTCTCGTGCGTGGAACAAGGAGAATGATGGCGCAGGGTTGAGGAGTTCTCGTGCGTGGAACAAGAAGAGGGATGGCGCAGGGTTGAGGAGTTCTCGTGCGTGGAACAAGAAGAGTGATGGCACATGGTTGAGGAGTTCTCGTGCGTGGAACAAGGAGAATGATGGCACAGGGTTGAGGAGTTCTCGTGCGTGGAACAAGGAGAATGATGGCACAGGGTTGAGGAGTTCTCGTGAGCGGAACAAGAAGAGTGATGGCACAGGGTTGAGGAGTTCTCGTGCGTGGAACAAGAAGAGTGATGGCACAGGGTTGAGGAGTTCTCGTGCGTGGAACAAGAAGAGTGATGGCACAGGGTTGAGGAGTTCTCGTGCGTGGAACAAGAAGAGTGAGGGCACAGGGTTGAGGAGTTCTCGTGCGTGGAACAAGAAGAGTGATGGCACAGGGTTGAGGAGTTCTCGTGCGTGGAACAAGAAGAGTGATGGCGCAGGGTTGAGGAGTTCTCGTGCGTGGAACAAGAAGAGTGATGGCACAGGGTTGGGGAGTTCTCGTGCGTGGAACAAGAAGAGTGATGGCACAGGGTTGAGGAGTTCTCGTGCGTGGAACAAGAAGAATGATGGCACAGGGTTGAGGAATTCTCGTGCGTGGAACAAGGAGAATGATGGCGCAGGGTTGAGGAGTTCTCGTGCGTGGAACAAGAAGAGTGATGGCGCAGGGTTGAGGAGTTCTCGTGCGCGGAACAAGAAGAGTGATGGCACAGGGTTGAGGAGTTCTCGTGCGTGGAACAAGAAGAGTGATGGCACAGGGTTGAGGAGTTCTCGTGCGTGGAACAAGAAGAGTGATGGCACAGGGTTGAGGAGTTCTCGTGCGTGGAACAAGAAGAGTGATGGCACAGGGTTGAGGAGTTCTCGTGCGTGGAACAAGAAGAGTGATGGCGCAGGGTTGAGGAGTTCTCGTGCGTGGAACAAGAAGAGTGATGGCACATGGTTGAGGAGTTCTCGTGCGTGGAACAAGGAGAATGATGGCACAGGGTTGAGGAGTTCTCGTGCGTGGAACAAGAAGAGTGATGGCACAGGGTTGAGGAGTTCTCGTGCGTGGAACAAGAAGAATGATGGCACAGGGTTGAGGAGTTCTCGTGAGTGGAACAAGAAGAGTGATGGCACAGGGTTGAGGAGTTCTCGTGCGTGGAACAAGGAGAATGATGGCGCAGGGTTGAGGAGTTCTCGTGCGTGGAACAAGAAGAATGATGGCACAGGGTTGAGGAGTTCTCGTGCGTGGAACAAGAAGAGTGATGGCACAGGGTTGAGGAGTTCTCTGTGCGTGGAACAAGAAGAGTGATGGCGCAGGGTTGAGGAGTTCTCTGTGCGTGGAACAAGAAGAGTGATGGCACAGGGTTGAGGAGTTCTCTGTGCGTGGAACAAGAAGAGTGATGGCGCAGGGTTGAGGAGTTCTCTGTGCGTGGAACAAGAAGAGTGATGGCACAGGGTTGAGGAGTTCTCGTGCGTGGAACAAGAAGAATGATGGCACAGGGTTGAGGAATTCTCGTGCGTGGAACAAGAAGAGTGATGGCACAGGGTTGAGGAGTTCTCTGTGCGTGGAACAAGAAGAGTGATGGCACAGGGTTGAGGAGTTCTCGTGTGTGGAACAAGAAGAGTGATGGCACAGGGTTGAGGAGTTCTCGTGCGTGGAACAAGGAGAGTGATGGCACAGGGTTGAGGAGTTCTCGTGCGTGGAACAAGAAGAGTGATGGCACAGGGTTGAGGAGTTCTCGTGCGTGGAACAAGAAGAGTGATGGCACAGGGTTGAGGAGTTCTCTGTGCGTGGAACAAGAAGAGTGATGGCGCAGGGTTGAGGAGTTCTCGTGCGTGGAACAAGAAGAATGATGGCACAGGGTTGAGGAGTTCTCGTGCGTGGAACAAGAAGAGGGATGGCACAGGGTTGAGGAGTTCTCGTGCGTGGAACAAGAAGAGTGATGGCACAGGGTTGAGGAGTTCTCTGTGCGTGGAACAAGAAGAATGATGGCACAGGGTTGAGGAGTTCTCGTGCGTGGAACAAGAAGAGGGATGGCACAGGGTTGAGGAGTTCTCTGTGCGCGGAACAAGAAGAATGATGGCACAGGGTTGAGGAATTCTCGTGCGTGGAACAAGAAGAGTGATGGCACAGGGTTGAGGAGTTCTCGTGCGTGGAACAAGAAGAGTGATGGCACAGGGTTGAGGAGTTCTCGTGAGTGGAACAAGGAGAGTGATGGCGCAGGGTTGAGGAGTTCTCGTGCGTGGAACAAGAAGAATGATGGCGCAGGGTTGAGGAGTTCTCGTGCGTGGAACAAGAAGAATGATGGCACAGGGTTGAGGAGTTCTCGTGCGTGGAACAAGAAGAGTGATGGCACAGGGTTGAGGAGTTCTCGTGCGCGGAACAAGAAGAATGATGGCACAGGGTTGAGGAATTCTCGTGCGTGGAACAAGAAGAATGATGGCGCAGGGTTGAGGAGTTCTCTGTGCGTGGAACAAGAAGAGTGATGGCACAGGGTTGAGGAGTTCTCGTGCGTGGAACAAGAAGAGTGATGGCACAGGGTTGAGGAGTTCTCGTGCGTGGAACAAGAAGAGTGATGGCGCAGGGTTGAGGAGTTCTCGTGCGTGGAACAAGAAGAGTAATGGCGCAGGGTTGAGGAGTTCTCGTGCGTGGAACAAGAAGAATGATGGCACAGGGTTGAGGAGTTCTCGTGCGTGGAACAAGAAGAATGATGGCGCAGGGTTGAGGAGTTCTCGTGAGTGGAACAAGGAGAGTGATGGCGCAGGGTTGAGGAGTTCTCGTGCGTGGAACAAGAAGAATGATGGCGCAGGGTTGAGGAGTTCTCGTGCGTGGAACAAGAAGAATGATGGCACAGGGTTGAGGAGTTCTCGTGCGTGGAACAAGAAGAATGATGGCGCAGGGTTGAGGAGTTCTCGTGAGTGGAACAAGAAGAGTGATGGCACAGGGTTGAGGAGTTCTCGTGCGTGGAACAAGAAGAATGATGGCACAGGGTTGAGGAGTTCTCGTGCGTGGAACAAGAAGAATGATGGCGCAGGGTTGAGGAGTTCTCGTGAGCGGAACAAGAAGAATTGGGATGGCACAGGGTTGAGGAATTCTCGTGCGTGGAACAAGAAGAATGATGGCACAGGGTTGAGGAGTTCTCGTGAGTGGAACAAGAAGAATTGGGATGGCACAGGGTTGAGGAATTCTCGTGCGTGGAACAAGAAGAATGATGGCACAGGGTTGAGGAATTCTCGCGAGTGGAACAAGAAGAATTGGGATGGCACAGGGTTGAGGAATTCTCGTGCGTGGAACAAGAAGAATGATGGCACAGGGTTGAGGAATTCTCGCGAGTGCGGGGTTGAAGACTTGTTCTATGCTGTGGATGTCCACGTGCCAACTTGCCGGCAGAGGATCACGCCTGTGGGGAAGATAGCTTACCTCTTCTGACGATTTGCTTTCCTGCGTTCGAGAGTTGTTTTCGTGGCAAAGGTAGCGCTGCACTCCGTAAGTGTGTGTGGACCCTGGGTCCCAGAAAAGCTTTTCAGCTTGTCCTGGCACTTTTTAGCCAGTCCTGGAACTTTTCAGCTCTTCCTGGAAGCAAGCCCTCCTTCTGCAGCCAAAGACCAGGCAACGGGATCACTCTCCCTCAACACGGCGGTTTGCTTCTGCTTCCATCCCCTGCTCGCATCCGCCTTTTTTTTTTCTTCCTGCCCCGCCTCGTCTTCTCCACCTTTTTTCCCTGCCTTCATCGTTCTCTACCCCAACCTGTGGAGGAAGCTTCTTGGCATGCCTCTCGTACCTGTGTGTGCATCCGCTTTCAACTCTTGCTCACAACCTCCTTTCTTGTCCGCCCTGCCCTCTTTCCGCCTTCTTCTCCCCCTCGTCTTTTCTTACCGCCACCACCCACAGCAAGCTCCGCCTCTCACATCTACGTCTACACCTGCTCTCCTTCTTGCTCGAACTACCCACCGGAAACACATTCTTGCTTGGAACCCTGTTCTTTCGCTCTTTTTGCCCCCCCCCCCCCCCCCTTAATTCTTGTCTCACACCACCCACCCGCAGGAAGCTCAGCCGGGCCTTGCGCAGCTGGGCTGGTGGTGGCGCCTTCACAGACGGGGCCCATGGGGTGGACAGCAACGGGGGGGAGATGGGTGCCCATGGGCACACCAGGGAGCATGCCAAAGGGGTGCACTTTTGGACCCGCAACATGGACAGGTACACGCGACATGGACATGAACGGTGTCGGCCATTCCATGGCCCTGCCAGTGGCAGGATTCAAGCTTTGTAACAGTTGTGCCCGCCCCTTAAAAGCAGGGATTTTCTCTGGTGCTTTTGACCGGCTAATCTTGCCATTTGTCAATTTCTTTTGGTGACAGTGGCCACCTTCTCATTATCACGCAGAAAGAACGGGTTGCCTCACCGAGCGGTGGCCAGCTTATATGCTGTCCATCCCCGTCTTCGTGTGCTCTACGTCATTCGGTCACGCTCGTCCATGGGTTCAAGTGCCCTGTCTTAACGCCTCTCTCATTGCTCTGTTTTTGTCATGTATCATCCGGTCCGTATGCCTCACTATCTGCTCCCTTATGTGTGCCTCACAACTGCCTCACCATGCGGCCCTCTCCACACCAAACTGCTTGTGCCCCCAGAGCGCCTCTCCTGGTGCTGCTTACAACGTGCCTGTATGCTTCTCTAAGTTCCTCTCATATGCTGCTATGCCTCACCATGTGCCTCGCTTTATGCCTACGGCCGCGCGAGGCATCCCTCTTGTAAATGCCGTGCTATGCAACCCTCTCCACCCCCTCCAGGGCGCTCCTCCTGGTGCTGCTCAAGTGGACCGAGGCGTATGGTCTCAAGTGTGATGTGGACTGGCCACGCGCGTTGGCCCGTTTCGGCCCCTCGCTGGCCAAGGTCAGCCCCGTGAGCGCGCGCCGCCGCATCCGGCGCTTCTTCGAGTCAACGGAGTCGCGTGCGTTCCTGGAGCAGGCGCGCGCGATCATGGCGGGGAGGTTTCGCCGCGCGTTGCCGCAACGGCTTGCACTTGTCACCCAGCAGGCAGCGCCACCCCCGCAACCGCCACCGGCAGCACCGCCGCAACGCGGAGAACAAGGACAACAGCTGCCACTGGTGCTGACGCCGCCACCGCAGCCGCAGCAGCACCAAGGGCAGCAGGGGGGGCAGCCGCAACAAGAACAGCTGCTGCGACAACAAGAAGAACGGAAACTAGAGGATACTCTTCTGCCAGAGTCTGCAGCTTCTCCAAGCCCAGAGGGCAAGGAGGCGGCAGGAGTGATGGAGCGGGAGGGCGCGCAGGCGGGCGTGTGTGGGAAGGGAGCCAAGGGCATGGGCTGTGCCGCATCCGTGGGGGAGGGTGGTGCTGGACAAGGCGAGGGCCAAGCAGCCACCCTTGGTGGGCATGGTGCTCAAGGGCATGGTGCTAAAGGGCATGGTGCTAAGGGGCACGGTGCTAAAGGGCATGGTGCTAAAGGGCATGGTGCTAAGGGGCATGGTGCTAAAGGGCATGGTGCTAAGGGGCACGGTGCTAAAGGGCATGGTGCTAAGGGGCACGGTGCTAAGGGGCATGGTGCTAAAGGGCATGGTGCTAAGGGGCATGGTGCTAAAGGGCATGGTGCTGATGGGCATGGCGCTAAAGGGGCCAGCCTTGGTGCTACCACAGAAGACAGCGAGCCACGTGCCAACATAGTCACACCGGCCTGTATGGTCGCCCTAGTCACACCGGCCAGTGTTGCTACTACCGGGGGGGACATAGCGGGGAAGGCACCGGCAGAAATGGCCTGGAAGGTGCAAGCGAAGGGCAAGGCAGCCGCTGCTACGGATATGGGGAGGGAGGGGAAGCCGAGGGAGGAGGACGACGAAGGGAGGGGAGGGGAGACGGGTGGCGGCGTCCATGGCCAAGGGGTTGCTGCGGTGGGGGGCAATGCGGCGGACCGCTTTCCTCGAGACGCCTCACTGGATCCGGGTGGGGGTGGCGGGGCGCGTGGAGAGGCAGGTGGTGAGGCGTTGCATGTTGATGGGGATGCCATGGGAAATGCAGCGGGTGAAAGAAAAGGGAGCGAGGGAGCAGGGGCGTCCCATGGCCCTGTCGACCAGATGGGGACCGCCGTAGCCCCGGATTCGGAGGAGGGAAACCCAGAACGCCCTGTAGCAGAACACCCGACCACCCCTGTAGCAGATTGCCCGGGTGACAGCGCAGGGCAGACGGTGCGGGTGGCAGCAGAGCAGGAGACAACGGGGCATGGTGCAGGTATGGGCACCGCAGGGCATGGCGGTGCAGGGCATGGTTCAGGGGAGCAGCCAACGACTGCGGCGTCAGCGCAGTGGGAGGTGGACTGCAACGAGCTGCTGCACGTGCTTGACCTGGTGGAGGCAGCCGTGGACGCCAAGTGGCGCGGGCTGCCGGCCAGCCTGGTGCACGCCCAGCGGGCTGACGAGGCCCCCGTGTGGGGGGATGACCCTGTCAGCTATTTCTGTCACCTGGGCCAAGCAGCACAGGAGGATGTGGAACCTGTAGAGGGCAAGGAGGGTGCCGTCTCGCAGCAGAAAAAGCGGCGGAAGAGGGCGGCCCCCGTGCAGGACGTGGGGGTGACGTTCTCCAGGCTGGCGGTGGCGGCGCGTTCAGCGGCATTCAGTGCGCGGATAGCGCACCGGGCGGCGCGGGACCTCGTGGAGAGCCTGAGGAAGCAGGTGGGCTGTTTTATTTTTGGGTGGGCTGTGCCTATTCCCTTGTGGTTAAGGGCTGTGCCTATGCTCTAGTGGTTTAGGGCTGTGCCTATGCTCTAGTGGTTAAGTACTTTAGATAGCATGCCATGTGTGTGTAGGCTGTGCTTGAACTAGTCTAGATGTCATGCTAAGTGGTTTTACATAGTTAGCTTGACGAAGGAAGTACAGGTTTGAAAAGACAGGTAGGCTGTCCCATAAGATCTTACCATGCATAGATCAAGCCATGTATATATCAAGTCATCGTAGTATATAGATGAAGTCATGCTACTATATAGATTAAGCCATAGTAGTATATGGATCAAGTCTCATATAGAGGATATCATTTATAGATCAAGTCATATATTGATCAAGTCATACATAGATCAAGTCATATATAGATCAAGTCATATATAGATCAAGTCATATATAGATCAAGGCATATATAGATCAAGTTACATGTTGATCAAGCCCTGTACAGATCAAGCCCTACGTAGATCCCGTCAAATACAAATCAAGCCAAATGTTGATCAAGCCGTGTATAGATCAAGCCACTATGATACGTCCCGTCATTCGTACCTTTCTTGCGTAATAGAATTGGCTTATCATGCTTGTTTGCCCAGGGAGGTGGGGGGAAGGCACTTTCTGGTTTGGAAAGACGCTTGAGTTACGTTCATCCCTGGAGGACATGGGCACCTGGTCCGGTCCGCATCGCTGTAAGGTGCCCACTTGCCACCACAAGGCTCAGAGGTCGCCATCTCAAGGCTCAGAGGTCGCCATGACATGGCTTTCACATCTCCATGCAGCCCACTTGTGAACAATGATGACACCCATTTTCCAGACACCCCTTTCCTCCGTATGCCCTACGGTTGCGCCCATGTGCCAGACATCTGCTCCCCTGTGTCTCACGTACTTGACTTCATGCCCCACGCTCTGCGGTTGTTCTCTCCCCCCTCCTGTGCCCTCCTGCACATCGGGTCCCTCATTCTGCGCCCTCCTGCACATCGTATAACACGTTTTATGAATCCTGCGCCCTGCTTTGCAGGAAGAGGAGCAGAAAAGGGCCGCTGACCTGGCATTCATCTGCCGGCCGATTCCTGATCTCTACCCCAAGCTGCCACCTGTAAGTGCCGCCCCGCAGGTAGGCCCTGATCCAGGGTTGTTTTGCGGATTGCAGTATTTAAAGCCTTAGGAAGCCGTATTGAGCCACCCTTGAGGCTTTTTATATGGTGGCGTGTGCAAGCAAAATGCTGGTGTGGGCACAGAGGCTGTTTGAATCGGCATAATCATCAAGGAGACAACCGGATAATTACGGTTATCTAATTGATGGTATAGTAGTATATCCCGATGTATAGCGCTTGTTGTAGAAGTAATAATGTGTTAGCGTGTCACCCCTGCATTAATGCCAACCCTGCATGCACCCTTCCATTCGCCTGCCTAGCGATCCCTACTTGTACATACAGCCTCCTCGGGTTTACCCTGTACAACACAGTATAACAAAGCCGCTCTTGATTGACTCGACATGCGCGGACCTTCTGGCGCCTGCCTCTGTTTTCTGCCCCCTCGGCAGCAGGACATATTTCTGCCTCACCGACGGCCGACCGAGGTGGCTCAGCCGCTTATGCTGGTGCCGCAGGACAGGCCCACCTTCAAGGCGTACGAGTATGGAGGGAGCGTGGGTGAACTGCCAGATCCCCGCCCTGTAAGCTCCAATGTTCCTTGTTTTCGCAGAAGTTTGTGGGGCGCATGTGGGAGCTGCTCGGGCCCTTTGGGTGGGTTGGTAGTCTGCTTTGTAGCAGTGTTTGATGTTTTCTGATGTTTGCACTTAATGGCTGCTTATTCGCACCTGTCACTGTTTTTGGCCTGAGATTCTCATGACCTTCTTGCCCACCATCAGGAAACTTCCGCTCATTGAATGCCGGCTGTTATCGGTCTCTCATTGTACCTATACAATGATACTTTGTGGATGCTCTCATTTTTTCATGTATCATCTCGGCGTGAACTATTTGGCTTGTGAATTTCGCTGTCCAGGCGCTGCCTCATTACGGGGCATTTGTTCATTTCAAGTATGATACTTTACTTCATAATACAAGTTTTTCTCTTTGCGTAGCAACTGTCCCTTCATCATTTCATCCTCCTTGGCGAAATCAAGAAAGAAACATTTGATGCATAAGTGGAAGGGTTAGCATACCAACTAAAGAGACATGGTCGAGCCGTTGACAGTGTGGCCAAATGTGCTAGCTTCTATCGAATTAGCAGGAGCAGCTGTAGGTAATGGTGATGATTGATTAGTGCAGTAGCACAAAATCCTTTTCAAGCTAATAAATCATTTGGTTATGCTATTTAGGATTCGCTTTAACCGAGGCAATCGCGTTATTTGCTCTTATGATTACATTCCTTATTTTATTCGTATTCTAATAAAAACATTCTGCCCTCCCCCCTTGTAGGGGGGGCAAAATGATATTTAAAAAAGAGCGGGTTTGATCCTGGCTCGGAAAAAGCGCCGGTGATGGACTTAACACATGCAAGTCGAATGGTATATGTTTTTTACATCATGGCGAACGGGTGAGTAACACGTAAGAATCTGACAAACAGTTGGAGAAAGACAGAAATTTCGAACCTTCCCACCCACGTGGCCACCCCCATTCCGGCCCTACCTGCCCACGCCAACTACGTATCCCACCTTTCCCACCCTTCTAAGTCGCCAAACCTCTTACGCGTCCCCTCACGTATTCACCCTCCCATCAACTCATCCTCCCTAGCCACGTGCGCTCACAGTGCATGCACGCCGCCCATCCACACATGCACACAATCTTTTGTATCTTTCCGTCAGGGCCAGACCTGCCCCACCCCCCAGCCACCCATGGTGCGACCGGCCCCAGGGACCCAGGCGGGCGGGACCCCCAGGCCGGCTCGTGCCGGCATCAACTGGGACGTGGCCAGCACGGGCAGGGAGCGGCTGATGCGCGTGCTCCCCTCGATGAGCTGGCACCGCATCCAAGCGAGCCCCCAGCTGCGGCTGTCCCTGGAATCGTTGCACGCGTTTGGCGTGATAATGGCGGTGATGCGAGCGCGCTCGCTGGTAGTCAGCGTGACCGGCGCTTCCTCCGCCTCTTCATCTCTGCCTCCGTCTCTAGCCATCCTCGGCCAGTCGCACGCAGACGCTTGCAAGGCCGCCAGCATCAGGTCGACCTTGACACCCGCCTCCGCGGTGTCCCATGTTGCGAATGCAGGGCCAGGCATGGGGATGGCAGTCGACCCGTGCGTGGGTCAACGGGCCGCAGAACGGCCCCTCATGAGCACCCTCTCGGCCCGCCACGCGTCCATACCTGCCCAGGGGCCCACTCCGAATCACCGTACGGAGGCACAACGTCACGAAAACGTGGCTGCCAGTCATGCCAAAGGGATTGCGGCCAATCATGATCATGGGGCTGCTGCCAGCCAAGGGCAAGGGGTCGCCCCGGTGCCTACAGGTACAGCGCGTGGCAGGCCACCGGGCGGGCCCATCGGCGCGGTGCTCGAGGCAGCGTTGTGTGTCTTGCCGGACGTCGCGGTGGAGGCCGCGATGAAGATGCAGCAGAGACGCGGCCACGTGGTGCGTGGGATATAGATGCATCATGTCCTGTGGCGTGTGAGATAGGGCGGTGTTTTCATTCGTTTTCAACTAGACTGCGTCACGTGAGCATCTGGTGTCCTGGTGCGTGTGCTAGGTTTGGTGCCGTGGTGCCGTGATGCCAGGATTATGGCACCGTGGCATTCGCCTGCTGCCTCAGTGCGGTTATCATTCATAGTTCCAGCAGAGTTGGTCTATGTTGGTATTGGGGGGGGGGGGGGGGGGATTTCCCCTTTCCCCCAGGTCCCTCCCTCACCCCCGACCTCACCCCCACCCATCCCCCACCGATCCCACACTCCCAGTCCCACAAGCGCGAGCACCCACGCTGCCCCGACTTGTTTCTTTTGACGGATACGCCGCTTGGACTTTCCTTATTCACTTGCCGATGCCCGGCACGACACGATGCAATGCACGAAGGTGGTAGGCATCTTATACGTGACTGGTTGAAGACGTTAATTTGTGCCCGCAGCACAAATGCAGTAGCAAGACGTGACACGCAAGATTCGAACAAGGTGGGCAGAAGAGCTCGGAGAAGGTAGGAGGCTGACATAGCACATAGCATGGCTCACTGTTTATCTGCTCTGAGCTCCCTTCAGCGTGCACGCTCACACACGCACACACGCATGCACACGCACACACACACAAAAAAAAAAAAAAAAAAAACGAAACACTCCAACCCTGGCATACTTCTCACTGGGCCGGTCCACTCAGATCTCCTGCTTCTGATCGCCCGCTAGCACCCCCCTGTGGCTCCTTTCTTGGCTCGCATCTACCCCTCCAGGATGCATACCTCCATGGTGCCCGGTCATCGGCCAAAGGGCTGGTCCTGTCTATGCTCGCATCCCTCTTTGGTCCTGTCTATGCTCGCATCCCTCTTTGGTCCTGTCTATGCTCGCATCCCTCTTTGGTCCTGTCTATGCTCGCATCCCTCTTTGGTCCTGTCTATGCTCGCATCCCTCTTTGGTCCATGCTCGCATCTGCTGGTCCTTGTCCCCCCCAGCTGACCACCACAATGCCTTTGTCTGCCTGCATCCGACAACGCCTTTGTCCTTAATTCTGGCAGCTTGTGCGGCCCAGCACGCACACGCCCTACCGCCTTACCGACAAATTCCTCGCCCAGTGTGCACCGCTCTTCTACCCCGACGGGCTGTTCGAGGAGGCCGCCGACTGCTGGCGGACGCTACGACAGCTGCACAGGGTGTGTCTGCCGCAGTTGCTGGCCAGGCCAACAGGCCAGGCCGATGGGCGTGAAGGCTCTAGGGGGGATGGTGGACAGGTGGGGCCAGACAAGGGGGCAGACAAGGGGGCAGGAAAGGGGCCAGACAAGGGGGAGGGTCAAGCAAGTCCCGATGGTCTGCCGGCCAGTCGTGGACTTGACGGCATGCGATCAGGTGAGGCCCAACGGGGGGGCCGTGGAGGCGGCGATGGATGTGGGGAAAGTAGTCGCTGGTCGGCTGTGGATGAGAAGGCATCCTATGGCGGCGGAGTGGATGGCGGCGTGACGGGCGGCAGTGGGCTCTTCCGTCGGGTCCCACCCAGCACACGCGGGTGCGCGCTGGCATCCGTGGATCCTGGGCACGCTTTCCGCTTCTGGCTGTCGTCAACGCACAGTGGGGATGGGAATGGGGATGGGAATGGGAATGGGAGTGGGAGTGGGAGTGGGAGTGGGAGTGGGAGTGGGAGTGGTCCCTCTCACTCATACGGGCCCTCTTCTCGACACCACCCGCCAGCTGGCAAGCATGATCGCATCGACCCCATCCCGAGCGGCACGGTGGCCTGCTTGCTCACGCTGTGTGCGCTGGGGGAGGTGCGCCTGCGGCCGGTGGAGGCCGAACGGGTCGACGAGCTGCAAGGGGGAGCCCTGCTGGCGCATATGGTGGATTTAGTCACCTTGGCGCCACCCCAGCCAGGGGGGGGTGCTACGGATGCCCCGGCGAGGGGGGAGGGGGCAGATGTTGCGCAGGGTGGGGCAGGCAGCAGCCAGGGTGGTACTCCAGGAGCGGGGGGTGGCGAGGGGGGGGATGGCGAGGATGGGGCGGTGGGAAAGCCGAAGAAGAGACGGAGGAAGGTTGCTGCGGATGCGGCGTTGGTGGTTAGCTCCAGAAGGGGCACTCGTGGGGGGCCTACCGCTGGTGCAATGGCAGCTCATACGGCTAGCGCAGTAGAAGACCTTCTCATCCAACACGCTCAGAAGAACGCGGCTGGCATGGCCGCGGTCCCGACGAGTTTGCACACATGTGTCGGGGAGAGTGGTGGCGCCGATAACGAGGGTATAGAGAGTAAAGAAGCCAAGGAGCCCCATCTGTGGGAAGGTGTGTGCATGGATGACCGGCGCAGGCTGATGATTCCGTGGCCCGTCACCGTGGACCTACGAGGGCTGGATGTGGGCCTGGGTGAGGGGGATAGGGGGGGGGGGGCTGGATGACGGGCTCACTGCTGGGTGAGGCGCCAAGTCAGGAGGAGCCAATTGCGGAGGCCGATGGTGGTGGTGAAGATGGGGAAGAGGCTTGTGGGATGGACTGGGCGGGGCAGGGTCCAGAAGTGTACCGTCAGGTTTCTGGGGAAGGTGTTGCCACATCAACAGCGGCTGGTGACAGCGAAGCCAACGTCACTACCGGTCCGGTTCGGCATGGGGATGATGGAGAAGCCAACAGCAACGCTGAAGGCAGCAGCATCACGAATCTGTTTCATGATGGCGATGACGAGGATGGCGAGGGGGGTGTCCCGGGGGATGCGTCCGTATCCCGCCAGGGTGCTCTGCTCGAGCACAGTGCGGATGCGATGGAGCGGCTATGCTGTGGCATGCTAAGGGAAGGGGACGTGGCGGTGCAGGTGGCGACATTAGGGCGGCGGTGGGGCCCGTGGGATGTGGGTGCGGGCAAGCAAGGCTCCTGCGTAAGCCTCCTCAGTAATGAAGAGGAGGCAGGGCCGGGGCAGCAAGGGTTGGCAGGCATTGGGAAGCAGGTGGCTGGGAGTCCTGGGGTAGGCCAGGCTGGGCCGGGCCTGCATGGTGGGGCTGTCGCTAGTGGTGCCCTTGGGGGCGATCGCCCTAGAGGGGCGGGGGATACAGTCACGCGCATTCATGAAGCCACCGGAGAGGGTGCGTCGGAGCCAGCTGTGAGGATCTCAACGGGGGACACCGGGACGCCACTGGTGGGAGCAGAGATCTCGTGGGAGCAAGAGGCGCTAGGGGATGTAGCTGGTGGGATTGGAGAGTCTGGGCCGCATGATGTTGTGACGGAAGGCAGGATCGGGTCAACGTCGTGCATGCACTGCCGGGTGGTGCGGGCGGTTCGTTGCATGCTGGACCGGTCGGGGGGGGAGGGCATGTCCCTGGGGGGCGTTTGCGCCGCTCTCCTGGAGCCTGGCGGTGCCAGAAGCAGAGGGTGCGGCAATGGACAGCACAGTGGTGACGGAGACGCTGCACCACCACCCGCTTCTCATCATCGTCATAAAGACAACCATAGCGGAAATGCGACTGCGGCAGCACTGCGAACAGAGCCAGCGCGATCGAGGGAGCCACTCCCTCAACCATGTTCCACTTCCTCGGTCCAGAAGCCCGGACGCAGTGCAGTCCTGACTGCTGATTCTGATGGCCTCCCTGGTTCTGGCATACGCAGCGGTGGGGGGAATGCTGGCGTACGCAACCGTGGGCCAGACGACGCGTCACATGCAGAGGGTCCAGAGGCAGGGTTAGAGGACGCCGGGGATGGCCGCAAGGCGGTGGAGCGTGCCTTGCTGGCGCTGCAGGCGTTTGACCTGGCGGTGCAGGTGAGGGGATGGAGCATGACGTGACGTGTTCGGTCGTGCTCTACGGTGGCGATGGTGCTCAGTAGGTGTTTAGTGATGGCTCATTTACAGTGGAGCACAGTGAAGCATACTGCAGCACCGTGAAGCAAGCAATCTCCCCCTAGAGGTGCTTCATGGTGCTCCCTGGTATGCCCTAGTGAGCGGTGGTTGTCTCAAACGTTTCTAAAACATCTTTTTGTATTTATGCCAGCTGCCGTCATTGGTGCTGGACGCCCCCTCCTGTGCTCGTCTGCGTGACATCAGTGCAGATGTCTTTGCTTACAAGAAACACTGGCTTGCAGACCGTCTCATCCAGCACCCGGCCCTGCGCATCCCGCCCTCAGCACCTCGCCGGATGTTTATCCCCCTGACCCCTCCTCTCGTATCTTGTACCCCCTGTTCAGCCCCCTGGTGGCATCACTAGGGCATTGCATGGCGAAAATAATGCCATATAGTTTTCTTACCGCAGTTGCTTACCTGGGCGCTGGAAATAATGTTCAACTACAGCATGAAATGAGGCGGATGTGTATATGGTAACCAAATTTCAAGTAGAACTTAATGTCGCCGGTCGTGGGGCATGCCTGCCAGTGTGCCTTTTGAGATGTTTGGTGACGCCAGTCTTGTAAAAAGGCAAGTGCGCCTGTATGTGTGTGTGCATGTGTGCGCGTGTGTGCGTGCGTGCGTGCGTGCGTGCGTGCGTGCGTGCGTGCGTGCGTGCGTGCGTGCGTGTGTGCGTGCGTGTGCGCGTGCGTGCGTGCGTGCGTGCGTGCGTGCGTGCGTGCGTGCGTGCGTGCGTGCGTGCGTGCGTGCGTGCGTGCGTGCGTGCGTGTGTGCGCCCGCGTGCGCTTGCGAGTCCGCATGCGCACACACATGCATGGGCTGTATCAGGCAGCATTCTAGGCATGCAACCACCTCGTTTGCCCAAACTCCCAACCAGGGGATGTGCTCGTGCCAACTTGTGCAGCCTGCCTGTTTGGATGTCATGCAGGCCGAAAAAAAAAATTGAGCACTGCCCACTGGGTGCTTGGACCCTGCAGGTCCCCATGTAAGGCACACCCATGCCCGTGCTCAACTGCTCGTGCTAGAAACTTGCTGCTGGCTTCCGTTGCCTGCCACCCCAGTAACCTGATTTCTGTGGGCCCTTTTCCTGCGAGATCGGGCTTGCATCCTGCATGCTTGTACCCTGCAGGTGAACGGCGTGGGAGAGCCAACCTACGTGTCCGCGCGCCATGCGGAGCCCTACCTGGCGGTGCTTCCTCACCCGCAAGATCTGTTCGATGATCGTTATGGTAATGCTGGCGCTGGCGTCGGTGCCGGCGCTTGCATCCCAGAGCTGTCGCACAAACCGCAGTCCCACGAGCAACAAGGTGCGACCACGGCCGCAGCCGCCGCCGCTCCATCCGAGCCGATGGGCAATGTTGACCATTCCATGGCCGGGGGAGCCCCTGTCATCCCGCCAGCTGTCGGAGCCACCTCTTCCTCTTCCCCTGTGCACAACAAGTCTGCCGACGCTGCTGAAGACAACAGCCCTGGCCGTGCTGATGGGGAGCTGCTATCGCCCGCCGCCACCCTGGTCGTGCGCCCCTGGCACACCGGCCAGGGGGGGGTCGACGAGGGGCTGCTGACGGGCATGCGTCGCCGCGTGCTGACGCTGCTGATGCGGTACCCGGGCATGCCGGAGGTGGGTACAAATGGTTGTGGTTAGAGTGTGGCTAGAGTGCATGCCGGAGGTGCGTTCGTGATGGTTCCAGTGTGGCTAGAGTGCGTCGTGGTTGTAGCATGGCTATCATGCATGCCCCAGGTGAACACGATGACTATGATTAAAGTGTGGCTATGGTACGCCCAAGGTGCATGTGCTGTCGTACTGGCATGGCTCTCGTACACTGTGATTGAACTTTCTAGCATGGAGTGGCTGTACCGCTGTAGCAACGAATGTTTTATAGCTGGGGTATAGTTTGCTGGTTATTAGTGACAGCATCGTCAATGGCGGAGTTATCAAGTTTGGTGCAAGCATGGCTGTTGCGTGTGCTGAGATGTGGGTGGTGGTCGTTGGCTTAGCTTACGTCCCCTCCCGAGGTTAGGCTGCTTGACAATTGAGAAATGTTCTCAAAATATTTTAACCTGAACATGCCGCTTTTTTTTCATAGCTACGCGCTTCCGCTTGAGTAGGAACGAACATGTGCAATTCACAATATCTGGCTACCCTAAACCCTCAACCCTAAAACCTAAACCCTAAGCCCTAAACCCTAAACCCCAAAACAGTATCTCTTCTTGTAACGGCCCCAGTACATGTGTGGGCCATAGTGGCCGGGTTGCAGATCTCAGTGGAGAGATGACAGCGGAGATAGCCGCATTGCAGTGGCCCATGCATGCGGTGCTCATCCTCACTGCAGAGGTACCACTCCCAGCCACCTGTTTTGGCTTCCCACGTCGCGCCTGGCTTCCCCACCTTTTGTGTCCTGGCCCCCATCTCGCGCCTGGCTCATCATGTCGTGTTTCGGTGTCCCACCTCACACATGTTTTGCTTCGCAACCCGCAGGAGGCAATCCTCCAATGGCTGCCCCAGCTCACCAGCACGGTACGTCCTTCCATTTTTAAGATCTTTCTTGTCTTTTTGCGTTTTACCTATCATTTATGTTGTTCATCTTTATGTCATTTTTGTTTAATTTCAAGGTCACCCGTTGCAGTGTGTGCGAAGTGCGAGGTACTGCTGCAGTGTCATGCAACCAAGTGTGTGACTCAGCGCACCAGCTTGATATATGGAGTGTGTGTGTGTGTGTGTGCATTCGTGCGTGTGTGTGTGTGTGTGTGGTGTTTGTTTGTGTGCGTGTGCGTGTGTTTGTTTGAGTTTCTGTGTGTGTACGTGTGTGTGCGGGTGTGTTCGTCTTTGTGTGTGTGTGTTTGCGCGTGTGTGTGTGTGTGCGTGTGTGTGTGTGCACATGCGTTTGTGTCATGGCGCAAGAGGAGTGCTGCTTCGTGTCAGCTACACAGCTGAGCTCACGAGATGGTCAAGCAGTTCTGTCATGCAGCGCGTGCCGCGTGTGTGACATAGTCCTTGCATGCACTGTATCACCGTTGTGATAAGGATTAGCACCGTATCACCGTTATGGTAAGTAGAAGTACTGTATCACCGTTATAATAAGGATTGCTTACCTTAATTTCCACAAAGAGTCTTCTGCATGAGTATAGCTTCCTGCTCATGTGTCAAGTTGGTGACAGAGGGGTGATGAAGGCGGCAGCATCCACCATGGGTTAGCTTGCGTTGAAAGGGTTAAAGACTATTGTGTTGGTGGGTGGCCTACCACGCTTTCACATCCCTGTCTGCACCGGATGGGATGGGATGGAAACGCACAGCATAGCCTGCATGACACGGCAGTTGTTTGTATACCAGGCTGTCAGCACAATGTAAGGCAACCATTCATTAGGAAAAACACCTCTTTCCCTCGGGCGCTGATATTTTTTAGGAACAGATTGGTCCAGACCTGCAGTCCTCCCTCTCGTCTATTCCTTGCTGTGTGAGATGCCTTCTCTGTTGGCTTATCCCTTCCACAAGTCTTCAGTTCAACTGTGGTTGATTACTAGCTTTACTCTGCTGTTGCAATTCGGCACTGCACCGATGTACTTCCAGAGCAAGAAACGCGGTCACATGTTATGGGTGTCGTTCTCTTGAAACGATCATGGGTTACAATTGTGTGCTGTGCAGCCAATTTGCAGTAAATGCCAGGGTGATCACTTCTGGCCATGAGCAAAACCATTAGCATATGCTTGGCATTATAGCGGCTGCAGAAGTTTAGTAGAGGGGAAAGCAACGTCTGTAAGGAGCCACCAGGTCTGTAATGGTGGCTTTATCTGTGCTGTGTAATGGTGGCTTTATCGATATGTTGGCGCATCACCGTCTCTAGCAATACTAAAGTCCTAAGAGTGAGGAACACGGTCCGTGTTAGAATCCATCTGCCAGCACTTCGCAATCCCTGCCATGCCATGGCGACATTGCTGCCTGTGCTTCCTGTGGTGGGAACTCAACCTGCATCTGCGGCTGTGAGGTGGTTGGGATTGGCTCTGCCGGGCTCTTGCCCCACAGAACACGAAGCAGCTGCTGGACGTCATGGTGGCGGATGGCCTCATCCATGCACGCACGAGCTGGCAGCCGTCATCTGCGGTTCCAGGGATGCTGCGACGACAAAAGGACGAGCGCCAAGTCATCACGAAGCATTACTTTGTGGACCCGAAGGCGTTGCTCCAGGCTTGAACCCTTTGGGAATTGTGGAATAGGGACATTAGCTTAGGGTGGGATTCAGACTGGGTGTGGGCTGTGGGCTGTGGGCTGTGGGCTGTGGGCTGTGGGCTGTGGGCTGTGGGCTGTGGGCTGTGCTTTGCCTAGGCCAGATGTGCATGCCATCAATTACGTTCTAGTTTATTTGATCCATGGGACAAGCGTACACGTGACGCAGTCACGTGTGAATTATTTAATTAATGGGACAACCATATGCACACGTTCGCAAGGAGGACTTGTATTTGGGCATGCCACTTATCGCCACCACCATGCATCAAGCAGCGTATACTGCAACTCGTAGGGCATGCACTTCGCTCGTACCAATCAGGTCTAGACACTTATTATCATGTGGCCCCTCCGCAGGGCTTTCCGTTTGAGCTCATTCTGAGCACGTTTACTCATGTTGATGGGTGTAAACATGCAAAAAAAAAAGACAGAAAATTCCTGTTATGTGCACAAACAACACCCCTATTGCACCCTAGCCAGCCACTAACTGGGCCAAACCACAGAGGTGCAATTAATTAATAAAATGTATCACAAACATTGCCACCACATTACAGGTCATTCTGACCTAGTTTGCCCATAGTACATCATGTTATATGACATTCCTAAAAGGGTAGGTAAACATGTCATGACCTACACGCAGCATGCAGTTGTTGGCTGACCTAGTGGTCCCAGCCCCGTTTGAACATCGCATTCACTCCCGCCATGGATTATGTTATGCGCCAGGCACGTGCTCGCTTTGCTAGCATCACAGGCCGTGCCCCTGGCCTAGCGATCACGAACGAGCTTGGGGAAGGGGGGCCGACTAACAAGCAGAATTTACTAGCTGACCTCATTTATGCCGACGACATCACGCTCATCGAGAAGCCGGAGTCTGCCCAACTTTGGCTGGACTGCCTGGCGCTCGAGGCTCGGGCGGTTGGTCTAGAAATCAGCCCCAAAACGGAGGCCCTGGCCCTCGGCATGGCAGGGCCCCCACCCACACTCCGCCTCTTAGACGATGCCGAGGTCAACTACCCTCCTTCAGGCCGCTTCAAGCTGCTCGGCAGTTGGCTTCCCGACTGCGAGGACGACATGACGACACGGATCGGCATGGCGTGGGCGCACCTCCATGACCACCGCCGCTGGTGGAGCAACCCCGCCCTACCCCGGATCGTCAAGCGAGACCTCTTCAAGGTCGTCATTCTGACGATCCTGACCTACGGCGCCGAGACGTGGACACTGACGCAGGAGCTGGAGCAACGACTCGACGGCGCCGTCACCCAGATGCTGCGCAAGGCCCTCAACATCCCCTTTGGTTTGCACATTAGTAATGAGGATTTGTACGCTGATTTGCCCTATGTTTCCCACATTATTAGGCACAGGCGCCTGGGCCTAGCCGGGCACCTAGCCCGCACAGATCAGGTAGATACATCAGATAGACTAGCTGGCACCAAGCCCGCCCAGCCTGGGCGATATGTCCTCACCTGGCGTGCCCCCGGCCGCGCGTGGCAGGGCCGCCACCCGTGGACTTTTCGTGATAGACTCGGCATGGACATGTGCTACACTAGACAGAGTTCCATTATACGGCGTATTATACGGTATTATACGGTATAATACGCGTTATACAAGGTCGAGCGGATAATTTTTATCCGTTTTATACGATTTGCGTATTTTTACGTATAATACGGCGAATAACACGTATCAGCGCGCGTATAATGGGGCTCATCCGAGGTCCGGCAGCCAAATTTTCCAGGTAAATAGGTGTACGTTTATTCCAAATATAGCCAGTAGTTAATCCCTGCTAAGCCTAGGGTATCAAGATGTCAGTGGCTAAAACGGAGCCTTACTAGACCACGGAAGCCACTGGACTTCTAAGGGGTTGTCATTGGGCATGTGGGTAAAGATCCTGTTTTTGCCCATGAGGTCATGAAAGATCTCAAGTGGGCTGGGCTTATCCTGGTCCGCGCCAGGGTCCCAGATTTTGTTTTCAGTGTTCATTTGCAACCATCCAGTAGCGTCGCATGCCGGAGTTCCATAGGTAAATGAAGCGTGAGAGAACCCCAGCTTTGTCGAAAACTGTGCGCCTATTGAACACCACATCGTTTCGCACCGTCCAGATTGTATATAACATGCATGTGCGGAGCCATATCCACGCTTGTTGTGAAAAGGTGAGCTCAAGGCCAGGGGTGCCAGTGATGCCAAAGATAATTGAGCGGGTAGACACCGGTATGATAGGCTCAGATGTCCAGGCTGCCCATAAACCAATCAACCAGGTCCAAACTCCCTGGAGGTTACACCATAAAAATCGGTGTTCCACAGTTTCAGTGGGGTTGGTACATAAACAAGTAGCAGGGTGGTGAAATCGCCGGTGAAGGATCTCCCCTACCCCGATGGACCGGTGCATCAAGAGGGTCCGGCAGCCAAATTTTTCGTGCGGGAACCAAGGCGGGAAAGCAAGGGAACTTAGAAACACTACGGAAACCATCCACTGGTTGACATTTGGCGACCGTGAGACACAAGGATCTTACAAGCAAGCTACACTGTAGCATGGCAACCCTCCATGCTGTTTAGGTCTCTGCCCTTGCCTCTCGGGCAGGCATGCACCGAATATTGAAGTCATACAGAAAACTGACTGGTACGAGAGCATGGCCGCTTTACATTTTAGGCATGATCCTTAGGTCTTGAAAAGCTTATATCCTTGGCCAGGCAGCGTTGGGATGTGCGCGGATGTGTCTCGACCTTCTGCTCGATGCGGCAACCTCGTTTCAGCAACCAGGTGGCGACCGTGCATGTGCTAACTGTTGATAGGCGGGAAATGCCCCTACATTTGAACGCGGATAGCTGTTTCACGTTATTCCTTACATGATTTATAAGCGACGACGGCCAGGAAAGGCTCGCAGCTACGTCCATCAGGTGGGCATGCTGGCTCCGTCAAGAAAGGTAATATGCGGTTTTGATCTGGTACGTGCTATCCTGTTCACGTGTTCATTGTACTGTATCAAGTTGTTGGGTGGATTGTAAAATAATCGTAGACCTGTAATGGAGGTTTTCTGCTTGTCTTTTGGTTGCTTTACTGCCTCTACGCATTGTTGGCTTGTGATGGTTGGGGAATACCACGACGACATGCAGATTTTGGACCAGATTTGTCTGCTATTAGCTTATGCTTCATCGAAAGCAGTGACGTAGTGCTTGGCATTGTTTATAAATATGATAAGCTTGATAACGCGATGTTTTTTCTTGCTAAAAGCATCTCGAAACAAGTGGTTTTCTGGCCAGATCTAGCCACTATTTCTTGTTTTGCTCGCCAAAGTCAGCCTTCTTCTTGTGTGCTCCTCATGCATACAAGAAACATGGAGATGCCCAGGACCTGCTTGCATGGAAGCATAGCCATCTTACTTCTTTTGCTTTTTTCATCTTTCCATTTCATTTGGCGTTGTTTTTTAGGGTATAATGCATAGGTAATCTAGCTCCTCGGGAACCCCGGTTTACACGTCCAGTGTTCCCAAGCACTGCTGAGCAGTGGCAGCCCATGTATCATGTGTAATTTAGTGTCAGAAACATGTGGACTGCTTGAAATGATATCAAAATGCATGAAACAACCCCAAAAACGATTAAATCCAGTATTTGCGTATAATTTCCGGATAATCCCGTATTATACCGTATTATCCATTATACGGACCCCGCGCGTATAACCGCGTATTGCGTATAATGGAACTCTGAGTCTAGACGTGACGGGCTCACCCCCGGGCAGCCTCCTGGTTTGTCTGTAATATGGAGGCAGATGGTGCGCAAGGATAGATGGCAAGTAGTGATGAAGGAGACCACCCCAAAGCCTGTGGGGGCTCCGCGTGTGACCAAGTATGGCATTCATAGCGATTCGGGCCGCGGTGCCCACACCCCTGTAACTAGGACCTAGATAGCTTATACCATCCATTCCATCCCATGTTCCCCTCCCACTGAGGACTTATGCTCACGTGACGCAGTCACGTGTCTATTAATTAATCAATTAATTCACTCCCTCTCTCTTGCTTGGACTGCTATATGCAGAACAAGATCGAAGAGGTGGAAGACGATTGTCCAGGCTCACACACCAGCCCCTGTCTGTGGGCAAGCCCCCCCCCCCCCAGGAGGAAAGGGCGCTTTGCTGAGTAGAATAGATAGGGTTTTCCTAGATTAGACTAGTTAGATTAGTTCGGTTTCGCGGCTTCGCCCACCTCCATACACCCAGCAAGGGAATATTGAATTGAATTGAATTGTAACATAACTCCGTTGGGAGTATAATTAGCACATAGCCCAGAGAAGGGGCATATGGCCTATCATACATTCTAAGCTACTTCCTGCAAGGGTCGGGAATGTAAACAACACTTGCTCTAGGTGCACTAGGGCACCTGCACCACCCAGAGTTTCAGGCAACACCCAGCTAAGGGGAGCCTGTCATAGGTGGGGAAGATCAGCACAGCTATACAAGAGCTAGGGCATGGCTTCTCAGCAGGGAGTGACCCCGGCCCTGCATGGGCACTGCATAATTAAATAAAGCTAGGCATCATCTGGAGGGTGGCTCATCATAGGCACACATGTACATGACTAAAAAGGCTAGGCCTCAGCTGGTATAGATAGTGCCTGTAGTATAGGCGGGCATGTACAAGGCCACTGTCTGATGTGCAACTGTCTCTGTGCAAGGGAATATGTGCTACATGATCTCCCAAAGGAGTCATGCATGTTATAATTTAATTCATTTTTTTTACTTAACATCATGTTATAGCTGCCACCCTGCATGCTTGGTACACCATGGCATAATTAAGTAAGCACTTGCGTGTCATGCGCATGGGCATGCCACGGAGTACTATTCTTTAGCTTATGCTTTAGAATCTCATTAGAAAAACAATTACACGAAAGTTACAAATATCGTCTGCATCATGCCCCAACCATATTACTGTTTAGTCACTAGAGGGGGATATAATCCACATCTGAGCTGTCTTCTACTGTAATGGCAGACGAGGCGGGAGTGTAGTGGCTATCAGGTCAGGGGCAATAACCTCCACCTGAGGACTTCTACCCTGCATTCTACCAATGGGTCGCGGGGCCCGTGGGGAGAAAACAAGAGCATGCCTCACAGGAAGGTGCTTATCGCATACGGCGGCCCATTTCTCCTTGTTGTCTATCATGCGCGGGCGCGTAGTTCAGATAATCCCATAATTAAGCCCTGCATTAATTAATTAATTAATTAAACTCGTGCTCCCGTTGGGGAGTCACGGAGCGCATGAACCCGGATGGATGGATGGATGGATGCATGGACATGGGTACACACAATCCTACCGGTCTTTAGAAGCTATAGATCTACAAAATCAGTCCTACGCAATATTATCAGACTATGGTGCGGGTGCCCGCGACCGGCCTAGCCCCTCCAGGTCGACCTGGATCTTGTGTAGCATGCCGCCCACCTGTGCAATCGTGCATGCGGCTTCCCCACTGCGGGGGGGTTGTTGCATGTCCTCTATGACCTGAGCCCCACTTGGCATTGTCCATCATCTTTTTCCAAATCACAGAGAGACCTACTAGTAGGTCCCCCATGTCCTCTACGAGCTGCCGTCTTTGAAGGTGCGGGCCTTGTTGCGGCGTCTAACCTGGCTGGGCCCGGCCCACGTGAGGAGCCTGCTCGGCTGTGCGGGGCGCAGCCCTGCGGAGGGGCCATGTGAGGTGTCTACCTGGGTGGTGCGAGCCAAGTGCCCTACTACTTAGCTGCAGGCGCCGCTGCTTGATAGTGCTGGTGATAAGTGGCATGCCGAGGTACAACAAGCCCTCCTTGCGGACATGAGCAGTGTATCCTCATACATGCACGGACTGATATTGACCGCAGCATATGTTGGTGACCGCGCCGTCCAGCTTGTTGGCAACCTTGGTCGGCGGTGAGAGTCGGCACGTCTCGGCCCCGTATGTAAGAACAGGGAGGAGGCATGACCTTAACCCCTAAATGGTCTGAGATCCTGCCGATAAATCGGCTGGATCTTCACAATTTTGCAAACCAGATGCCATCCAACCTACCCATATCCAATGGCTGTCCTTGGGGGCCAAGCATGTTCATGAGTTGCCCTTCGGGTTGGTATATCACAACCTCACATATATGCAGGGTAGGCCATGTTTAACTGCCGTCAAAGTCAGGGGGGTCAAGACGCGCGTTTTCATTTTTGGTAGAATGTGCATTTTGAATTATGTTATAAGACCTAGGCACCTACCACTTCAGGGATGATAAACAATTAGTTGCTGAACAGTTTGAGCCATTGGGGTCATCATTTGGGTGGGTATACCAGCAGTTACACCCAGTACAGCCCATAGGGGTACCGTTGGTAAAAAGCAACCAAGGGAGTAGGAGTGGGCATACTACCTCCTAATATGGCCACCAACCATGCCAAACAATACATTTCCCTTCCACAATGATGGGGAAACATAACTGCATCATCACACTGCCCTTACATGGCACCTATGTGCAGGTGCCACCTTGTCCATGCACGTAGGTAACGTGGTACGGACACCCTACGCAAGGCATGCATTCTAGGAGGCAGCCACCAACAAACTAGTGGTGTTGAGCCTATTTCAGCCTGCCCTAGCAAGGATAAACTAGGCCTAAGCTGCTATAGCTTGCCAGGTGATGGCCAGCACACCTGGTGGCACATGCTGTCAATGGGAAGCTTTTACTCACCAGTTACGTGCTTGATGATGCCACAGAGACCAGCCAACTGCCTCACACTCATGCAATATGTGTATGGGAAATGTATAACAAACATATATGGAGGTATTCAAACCCATACAGCCTCTAAAACTTATCACCATCACCCTGTGGCAGGTCAACTGACTGAGGGAAGCATCTAAGAAGGGTGTTTTAGAAAGGGGCCAGGCCAGGGTCAAGAAAGAGCATGAATAGTGCAAAAAGAATGTGCTACACAAGCTAGAACGTATATATAAACGTCAAACATCGATAGGAAAACGATGCTTAAGCTTTACCAGGCATGGATGGCGTTACCTTGGCCCAGGCGGTGGCCGCAAAATGGCGCATTTCGGCACACCAAAGTTGTGCAGCATGGTCGCTGGATTCGGCGATTTCTGGCCACCCTTGCACGTTTACGACTACTATGTATCATAAAAAGTACAAAGAAACCAATATATACTTTGAAATACGCCGGAAAGGTATTGCTGTCAACGTTTCTATCGTCCGGCCTGATCGCAGTTTTTTCCAGCAAGAACGCTGCCGACACCTATCAAATGGCATTCCCGCGAACCAAAAATTGGCCTGTATAATCTTTAGGACGTTTAAAATCAATATCCTAAGTTTGGCCAGAAAATTCGAACGCAAACGTAAATGCCATGCGTGGGCGCAAGCCGCCATGGCCAGGTCGTCGTTTTCCGGAATGCACGTTGTACGTGAAAAAGTACCCTGACCCCTTGTACTTTGACCGGCCAGAACACCTCTATAACTTTGTCAAAAGTATGCAAACCCTAGTACCATGCTGTGAAGAATTTTATAAACTTTCGATCTTCTCAGCTAAACTTTTCCTAATTCTCAATAGATTTCGCGGCATCTGGTCCCCCGAGAAGGGGCCGATGCATCGGCTGGAACTCGATTTTTGGCGGAAAATCGGCAGCAAGACCATTTAGGGGTTAAAAAAGTCCTGTTTCTCTAACTTGCCCAAGGGCTTGCACAATTAATTAATTCATTTATTAATAGACACGTGACTGCATCACGTGAGTATAATAAGTCCTCAGTGGGAGGGGAACATGGGATGGAATGGATGATGTAAGCTGATCTAGCTAGGTCCTAGTTACAGGGTTGTGGGCACCACGGCCCGAATCGCTATGAATGCCATACCGGGCCGGGTCACATGTGGAGCCCCCGTGGACAGACAGTTGGGGGTGGTCTCCTTCATCACTACTTGCCATCTATCCTTGCGTACCATCTGCCTCCATATTACAGACGTCAGACAAACCAGGAGGCTGCCCGGTATTGGTGTAAAGTGTGCCAGCTAGGCGAGGGCCGGATCGGAGATACGGTGGTTCACGTCCGGCCTATATAGCATGCAGCTGGGGAGTAAGCTAGCTACCCGGCAGCAACTGGACACGGTACAGGACTCGATCGAGAGCCATCAAGTAGAAAGAGGTCGGGCGGTGGCTGAGTGAGCCCAATCGCCAGAGGAGCCTCATGTCACATTTGCGTGCCATTACTGTCCTAGTAAGTAAGTAAGTAAGTAAGTAAGTACTTGCGTGTCATGCGCAATGGCATGCCACGGAGTACTATGCTAATCTCATTAGAAAAATAATTGCACAAAAGTTTAAACAAATATCGTCTGCATCACCCCCCAACCGTTAAGCACTAGATGGGGATGTAATCCTCATCCGAGCTGTCCTCTACTGTAATGGCAGACGAGGCGGTAGTGTAGCGGCTATCCTCAGGACCAATAACCTCCACCTGCGGACTTCTACCCTGGCTAGCAACGGGCCGCGGGGCCCGTGGGGAGAAAACAGGAGCATACCCCTCAGAAAGTTGCTTATCGCAGATGGCAGCCCATATGCATTTCTCCGTGTCAATCATGCGGGCGCGGAGTACGGATAGTCCCAGAAGCCCTGCATCTTCAAGCACTGTCCTAGACTATCACTTGGAAGACATATCCACAGCAATGAAATTAAATTAAAATTTAATTATAACATGACTATGTTGGGAGATCATGTAGCACATATTCCGCCTAGCTTGCTGGATGGATGGAGGTGGGTCTATCCACAGCAATTGAGCACTTATACATTATAAAAATATAATTACTTACAGCAGAGTGAAATCACTCAAACCAAAGCAAACGCCCAGCTATAAACCTATATACAGAGCCATGTCAAAGCTCTATTATTACTACGATAAGACCATGCAATCGAAACGCCTAACGGGAGGAACCTAATAGCCCTGCTGCACCGCAAAATCAGCCCGCGTACGGCGGAGCATGATGTCAGCACTTATACATACATGTGTGTGATCCACTAGCTATATCCCCTCCCACCGGCACTTTTTTAGCTCGAAACTGGAAGAGCCAAAAAGTCAAAAAGAGGATCACATAGGGGGGGAAATTCCCACTGCAGGACCACACATGCTTCTCAAATAGGCTAAGCAAATTATAGCCTCTTCAGTGCTTTTCAAATGTAGGCTACTAAGCAATAACCTCTTCAGTGGTTTTCAAATAGGCTAAGCAATAACCTCTTCAGTGATTTAATATTTTAAAGGATAAGCATAGTAATCCTCTTCGGTGCTTTTTAATGGATAAGCATAATCATCTTCATGGCTTTTCAAGGATACATGCCTAATCCTCTTCATAGCTTTTTACAGGATAATTAAGCCTAATCCTCCTCCAAATGCTCGACCCTGCATGCAAGGAGCTTGGGTATAAACTCCGGCTAGCTCATGCTGCATGGCCGAACTGAACCCGCCAAGGGTTGTTCGCTCGTTTTAAAAAGCGAAAGTGATATATACGCCGGTGCCGTCCTTAATCACGGCACCGCCGCCACCTTCATGACAGACAGTCCCGCCAGCCGATTTCATGTTGAGATAATGCTTTATCATCAAAGCATGCAAGCAAAAGACCTTTCCATTCCAATAATAACTGATCAATGACGAATTACAAAGACTGTCGAGTTGTAATGTTGCAATTATTATAAGAGCAGCTGTACTCAGGAAATATCCCATCCCGCTGTTCGAGCTACTGGCTCGCCTGAGCCGCCACTGACGACAGGGCACGGGGCTGTGACCCCCTTCCCTGCATTGATTGTTCCCAATGTTACACACATTCTTAACAAAACACATTATTGTCATTTCCGTCAATCCATTCTCAAGTGGGAATGGACTGCATGCAACCACTCACGGGGGCTGCTCCGGGCTGCTCGAACCATTTCATCCCCATGAAGACAACAAACCCGTTGTGAGGGAGCTAGAGAAACGAGCGAACAACGACCTCCATGGTCGAGGCTCGTTCCCTTTAGCTATTTCCAAACGTGCCGCTGACGCAAGCAAATCCCGCGCCATAGGGCACTATAGCTGTCAAACCTGGCTACGTAAGTGCGCGCCAAACTATGTGCGCATTTCCCAGCAATCAATACAATCGTACGTGCTGCCAATCCTGCCTGCTTGTCACAACACATTTCAGGCTTTGGCGCGCTCAGGCTATGAGCGACGCGTGTGCGCATCAATCAATTCAGTCTGTACGTGCGGCAGCAATGCAATAATGATTACGCGCGACGCTCACGGCTCAGTCAACATAACATAACATTGACAGTCTGTGTCGCCCGATATTATCTACCAACGGACTGGACCGAACATACTACAAAAGTAAATATTCAGCCACAAGCATCGTAGAGTTGGATACTAGCATCCGGCGCGGCGCTTCGGCATGTGCACCGGCCGGTACCCATGCAGACTTGAACGTACAAATCCAAGCCAAATGGCTACCGCGGAACCAAACCAACGGAACTGAACGTAAGTGATTTGGTGAACAGCCATTTCTCGAGTGCGCGGACGTAAATGATCACGAACGTGACACTCAGTCTTCTTGCTGACCTCCTCGAGCCCCACCACATGGGCCTCGATGGCCGGCGAGGCAGTACGTCAAGCCACCTCTGCATGTGCTCAGTGTCCTCGAAGAGGGCGGTGTCGTCTGAATAGATGATCGATGTCCCGGCGTTAGCCGAATCTCCGTTTCCGCCCCACCATGCCAGAAATGGTTGGGGACCTGCACCCCTGGTTCCCCAGTGGTGCCTACCCACAGGCCACAATGCGCTAGCAAACCGCTTGCGCGCCTGAATCATTACGTATTCGACCACAATAATAAACAGGTATGGCGAGAGCACAAAGCCCGGCCTGCCACATGTATGCAAACCCTTCTGTATAAAGGGCATGGTGGCGTGGTCCCGTAGGAAGTGCGCACCGAGGTGGTGGACCCTTCATCCTCAAGCAAGCCCTGCATCCTCAATTAAGCAATTGTGTCACATAGGTCCGGGTCGCGCCGCGTCGGTGCACGGGGCACGTACTTGTAAGTTTGCCAGTGGGTTGCGACGGGAAAAAGGGACCCTGCCATCGTCCGATGGCCGAGCGTGTCTTGGATGGTCCAATCTCACGGACGACGCAACGGAGTCAAAGCCGCGACCTTCATCGCAACAAGGAGCGCCTGCTGGCTTTCGCAAACCGGCACTCCCAACGGTATGCTGCATTCTTTGACCCCAAGACCAGGCGAGCAAGTCGCGCCGCCTGCCTGGAGGGTGCCCTATGCGCGTTGAAAAGTACTATGTTATCTCACGCCGCACACAAATGAGATTAGCATAGTACTCCTTGATAGTACTCCATGGCATGCCTTTGCGCATGACACGCAAGTACGTTTACTTACTTACCCTGCCATAGGAGGAGGTGTCTACCTGGTTGGCCAGTCCTAAGCCCGCACCTGGGGCCCACATCGATATTCAGCTGGTCTGCATGTGCGGGCAAGATGGCTGGCAAAGATCGAGGAGACGGCGGTGGCGGATGGTATGGGTGACAAGAGGGAGCTCGCAGTAGAGCTCTGCCCGGGTGCGGCGCTCTTGGTAGCGGACGCCGAGGATGTGACGGAGCATTCGAGAGACAGTGCCGTCAAGTACGTTGCCAGCTCAGCGCCTTGTCCAGGGTCCACGCCTCGCAGCCGTTAAGGAGGATGCTGAGGGCAAATGCCTCAAGTGAACAATATGCGCTTGCGCCGCTTACTCAGGTAGCGACATGTCTGGACAGAACCTGTCCAGGCGGCGGAGGGCCGCCCAGGCCTGGCCAATGCGCACGGGTTTTGATGTCGTCGGCCGTGGAGGGCCGGGAGCCAGCTGCCAAGGAGCTTGAAGCGAGTCGCTGGGGGGACGGGGCTGCCGTCCAGCAGGAGGGTGGGTGGGGTGGTCCCAGCCGAGAAGCCGATGGCCATGGCCTCCGTTTTCTTGCTGATCATAAGCCCCACCGCCCGCGCTTCCCGTGACAAGCTATCTAGCCAGAGTTGGGCGGACTCCGGGGTCCGTCAGATCCACGAGCTAGCGTCGTGTCATCAGCGTAGATCATCAGATCGCTCAGTCGGTAGGGCGGGTCAACCCCCCCGTAGCTGGCGTACTCCGTGATCTCGATCCCCGGCGGGCGCCCCTCCACCCGGGCAAAACGGGCTTGTGCACGCCTCATAATATAGTCCACCATAATGATGAATAGATATGGGGAGAGTGCACACAGCCCTGCCATGCACACCCCTGTGTGCAGGGGGGTGGCTAGCCTAGCAACATACATAAGCCCTGGCAGCCGCGTAGAGGTAATGGTTTTTGCATGACCAATCCATCCATGGCGACCTATCTTATATTTCAAGAAATGAGACGAATAACTTGAACTACTTAAAAAATCTATTCTAGATTCGGCCCATCCGGCCCCCTGTCAGCCCGCATTCGGCCCTAGTTTACTCAATCAGATATAGGGTACAGACATGCGCCGTGTCAGGCCTGTACTACGTACTTAATTAACTCGTCAAAGCGTGTCCTTCTGGCCCATTTGCCATGGCCACATCATTATTATTATCTCATAATGCTTTTGTGGCTGTGATATATTGCCCTTGCAGATTCACTGTCTTTCCCATGAACGGCACCGGCTTCTCTTCGATCATGTCCCACGTGACCGTTGCAAAGCCTGCCGAGGTCAGCAGGTCCACCACCTCCTCGGGTGTGTAGGCAGTGAAGCCGACCTCTTTCGTGAAATTCATGGCCTGCAAGATGTGTTTGGGACGGATGCCCAGCACCAGCTGCCCCCCTGGCTTCAGGGCGTCTCGCAGGGTGATCGCATTCTGCAGGGGCCGTGGCCAGAAGTACAGCGTGTTGCACGAGACGCACGCATCGAAGTCCCCTCGCGGCAATACCGCGCGATCCAGATCCGCTTCGAAAAATTTGGCCTTCCCTTGTTCGATCAATTCACGGTTATTCTTGGCAGCCAATTCAACCATTTCAGCAGAGTAGTCCACCCCATAATAGTATTTCAAACTAGGGTAGGAATCAAAGACAGCCTTGACAAAGGAGCCATTAGCGAAACCAACTTCCAGCAGCCTGGACGTGGGGGCTTGCCCTGACGTCATCGCCCGGCGATACGCTTCCATCGCCAGAGGAGCGTTCGCTCTCTCCATCGTAGTGGCAATATCCACCGCGTACGCTCCATTTGGCTTCCGCAACTGCTCCGCGATGAACTCAAGGGGAGGAGGCTGACCAGAGCTCGATTGTGATCTCGTTATCTGCACTACCGCAGCCTGCTTTCTGACGACGCTCCTCCGTGGGCTCTTCAGTTCGGTAACCGCAGTCGATGGGACGAACGTGCTGCGCATTTCTGAACGTTGCGTGTACCGTGCTGGACGAGGGCAGTACCCCCTCAAGGACAGAAGGGCATGGCATGCTCGGAGCATGGAGGCCATACTCGTGCATGCGAGTCCGTACTCCAATTAACAGCCAGCTAGCTCATGAAGATTAACGGCAAACGAAAAAGTCGTTAACCAAACGACCAAATGTTTAGCCAGGTCGTTAATACGAAATCCCCCTTTCAAACAACGTCTCTTGTCACCCAGACACCCCACTCTGGTAAATGGTGGTCAGGTCAAATGGCTTTTTTAGTTGCTACCGAGGAAAATTGCCAATTAATTGCAGTCATTTGCGGGGCCTCACCCCTGTTTACCTCGTTCTCTACAGTAGCAAGATCTCCTGGTTTTCCTGGCAAGATCTCCTCGTTCGCGCCATCAGCTTCGTCCTGTACGTTGTGCGTGGGTATGACACCGTGCAACACCGTGAGTCCGTAAAAGACCCTGGACAGACCCTTGATTATTACGATTACATAAAAAGTACTGTAAGGACTCTGTACTGTACTGTACTGTACTGTACTGTACTGTACTGTAATATATCCGGCCCTCGGCCACTATACAGTAGATTTTTTTTCGGGGAAATGGGTATATTTTATTAGCCAATTTTATTAGCCACTATACAGTAGATTCTCTGCTGCCCATGTGCGGCGTGGGACACAACAACAACAACAACAACAAGTTCAACTGTACTGTATAAGGAGTGCCAGTTCGCGCCACTTCCACGCCGCGCCACGCCGCGCCATGCCACGTGTAGCGCGCCATGCATTGCCTGGCCGAGGGGGACACGACGAGCGACACACGAGCGAAGCTAATAAATGGGGTGCACAGTAAGGAGAATGGACCCCAATGCGGTTGCACACGTGCTGCCGGAGTAGACCACAGCCCGCTTTGGCTTCAGTGATGGTTAAGGATTATGTTTCCAGCTGGAAATTGATTTTGCGCGTTGATAGCGAATCACTTACGTTCGAGAGTCCGAAAGGCTTTGCGCGATTCACGCGACCCTTGTCTCCAGGTGTGACGAAAGGAGACTGCTGAGTAGCACAGCACCCCCATTTGTGGCGTAGCGGAAGCACGTTCTGCGGTGAAGACGGCACTATGCGGCGGTGAAGCTGCTGCTACATTGCAACGATTGGGGTAGAAAACGCCGATACTCGAAGCATTGGCCATTTGAATGAACCACCGCATTCCCAACGAAGATGGCCATGCTGGTGGTGACAACGGCGCGGACCCGGCCCGGCAACAGGAAGTGCGGCCGCAGGTTGAGGAGCGGATTCCTCAGCTCCGGAACCAGCCGATGACGAATCGCCGGTGGCAACAAGTAGCGACCGAAAATGCTCGTAACCGCGGGGTCGCCGCGCTGATGGTGGCCCGGCAGATTCCTCAGCTCCGGAACCAGCCGATGACGAATCGCCGGTGGCAACAAGTAGCGACCGAAGTTGCTCGTAACCGCGGGGTCGCCACGCTGATGCCGGCCAGGCAGATTCCTCAGCTCCGGAACCAGCCGATGACGAATCGCCGGTGGCAGCAAGTTGCGACTGCAGTTGCTCTTAACCACGGGCCCGCCGCGCTGATGCTGGCCAGGCCGGGGCCGCCCGACCCGCCACCAGACGAAGACCCCGGCTGGCGGTGGCCAGTGGCCGACCAGGCGCCGCTGGGGGCCCCCTCGTTCCCGCCTGACGCGGGCGACATGGGAAACGGGCCGCAGCAGCAAACCGCTTGCGCGCCCAACCTGGCCGTGTCCCCAGGCTGTAGGGGCGGCACGCACACCGCCCGGGCGCTCGCCCTGGTGTCTGCCCTCGTGCCTGCCCAGGTGACCGAGCCGCAGGGCAAAGCATCCGAGGATGCCGCCCTGGCTGACAAGGTGGAGCGCGTGATCGCCGCAGACGGGGAGCTGCGCAGCACGAAAACGGGAGGCAAGCGGGGGCGGGGCGACCTCCCGCCGGCAGCTGACCCCCTGCTGGCATCCGGCGCGCCCAACCCCAAGAGGGCGAGCCTCTCGGGTGACGTGACGCCCCTGGCCCCTCCCTCGTCCCCATGTGATGAGGATGACATGGCAAACTGGCAGCAGCAGAACACGACCATCACCCCAAGCAACCAGTCGGCCCGGAGCTTGGGGTTCATCGGCGAGGCGAGTGCGTACGTCAGCTCCTCAATTGACAAAATTTGGCAGCTCCAGCCTCCTGCTGTCAACAGGTCAAACAATGGCCTGCGAGGCAGTTACGGGTGGCGGCACGGGAACGCTTCGCCGCCCAGGTCGATGGCCGGAGGCATGATTAAAATTAAAGAAACTACATATAATAATTTAACACAGAAATATATAATCCTTGATATAATAGATAAAGAGATAGATAAATTTAAATGTATCGATATAGATAAACATGAAGATAAATATATTGATATTGATACGGATCAAGATCCATACATTGATATAGATAAAGATAAAGATACGGATGGTCAAGACTTGACATAGAAATAAATTCTATGAAAAATATCTGTTATTCTTATTCTAATGCTTGTTCTAGTTATAGATCTATATAGATATAGATATCGATATATCGATATCGATATCGATATCGAATTCTAATTCTAATTCTAATTCTAATTCTAATTCTAATTCTAATTCTAATTCTAATTCTAATTCTAATTCTAATTCTAATTCTCATTCTAATTCTAATTCTAATTCTAATTCTAATTCTAATTCTAATTCTAATTCTAATTCTAATTCTAATTCTAATTCTAATTCTAATTCTAATTCTAATTCTAATTCTAATTCTAATTCTAGTTCTAGTTCTGATTCTGATTCTGATTCTGATTCTGATTCTGATTCTGATTCTGATTCTGATTCTGATTCTGATTCTGATTCTGATTCTGATTCTGATTCTGATTCTGATTCTGATTCTGATTCTGATTCTGATTCTGATTCTGATTCTGATTCTGATTCTGATTCTGATTCTGATTCTGATTCTGATTCTGATTCTGATTATAATTCTAGTCCCAGATGCCTCTGTGTTGGTCGCAATTGTGTCATGACCATGCGCGCCGCCTGATCGAGGAAGTGGGCCGCCTGGCCCCTGGCCTCTTACCATTGCTCATGTTGATCTTCGTGGATTACACCAAGGCATTCGATATACGGTTATCTGGGACGCCCTATGGGTGGTCCTCCACCTGAGGACTTATGCTCACGTGACGCAGTCACGTGTCTATTAATTAATTAATTAATAAATGGGTGGTCCTCCACCTGTTCCTTGTCCCACGATCGTACATTGCATGTTGAGATCATCCGCCAGTTCTATGAAGGGTCCCAAGCCCAGGTCTGTACCGTTGACGGCGTCACTCTGGCGTACGTTCCTCCTGCACACAGGGGTGTGCATGGCAGGGCTGTGTGCTCTCCCCATATCTATTCATCATTATGGTGGACTACATTATGAGACGTGCATGCACAAGCCCGCTTTGCCCGGGTGATCGAAGGGGCGCCCACCGGGGATCGAGATCACGGAGTACGCCAGCTACGGTGGGGTTGACCCGCCCTACCGACTGAGCGATCTGATCTACGCTGATGACACGACGCTAGCTCGTGGATCTGACGGACCCCGGAGTCCGCCCAACTCTGGCTAGATAGCTTGTCACGGGAAGCGCGGGCGGTGGGGCTTATGATCAGCAAGAAAACGGAGGTCATGGCCATCAGCTCTGAGACATCGTGGTGGTGCAGGTGCCCCTGGTGCACCCGTAGAGCAAGTGTCGTTTACATTCCCACCCTTGCAGGAAGTAGCCTAGAATCCATCCAGCCTAGAAGCCATAAGCGCCTTCTCCAGGATATGTGCTACATATACTCCCAACGGAGTTATGTTCCTAATTAATTAATTAATGGCCATCAGCTTCTCCGCTGGGACCCACCCTCCTCCTGCATGCTGGACGGCAGCCCCGTCCCCCCGGCCGCGACTCGCTTCAAGCTCCTTGGCAGCTGGCTCCGGGCCCTCCACGGCCGACGACATCAACACCCGCGTGCGCATTGGCCAGGCCTGGGCGGCCCTCCGCCGCCTCGACAGGTTCTGGACATGTCGCTACCTGAGCGAGCGGCGCAAGCGCATTCTGTTCAAGGCGCCCCTGTCCTCAGCATCCTCGATCCTTTACGGCTGCGAGGCATGGCCGACCCTGGACCAGGTGCTGAGCGAGCAGCTTGACGGCGCACTGTCACTTGAATGCTCCGTCACATATCCTCGGCGTCCGCTACCAAGTCTGAGCGCCGCACCGGGCCGAGCCGAGCTCTACTGCGAGCTCACTCTTGTCACCCATTAACCCGGTTAATTAAGTAGACTCGTGCTCCCGTAATTGGGGAGCTAGTCACGGAGCATTAACCCGGATGGATGTATATATGGATGGGTACACGCAATCCTACCGGTCTAAGCTATAGATCTACAAAAACAGTTGTACTCTATACCTACTATGGTGCTCGCCCATACCATCCGACAACGCCGCCTCCTCTTTAATTGCCGGCCATCTCAGTGCCCGCACAGACCAGGTGAATACTGACGCTCTGTCTTCGCACTTGACATGGCCGACGGCGGAGCTCAGATCTTTTGCGTCTTAGCCCAAAATTCAGTCACACAACGGTCTGAAAGTGCCAAAAAACACCCATCTTACTCCTCCTAGCTGCACTAATATTCGGATGATGGTCAAACTTGGTGGCTGGCTTCTCCATGGTACCCAGATTTACTGTGCCAAGTCACACCTTGGTTGGCCACTTGGTGCTCACAGAATGGTGACGTCCAAAAGCATAAAAAACGCCGAAATTGCCAGTTTTATTCATAATTAATTCCACAAACAACACAATTAATGTCGTTTTGACCTGGAAATGGGCAGACACATTAAATATAACATATGCAGCTCAAGTACTAAGTTGCACCCGAAATAGAGATGGGATGGCCAGAAATTATGCTGTCAACCGTCACAAATACGGTCATTTGGAGCATTTTATGGATCATTAAATGCACCCAACAGTGCAAATGAGCTCAGATTAAGCTGGAAGTAAGCAAACACTTTACTTGCAACATCTGCAGGCTGGCTGCAAAGTTGCACCTTGATTGAACACCAACTAGTTACATGATTCTGCTGTCACGCGTCACTCTCGCGCAAAATTTGGATATATAATGCACCACAGGTAGCGCAAATGAGTTCAGACAGAGCTGAAATTTTTAATGCAATTTAAATAGAGCATGCTGAACATGATTGCCAAGTATTACCTCAGTCACACCACAGATGACGATGTGTCACAGTGACACGTGACAGCAGCCAACATCATATAATATTTCCTTACAAGTTCACACCCCATAACAGTACGAGCTGAGGTAAGGTTGAACTCCAACTTGGTTATCTCCACCCATACATGTGGCATGCACTTCATCATGGAAATACATGAACAGTTGTCTCTTTGATACATCAATAGTATTAACTACCAACATTCCAATGGTGGGGCGTGTTGAGAGAGAGCAACTAGTTGGCAAGTCAAATAGTGGTTCGAAGCAAACATGGCTGCACACTACATTTGCTTGCAGTTGCTATCTAACATCTCTAGCACATTAACTAGCCAGCTAGCTCGCATGCCAAACAATCTTCTAAAGGTGCATGGGCATTTTTTTATGTGTTGTTCATCGTGCACCCTGGACTACCAATCCTAGTGAAGCATGGGCTATGCACGGCAGATGGAGGATGTGGCCATGGGCATGCCATGAGCAGATGCCAGCGAAGGTGCTGGCAGCAGGCAGGTCAGGCAGCAGTAGTGGGATCTAGTGATGCAGAAGAGAGTGGCACATGTGGTAGAAAGTAATGCAGATGGCAGTAGTATGGCCAGTGGCACGAGGCAGCGATCATGAAGGCTATCGTTATGCAGATAGACGTTATGGTCTAGCCTTGAGGTTATGTTGCTACTGCTGCATGATGGAAGGGAAATTTATGTGGCAGGTGGCACGGTACAGCCAACAGTGGTGTAGTGTGCAAACCAACTCATTGGGGTGGGCTTGTGGTGAAAGCTCTCCATTCAGATTTCCGTGGCAACACACCAGGTCATGATATTCTGTGGTGCTGGCAAGTGGTAGTGACAGATTGATCATGCCAGTGATTGATAGCAATGGTGAGCAGTAGGGTGCCTTCTTTGATACTACTGGCATTATCTGTTGTGCCAGGTGCCAGCTATGTCAGCTGCCGATGCTGCTAAATGTGGCCCCAGTTTCTGGTGCTACGATAGAAGAGATGAAGAGGGCCGGCAGGAACTTGTGGCTGCAATCACGATCAAGGCTGCGATGGGCGAAGTCAATATGGCAGATTGTGGCAGCAATGGTGCAGGGCCTGGCGTTATCGTTAATGGCAGATTCCATACTGAGTTGTAGGGACACTGCCAGCAGTTACACCAACAGGCGAGACTCATGGTGGTGGACGTTGCTCCTGGTGGGAGTCTATAATATCTGTCACATGGGTATGCGCACACGATGCACCTGGTGGTCCTCCATGCTAACGACAGGAATGTTGGTATTGCTATGCAATCGTGGCACTGCTAACAACGGCGTAACAGTGGTAGGTGTGTTGGGGTGGTGGGGAGTGATGTGGCAGTGGTGTGGCAGCAAGCACTTTGGTAATCGTTATTGTGATGTTGTTGTGAGCCCGTAGAAGGTGTCCTGGTGAGATTCATGCCTCTTACGCAATGCTGTAAGCCCATTGTGCACTCTGTTGTGCCCGCAACAATATTCATCATCATAGGCAGCAACCATATCAAAGACAAATCAGCCCCCTTCCATGTATAGTACTTAATTCTCAGCCTGCTTCAACATATCTGAATGTAACAAGGGCAATGAATCCTGGGTTTCCCAAGGCAGCAACAACATCTGCGCACTTCACATACCTGGGCTCCCCCCTGGTTTCTTCGTGCCTCCCAGCCCCAGATCAGAACACGCCGCCCATCATTGATAAACATGGTGCATTATAATCTGGCCAAGGAAAGAGGTTGAAATACTTACCAACAGGTCCGCTAAAGTGGAGCCCCAGCAGCGTGTTGTATGGCCTGTGAAAGCTGGATAAGCTCCAGGGTTGCACATCAACACACCTATATGTGCTGACTGTTGAATACAGGACATGTACCTTCTGTTTGTTGCCTTCAGGCTCAGCTTTCCTACGCCATGAATTACACTTGGAAGAATGAACAGGCGCACATCACGCTGTTTGGGGAGGCTGGCCATGGCTTACGTCTCCCTCTCGAGCAGCGATGCTTGACGAGGCGTCCGGCGTAACATGAACGAGGCGCTTTCACGAGCCTCGGGGAAAGAGACAGGCAGAAAATCTGGAAGGGGAACGGGGCTGGCTTCACCCTACCTTGGATCCGGATGCCGAAAAAGCAGGTTCCACTGTACAGCGTCGACTCAACCAGCGCAATGCGTATTCATGCTTCATTTCGCAACGATCGCAGGCGATATTCAGTGATGAGCGCAGGTCTACACTACAGAGCCAGCAAAAAATCAGGCTGGGCTTCGCTCTAGAAGTTGTTGAAGCGCCCTGCGCAAATGGGATGACAAAAATGAAAGAAACGAGGGAGTGGCATATTTTTACGTGCGTTGCCATGATCAGCCCCGCACGCACCCTCCCGGCAGTTCCAACTGCTGCGGCAACGAGGCATTTACAATGGCAGTCGTTTTAACAAAAAGTTTTTCGGTCAAAATTTTTTGAATTAGTCATAGAACCGTGCGAGCGGCTTACCTTGAACTACACTGTCGCCGTGTTCGATAAGTTTCCGGTGTGACTTTTTGGGGGTCCACTGCAAAATGCAGCGGACCTGACCCGACCTCGCGAAAATGCCCGCCCTTTTTCTGTTTTCCTGAAAAAATGGACCGATTTCTTTAGGATAAAAAAATATCTACGTGAAGTAGATGAGTTATGAAGGCTCAAAATCAATTCGCTGTCCGTAATGTGTTCTCAGGACGGTCGCTAGGATTTTCACGGCCGCCATGGGTGCTGCGTGACTTTTTGCCTCGTCGTCACCTTCCCGCCTACCAGATTTTCGGGATCTCGCGCCAATTTGGTGACGGAGTAAGATGGTCGTTTTTGGCGGGGCTCGGACCGTTGTGCAGATCACTTGCATTCGATGCGCCTTTTTAAGACGCACTTGCTAGTATAATCGGTAACGACTGAAACGCAGCTAGCGGATGAAGTAACTACGCACCTTCAGGACTTGTCATAGCTGCTTGTAAGCAGCTATGACGACTCCAAAAGCAAAACGAGGTTTGGAAAAGGAGCTTTCCGGCTCCCAGTCCAACCCACTCGCCATCGTCCTTGCCCAGCCATCTGGGCCCGCAAACCCCTCGCCAGCAAACCCATCGCCAAGCGCCTCGCCAGATCGAGCCCAAGAAACTCTGCTACGACACATGCAACGTTGGCGACAGTACCTAGATTACGCATGCAGTTTACGTTCAGCGGCTGGCTGCGACTGCATGACCGACGCACACTGCGCCGAGATATCAGTGCCAGTACTAACTGGAACACAAGCTCTGTGGGCCCGAGGGGCCCATCCCCGCCGGCCGACAACGTGGATGAGCTAGTAGTTCCTCGCCCAGCCAGCATTCAACCATCGCCTCGCCATCCTCTTCAGCTTCTTCAAGCTAACTGAACGCGACCTCGTCGCTAGGCTCCGCAACCCAGCCCGGCCTGCGCAGCAGGCAGCCACACCGGCAGCCCTCCCTCTGCAAGGATGACATCCGAGCATTGCTGGAGGAGCACGTGACCTGGCCGCTGGCCGAGAAGATGACACAGTTGATGACCGCAGCGCTCAACGTACTGTGGAGGCCAAGGCCTCCGATACGGAAACCAAGCTATAGGTTGCACACAAGCTAAGTTCAACCTCGATCAGCTCACGGCACTGCAGACCGCGGCGCAGGCCTCTGATGCACATGCCGCCCTCCGGCTCTCCCGCCTCAACCATGCAGTGTCCAGGTGGATCGGCAAGTGCGGCGTGCTCATGAAGAGCTTGAAGCCATCACCGCCCACACCGAGGCCCTGGCCACACAGGTCCCAAGGATAGCGGAGCAGACGGCCGGCCACCATTGCATCCCAGCCACCCCGCCTTCCCGAGGGGTATGCTCCTGTTTTCTCACCACGGGCCCCGCGGCGCCCGTTGCTAGCCAGGGTAGAAGTCCGCAGGTGGAGGTTATTATTGGTCCTGAGGATAGCCACTATACACTACCGCCTCGTCTGCCATTACAGTAGAGGACAGCTCGGATGAGGATTATATCCCCATCTATAGTGCTTAACGGTAACTTGGGGGAGGATGCAGACGATATTTGTTTAAACTTTTGTGCAATTATTTTTCTAATGAGATTAGCATAGTACTCCGTGGCATGCCTTTGCGCATGACACGCAAGTACTTACTTACTTAATTAAACTTATCCCAGCTGCACCCCGGCAGGATATGCTGGCGACCTCCCGCCGCGCTCTCCTATGCGAACCATGCTGCTGCGGTCAGCGACCGCCTCAGTCAACCACTGACGCCATCGCCACTCGAAACTCCAGGAGCTGGAGGACCAGTCCGCCAGGCCGAACAACGGGAGGCCACCGACCGCGCTCGCCGCGAGTGCCGAGTGGTGCTGCGTCGTTTCCCCTGGGCACCAGTCTGAAGCCAGGTGAGACCTTAACCACCCTTGCCGATGAGCTCAAGGACCAGCCGGCTTCATGGGCCTGGTAGGTGACTCAGGTAGAACTGCGCGGGTGCCACCGCCTTCGATCCCCACTCACTGGACAAGGCGGCTCCCCTGCACCATGCAGTCCGTTGCTGAACACCTTCCCCTCCCCTGAGAACAAGCGGCGGTTCCTTTCTCGTCGCAAGAGGTTGCACGACCTCACCTGGACGCTGGACGACGACCTGACCCCCACTCAGCAGCAGCAGCAGCGACGCGACCTGCATGGCCTACTAAATACCTCTGCCACTGCCGGCCGCCACATGCAGGACCCCCAGAAGCCCAAGGTGTACTGGGGGGGCGGGTACCTGATAATTGATCAACCACAAGATGTGGACGCCCGGCCCCCTGCGGGCTAGAATAGCCCTACTAGCTTGTAATCATTGGTAGTCACTGCAGCAATGGCAGCCATGCCTAAGTAATTTTCTGATCCAGGCAGCCATGCCTATGTAATGTTTGCATAGCCGTGCCATGCACCATACGTACCTAGTCACGTGCATGCACCACTAACACACGGTACACAACCATGCAGCCAAAGCCTTAGCTTTAAATAGCCCTTGTACAGCCATGCTACATCATCATGGCCGCTATGATCAGATTACTTGCGCCCCACGCTCCTTGTAGTTAACGTAAAGGATTTACGTTAGATGGATAGAGATTGTTACGCTCTTTCCAACGGCACCTTGAACGCCTCATTTGGTTAAGGAACGTAAAAGTTATGACGTTTCCTAGGCTGTGCCGACAGTACCCGGCGCGCCACTGTGGGCGCGTACGGACACAGGATGTACAAGTGTCACTTTGATAGTCCGCAGGACGTTGACAGGACTTGTACAGGACTTGATGGTCAATTGATAGGTAGGCGCACTGTAGCGCGCCAGGACCTATGAGACAATTGATGCTGACTAGTGTACGGATAGGTCCACAGGACTAGCCGTATGGACAATTGATAGATCTGCGCGCCAAAGGCGTGCCAGAGTCTGTGTAATCAATTGATTGACAGTTCAGCTGTGACAGTGCAGCTGAATACTTGGACGCGTCCCTAGTAAGCTATATGAGTGACTTGGTCACACCGGGACGCTAGTTCTTGCGTGCACGTTCTCTTGGCACTGCGACCCTGTCGTCTGTGCTGCGTGCAGTCTTGGAAGTGACGTGACTTACGTCTGTGTTTCCTGATTGTTAATAAAGGCAACTTCCTGCAAGAACCATGGCGGAATTCGTGGCATTCTTACCCTCACAACTCGTATTACACGCTCTGTCAAAAAGATGCCAAATTCGGAAGAATTTCGGATTCCGGACGATGAGGAAATAGCCGCTCCGCCGGCTGGTTCTTCGTCAAGACCAACTGTGCCGTCGTGGCAACAATTGCTCGACGAAGTTACAGTTTCGCTCGACGAGCTTCATCGTCAGCAGCGTGCAGCTCACGCATTGCTCGGGGATAACCCCGAGGACCCCGATTTGCCAGCACTGGTGCCGGCAATCCGCAACCTGTTGGACCAGATTCGAAACATTTTATCGACATTTACGGTCCAGGTGCGGGGAGGTTTGCGGTCGGTGACCGAAGTCACGACTGCCATTGAGGAGTTGGACAACGTCCTCTCTTCACTCACCGGTTACCAGAGAAACCTGCAAAACTGGGCATCGCTTCGCACGGGGGGCGCGCCGGCGGTGTCAACAAATTTGTTTCAGGATCTCGCGCTGTTATCGCTGCTCACTCGCGGCGTACGCAGTCGCGAGCGCCAGGTTTTAATTAACCTGGTGGCATTTCTCGCCTCTGTGCGAGAGTGGATTCCCGCGGGGTGGGAATTATTGACGATCTTTACACATCCTCTGCGCCTCGTCGCGCGTCGGCGCGTCGCAACTTACGCGGCGGGGAGCACGCCGGTTTTAATTCATACCGGTGCAGGTCCGGAGCTGGATATGGAGGATCGTGAGTTCGTATACACGTACTGCGACTTCAGGGGCCTTGACTACTAGTCGGCCTAATTTTCTTCTGCAGTACTTGTCGACATTTTTTTGTCGAATTTCGGCGGCAATTCGCGGGGCGGCAGCGACACCGGCGCAGGCGGCAGAGGCGACACAAAAATTTTGTACATATTTTCTGCTGCTTGTTAAGGTGTTCTTTGAATAGCTGGTAGTGCAGGATGGCTGAGGGACGCCGTAGCAAGGGTCCAGCCAGTGGGAATAATAATGGGGGTGCTGGTAGTGGAACCGCTCACGTAGATGACGTGGGGCTTACCGGAGAGATTACCAACCTTCCTCACAATAATAATAATGCACAAGCTATTCATGGCTTTGATCTTACCACACAGGGTCTTTTAATTGTCAATCAGTTGCAGCCTGTAACCTCAGACTCCAAGCCTAAGCAGGCTGAAGAGTTTGTGGAGGGATTGGAAGGGTTCCCTAGCTTGTACGGTGGTACAAATTACTATCAAATCTGGATAGGCAGTAGCACTTTTGGCAAGTGTACTGACCAGATTAAGGACCTAACCAGGGAGTGCAAAAAGGCCAATAAGGCCTGGGCACTGTACGTGGCTGAGCTGAAGGAGCTGCTGGAGGATCAGAGGAAGAAGTGGGGATCCATTGGCAGGACAAGTACCAAGGGTGGGAGGTCAAGGGGGACCTGATCCAGAACTTTCTCAACTATTGTAAGATGGTTGAGGAGGGCAGGGCTCACGGCTTTAATGTCGCTGATAACATAGCCCTAACCAACTGGCTCAAGGTTTCTGGGCTGGATAAGGCGACACGTGGCTCCTTAAAAGTCATGTGTGCCCCACACTCTACCCTGAAGGCCTACAAGGTCATCATTAAACAAGCTCTCGAGGCAGAGGAGCTGTTTGAGGGTGGAGTGCCAGCAGTGAAGGCTACCCAGGCAGGCGGGCGTACCCAGGGTGGCTCCAAGACGTCTGAGGCTGACCGAAGCCAAGGAGGGCGTAGGGGCAACCATCACAAGCGCAAGGGAGATCATTCACCTGATTCTGACAGGAGGTCACACTCCAAGTCGGTGTTCAGGCGGGTGGGTGGTCAGCCCAAGCAGGGCAACGCGTCTGACAATGGGGGCAGTGGCCAGGGCAAGTCCAAGATACAATGCTACCTGTGCAAGGGGTGGGGGCACATCAAGAAGGAGTGTCCCAGCTTCAAGAAGTCCCAGGGCCAGGGCAGCAACAAGAATAACAACAACAACAAGAAGAACAACAACAAGTCCCAGGCAGGCCAGCCTTCAAAGGGCAGTCAGCAAGAAGACAACAAGGAGCAGTGACTGTCTGAGGCAACCCCTACACACCTTAATTCACCCAAGGGGGAGGCCAGGTGCTCCAATGCAGATTTTATATCTGGGCAACAAGAGGGTGATCTCCAGGTTCAGTGTGGCCCCAGGTCACCTGGAGAGGTACAGGTTCCTATGAAGACGTCCTTGACAGCTGATGCAGCTGTAAGTATGTCTGACCCTATGCATCCTCGTGCTGGGCACGAGGGTGGACCTCTCATTTTGAGAGAAACCAATGTACAACCACAGAGGGGTGTGAAGGCCTCTGGTGGTATGCATGTGGTCCCTGCTGGCGGTCCAGGTGTTGGGCATGAGCAGGGTGACTCAGGCTCTGAGTCAGAACAGGATGGAAGTCAGCATGGTGATGCTGGACAACCTGACAGCACAGTCCTGACTGTGCCAGGGACTGCTTCCTCTGTGTACCAGGAGTTGGGTGCCCGAATCCACAACATGTTTGGGCATGCCACTTCTCTGTCAAACAACTTTGCCTTCCGTATGGGCAGGGCACCCCTTCTTAAGGCGTGTCAGCAAGCTGCCTCACGGTGTAAGTGCCAGTTGTCCTCCAACAAGCCCAGGAAATCACATGCCAAAGCTCTACCTCAGAGCATTGGTGATCTGCAGTGTGATATCCAACACATCAGGGGCATGCAACTGTTGGTGTGCGTGGACAGGTACACGAAATACAAGGTGCTGGAGCATTTACCTTCTATGAAGAACAGGTACTTGCTGGCTGCCCTGCAGAATGTAAGAGCCAAGTTTCCTACCACAAGGATCCAGGTGGACATGCAGTTTCAGCATCTCAAGGGTGATCCTACCCTTCCTGAGTTGCTGGTTACACCTAGGGAGGCTCATGGGCAGCAGGGTGCTATCGAGAGGGCAATCCAGGAGGTCAAGAAATTGATCATCTCTGAAGACTGGGTACCCTTGTCTGCACCTGCACTTGTCAGGAGTGCATGGCTGAGGAACGTGGAGCAGCAGCTGAACAGCAGGGTTAACTTCTACTATGATGGAGTTGCTGTCAGCCCAATGGGTCTATATCATGGCCTGTGCCCACCACATGTGCTGGAGGGCTGGAAACATGCTGCACATGTCACCTTTGCCAAGCTGAGGGAGAAGGACCGGGGTTGGAAGATGCTGGAGCCACAAGTGGGTCAGAAGGTCCTAGCTTGGAAGGAACCTAGCCTTTATGGCAAACGTGGTAGCTGGAGTCCTGGGGTGGTTACCCAGGTTGATGAAGCTAGCCACGCATGCTTGGTCAGCATGGAGGACGAACCAAAGCATGTACACCGGCTGAGTTGGTCATATGTCAAGCCTAACCTGATGAATGAGGGCAGTCAGGCACAAGGCTCACAGGATCTGCAGGATTTTCAGGTCCCAGGTGACATCACTGACGCAACGACCACATCTGTTGCAGGGGAATCTGTCAGCCCTGGCCAGGTTGCAGAGGTACTTGTTGAACAGGCTGCAAGGTCAACAGCTGGGGAGTCAACTGTCAAGCCCAAGGCACTAACCAAGCCCAGGGGGACAAGTTTGGCTGGATTGATTGGGGCTCTACAAAGGGCCAAGAAGCAGCCCAAGGTAGCCAAGCTCAGGTGGCATGGCAATCTGGGGCTGGACACTGCCTTAGAGGTAGACACTAATTCTCAGGTCTCCATTATTGGGACCAGGGCTGCAGCAGGGTACAGCATGTCTGAACCCAGCTATCAGTTTGTGTCTGACTTCAGTGGCGGGGTACACGTGAAGGTACTGGGTGAGGTATTCATTCCTATCCTTGGACAGGACACTGCTTTTTGTGTCTTGGAGGGCTATCAAGGACCTGCTCTTCTGGGGCAGAATTTCCTATGCCAGGATGGGGTAGTGATCACGTCCTCTCTCCTGACTAAGGAAGGGGCTGGTCAGGTCCCACTGATTAATTTCAGGACCACTCACCTATCACGTGCAGTAACCAGGACGGTTAAGCGTGTGCAAGTGTGCCAGGGGCAGGAGCCCTTGGTTGATGACCTCATACTGCCAGCTGCTAGTCATCCAAGCAGTTTGGGCATTGGTCCTCACTCACTTGCTGGACACAGCCCTATCAACTACCAAGGCCTGGTGAAGCTCATGTCCTCTCCCATTATGTGTCCCCAGGTCACACTGGGTCTGATTAAATCTGGGGAGGACTGGATCTCCAAGAAATGCGTGGAACCTGTCAATGACCTGCCTCCTGCACGACGTCTACTCAAGCTCAAGTTTGTCATCAAGATGAAGGAGGTGGACGGGGTCAAGGTACCACATGTCAGGCCAGTGCTGAATGAGTTCAAGGGTACTGGTGAGTGCACTGCTGAGGAGTTGTATACCCCTGGCATGCTGCATGATACTTGGAGGCTGCTGCTGTGTGTCTTTCTAGGCCTTCTCAACAAGGGCTTGGACTATGGCTCAGTGGTGATAGACTTCAAGAGGGCATTTCTGGAGGGTGATGCAGATGTGGCACAGGAAAAGTGGGAGGGCAAGACGCCTTTCTATGTTAGGGTGCCTGCTGTATGGAAAAGGGACATCCACACGGAGTTCCTTAAAATCCTCAAGGGCCTGGAGGGCCTGAGGTCAAGTCCAATAATCTGGAGGGAGACTCTCAACCGTTTCCTGAAGGAGCATTGCAACTTGAAGGTCTCTCCTGTAGACCCCTGTCTGTTTCTGGGGCAATGGGAAGGCCTGCCAGTGTATGCTTCGCTGCACGGGGATGACCTACATCTGATAGCTCCCACGTCGTGGCTTAAGGAGCTGATCTCCATCATTAAGTCCAAGTTTCCTCTGGGTAGGGAGCAATGGCAGGTGGAGAATGAGCCTCTGCTGTTTGTGGGCATGGAGGCCACACTGGTGAAGAAGGGAGGGGAGTGGCGTATGCTGCTGGTGGGGGGCAATGACTATCAAGAGACCCTCATTAGCAAGCTTCCTCCAACCATCACACAGGCACTGTGTCCCATGGTGAGGGGCATGGTTGCTTGGGTGGCAGGCATTTCCAGGCCAGACCTTATGGTCATAGCCAGGTTGCCTGATGACATGCTGGTGGAGCTAGGGTCTGCCAAGGTGGCTGATCAGGTCAGGGCTTCATCTGGCATTCTGTTGTCTGCAGTGGATTTATCACAACCCATTTGCATGGAGCTGTATGTGGATAGCTCAATGGACAGCAGGCAGGTCTCCAAGGTCAGGGGCAGGGCTGCAGGGCTCTTTGTGCTCAGACAGGAAGGCCTGGGGAGTTTGGTGAGCTGGTTTAGTCGCCTGCACAAACGGGTGGCTGTCAGCAGTGATGTGGCAGAATGCAGGGCTATTTGTGAAGGCATTCACACAAGCCTTTATCTGAAGGAGTTGCTTCATCAGATGACTTCTAACACTCCTTGGCCACTTCAGGTTACCACTCTTCTAAAAACAGACTCCATGGGGATGGTGCAGTTTGTGCACAGGCAGATGGCCAGAAGTAGGGACTTGGATTATCTCCTTCTTAAGGAGTTGTCCTCCTTGGCCAATATTGAGCATATCCCTGGGGTTGACAATCCTGCTGATGCTTTGACCAAGCTAGTGCAGAAGGCAGCAGTGCAATACAAGGTTCTTCAGTCTCTGATGGACCCATCTCAGCAAGCTGTCTAAGCTGGTGCATGGTTATAGGGCATTGGAGAGCAGATTGTGTGGTAGTGTCAGCATTGTGACTGGCATAATACCTGTATTTTAGTCTGTACTAAGGCTCATGGACCATGGTACACTCACTCTGATTTTAATCAGGATACAGCCAGGTTTTGGCTGGGGTTCATGCTGTTGACTACACAAGGTTGACAGGTCCATTACAGACCATGTATTCTATTTTAAAAGAAATGTATATTTGTACATACTTCTCACAATGGTCTGGGAACCTTTATTCTGGGGTTTATAGGGCGGGGTTCGATTCCCTGGTATTATGTTTCTACAAGCTGGCCTGTTCAGGTGTTTGCCTGTTCAGACTTCCCTAGTTCCCCAGGGCAGGATTTAATTGTTGCCTATGTGTTTCATTTTGTCATTTGTTTGCTGTGGCAGTTTACCATCTGGCAAGTAGACGGGCGCCGTAAGACGGGCGCCAATAGACCCCTGTTGAGAGAATGACAGGCAAACTATTGTAATACGCCTTACTTTGTCAAGTGGTATTTTAATTGTCATGGATTTATTGTACTTATATTGAATATGTACTGGGTTTTATGGGATTAGTATCTGGGATTAATGTAACTCACCGCCAGAAGGTCATTGTACTGGAGGCTCTACCGAGGTGATGGGATTAATTCCTGGAGAAGACCTCATAGAATTAACCTGTATGTATTTAATTTTGTGTGCTTCTAATATCTGGTGGTACTCTGTAATGCCACTTCCATAGGTTTTCTCCATTTCTCATGAAATGGTTTTCCCTGTGGCAGATCTGTTTCTTTTCCAGTTCCTTAAAAGAAAGGGCTGGGGGAATGGCATTGGCCATTAAAGACATCTGTTCAAGCTTCAAGCTGGAGTGAAGGACATTTCAAGCTACTTCAAGGGTCCCTGGCAGGGGATGTGACCCTAAAGAAAAGAAGGGATTGGAGTTAACGTAAAGGATTTACGTTAGATGGATAGAGATTGTTACGCTCTTTCCAACGGCACCTTGAACGCCTCATTTGGTTAAGGAACGTAAAAGTTATGACGTTTCCTAGGCTGTGCCGACAGTACCCGGCGCGCCACTGTGGGCGCGTACGGACACAGGATGTACAAGTGTCACTTTGATAGTCCGCAGGACGTTGACAGGACTTGTACAGGACTTGATGGTCAATTGATAGGTAGGCGCACTGTAGCGCGCCAGGACCTATGAGACAATTGATGCTGACTAGTGTACGGATAGGTCCACAGGACTAGCCGTATGGACAATTGATAGATCTGCGCGCCAAAGGCGTGCCAGAGTCTGTGTAATCAATTGATTGACAGTTCAGCTGTGACAGTGCAGCTGAATACTTGGACGCGTCCCTAGTAAGCTATATGAGTGACTTGGTCACACCGGGACGCTAGTTCTTGCGTGCACGTTCTCTTGGCACTGCGACCCTGTCGTCTGTGCTGCGTGCAGTCTTGGAAGTGACGTGACTTACGTCTGTGTTTCCTGATTGTTAATAAAGGCAACTTCCTGCAAGAACCATGGCGGAATTCGTGGCATTCTTACCCTCACAACTCTTGTTACTATGATATGCTCACATGGGTCGCCGATATTGGTAAATTGCACTCACACGGAACTTGCCGGATCGTCTATCGTGTCCGATTGCTGCTGTGGCATGCCTCGTGGCATGAAGGAGAAAGGGGTTCTATGCCCTTTCTTCCTGTTGTGCACACATGCAATTAATTAGGAACATGACTCCGTTGGGCCCTGAGAAGGGGCATACTAGTATGGCCTTTACTGATACAGTCTGGGCTACTTCCTGCAAGGGTATAGTAGGATGTAAACTACACCCGCTCTATAGGTGCACCAAGGGCACCTGCACCACCGTGCATGATCGATCTATCAGAGCCCAGCCCAACTAAGGGGGGCCCGTCATTGATGGGGTGCATGGAAGATCAGCATGGATATATACAGAAGCTAGGGCATGGCGTCTCGGGCGGAGAGTAGCCGTCTCTGCGTAGGCACAGCATAACTAAATAAGTAAAGCCAGGCATCATCTGGTGTGTGGCGCGTCATGGGCACACATGTACATGACTACTAAATTAAGGGCATGAGGCAGCTGGTATAGTGCCTGTAGTAGGCCGGCGTGCATGTATGTAAAATGTACAAGGCCACGGCCTAACTATGCTACACTACAACTGCGGCTGTATTCCCCTAAGCTGCATGGGGCGTCTGGGGTCGCTGGGGCCGGGGGTGTCGCGGGGGTCGCTGGGGCCGGGGGTTTCGCGGGGGTCGCGTGCCATGCATGCAGGGCTTGTGGCCGACGTAGATGGCCGCCCCCTTCCAGTACACCGGCTGCCCCACCTTGGTCTGCCGGAGCTGGAGGTAGGTCAGCCATGCATATAGCTCCCGTCGCCGGTGTTGCTGCGCCAGGGTCAAGTCATCGTCCATGCAGGGTGAAGGGAGTCTTCTCGAGCCGCTTGCGGCGTCTGAGAAAAGAAATATTGTCCGCCGGGTGAGAAGAAGCGGGGGCGCCCCTGCCTTATACCCCGCGCGCGGGGAAGACCGTGCATGGGCAACCAGCTCAATCTCAACAGTATAAGTCCCATGCATGCGACCAAGGTGGATTTCTCTCTCAAACGCACATGCAAGCTTTTCGGAATTCTCACCTTCCACCATGCAGGGCGAAGTTCTTGACGATGACGTTGAGGCTGCGCTTGGCGAGCTCGGCCTCCTCGCGGAGCTAGGTCGAGCGTCTGCTGCTGGAGCTGTACGTGCTGCGACGGCGGAGGTCAGTGGTGGAGGTGGTGTGCTGTCCGCCCAGGTCGGGAGCTAGGGGAGGAGCATCACCAGCCAGGCCAGCTGGCTTGGCGGCAACTGATGTCCGGCCTTCACCGCCTGGACGGTGATGCCTGCGGTGTTTTGCAGGCACTGATCCGATGGCGATGGCCGGTTGTCCTGGAGGCGCTGGTTGATGTCGCGGAGCTGGGCGGTGATGGAGTTGGTGGAGGCGGAGGGGGGGCGGTGGGGGGGGAGGCGAGGAGGGTGGCGGTGGCGGTGGGGATGGCGGGGAGCTCAGCAGCCAGCGTGCGGCCCACAGCTGCCACATCTGCTGCTACTAGGGGCGTCACGTGCTGTGAGAGGGCTTCTTGGAGGTGGAGGAGGAAGGTGGATTCGGTCAAGGGGATCGAGGGGTTCCAGAGGTCCACGGCAGAGCGCTGAAGGATGGAAAAGAGGGCGGCGAGCTGAAGGTACGTGCGGTCGGGACCAGCCAGACAGGTCAGGTCCGCGGTGAGAAAACTGGCCGTCAGACTGGCCGTGGAGGCATTGAACGGATGGCGTTGGAGGCGCTGGCACAGGACTGTCAAGAAGGGAGGCATACGACCCATAAAACACGAGCTCCAGTATCCGGATGGCGGGCCATGCAGTCGAAATGGCCGGTTCTGTGGACGCCGAAGGTGGAGAATAACTCGGCAACGTCAAAGTCGTTCTCAGACCAGCTGAGGTTCGGCTGGACGGCTGCGTTTGGGTTCAGGCGATGCAGAAGGCGAGGCATGAAGCCCGGGAGGTTTCGAGGCGAGACCACCAGTGCGCGACTAGTGTCACCGCTGCCTGCCGGACCTGAGGGCGAAGCTGCAGCCGGAGCTGCAGACGTATTTTCAGCCTTCATCAGAGCCTAGCGCACCGCCAGGCTGCGTTGCGTCGAGGAGATTTTGCTCGTCATATATTGCGTAATAGCTTCGGAAAATTATATCAGCGTGTGCGTCTTAGAAAGACGAAGCGATTGTGATGTTCACGGCCGAATTTGGTGCCCAAATGTGAAAGTTATGAGGTCCGCCGTCAGCCATGCCGCTATACCTCGTCGGGCTCGTGACTCGTGGCTCGTGGCACATGTACAGGGATTAAAAGCATTTTGGTGCTCCGTGACTCCCCATAATTAACGGGAGCACGGGTTTAATTAATTAATTAATTAATTAATTAATGGTGCCCTCTATGAAGCCCAATCAATGAGGGGCATGCTCCCGGCTGTTTTCTCCCCACGGGCCCCGCGGCTATAGAATGCGCAGGGTATAGTAGATAGAAGTCCGCAGGTGCAGGTTAGTAAAATTAAATTAATTAATTAATTAATTAATTAATTAGACTCGTGCTCCCGTTGGGGAGTCACGGAGCATTAACCCCGATGGATGGATGGATGGGTGCTAACATTCCTACCGGTCTAATCTATCTACATGGGCTACATACTACATCTATCTAACAGCATTCTAACTACAACAGCTATCTAGGCAGCCGCACGTTGCCCTAGGGGGAGCTATCTGGCGTGCCTCCCGCGGGATTGCACACGCGGGCGCTTCCCCACTGGGGGGGGCTCGTTGTCCTCTATGACCTGGGCCCACTTGGCCTTGTCCATCATCTTCTTCCAAATCACGGAGAGGCCTAGGCCCCCCATGTCCTCTACTAGCTGTTCTTTGAAGGTGCGGGCCTTGCGGCGTCTAACATCACTGGGCCCAGCCCACGTCAGGAGGTGCCGGCCAGGCTGGGCTGGTCGCAGTCCTGCGGGGGGGCCACGTGAGGTGTCTACCTGGTTGGTGCGAGCTAGGTGCCCTACTAGCTGCAGGCGGCATTGCTTAATGGTGCTGGTGATATAGGGCATATGCCCTGGTACAGGTCGATCCTCATTGCGGACATGAGCAGCATATCCTACTCTGAAAATGGAACGCAGCATGCTGGTGACCGCGCCGTCCAGCTTGCGGGCCAGGTCGGCGGTGAGGGTCCACGTCTCGGCGCCAAAATTAAATTAAATTATAACATGCCTCCGTTGGGAGATCATTTAGCACATATATCCTTGATGGGTGGGTGGAGTGGAGGAAGCCGCGTAATCGAACTATAACCTAACTCTAAGCTATATAGTCTAGAAAATCGTAACTACACTACTCAGCAAAACCGCCCTTCCTAGCTCGGGGGGGGGGCGGGGTGGCTTGCCCACAGGGGCTGGCGTGTGAGCCTGGACAATCTTCTGCCACCGCTTCTTGTTCTGCATGGCGCAGTCCAAAGAAGGGAGAGAGAGTGGATGCGGATGTGTTCAAACTGGGCTGGGACCACTAGGTCGGCCAGCAACATCTGGGTGTAGTTCATGGCATGCAGGTTTAGAACTTTGGAACGCACTCAACGCCCCAGCCCCCGCACAGCCGGCAGCCCCATCGGCTTCCTCCCTCTGCAAGGATGACATCCGCGCAGTGCTGGAGGAGCACGTGACCTGCATGGCCGCTGGCCGAGAAGATGACCTCGCTGAACACCACACTCAACACGGTCGAGGCCCGGGTCTCCAACGTGGAAACCAAGGTCGTCCACAAGCTACAACCACAGTTCACGGCGCTACACACCGCGGCGCAGGCTTCGGAAACGCATGCTGCACTTGTCTCTCGCCTTAACCAGGTGGATCGGCAAGTGCGGCGTGCTCATGAAGAAGCTAGCTTGAGGCCATCACCGCCCACACCGAGGCCCTGGCCACACAGTTCCCAAAGCTAGCGGAGCAGACGGCCACCATTGCCTCCCAGCCACCCGGCCCGGCAGGATGCTGGTGACCTCCCGCTCTCCTACGCGGACCTGCTGCGGACAGCGACCGCCTCCACCACCGACGCCATCGCCACGAAGCTCCAGGAGCTGGAGGACCACCGCCAGGCCCAGCAACGGGAGGTCACCGATCGCGCTCGCCGCGAGTGCCGAGTGGTGCTACGTCGCTTCCCCCAGAAGCCAGGTGAGACGTCAACCTCCCTTGCTGACGAGATCAAGAACCAGCTTCTTACCCTCATGGGCCTGGTAGGTGAGGTAGAACTGCGTGGGTGCCACCGCCTTCCCCACTCACGGGACAAGGCGGCCACCCCACCAGTCCTGCTCACCTTCCTCTCCCCTGAGGATCGATAAGCAGCGGTTCCTCTCTCGTCGCAAGCGGTTGCACGACCTCACACCTGGACGCTGGATGACGACCTAACCCCCGCTCAGCAACAGCAGCGACGCGACCTGTGGCCGGAATACCTCCGCCATAAGCAGGACCCCCAGAAGCCCAAGGTGTACTGGAGGGGCGGGGACCTGATGATCAACCACAAGATGTGGACGCCCGGCCCCAGCGGGCTAGAATAGCAATAGCCCTAGCTTGTAACCATTGGAGTCACTGTCGCTAAGGCAGCCATGCCTAGAATGTTTGCCTAGCTGTGCCAACACACCTAGTCACCTGCCGCCAACGCACGGTACACAACCAGCCATAGCCTTAGCCTAGTTCTAGTACAGCCATGCTACGCCCTGGCTATGTTCAGATTACTTGCCCACGCTCCTTGCTATGACATGCTCACATGGGTCTTATTGCACCCACAGTTTGCCGGATCGTTAGCCTGTCCTTTTAGCTAGCCGCGCCCGATTGCAGCTGTGGCATGCCTTTGGCATGAAGGAGACTGGGGGTCTCTGCCCTTTCTCCTGTAGTGCACACACAGGGATTAAAAGCACTTCGGTGCTCCGTGATAGCTCCCCAACGGGAGCACGAGTTTAATTAATTAATTAATTAATTAATTAATTAATTAATTAATTAATGCAGGTTTACCTATAGCTTCCTGGGAAATTATGTCCTTGGGGCCAGGCCAGGTCAAAATATGCCACCCTGCATGGTTGGCCAAGCCGCTGCAGGGGCCGGCCAGACCAATGGCGCCGGTGTCGACCTGGCTGGTGCGAGCAAGATGTCCTACAATTAATGCTATCCTACGTTGCCTAATCTCGTCCGAAATACGAGGCATACATACCCTGATACAAAGACTCTAATGACCTACGCTTGGAAAACCCTACGTTCAGGACCTGTCGGAGCATCATTCAATCCTGTAAAACGTGCCGTCTAGCTTAGCTGCCAGTGTGTCTGGGAGTGTCCACGCCTCGGCGCCATACGTGAGCACCGTGAGGATGAGGATCTTGAAGAGCATGCGCTTGCGGTGCTCGCCCAGGCCCTTCGAGCGCCAGTATAGGCCGGTGGTGAGCGAACGGAGCCTGGCCCAGGCCAGGCCGATGCGGATGTCCACAGGCGTCGGCGGTGTCATGCTGCACGGAGCATATGCTCCCCAACAGTTTGAAGAGGTCGCGGAACGGGACCTCCGTCCCGTCGAGCAGGCGCGGTGCCCAGCGGTGGGCGACTGGAGGCCCCAATCACCATCGCCTCAGTTTTGACACTAATCTCCAACCCCACCGCCCTCGCCTCGATCCAAGCCCAGACAGTCCAGCTAGGTCTGAATGTGCTCGGGGCGCGCGATGAGGGTGGTGTCGTCCGCATAAATCAGGTCGGCCAGGCGGTAGCCAGTCACTGCCAACCCCGCCGTGCTCGCGGTCGTTAAGGATGTTCAAGCCTGGCTCGAACTCCACTCGCACGTGCATGCCCCGGGCGCATGACGTGATCCGCGTCGACAATAATGAACAGGTATGGGGACGTACAGGACACACCCTTGCCACACGTACCCCGTGGTGAAGGGGGAATGGTGGGGTGGTGCCTTCCGCAGTCCGCACGGCTACTGCCTGTGAGCCCTCATACAGTCGACGAACTGAATGGCAGCAATAAACGCTCAGTGGTACCCGATCCAGAGCTAGGATGGCCCAAAGAGCCTCCCAGAGGACCGTGTCAAAGGCCTTTCAAGATATAGTCAACAAAAATGAAGACCAGCGGCGAACTGTCAGGGCAAAGGCGACGCACCTCCTCACCATCACCCGGCACGCGACAAACACAGCCACTGATGACAGACTGTGTTATACGACCACGACGGAAAACCATCTGAGACTCACCCAGGTGTGGGTCCAGCGCGGCCAGCGTGGAGCCTATGCAGCATCATGCGCATGATCGAAGACCTTCAGCGCGGCGCTATATCTGGAGGCAGACACACGTATAGTTAATTACCGGGGTCGATCAGCAGCAGAGCCCCTCTTGCATGACGCGGATGGCCGTCTGCCACTCAGCAGCCACGGAGGCTCGTCACTAGAGCAGGACACGGTTGCAGAACGCCAGCAGAAGATCCCTCAGCCACCGGGTCAGGGGTCTAGTTCAGCAGCTCAGCAGATCGAAAGGTGGTCGGCACCGACCCGCCGCGTCGTACCGCAAGCGAGCAATTAAGGGCGCCGTCCAGTTCCTTCAATTAGTGAAGGGGTGGACCACTCGAGGGTGCAGGTTATTGCCCCTGAGGTTATTGCCGCTGCCGGGTCATCCTCAGGCGCTTCGACGTGCAGCCGGGCCGGGGAGACCCCAGACTCTCTCCTTGAGGAGCTCAGGAGACAGGAACCAGCTCCTGGCACGCATGAGGCTGCAACTAGGAATGACTCTGCAAGGCTGAGGGCGCCTATAGCAGCCTACCGCGCTCACCGGGACAAGGCTGGCCCCCCTCCAGTAGTCCTCCGACCAGTTCAGCGACATCGCAGCCCGCGAGTTCGGTTCCTCTCTCGCCGCAAGAAGCTGGCCGGCGAAGTCCCCCTGGTCGCTTGATGACGACCTGATGCCAGCCCACCAGCAGCAACGCCGCGATCGAGCCCGCGACCAGTGCGCCCGGCCGACTACATACAGATCCGCCACAAGAACAGCCCCGAGAAGCCCCAAGTGTACTAGCTGCATGGCGGGGCGCCCCTGTAGCCGGGTCAACAATTCAAACTGTGGAACTCCCCCCGGGAATATAGAGGCTCCCCCGGGATATAGATAGGCTCCCCCGGGATATAGGCTCCCCAGGGATATAGGCTCCCCAGGGATGTAGGCTGCATTCAAGCTAGTTGTCTAGATGGGGGCAATAGACAAAAACGGGATAGCGCAAGGCACTTGGAGTGATATTAGTGAGCAGCGTTATAGTACCCACTTTGGTAATTACTTTTCTAATGAGATTAGCCTAGTACGTACTCCATGCATGGCATGCGCCCTATACACATGACACGCATGCAAGCCTACTTACTTACTGGTGTAGATAACTAGGGGATCTAGTTCCTAGTGAAGGTCGACCTTCATGTCAACGTACAAAAAACTGTGGAAGCCCCCCCAGGGCTCACCCGGGATAGAGCTAGCCGTACAAGCTAGAGTTGCATGTACCTAGATGGGAGCAATTGGAATGGGACAACTTAGGCATCATTGCACGTCTTGGCGTAAAGTGCATGCCGATATTATAGTTAATTAATTAATTAGGAACATAACTCCGTTGGGAGTATCTGTAGCACATAGCCCTTGAGAAGGGGCAGATGGCCTTTAATACATTCTATGCTACTTCCTGCAAGGGTGGGAATGTAAGCTACCCTTGCTATAGGTGCACCAGGGCACCTGCACCCTCATGATCTATCACGCTAATAGATCATGTCATGGCCAGCTAAGGGGGAGCATGTCATGTGGGGGAAGATCATCATGGCTATACAAGAGCTAGGGCATGGCTTCTCGACAGAGAGCATCTCTCTGCATGGCATAGCATGGCTAAATTCTTAATGCAACATCCATGGGGGTCCCACTATAGGCAGGGCTTGTCTAAATTCTGAAGGCATCATCCATGCGGGCCATTATGGGCGCACATGCGCGTGGGCCACATGCTAGGCTAAGCTTGACTAATCTGCACTACTGGTATATATTCCCTAGTCTGAGGTGGCAGGAGGGGCCTGCCAGGGCTTGTGGTCAACGTGGATGACCGCCCCCCTCCAGTATACCGCGGCTTCCCCCTTGCGCTCTGCCGGAGCTGAAGGTAGGTCGGCCATAGCTCGCGTCGCCGCTGTTGCTGGGCCAGGGTCAAGTCGTCGTCGATCCAGCGTGAAGCGAGTCTCCGAGAGCTTCTTGCGGCATTTAAGGAACGCCAGCTTGTCCGCCATGTACTTAAAGGTGAGGAGCACGGGTGCCGGGCCAGCCTTCCTCCCCGCGCGGGGGAGGCGGACAGCCGACATGTCCAGCTCACCAGTGAGTAGCATGGGGGCAAACATGTCGCGCTTAAATGCCTCAAGAAGGCTCGTGGAGGTCTCACCTGCCGGCTGGTCGAAGTGCTTGACGATGACATTGTGGCTGCGCCTGGCGATGTCGGCTTTCTCGCGAAGGTCGAGGGCTTGTTGCTTGAGTTGTGCCGCGATGGTGGAGGTGGTGGAGGTGGTGTGATGCTTAAGCAAGTCCCAGGTGGAGGGAGCATCGCCGGCCGGGCCAGCAGGTGCCGACTGGGCGCCGATGTCCTTCACCGCCTGGGCGGTGAGGCCGGCGGTGTCATGCAAGCACTCAAGCTAGGGCGGTGGCGGTGGCTTGAAGGCGTTGGTCGAGGTCGAGGAGGATATAATAGTTGTCTCCTTGATATTATAGCTCGGCATAGCCACTTAGCTCTAGCTGTTTAGATTCTATGTGATTGCATTTTCAGCCATGGCTTATTGTCAAGGAGACAACCTATTGTGGCCATGTGCTAGCGCCTTAGCCAACGTCTTGAACCCACCTTACGGCCTGTGCGTCAGCCTACTTACGGTACTGCATGGTTGGATTGCACAGACAGTGATCAACATTGCGCCCCGGCACCCTTCTGGGGAGAGAGCGCTCTGTGGCCTGCCCACTTATTTGTGGCAGCGAGAGAAGCTCCGCCCCCCCCTTCCTCATTGTGTATAGGGGTTAAGAAGGTTCCTTTACTCTGTGCACCCACGTGACGCAGTCACGTGCTAATTAATTAACTGGTCAATAGATAATTACTATTAATGAGTTATATATTTCTTGCCCAGACCTGGTTGCCATGAATTGATATACAGTGCTCCGAGGGTCCTAATTCCAAGTTCTATAATGTAGGTTGACCAGCCTACGCATGTGTACTAATCAGACGCAGATACATCGACCGCTGCGCTCGTTTTGCGGCATTCATAGCGACCCTCTGACGAAGCAAATAGGTAATTAAATAGTAGCATTACTATTTCCCTCAGAGCACTCCAAAGCCAAGGCGGAAGGCTTGTTCCACGACCGGTTCCGGCAGCTCTTTATGATGGCACACGTATACCTCGTGCCCAAACGGGTCGATTCGCCCCGCTGCCCAGAAGTGCCTCAGTTCGGCATTGGAGGTGTCATGCGCCCCCCCCGCGTCCAAAATGAGCCGCACACTCATCTCGTTGGCGGTTCCCAGGTTGCGGAACTCGCTGTGGGCCATGAAGGGCTTGGGGTCCGCCGCTCCGAGCCTCTGCATAAGTATAGCACGCGAGAATAGGTACGGGATGGGCAAGGACAGAGAATGAGAAAGGACTGGTGGTATCGGAAAGCGGAAAGGCACATCTCCTCCCGCAGAATAGGGTTTTTCAGGCAATCGCTGTCTAAGGCGTCTCCATCTACTCAGCGAAAATAACTCTCTGCGTGGTTGGAGCAATTATTTCAAGACGAAGCAGGCAATCGCATCTCACAAAATGATAAGGCTCTTTCTTAGGCAAGAGCCGCCACCTGTCCACGCATAGGTACATGGTACCAATATCAAACACACATCATCGTCCACAGAGAGCTATACTGTTTACTCAATCAAACTCGAAACATGCCCCTGATGAGAGGCTGACACATCGAAACAATCTGCAAGTCCACTACAGCCGGCCCCACACTTTCTAGATAAATCAACGAAGTATCTATCACACGTGCAGCCATCGCATTACTTAATCATACGTTCCACCACCAACAGGTCATATGCTACGCGCCTCTGCCTCAGTGGACGTGCGCACGCCCGCTTTCTTGCCCAGATTCTTCCAGTCCGTGTTGAGCGTCATGGTGGACAGGGACAGGGAGCGTGCCAGGGACACAGTGGGTGCTGGCTCGGGGATGGGATCCTCTTTCTCCCCTGCGGCGGCAGATGCAAGGTTTTATCGGCAAGGACCTCAGTGCGATTTCAGTATGCAAGGACCAAATGCAAGGATGAAAGGCAAGGGCAAAACACAAGGGTCAGATGCAAGGGCCAAATGCAAAGATGAATGGCTAGGGCAAAACACAAGGATCCGATGCGAGCGCCAAATGCAAGGATCAAATACAAAAGTTAAACGCAAGGATTATCTGCAAGGCCAAAAGGCAAGGATGGAACGCGCACAATGCGACCACACCAAGATCCAGGTTGGACGACACATCATGTGATGGAATTGCATGACTATACACACTATGACTATATACATGTGATTGAATTGCATGACTATACACTTGCCGGCACCGCTGAGACAACTTGCCGAAAGCGACTGGCCAGCCCGTGCTGGCAACCCACTTCCACTGTGCAAAGATTGCTGAACTCAGGGCTAGGCCCTGGGATATTCCACACTTCCCCATACATGCTCGCAAACAACACGACTGACAGGCAACAGACAGAAGTGATCAAGTTTGGTTGGCAGTACGAGGCTAGGCTGTCAGGAACCCTGTGGATACCCAGGCCGCTCTACAGTCCGAAAACAGTGTATCGTCCATTCGTCAAAGCCCTTCGTTACACCAACTCAGTCTTAAATACATGTCCGGACCTTGCTCCCCCTCCGTGCCGGCGTCGTTCCCGCCCCGGTCCCCGTGCGATGGCGCAAGCTGCTGGCACCGCAACAGCGCGCTCCGTATGAACATCCACGTCGCATAAATATCCGCCTCCACACGCGCGGCCGGCCGCATGTCGCTCCCATCCGCCCCGCTCATCCTCCTCCCCCATACTCCCAATCCTGCCGAGGACAAGAAGCTCCCTGCAGGCACGCTCGCCCCCTGGACGGCTAACGTGGACGCGTTCGGCGGCGTGATGGGTGCCATCAGCGAGCGCACGAGATGCAGCGGGCAGAGGATGAAGCCGCTGGCCCCGTTGAAGCTCACGATGCTGAACAGGCAGGACTCGTGGTGCAGCGAGGGGCGCACGCGGGGCAGCGGCGCCGGCTTGCGCGGCCCGAACAGGCTCCTAGGGTGGATGCAGACCGAGACGCGGGGCGTGGCCGAAACAAGGCAGATGCGTGTGTGGCGCGCGCGTTGTAGGGAGCGTGGACGGTGGGGATTATGGAATGGAAAAATATGAGGATGATTCAGCCAGAAAGGTGGCGTACACAGGGAAGTGATGCCAAGAAAGTTGGATCATTATATAATAGAAATATCAAATACCCTGACATGCTGTTCATTGTCTAACTAATGCAGGGTGAAGCGGCGTGTGATGGCTATGTACAAAGCAAGTATTTATGTAGCCGCTATTGTGGTGGAATCCCGAATGAATGCTCCACGGATGCATCCTAGGGACCATGGCTCCCCATGAGAACGGCATATGGCAAAGGCCACGGGAAAAATATAGACAAATAACAAAGCAACATAAGCAATATGTAACAAAAGAATTCTGAAAAGTAATTAAAGAGCCCGCCACTCACCGGAAGAAGCCCTCCTGCTGCGCGCCGGCATTTCCCCCCCCGCTGCTGGCGTCCTCAAGAAAACCCGCGTCGTCGATGATGGCGGAACAGAGCCAATCGATGGGAGACGCCAGCATGGCCTCGTCCAGCACGTCCGAGAGCCCTTCCTGCGGGGCACACAAGAGAGGCCACCTCATCGCAAGTACAGTGGATTCAGGCAGCAGAGAAGGATACAAGTGGACCATGAGAGAGAGAGAGAGAAAGAGAGAGAGAGAGAGAGAGAGAGAGAGAGAGAGAGAGAGAGAGAGAGAGAGAGAGAGAGAGAGAGAGAGAGAGAGAGAGAGAGAGAGAGAGAGAGAGAGAGAGAGAGAGAGAGAGAGAGAGAGAGAGAGAGAGAGAGAGGGAGGGAGGGAGGGAGAGAGAGAGAGAGAGAGAGAGAGAGAGAGAGAGAGAGAGAGAGAGAGAGAGAGAGAGAGAGAGAGAGAGAGGGAGGGAGAGAGGGAGAGAGAGAGAGAGAGAGAGAGAGAGAGAGAGAGAGAGAGAGAGAGAGAGAGAGAGAGAGAGAGAGAGAGAGAGAGAGAGAGAGAGAGAGAGAGAGAGAGAGAGAGAGAGAGAGAGAGAGAGAGAGAGAGAGAGAGAGAGAGAGAGAGAGAGAGAGAGAGAGAGAGAGAGAGTGTATGGCTGGGGGCCATCGCCTCAGGATGCAGACATGACCATGTGATTGCAAGTTTACAACAACTAAGGAATTTGAGTTGAACTTGTTTACAACAAGCAAAAACCCTTGCACAATGAGGTATCCAGGAGAGGTGGGGGCAATGACACCTGGGTGCTCAATCATGAGGGACAAGGGGTGCGGGCAATCGTGCCGTCGCCAGCATTATGAGGATTGCCGCAAGTAGACCACCTGCCTGCGCAGAGTTAAAAAAATCGCAATGCTTCCAGCCATGCCTTGGTTTCCTTCATGAATCTGTCTGGCCCATGCCTTGTCTAGCCATGCAGTCAGTATTGATCGTGCATCACTCAATCGTTAACTGCATCCATTCCTGCTACCAGAGCTGGGTACTACGAGACTCCTGACTCAGAGCTGGGGGGAATGCCAAGGAAAACTGGGCCCTGAAAAATGGGGGAGGCCTCGCCCCACAGTAAACCCAGCCAGTCCCCAGCATGACCCGATGGATAAGCCAAGAATGGTGTCCGATAAGGCAGACCGTAGCTGCATTTGCACTAGGCATGGATTCCCAGCAAGCATATAGAGGTGTCTGTAGGGCATTCATGGCAACTGTTCACCATGGCACTTGACAAGTAATATAGATTTCTGGCAACTGCTGGCCAGGAGCTTTACTCCTCAAAGGCTCCTCTCACAAACCCTCGCTGGCAGGACCCAAGTACTTGCCTCGTAGGATCCAGTTCGTAAGAAACAAGGATTCCTGCAGCAGATGCTATCAAATTTTCTGCCCAAGAATTCTGCCTACACCTCGGTAAGCAACACCAATAAACACGTGCAACACGTGTCACTCATTGGTTGAGGAACAACACAATACTATGTAACAACTCAAGTGCTGACGTGGCCGCTGCCCACCTGCTGCAGCTGGTGCACCTTGAGTAGCATGCGCTCGACTTCCAGGGAGTGGCGCAGCCTGCCACGTACCGTGGCCAGCACAAATTGCCAATGATTACATACGGAAATTTTGTTCGGTGTCAGTGCGAGCAAAGGGCAAAGGGTGAAACAAACAATAAATTTGAAACTCCTCATGATTTTCGTTTTTTTTTTTTTTTTTTTTAACAAATACGAAGTGAGAATTGGATGAAGCCTCCACGGGCCCAGGCTAGAGATTGCACAGGCACCTTCCTCATCTAAATTGACCAACGTCCATGGCTCTAGGAGAATGCTATGGTGCACGCGTTCAGGGGCCGATAAGAATGAGCAGGGGGGGTCAGGTTAGGGCAGGCAGGGCCAAAACAGCAGCAGTATCAAACATCACGGAAACATGCCTAAGATGTTGCCCAGCTCGCGTGACGTTTGGCCAGGAGGGCACGCAAGTCCACCACTGGCATGGTGAGGTTGTAACCACCCACTGCATTTGAATGGTTGGATCGCAATACGGGAGACGGCCGATATCACCACAATAAGCTTTTGTGGCAACAACGGCTCACTTGATAGGACCACACAGATGCGCATTTCCATAGCTATGGGGACAGCCATATGCGACCACAAGTAGCCGTGCCCACATTCACCCACCCCTGTGCCCGGGCCGACTTCACCGGAAAGAAGAGAAGACAAAGCAGGTCTACCCCCGATGCCACCACCGCTATGACCGCTCGCTCCAGCCGATCCGATGGCAGCAAGCCCCGCGCAGGCAGGCCTACATTTTGCGTCGATGCATCCACTCCCCCACGGTAGCCGCCTGATGTGGCTGCGGCGGCGCCACCAGCACCAAACCCCATGTCCCAGGCGGGGGCTCCTGCGGTACCCCCTTCGGCATTCTTTTGGGACGTGGCGCAGCATAGCCAGACGTCCTTTACGAGGACCACGCGCGGGTTGTCTGCGGGCGGGTGGCCAGGAAGGGGGGAAGGGGGGAAGGGGGGAGGGGGGAGGGGGGAGGCATTGATTTACATATATGGTGACATGTGGCATGGTGAATACTATAATAGCATGCTTGTACGAAGATGAACTGGATAGCAGCGAGTGAGCCAGAACCAGACAGAAAAGGTGTGGTCATGTGTGGTACGGCTGAGGGGGATGGACCTCTGTGGATGCCAGAAGGAAAACCTGTTGCAAGCCCCCCCCCCCTCCTTTCCCTCCCTCCCTCCCTCCCTCCCTCCCTCCCTCCCTCCCTCCCTCCCTCCCTCCCTCCCTCCCTCCCTCCCTCCCTCCTCCCTCCCTCCCTCCCTCCCTCCCTCCCTCCCTCCCTCCCTCCCTCCCTCCCTCCCTCCCTCCCTCCCTCCCTCCCTCCCTCCCTCCCTCCCTCCCTCCCTCCCTCCCTCCCTCCCTCCCTCCCTCCCTCCCTCTTGCCCGTGCGGACATACATGCGCACACAGATCAACACACCACACCACAAGACATACTACAAACAGACCACAAAAGCGAACAAAAGCGAACAAAAGCAAACAAAAAAGCGAACCAAAGCAAACAAAAAAGCAAACAAAAGCAGACACGCACACAGAAAGGCAAAGCAGCCATTACCTTCGGTTCTGTTGAAGAAGCGGTGCGTGGCGCAGAAGCGGTAGACATCCCTCGCGTACTCCTGGGGCATGTGGGACTGGACGAGCAGGCCCCGGTGGAAGAGGGCCGCGCACTTCCAGTCGAGGAAGCACCCTTCTGCTGGCGCCTGCATGCACAAATATAGTAGCGATGGGCCCAGCCATAGCAACACCCCCAGTGATGCCAGCAGCCCTGGCAAAAAATATCATGTTCACAGTACTTACGGGCCAAGTAGTGGTCACAGATGCAAGGCCCAGAAAATGTAGCAGGCTCATTGACGCTTGAGCAATTGGCGACCGTAAGTCAAGTCAGGCCAAACAACGAGTCACTTTCGGACGTACCGTTTCTCCTGCATTGGGGGCCAAAATAGCCTCTAACCGGGCAGCGCTCATGTCTTATCAATTCATTGTGAACACCAGCATCCATCACAACACAGATCCACTTACAGTACGCACCAGCACCAGCACCAGAATAAAAGCGCAAAAGTTTGTAGCTATTAGTAGCACGCACCAGCAGCCGCTCCTCGGCCCTTGCGCAGAAGACCTCTAGCTGCGTGAGCATGGCGCTGAGGCGCAGCTGGATGTCAGACGGGGCATGGAAGGAGGGCACACCCTGGGGAGGGGGGGGGGGGGGGCAAGGGGATCAAAAAAGACAAGGGAGGATCGAAAAACGGAATGGGAGGATCACTATCTATGTACTTAATACTGGTATATCTAGAGAAGGGCTTATGAACCGGGCACTGGTTTGAAGAGCGGGCATCAAACGTGCAGAGAGAGAGAGAGGAATATATGAGGGGAGACTTACAGGGAGAGAGCGTTTAGGAGGGAATCGAAGCACCCCATAGGCTGGAGAAGCCATTGCGCACTGAGGTGCGCACTGAGGTGCGCACTGAGGTTACTCACTTCGTATGGTTCAGCAAATTGAGGTTACCCACTTCGTATGGTTCAGCAAATCAAGAGATTGCCGTGGTCCTATACGTGCAAAGACCCCTTGGACATCCCTTCGTGGAACTGCCATACAACCGAATAAGAATAAATAAGGGATAACCACTTGGTTTCCCATGTTTAGAGAATGCCGTGCAATCGACAACAGCATTTCCAGAGTTGCCATGGCAGTGCTGCCATTTCGTTTCCTCACGGCAACGCCCGAATCAGATCACTCCATCTTCGCAAAGCTGCTAGAGTTGTAGGCTAGCCTACCAGAATGTGGAAAAGCCACGTATATGCCCCGATGCTAGCATGCCTGGTCGCTCAAGCCTCACCTCCGGGATGTCGGCATGCGCGTCAATGGATGCCTGCATGCTCCCTCACCGATTCCCGACAAACGGTTCGGTAGTCGTTGTGGAATTCATGCCTGCAGACGAAGGAATCCATGCCTGTAGATGCATGCTAAAGAAACCGCAACCTTTCGGTGCGTCTAGGCAAGTTTATTAGATAGCAGCAATAGCGACTACAGTAAAACTTTATTAGACAACATCAATACCAGAGATTGCACATTTGCAACCTTTCGGTACGTCTAGGCAAGTTTATTAGATAACAGCATTACCAGAGATTGCACATTCTGCCCACTCCCAACACTCCGTAGCCATATTCCAGCCACAACCCAGCCAGGTCCCCACTCACCACTCCCAGGGACGCGATCAGGTGGGTCACGCTCTGCGTGGGCCCTGTGAAGAAGTAGGCGAAACAGTCGTCGAGAAGCTGCGAGAAGGATGACTCGACCGCCGCGTCCGAACGGAGCACGGGCATCCAGGTGTCTGCAACAAGTGCGCGAAAGGTGAGACATGGCACAGGGGTATAACATAGTGGTAAGGTGAGACATGGCACAGGGGTATAACATAGTGGTAAGGTGAGACATGGCACAGGGGTATAACATAGTGGTAAGGTGAGACATGGCACAGGGGTATAGCATAGTGGTAAGGTGAGACATGGCACAGGGGTATAACATAGTGGTAAGGTGAGACATGGCACAGGGGTATAACATAGTGGTAAGGTGAGACATGGCACAGGGGTATAACATAGTGGTAAGGTGAGACATGGCACAGGGGTATAACATAGTGGTAAGGTGAGACATGGCACAGGGGTAGAACATAGTGGTAAGGTGAGACATGGCACAGGGGTAGAACATAGTGGTAAGGTGAGACATGGCACAGGTAAGGTGAGACACGGCACAGGGGTATAACATAGTGGTAAGGTGAGACATGGCACAGGTAAGGTGAGACATGGCACAGGGGTAGAACATAGTGGTAAGGTGAGACATGGCACAGGGGTATAACATAGTGGTGAGGTGAGACATGGCACAGGGGTATAACATAGTGGTGAGGTGAGACATGGCACAGGGGTATAACATAGTGGTGAGGTGAGACATGGCACAGGGGTATAACATAGTGGTGAGGTGAGACATGGCACAGGGGTATAACATAGTGGTGAGGTGAGACATGGCACAGGGGTATAACATAGTGGTGAGGTGAGACATGGCACAGGGGTATAACATAGTGGTAAGGTGAGACATGGCACAGGGGTAGAACATAGTGGTAAGGTGAGACATGGCACAGGGGTATAACATAGTGGTGAGGTGAGACATGGCACAGGGGTATAACATAGTGGTGAGGTGAGACATGGCACAGGGGTAGAACATAGTGGTAAGGTGAGACATGGCACAGGGGTATAACATAGTGGTGAGGTGAGACATGGCACAGGGGTATAACATAGTGGTAAGGTGAGACATGGCACAGGGGTATAACATAGTGGTGAGGTGAGACATGGCACAGGGGTAGAACATAGTGGTAAGGTGAGACATGGCACAGGGGTAGAACATAGTGGTGAGGTGAGACATGGCACAGGGGTAGAACATAGTGGTGAGGTGAGACATGGCACAGGGGTATAACATAGTGGTAAGGTGAGACATGGCACAGGGGTATAACATAGTGGTAAGGTGAGACATGGCACAGGTGAGGTGAGACATGGCACAGGGGTATAACATAGTGGTGAGGTGAGACATGGCACAGGGGTAGAACATAGTGGTGAGGTGAGACATGGCACAGGGGTAGAACATAGTGGTAAGGTGAGACATGGCACAGGGGTATAACATAGTGGTAA